>JAPDNY010000006.1:44502471-45143930 GCA_029375565.1 Gekko gecko
GAACTCCAGCATAAGCTCTGCAGAAGAATGTGGGTTACAGCATCTGTTTGCAACTCAGTTTTCCTGCACTGGCAAGCCAATCTAGTAGGGAATAATTGCTATACTGCATTGGTAGTACAATATCCAGTGATGTATGGATGCACCCCGATAGGGTTGCCAACCTCCAATAGGGTTGCCAACCTTCATGTGCCAACCTGGAGATCTCCCAGAATTACAATTGATCTCCAGACTACAGAGATCAGTTCCATTGGAGAAAATAGCTGCTTTGGAGTGTGGACTCTATGGCATTATATTTATAACCCATTGAGGTCTCTCCTTGCCCTAAATCCTACTATCCTCAGGCTCCACCCCAAAATGTCCAGGAATTTCCCAACTCAAAGTTGGAAACCTTAACCCTATGACTCCAGTGGAACTTCAGGGGTAGTGCTATTCATCTAACTCAGGGAAGGGCCATGGTTCAGTGACAGAGCACATGTTAGCTTCTGGCTATCTAGGTTCTCAGACCTGCTACCTGAATAGCTTTTATTAACAGAGATGCCAGGAATGAAAGCTGGGACCTTTATGGGACCATATTAATGAATTTCAATATAAATACTGCCATCTTTCCAACTGTTTGCAATCTGCTCTAGCCAGTTTCATGAGACTCTTTATGCTATACTCACACTCTGGCTTTTTTTTTTTAATGCTGGTTTTTAATCTTGATGTTTTAAAATGCTGTGTTAATCATTTGTTTATTTTTAACAAAAGTTAACTGTTGGTGTTTTTTTATCATGCCTTACTTGCAATTTGTGCAAGTTTCCTAGACAACAGGCATGATAAAAACGTTCAGAGTGAATAAATAAAAGACTGTACATCTGAAAACCTGCTGCCAGTTATAGGTGACAGTACTGGAATGAGATGGACCATCAGTTCATCTCAGTAAAAGGCAGCTTCATACAAGGCTTTTAATTTTTTTTTCCCATCATCAAGTCACAGCTGATTTAGGGCAATGCTGTGGGATTTTCAAGGCAAGAAAGGTTCAGAGGTGATTTGCTTCTGAGTCTCGATGCTGGTATTCCTTGTGGTGTCCCTTGCTAACACTGACCAGGGCGAACCCTGCTTAGATTCTGAGATATGATGAGATTGGGCTATCCTGGGCTATCCAGGTCAAGACAGAAGGCCTGTAGGCACACATACCTACTTCTCAGCATTCACTGTAACCTACATACATACATACACCTGTCTGCACCAGTTCAACTTTATGTTTATTCCTTTATGTTTATAGACCACTTCTTGCACCTTGCCTTCCAAACTGCAGCAATTTTGTTTTGCTTTGCACACATCCTCACAACATCATCCTCCAGTTGTCCATTTCCCAGGCTTTCCCTGCATTCAGTGGTCTTGAACTGAGCTGGATACAATCTTTGTGAAGCTGTCTGGACAGGAAGGTTTGCATTGGTGTCATTTTTCTTCTGTCAGCCTCTCACAGTTGACGTTTCCACTGCCATGCCAGCATGCAGCTTTTTAAAGTAATTGCTAGTGTAATTGCTTTTATGCCCTGATGATAGATTCCCATGCAATAACACAATAATATTACAATAATCTATTCCATCTTGACGAAACACAGAATACAATGACTCATTATGCATTATGTTTAGAATATCCTTTTTAAAATATGGTCACCTATAATACTGATTATATTTGGGGAGGTTCTGAGTTCAATCCAGCCAGCTCTTTCAACCAACCTCACCTAATTCCACTCCTCATTACAGCCCCCATTGCACATACTTTTGGTCTGTGCGGGTTCCATCATCCCCAGCATAGCTTTTTTGGGTGGTCACCCTCTCCTTTCTTTCATGGAAATGGTGGTTGGATCTAACCCACTGCATGACAGCAGAAGGCTGATGTGTTCAGGTGCCACAGACTGCCTCAGGGACCAGTCATATTATTCCCTTGGTGCGTGGCTTCTGCTGGAGAGTATGAGTTTATGAAGAATTCTAGGCCTGGCAGAACATGGTGAGAGGGTCATGTAATTGCTAATAACACACATTGATTGATGCAGAGCTATCAACTGGCATTTGAAATTGTGTGCTAAAGGCCCACTTGTGTGCTAAAGGCAGAATTTAGTGTGCATCAGGGAAGTCTTACTACTTCCTAATCTCACATAGGGCAAAATATTTTCCTGTAGCAGCCACAGGTTGAGAAGGTCATGTGACCAGTGTTGTGTAGTGGGTTCAATGCATTAAGGAGTCAGGAAACAACATGATAAACAACACATGGTTTACTGGTACACAACAGAACAGAGAATACTGGCTACTGGCCAACTATATACAGTCCCCGTGGACCACCCCTAGTTCCCATTGGTGGGTTTGAATTTCCCGTCAAGGTTCCTATTGGTGCCCTGTATGGGTTTCAGGATCCTAGTCCCTATTGTTTCTTGAGCTCCAAGCTCTGGTAAATGTTGCTGTTGCCTGGTGGCGGTCAGCAGACATAACAACCAGGATCTTAATGTTTCCAGTGTTCACCAGGAAAGTGGAGCATCCTGACCTCCAGTACATTTTCCAGTATCTCCTGGTAAAATTGCCATCCTTATTTTTTATTTGGTCTTCTCTGTCTTTTGCAGTAGCTAAAAGTTTATTAGCTTCCTGATGCATAAATGAATTATTATACATAATGCAAGTCTTCTGCTGAATAAATTATGAAAAGAAAACCCACCTGAGAGAAAAAAGAGGTAAATAATCACTTTTTTGAGTGACTGTTTATAAGACATCTTTTTTAAAAAGTGATGTTTTCTTCATAGCCTTGAGTCTTAAAAGTCTGAAATTTCAATAAACTTTATGGATGTGTGGAGATAAAAACCCTCACAATCCCCCAAACAGAAAAAAGATTATAAATGGTAGAATCAGATGCCTCTAGATGGCTGTTGTTTTGCATGGCATGAAGTGTCTGAAGAACAAAACATTAGGTATAAAATACGATGACAATATTTTCTGCACAAATAACCCATCGTTTCTCATCTCCCTTCCTTGTTCCTACAAAGACAAATGAAATTTTCCTGACTGATTAGCAGGAGAGCTTTCTTCCATCACTATTGACCCTGAAGTTATTGGTAATGAGTGGTGTGTTAGAACTTATAAGTACTGTGGAGCTTGCATACTTATTGGCAAATTTTGTGCTTTTGTTTAATCAGTAAATTAGAGAGGAACAAGGAAAGGCTATTGCATTGCAGCTATTCAGAGCTGACAAATCCTTATTTTCCTTCTTGTATTAGAAATTCCATGGGGTGTGTTTAAAAGTTATTGAATTTTGTTCTAAATGTACCGTTAAAGTCAGGCTTGTGGAAATAGTTTGTGGATGTAAAATGCGGTTGTAATTATGATTGTACAACAGCAGCTAATATCTCCACCTATATTTCTAAGCTTGATTTGGTTGTTTTTGTTAAATAGTTTTGTGAGTAGGTGCCCCCCCAGCCAAGTTTCTTCTCCGGGGGCTAGGGAGAGCTAGAGCAGCAGGCAGTGCTGCTCTAGAGCTGGCAGGGTATTAAAGGGTGTGGTGGGCAGTGCATTCCCTGATGGCAGCAACAACGACGATGGAAGGGTGCAAGCAGCACAGTCCAGATGCCCTGCTCTGCCATTGGATCCTCAATGCCAGCCCCCCCCCCCGCCTGGCCCTTGCTGCCTCTGTGGCCCACACTGCCCCCAGCGTCCTTTCTACTCTTTGAGAGTAGTGCTTTGTCTGATGTCTTTTGGGAGGGAGCAGGAGGTCACCCCGCTTCGCTGGCTGGTCTCACTGGATCGATCTGTTGCCCTTGGCATGCACTCAGGGGCACTGTCTTGTGGCCTGTGGCCCCTGGTGCAAATCCAGCTGGGGTAAATAGGAAGTCAGGGGGCCTTGACAGGAAGTCTGGGGGGGTGGGCCCCGAAATGTTCCAATGTAGCTATGGGCCTGCTCTTAGCTGGATCGATGTAAAACTGGTTTTAATGATATTTGGGGACTGTTGTTATTTGTTTTGGACCTGAGTTGATTAATGTTGGAACCAGGATTCTGCTCTACAGCTAAGACCAAAAAGATGTCTTCTGAAAAAAAGATGTATGAAGCCAGTGACAGGAAGCATATTTACAATCTTAAAAATGTATAAATATGAGAAATGCTTTTCTTAAAAGATTGTATATAATTATGAACCTTCCAGGATTCCACTGCATTAACTGTGTGAACCTGTAACTTCTGTTTTTGTTAGCTGTCATTAAAATGCTCACCACAGTATGTATACTTTCCATTTTAACTAGATCTTCAACATTACTAATTTAAACTTCTCTGCATTTGCATGCAACTCCTCCGCTATGTGGCTCAAAAGCGGTTTCTGTTTTGTTCTCCTGTCAAGAATTCAGCGGTGGTGTCTTCTTTACTGTGCTGTCTCTGCAGCTTGAAGGACAGATCTGTTTTGTATGCTCAGGAACTACGCTGAAGTAGGACATAACACCCTATTTTAAATTTTTTGTTGTTAATTTTTTATTTCACCAACACCAGGGTGAAGAATAGTCAATGCTATTAACAATACATTGTGCTACAAATAAATATTTTATTGGAGATACAGCTATGTATAATCTGCAAAACCTTATGATTTTAAGGGTGCATGAGTTCACCAAGAATTCATAATATTTGGCAAATGTACATATTAATCGTATACAGATTTGTCAATGATAACTGCCTGTCTTTAGACACATGGGGATTGCAGCATTTTTCAGGGTGATAGCGAGGATGAAATGTCTTCCTGTACAAAAGTTCGAGCAATAATATGGCTTTTCAGCTTCAGCCATCTTCACAGTCCCACTCTGGGACTCATGAGTTGGATACTCGTTCATTGCATGGGTGTGCTGGAAAGTGTAAGGACATCTATTGCCTAAGGACACACTGTGTCCTGGTTCTTCATGCATCAAACCCACTACACAACACCTTCAGCTTTTAAAGAGGCTTGTGGGAGCCAGGAGATAGGGAGGATTATCTCCTCCAGCTCCCAGGCAGAGCCAGCAGGCTGACAGGCAGCACATGGGCAGTTGGCTGTCTGGCTGATAACAGAGAGATGGGAAGTTGCACCCCCCCAAAAAAAAAAAAATCTGTGGACACTGCCTCAGGTTGCCTCCGAACTGGCCTTGTTTATGTGGGTCCTTAATTTTGCAAATCAACTGACTTCACCACATCTTTCTGGCCAGGTTATTGTTGGCCCACAACTGCTTATTATTGGCTCCTTACACAAGCTGTGCAAAACCTTCTCTTTGGCTTTCATGGATAAACCTCTGAATGCATTGCCATCAGATGATACAGGCAGTTACCAGATGGAGCCTGGACACAGAGGGAATATCCTTCTAGTGGAGCGTAAGGTGTTTTCAGATTGGTTTTTAATATGTTATTGGCCCTCCATAGGAACTGGTTGGCCAATGTGTGAGACAGAATGCTGGACTAGATGGACCACTGGTCTGATCCAGCAGGGCTGCTCTTATGTTGTTTTGGTTTTAATGTACTGGATGTCTTTTTTGAGTTTATTTTTAGCCAATTATATTAAATCACCCACCTTGATTCCTGAGGTGCGCAGGAGAAAGGCAGCTATATAAATAAAGTAGGTAAATAAAACTGGACATGCTGCATTTGCAGTGCAAATGGAAAGTGTTGTTTTGCAAGGGATGTCCATTATGATTGACAATGGGCTTAACGGCATGAGTACCATTCAAAAGCACAGACATTTCTCTAAAAGGTATTGTGGAGATTTGAATCACAGCCGTGTAACACATGTGCAAGGAACTTGAATTGAATATCAAGTCATTTCTTTTCCCATGAATCTGGCAATAATATTATTAAACCTGCTGCTGGTTCAGGACATTTAGTAACAACAGAGGATGTGGATTTTTCACACTGGGAGTGGAAAATCAAGATTATTCACAGCACCTCAACTCTCTCTACTCATTTTGCTGTAAGACTCCAGTGGAGGCTGTTCAGTATTCCACTATAGACTTGCCCCAATACAGTAGTTTCTTTTTTATAACAAAGGTTGATAGATGGGGGTGGAAGCTTTAAATCAAGAGACCCGGTGTTATAAAAATAGTAGTGAGTTTATATATATATATATATATATATATATATATATATATATATATATATATTCATATTTCTTGCTCGGTATACAGATTTAGTGTACCTGCATTTGTCCATTTCAAGTTACATGCATAATTTATTTGGATTGCATTATATCTAATGGCTCCTCCCACTGGGATCTGCATATTGATTTGAGATTATTACTGCTTTCTGTGAGACAATTTAAGTGCTCACAATAAAGGGAAGAAAAATAAATCTATAAATTGTATTCAGTCTGATCAACTATATTTCTATTCAATTCTGAACCATTTAGAGCTAAATATATTGCTAACTGACCATTCCTTTGTTAGGTTAATAACACAGAATGGTCCACTAGTGTTTTGAATGGCCCTAATTCTTAGAAAGTGGTTCCCTAGGCAGCATCTTAAAAAGTAGACATCATCCTGCCAACAAAAGTCCGTATGGTCAAAGCAATGGTGTTCCCAGTAGTACTGTATGGCTGTGAGAGTTGGACTATAAGGAAGGCTGAGTGCTGAAGAATAGATTCTTTTGAGTTATGATGCTGGAGAAGACTCTTGTGAGTCCCCTGGACTGCAAGGAGATCAAATCAGTCAATCCTAAAAGAAATCAACCTTGACTGTTCCCTGGAAGGCCAGATACTGAAGCTGAAGCTCAAATACTTTGGCCACCAAATGAGAAGGGAGCACTCACTGGAGATGACCCTGATGCTGGGAAAGACTGAAGGTCAAAGAAGAAGGGGATGGCAAAGGATGAGATGGTTAGACAGTGTTATTGAGGCAATGGACATGAAATTAAGCAAACTCTGGAGCTCGGCAGAAGACAGGAGGCCTGGCGTGATGTGGTCACATAGGGTCACAAAGAGTCGGACTCGACTGTGTAACTGAACAACAATAACAACAACAACAAGTAGCTCTCTGGAAGCATCCTTTAGAGTTTGGAGGACATGACCCTTTCCAGCTGGAGTCTATGTGTCTGTCAGTGTTGTAGTTGGGGGGGAGGGAGGGAGGGAGGGAGGGAGGGAGGGAGGGAGGGAGGGAGAGAGAGAGAGAGAGAGAGAGAGAGAGAGAGAGAGAAGCAGTCATTGTGAGTTGACTCTGGTATCTTTGTGGATATGGGATCTCTTTGACCTTTCTAGGGATTAGATGTGGGACAAAGATTCAGCTGCCCTCTGAAATATCTCTTTCCTACCACCAGTACTCAACCTATATATTGGTAAATAAAATGCCATAAGTCTCCTAGAAAATGCTGTCATTGGAATGTAGAAATGAAAAGAATGTAAACATTTGAAACAAAGGGAAAAATTAATTGGTAGGCATTCCCCCATTAATGGCATCAGTGGTACAATCCAGATGCTGAGACACTCTTCACTGAGATGTTTCTGATGGACCTTTGCATACTACATTTATTTAGGCTATACATTTGTTTGCATAACTCTGTTTTCATAACTTGCCTTCCTGTTACAAGATGCAAAGGATCTCAGTCCTTTGCTTCTTATAACATAAAGGTCAAAATGTGTATGCAAAGATGACATGAAAGATTGCTCATGTGGCCAAAAATAAAAACTTGAGTCTGTCATGAAATGTTAAGTTTCAAGTGCAAAATAGAAAATTGGGCCTGTGTTGGAAATGGCCTTGACTGAATTTTTAATGATTGATCAACCAACTTGGCCAGCTCCATTTTGCCAGCTATTTAAAAACTTACCATGGCCCCTTCTCAACAACCAATCTGTTGAGTATATGTTCAATTTCATGTCCATTCAGACAGTGAAATAAGAGGTCACATTGAGTGGTGAGGAAATTAAGATTCAAAATCTGATCTTCATACTCTGTACGAGGGGCCCAGTCTCCCAGTTTATGGGCTAAAAAGCCCTCATTGTCAGTTCTGATATGATGAATTTGTACCTTATGCAATGCATTAAAAAGGAATTAGTTCTGTTTTCTTTATTTTTTCCAGCTACCCGCCAGCTGCCAGTTGACACGTACTAAGCATGAGATGAACTTCCTCTTTCTCCTTATTTTTTTGAATGGGATGCAGTTCCTTTCATCTTAAAAATGTACTAAACAAAGATTTGTTTATAACTCAAGCAAGTTGGTGTCTTGTCTGGTTTAAGACCTGACACCTGTCATGCAGGAATCCCCCCCAATTCTGTTCTTTTCTTTTCAGTGCCTTTCACTATTTTTAGTTTTGTAGGCTAACTTTTTAAGACCATGGAAATTCTGAATTCCTTTTTTATACATTATACATATACATACATTATACATTTTTTGGTTATAATTTGTGCTCAGGATGTTTTATGCTCTGCTTGTCCTCACATTAGCCAGGTTAAACCCAGATACGATAGGTATAGGAGTTATTTTGTTCTTTTATAGAGGCTTAATCAAGAGCCTTTGGACAACTTTAAATATCCAATGTGATAGCAGATTTATGCAGGTTTTTAAAAATAGGCTTGGGAACATTGGTCAGAACAAAGAGATTAACTGGGATACAGAAGAGAAGTTTAGGCTACAAATAACTGTATTATCTTAATCATCTTCATAGAGCTACAGTAAAAAGCAAAAGATGAAAGAGAAACCATTGTTTTGTAATCTGGGCAGTCCGCTTCATCCAGAAATGGGTGATCCCAGTTGATGTGTACTTTGAGAATGGTTTAATTCACATAGAAATTAAATCCTGGGTTTAAAATTGCTCTAGTAGTCTCTGAGCAATTTTATTCCCCGTAGTAATGGTATTCCCCGTAGTAATGTATGGCTGCGAGAGTTGGACTATAAGGAAGGCCGAGCGCCGAAGAATAGATTCTTTTGAACTATGGTGCTGGAGAAGACTCTTGAGAGTCCCTTGGACTGCAAGGAGATCAAATCAGTCAATCCTAAAAGAAATCAACCCTGACTGTTCCCTGGAAGGCCAGATCCTGAAGCTGAAGCTCAAATACTTTGGCCACCAAATGAGAAGGGAGCATTCACTGGAGAAGACCCTGATGCTGGGAAAGATTGAAGGTCAATGAAGAAGGGGACGGCAAAGGATGAGATGGTTAGACAGTGTCATCGATGCAACGAACATGAAATTGAGCAAACTTCAGCGGACAGCGGAAGACAGGAGGCCTGGCGTGATCTGGTCCATGGGGTCGCAAAGAGTCGGACTCGACTGTGCGACTGAACAAGAAGTAGTCTCTGGCTTAACACTGGTTTATACTTCAGCATGAACCTGGGAGATAAGACGTCACTTTTGCTAAGTTTTCTACAGAGAATGTAGTTTTTAAAGGAGGTGGTATATGGAACAATCCAGTTCAATCAAAATGGCTATAGTATAAGAATGATGCCTAAGTGGCTCCTCCCCAGGAGAGAAGATGAACAGAAAAGATCCAGAACAGACAAGATCCAGAAGTGTGGGTCGATCAAAGGCAGCTCTGTGGTGCGTCTTCTCTTGAATCTTTTTTTGTGAATGGAATCTTCCTGTAAACATTGAAAGAGGCTCTGAGAAATATTGCAGACCAAAGAGACTCCCAAAAGATAAGGAATCTTCTTTTGTGCTTTTGTTGTGGTTTCCAGGTCTTCCATTTTTTCTTTCTCTCAATTTCTTCTTATCATTGTATATGTTATTACTTTTTCTGAACCAACCTTTATGTAAAAATTCACTATTCATGAAAATTTGTCCTCTTGTTTGCACGTGTCTGACAGCAATATGTATGATCTTTTCCATCTTTGTCTACAGCCACTTGGTCGACTGCTGTATATGGCAAAACGTAGTATGCTACAAAGATGTCAAATGGACAGTTGAGCCCTTGGGTTAACAATTTAGAAAGATACTGTGAACGAGATTTCAGAATCCACAAGGGTCTCTGAGTGATCTGTGAATTCTGGGTAAGTAAATTTGGTGTCAGGGAAAAATCACATTAAAGCTTTATCTACGGCACTTGACAATCCAAGGCTCCGATCACACACAGAATTTGTGGTGAGAGAGCCACGAATGCCAGGTGGAGTTTGAAGGCGCAATCACACAGACACATCTGGCAAGCGTAGCACCCCCGTGGTCAACCCGTGGCATCTGGCTGCAGATGCGCAGTTAAAAACTACCTGCCAAACCCCACTAGTAAATGGTTTGCCACAGGCCGCAGATGGACTCGATCTGTGTGATCGTGCCAGTGCAAGCCTATTTCCTCCGGCCATCCTTGTTGAAGCACTCTGGAAGCACACACTGATGGACAAAACCCCCGTGTGCTGCCATCGCATCTGACCGCATAATAGCGGGTCAAAATGCGATGGCGCAAATAGCCATGCCTCCCCCCCGTGTTTTCCAGCACGTGTGACTGGGACCAAAGTTATCTAGAAGCATACATGTGGTATGAAGTTAACTGAATTAGATATAAAATAAGAGGACAGATTTCATTTTTAGTTGACACTAAAACTTAACCCTACCTTTTAAAGCAGGGGTGTCAAACATGTGGCTCGGGGGCCGGATCAGGCCCCTGGAGGGCTTCTATCAAGCCCACAGTGGAGCTGGCTGTCTTCTGCTTCTTCTTCCAGTTCTGCTGCTGCTGTGTCATTGTAGGTTTGCAGCTTACAGATACACACCTGAACAGCATACTCAAGATTACAACAGCACAGGCATTTTGATGCAATAATTCAGAGCAAGAGGTGTCAGTTATCAGATACTGTTAAATAAACAAAATATTGTAAAAGTGCTAATGTTTTAAGCATGTTTTTATTTTAAGTAAAAAAACCCACCCTTTGCATTTGTGTCCTTTATAAAGTTTATATCTCCACTACCTGGCATTACATTTTATGTCGCACATGGCCTGGCCCGACAAGGTCTCATTCATGTCAGATCTGGCCCCCATAACAAATGAGTTTGACACCCCTGTTTTAAAGCTTGTTGTGGATGCAGGACTTAAAGCTCTAAGCTAAATATGTGTATTTCAGTTTGTTAAATTGTACTTGAAATTAATTCAGATTTCTGATTTAGCCACTTCCCTATTGCCTGAGGTTATCTTTAGCCCCATCATTTTATAACCCTTGAAGGGGGACTCATGTGGCAATTGAGTGACTGGGTTGATTGGGTTGACTGCATAGATCTTAGATTACATTTTTTTTTTCATGTTATATTTTAGAAGCTAGGTGTAAAAACTACAGCGTGTGATGTATTCATAGGTATAAATGTAAAGGTCACATGCATGAGCTCAGTGTCAAGCAGAGATAACTCCTAAAGCTGGCACATCAAAGCTGAGAAAGCCAGGGTATGTTAATAAGGTAACAGTTCTTGAGAGAGGCTCCTGTGAGACATCAGCTGCAAGGAGTACAGACCCATGGAACCAAATTAGACATTAAACACAAATCCAACTAAGTTTTGCCCCACTTTTAACTTGTTAAACAACACTTTCCACAGAGTGGGGTCCTGGGTCCTGGCCCAAAGGCTGAGCAGAACCGCAAAGTCCAACATGGGGGTGGGAGCTCTCTAGTTTTTTCACAGAGTGTCAAATATAGGGGTGTGCATCTGGAAATCCCTGAAAACAACCAGGAAGATGTCTTAATGTGATGATTCAAGGATTTTTGAAATGTTTAAAATAAGTTTGAAACGCTTCTCAAAAATTCCAGGGTTTTTTCTTGCAGGGCATTCTGGAATCAAGGAATACTTTTCTCCCTTCCAAGGGGATCCCTGGAAATCATCAAGAGAGCACTTCTTCCTGGCCAATTACAACATTGCCCAAGCCTTGGAGAAGGGAGGGGTCATAAGGTGGTGGCTCTGTATCATTTTCCTGTGTGTACATGCCTGGTGTGCTGTGTGCTATACCTTTGCCCTGCCGTGCCAAAGTGAGATAGATAACTTGGGTGGGAGCATCAGAATTCAATGATTATATTTGGTGGTTCTTTTAATTATTTTGCAGCTCTTAGTTGCTGGGGTTTTTGTTTGTTTGTTTTTCTTGCACCACTGTTGTTGTTTTTTAATTTCTGTTTGCCCTGATTAGTTTCTGGGGGGCAGTGTGAGGTGTTCCCCATTTTTGCATGGGGGGACAGAATTGAGCCACAGAGCTTCTTTATTATATTCTGAAGTATAATATTCAAGTTCAGAGTGGAAAGGTAGCAAAACTTTTTTTTTTGGTCATTTTAAGGTTCTTTGAACAATGAAGACAAGGATGCAGGGGGCAGTTTCTTCAGGGGTCTATAAAATTGGATCCCTTTGTCCAAAGCCCATGAAATTTGGCATTGAGGGGGTCTTTAATGTAGAGGAAGAACTACTTTCCTTGCAAATTTGGTGCCATTACTTTTGAAAACAGCCATCTTAGAAACCCTAATTGATCCCCCTATAAGGAATAATGGTTTTAGGATTCTGGAAGCAAAAACAAACAAACAAAAAACCAAAAAAACTGGGTTTGACATGCATTAATGGTCAGTTCATGCTTTATTGTGATAACAGCTCAAGACTAAAGACACTCTAGCAGGGTCAGATCCCTGCAAATAAACCCATAAAAGGGCACACCCATCACACACCCACTCCCAGCAATAGGCTATTTACAGAGGCACTTCTGGGCAATAGGTCCATCCCAGGATACTAACAGTCCATTGTTCTGTGACTCCAACCTGGGTCTGTTAAGGTTAGGCAAGTGCACTACACCCCTCCCCCCAAGGTTCAGAACACCCTAGCACACATAATCCCTGAGATAGGTCTGTGTCACTTGCGGTTCAAGTGACATGGTTCCGTTGGTGGTGTCGGGGCTACTGGCTCTGGTCTGGACTCCACAGCTGTGGGGCTCGGGGGCAGCAGCTGTGTTGACATGGCCTTGGATCCATCTGTTGTTGACTGCTCCAGTGTTGCACTCACTGGTCCATCTGGGGTTTCCCTAGCTGTGGGTTGCTTGCTGGGCGCTGGTACTCCTCGCTCAGCCTCCAGCTCCATCAGGTCTAGTAACTCTGCATTGTCTTCGTCCAGGGTCATTGAGGCAAGCCCAGCTTGTTGGAGAGGAGATGGCAGTGGAGTTGGTCGATTTGTTGGCTCAGTACCTGGCTGTCATCAGTAGATACTTCGTAAGATAGGGGGCTGGTGACTCGGATGATTTTGGCTGGGATCCATGCCGGGCTGCTGGAGAAGTTCCAGGCATAGATGGTGTAACCCAGGAAAGAACCCCTGGGGTGCCGCTCAATACTTGGGGGCGCATGATGCTCCGTCACATGGTCGAGGTGCACCCAGTCCAGGCATGTGGTGAGGCATCGCCCCATGAGGAGTTCCACTGGGCTGTGGCCAGTGGAGGTGCATGGGGTTACCCGCTGGCCAAAGAGGAAGTTTGTGAGCTGGTGGTCCCAATCTCCCTGGACAATCCGCCGCAGAACATCCTTGGTGGGCCTCACCATCTGCTCTGCCTGGCCATTGGTGATGGGGTGGAAGGGTGTAGACTGTACATTCCTGATGAGGTAGCAGCCCATGAAGTTGTGGAACTTGTCTGAGGTGAAGGCCATCCCATTGTCTGACACCACAGTGTCAGGGATTCCATGGCTACAAAAGATTCTCTGGAGGGCACCGATTTCTGCTTGGGATGAAGTGGAAGGGACCGGGACTACCTCTAGCCATTTTGTGTAGGAATCCACCAGGATGAAAAATATTTTTCCCTGAAAGGGGCCTGCAAAGTCTATGTGTAGCCCGGACCATGGTCATTGGGTGGACTCCCACTGCCTAGGCAGTGCCTGGGGCGGTTCCAGATGGGTCTCTTGCCAGGCCTGGCAGTGCTTAACGCAGTCCTCAATCTTGCAGTCCATGCCTGGCCGCCACATGTAACTGTGGGCCAGTGCCTTCATCTGTACGATGCCCAGATGTGTTTCATAAAGCGACACTAGGACTTGTGGGTGCAACAGAGGTGGCACCATGACCTGACTTCCCCACAGCAGGCACTCCTTGTGTGTGGACAGTTCATCCCGGCAGTAGGAGAACACCGTGAATTCAGGACCCATGTGGCTGGTAGGCCATCCCCTCCCCACCTAGTCCAGAACACGGGAGAGGACACGGTCCTATGCAGTGTGGCAGGAGATGTCCAATACCTGGAGCGAGCAGTTGGGAAGGTCTTCCAGGAGCAGGATCTGGTGGGCAGGAGTGGGATCCAGGTTGCAGGAAGGCAGCAGCAGGCAGCTGAAGGTGTCAGCATGTCCCATCGACTTCCCAAGGTGGTGGTGAAGAATGTACTGGTAGCCGGCCAGGAAGATGGACCAATGCAGCACCTGGAGGGACAGCATTTGTGCCATTTGGTGGTCTGGAGCCAGCATGCTGAGCAGGGGTTTATGATCCATCATGATGGTGAAGGGGCTGCCTGTAGAGGTAATCGTGAAATTTCTTCACACCAGCCACGATTGCCAGGGCCTCCTTGTCAATCTGTGCTTAGTTGTGCTTGGCTGAGGACAAGGTGCAGGAGTAATATGCCACGGGAACCTCTCTGCCATCAGGTAGCTGGTGACTGAGGATGGCTCTGATCCCATATAGGGATGCATCACAGGCCAGGATGACTGGAAGCGCTTCGTCAAAGTGCGCAAGGACTGCATTCGAGGTGAGCAGCTCTTTGACAGCATGGAACATGGCAGCCTGCTTCTGGCCCCAGACCCAGGGGGCCCATTTGTCAAGAAGTTGGTGTAGTGGCTCTGCTATTGCAACCTTGTGGGGCAGGAACAAGTGGTAGAAATTAAGCAGGCCCAGGAAGGCTTAGTGTTCCTGTTTGGATGTGGGGGTTGGGGTGTTGACGGCAGCAGGATGGATGCCGCATGCATCCATGGTGAAACCCAAGAACTCGACCTGCGGGACTCCCAGGAGGCACTTTCCCCTCTTAACTTTAATTGTAACCCATGCAGAACAGCACGCAGATGGATGGTGAAGTCCTCGTCAGTGGGGGTGGTGATTAAAACATCGTTGAAAAACAGCTGGACCCCAGGAATTCCACGTGTGGCAGGTCACATCATGGAAATGGCAGGAGTGACATTTGTGGTTGTCTCCGCAGCTGGTGCAGGGAGGTGTCGTGGTCATCTTTGCTGGATGTGTGGGGGCTGTGGATGGATGCTGGTCGTGGTGAGTTGGGTGGTGGACCTGATGGGCTTTCTCCTCATTGGATGCATTCAAAGCTGTGGGGGTGGAGGCTTGGTGTGCGCTGGAGTGTTGGTTATCCCTCTGGGCCTTCTCGAAGGTGGTGGCCTCATGTAGTGCGGTCACTATGGTCAGTTGAGCAGGGTCTCGTCCAGGTTCAAGAACACACAGTGGAGGGCCAGCCGGCAAAGGTTGGCAATGAAGTCAGTGGCTGCTTTGTTAGGCTTCTGTTGGTGTGAATAGAAGTCCATGCGACACGTCAGCTTGGTGGGTTGTGGTGCGAAATGGTCAGTGAGTGCCTTTAGGAGGTCTTCATATGAAGATGCCTCCAAAGTGATGGGTGCGAAGGTTTCTGGTTTCTGGTGGCTTGCACTTGGACACTTCCCATCGATCTTCTGATGGAGATGCACCAAGCCAAGGTGATTAGGAGGGGTCTTGGCTGGTTCCAGACCCCCCCCCAGAGTCTCTGTAGGAGATTCCAGCCTGGGGAGCTGGGACAAGCCTCTCCCAAGGTGATGGCTTAGAGATCAAGGCTTGCCTGTCCCCGAGAGGTTCTGACACTGTGGAGCCAGCATGGTGACCAGAGCTGACCTCCAGATGAGCGGACAAGAACATAAGCGAATCTAACTCCTGCAATGAACAATAGCGGCTTAACAGTGAGTCAAGCAAATGTCTTCTTAAGCAACAAAGTCCCTGCCTGTTAGATTGATCTGAGAAGGAGCACCAGGTGGGGAAGGGTCAGTGATCCACCCTTCCAAACCGAAACGGTCCATACAAAAAAGAGATAGAAAACAAAACTAACCACATGGGACTTTTACTGAGCTTGAAAGGTGTAATCTAATCCAAGACATGTCGAATGTAGATGAATTTGACTTTAAAAATAAAAAACTTTCTTTTTATATAAACAATGGCTGGTAGAGGGAGGAGAGTAGCGATGGAAAAGAAACCTCCAATGGGAAATGCCATACCAACAACTCTCACCCAGTCACAAGATGCTACTGCTGACTTTCCTAATATGTTGGCTTCAGCATTGCACCCTCTGCTGGAGCAGATGTCTAACATCAACAGTAAGCTGGATTCTGTTCAAAAGCAGCTCTTGCATATGGAAAAAAGACCAAAAGATCAAGAAAGTGGAAACAAGGACTAAAGGTATTGAGCAAAAGATGGAAGAAGAAAAAGAAAGAAATATGGACAAAAATTGATTACTCCAACTGGAAAAATCCATGCATGTTGTACATTTTCAATGGATACCGGAGCAGAAGGGAGAAAACTTAAAAATGATCTTAAGCAAAACAATTGCATCAATTTCAAATCTCAAACAAGGGGACCTCCAGAATGATACGGACTTGGTCTATCGCACATATCTGGACTTTATAAAAAAAACAAGTTACCTGGCGAAATATATGTGAAATTCTCCAAAAGAACTATGAGAGAAAATGTTTTAAAAGCCACATCGGGGAAAGCATTAAAGGTCAAGGAGAAAGAAATTAAAATTCTTAAAGACATTCTATTTGAGATCCAGAAATGAAGACATCAATATAAAGACTTAATTCACTTCCTTCAAAATAAATCAATTGTTTACAGATGGACTTTTCCAGAGGGGCTTGTTTTCAACTTCAATGATAAGAAAATTAAAATCGATTCTGTCAAAAAGGCCAAAAACCTTTTGAAACAGCAACTAAGCCCGAATAAAGATGACAAGGAAAAAGAGGAATTAAGCGATGAAGAAACAGATACTTCAAGTAACTCCAGCAGTGCAACTGAAACCTCAGAGTCTGAGAAAAGAGCAGGAGCACCTAAGACACTGAAAGCAAAGAAGAAAAGATGCAAGAAATAACCGTTATATAATGGATTATAAAACACCTGAACTTAGCGTAATTATATTTCATAGTATAGAAGCTTGAAATTTTTGTTCTTATTGTTAATAGAGGAATTATAAGTAATTGTAATTCACTGAGGAAGCTTGTCATAGATTTTAGTTGTGTTCCCCTGCCCCCTTCCCTATAGGTTGTAGTGCTGTGAAACCAATAAAAATATTAAAAAACAAAACAAAAGAAAGTGATGGGCGTGACAAGGCCCTGGATGAGTTGTAGTGTGGCGATTCTGCAGGCGATGAGCAGGAGAGCCAGACCTATTCTTGTCTGCGCCAGTGATGCCCTGGAATATGATGAAAAACTTCAGCCACTCCACCCAGGTTTCCCAAAGCTCTGGGTGAGCGGGGTCGAACTCTGGCAGATGTCCTGGAGTGGCAGCCATGGAAACGATGGTCCTGGTAGTGATGCAATGCACATGGCTCAGAAGCTTGGGGTGCGGTGTGGTGCTGGAGGGCACTGTGCTGGCTCAACAGAATCTCATCCTCATCGCCAGTGAAATATACTGAATTCAACATGCATTAGTGATCAGTTCATGCTTTATTATGATAACAGCTCAAGACTAAAGACACTCTAGCAGGGTTGAAGCCCTGCATATAAGCCCATAAAAAGGGCACACCCATCACACACCCACTCCCAACATCAAAGGCTCCTAAGTAAGCTCAATAGTCATGGGATAAAAGGAAAAGTCCTCTTGTGGATCAAAAAATGGCTTATAAATTGGAAACTGTTGCAGGGTGCTTGTCTTAACGGTTCAAGCCCCCAAACCTTACTAGGACTTCCCAGCCACCAGTCTCTCACCTGCTTGCACTGTAGATCCAGCAGAGGAACCTCTTATAGTAACCACACAGAGGCAGTCCAGTGGTACACTATATACAAGAGTTTTATTAACAGTATTCACAAGCAAAGTGCTACACCAGGCATCCAATATACAGAAGGAAAAAGTATGGCAGTAGTACAAAGACTTATATACAAACCTCCACCAATCAGTGGACTGCTGAGTCACAGTGACTGCACACTGTTCAGTGCCAGGCAGAACAAGTTGGGACTTGTCCTCTGAGTACATCAGCTGACACTAGCTGACAGGTAGCTGTCATCCTAGATCCTAATGATCTAGCTACTGGAGATTAACATACAACAGAAACAGAGAATGAGTATAAATGGGAGGGTGGTAAACAGTGGGGTACCACAGGGATCAATACTCTGACCAATGCTTTTTAACTTGTTTATTAACGATTTGGAATTGGGAGTAAGCAGTGAAGTGGCTAAATTTGCAGATGACACGAAGTTGTTCAGGGTGGTGAAAACCAGGGAGGATTGTGAGGCACTCCAAAGGGATCTGTCGAGGATGGGTGAGTGGGTGTCAACATGGCAAGTGGGGTTCAATGTGGCCAAGTGCAAAGTGATGCACATTGGAGCCAAAAATCCTAAATATAAATACACATTGATGGGGTCTGAACTGGCAGAGACTGACCAAGAGAGAGATCTTGGAGTCGTAGTGGATAACTCAATGAAAATGTCTGGACAGTGTGTAAATGCAATAAAGAAGGCCAACGCTTTGCTGGGGATTATTAAGAAGGGAATTGAAAACAAATCAGCCAGTATCATAATGCCCCTGTATAAATCATTGGTGCGACCTCGTTTGGAATACTGTGTACAGTTCTGGTTGCCACACCTCAGAAAGGATATTATAGCTTTGGAAAAAGTGCAGAGAAGGGCAACTAGAATGATAAAAGGGTTGGAACACTTTCCCTATGAAGAAAGGTTAAAATGCTTGGTGCTCTTTAGTTTGGAGAAATGACGGCTGAGAGGTGACATGATCGAGGTTTATAAGATTATGCATGAGATTGAGCAGATTGAGAAAGAAGTACTTTTCTCCCTTTCTCACAATACAAGAACTCATGGGCACTCCATGAAATTGCTGAGCAGTTGGGATAGAACAGATAAAAGGAAGAACTTCTTCACCCAAAGACTGATTAACATATGGAATCACTGCCACAGGAGGTGGTGGCAGCTACAAGCATGGACAGTTTCAAGAGGGAATTAGATAAACATATGGAGCAGAAGCCCATCAGTGGCTATTAGCCACAAGGTATAGATAGGAACTCTCAGTCTGGGGCAGGTGATGTACTCTATTCTTGGTGCTGGGGGGGCAGCAGTGGGAGGGCTTCTAGTGTCCTGGCCCCACTGCTGGACCTCCTGATGGCACCTGTTGGACTAGATGGGCCGTTGGCCTGATCCAACATTGGCTTCTCTTATGTTCTTATGTTCTTAACAATAGGCTATTTACAGAGGCACTCCTGAGCAATAGGTCCATCCCAGGATCCTAGCAGTCCATTGTTCTGTGACCCCAAGCTGGGTCTGTTAAGGTTAGGTAAGTACACTACACTAGTGCATACCCCTAGAATTAGGGGTGGTGGCGGCAGATTTTGCCTACACTTCAGTGGGCTACTGATTGCAACATACATATTTTCTCTCAAAGATATAAATGGAAGTCCTTAGTCTCTGAATATAGTCTGTTATATTGAAAGTTACGGAAAAGACAGAGTAGATTGCAGGGCTGATGTCAAGATATTCTGAAGTGAGGCAGCTGCCAGGACCCAGGGGTTCTGGTGGAGCCCACGTCTGCTGAACCCCAACCCTACACTTCTCCAGCCACCTATCTGCATGTCCCTCCCCATCTGTTTGCTTGAAGTGGTCTGTCATCCGTGCTTCCAGTTGCCCAGCCTCACTGGGGAAAGTCATATGATGCACAGTGATGATACCATGGTGGCCATAGCAGCAGAACTCCCAGCTGCATGCATTGGCCAGTGCTGTTGGGGAAAAGGTATGCAGGTGGTACAGGCAACTGAACATGGCCAGTGGGAAGGCTTATGAGGAGGAGAAAATGGGGGACACACAGGTTGGTTGTTGGAAAGATAAGAGGGGGACCTGGTGGTGAGGAGAAGGAGTCCCTGGGCAGTAAGCCGGCTACAAGAGGTTTCGTGGTGCCCTTAGGGAGATTATCAACAAGTCCCTTGTGGAGGGACGGTTCCCGGGGGCACTCAAGGAAGCAATTATCCGCCCTCTCTTGAAAAAGCCATCCCTGGATCTGACCAAATTGGCCAACTATCGGCTGGTTTCCAATTTGCCCTATTTGAGCAAATTAATTGATAGGGTGGTGGCGATACAGTTGCAGAGCTTTTTGAATGATGCTTCCGAATTAGATCCCTTCCAGTCTGGCTTCTACCCGGGACATGGGATGGAGACAGCACTGGTCGCCCTTACTGACGACCTCCAGAGGCATGTGGATCAGGGCAGTTCGGCAGTGTTGCTGTTGCTCAATCTGTCAACTGCATTTGGTACGGTTGACCATCAGCTACTAACCCACCACCTCGCCGATGTCGGGATACAGGGGCTTGCCTTGCAGTGGCTTGTTTCCTTTCTCCAAGGTTGGGGACAAAGGGTGGCGCTAGGGGAATAGCAGTCCTGGAGGCACCTGCTTGAATGTGAAGTGTTTCAGGGGGCAGTGCTTTCCCCAATGCTCTTTAACATCTACATGCGCCCCCTTGCCCAGATTGCCCGGAGGTTTGGGCTGGGATGTCACCAGTACACTGATGGCACCCAGCTCTATCTGATGTTGGGCAGTCAGTTGGACTCTAGACCGGAAGACCTGGACCAGGCACTGCATGCTGTGGCTGGTTGGCTCAGGCTGAGTCAACTGAAGCTAAACCCAGCGAAGATGGAGGTCCTGTGCCTGAGTCAGGGCGGTTCGGGGTTGGGGCTTCTGCTCCCAGCCTTTGATGGGGCACCATTGGTGCCTGCACTGGTGATTAGGAGTTTGGGAGTGCTCCTGGAACCCTCCTTGAAAATGGAGGCCCAGGTAGCAGCCACTGTTAAGTCAGCCTTTTACCATGTGCGGTTGGTTTGGCAGTTGGCTCCTTTCCTCGATTGTGATGACGTGGCTACAGTGATCCACACGATGGTCAGGGTCCAACATACCTGAGGGACTGCCTTTCCCTGTATATACCCCAGCGAGCACTACGGTTGGGGGCGCAACACAGACTGGTTATTCCAGGCCCCGGGGAGGCCAGGCTCACAGCTACTAGAGCCAGGGTCTTCTCAGTAGTGGCTCCTTACTGGTGGAACGAGCTCCTGGAGGAGATCAGGGCCCTGTGGGATCTTATGCAGTTCTGCAGAGCCTGCAAGATGGAGCTCTTCCACCAGGCCTTTAATTAGGAGCCGCCCACATTACCATCAACGACCATTATTAACATCTGTGGTGGAGGCTGGCTACAGTGAGATCGAGCCACACCGCCTAGGAGCATGTATTTGCCTGAGCCTGCATGATAAGTCATACCATCTTGGTTAATAATCACTGAGTGCACTTTAATTAGAAATTGTTGATTGTTTTAAATGTTTTAACAGTGTTAAATGTTTTAATGTTTTAAATGCTTTAACTGTATATGAACCTTAGAATCATAGAACGTTAGAGCTGGAAGGGACCTTGCAGGTCATCTAGTCCAACCCCCTGCACTCTGCAGGAGCATAGCCAAAAGATAGCCCTACATACCTACAACATACACAAAAGATGGTCGTCCAGCCTCCTCTTGAAAATGTCCAGGGAAGGAGCATCCACCACCTCCCAAGGCAAACTGTTCCACTGCTCAACCACTCTTACAGTTAGGAAGTTTCTCCTGATATCTAGCCGGTTTCAACTCCCTCATAATTTCCACCCATTAGATCTAGTCTTGCAATCTGGAGCAAAAGAGAATAGATCTGCTCCATCTTTTACATGACAGCCCTTCAAATACCTGAAGACTGCAATCATGTCCCCTCTAAGTCTTCTCTTTCCCAGGCTAAACATACCCAACTCTTTCAGCCTTTCCTTGTAAGACTTGGATTCTAACCCTCTCACCATCCTGGTTGCCCTCTTCTGGACTGGCTCGAGCTTGTCAACATCCTTCCTAAAGTGTGGTGCCCAAAACTGGACATAGTACTCCAGGTGAGGCCTGACCACAGCGGAATAGAGCGGAACTACCATCTCCCATGATCTGGACACAATGCTTCTGTTAATGCATCCTAAGATTGCATTAGCTTTCTTCACAGCCACATTGCACTGCAGCTTGTGATCAACCAGAACACCTAGATCCCTTTCACATGTGCTGCTATCAAGCCAAGTCCCTCCCATTCTATATCTGTGCCTTTGATTTTTGTGCCTAGGTGTAGGACTTTGCACTTATCTCTATTGAATTTCATTTTATTTGCCTCAGCCCACTGTTCCAGCCTATCTAGATCATCTAGATAGGCTGGAACAGTGGGCTGAGGCAAATAAAATGAAATTCAATAGAGATAAGTGCAAAGTCCTACACCTAGGCACAAAAAATCAAAGGCACAGACTCTGACTCTGTCTTCTTCAGAATTAGCAATCCTTACTGCTTTGTGTCATCTGCAAATTTCATAAGCATCCCCTCTGTGTCTTCATAGACATAGACATACCTTGGCACACTGTGCCAGGCAATGTGAGCTGCCCTGAGCCCGCTTGCGGGGAGGGTGGGTTATAAATACAACAAACAAACGAACAAATAAATAAATGCCCAGGGCCCCTCAAAACCTGGAACTGGCCCCATTACATTGTTCTGGAGGTGATAATGCCATCTGAATCAGAGAAGGAACAGGTTTCAATATGATGGGGATCTTAAGAGAAAGTAGAGATTTGAAAGTAGAGATTTGAGTCAACACAAATAGAGGAGCAGATTTTCCCCATTCATGTATTTGTCCAGATTTTTTTCTGTGCTGTGTTTCACATAGCTCCAGTTTCACTAAAATAATTTTTAGAATTAATTCAGTAATTGAATTGAACGGCTTTAGATTCCTTCAGTTAACTTGTATTTTTTCTTCATCTATGTTACTGATAGAAGCTCTGCAAAAAAAGGAACTCTTGATGTGATCCTGTATATGACTGAATCAAGATTCTTTGTGTGTGGGATTTTACTGAAGCCGTATGTACATTAGTAAAACACTGCAAAAAAAAAAAAGAATCTTGATACAATCATATGCACAGAAACATATCAATTGCTTTTTCTGAAGTATTTTATCAATGTGCAAGTATATATCAATTACATGAAGGGGGACAAAAGTACGCATTAACTGCGGAAACTGTAATCTGGGACAATAAAAACACTCTAGCTGGAGATTTTTAATGTATTGATCCTGCTCCACAAACAACTTGGTAATTTGGAAATTAAAAAATTCAAGGAGAAATTCAGATGAGGAGAATTTCAGAAACAAAATTAGCTTACAGAATTCATTAGAAGACATGGAAATTATTTCAAAAAACACTGAGACAAACACGTGTTGGTCTATCAACTCCAGAAACCACCACAACTAAGAATGGAAATTCCATGTTTCAAAGCAGTATGTCCATGATGTTGGAAACAAACAACAGAGGATGGCTACTGGTCCTGCATGTAATATTCTTTGGACATCTGGCCCGCTGCTGCTGAAGACTTAACCCTGGGCTTAATGGGACATGCTCTGATCCAGTGAAGGAAATCTTATTCCTTCATTTACTGCTACAATAACTATGTCTATATACTGGCTTTGCACTAAAGCATTCAAGGCCATTTACAATATATAACAGGGTTGCCAGCCTCCACATGATGGCTGGAGATCTCCTGCTATTACAACTGATCTCCCAGTGACAGAGATCAATTCACCCGGAGAAAATGGCCACTTTGGAAGGTAAACTTTATGGCATTGTACCCCACTGAAGTCCCTCCCCTCCCCAAACACCACCCTCCTCAGGCTCCACCCTCAAAATCTCCTGGTATTTCCCAACCCGGAGCTGGCAACCCTAATATATAACCATGGCTTACAATCTTTACTGCCATGATACAGTAAAGGGGGAAAAGACAGAAGGGAGAAGAAAATAAATCCAGGTATTACTGGGTGCTTGCGTATTAACATGTGGATTTTTGTGAACTGGGGCCCAGTTACAGCCCTGTCACATCCCCCAGCAATAAGCTTCTATTTTGGCTGCCGCAATTACAAGTATCTACTTTGCTGCTCCAGCTTTTCCTAGGATTCAGCTGCCAAACACTATTCTTCCCTCAATAATGCCAATTAAATATTCCTATGTGAAATGCGCTCTCCAACGTCAAAGCCTAAATATTTTGCACTATGGTGAAAGGTTTTGCTTCCCCCCTCTTTTTTTCCCTTTGCAAATGTTGTTTAAACACAGCCGAACCTCCCGCAACATCCCCCTCCTCCCAAGCCCACCACAATCCAGCCGCCAGCCAGCACCGTGCCTCCTGTTCAAACAAAACTCTTGTGTTTTCCCTTTGATCCTCCAAATGCTACCTCCAGAATTTTTCAAACATTGCAGTGCATTCAGAGCCACAGCAGATGGTGCTTTTTGATGATGTCTTTCTACATGAGGCAACATTTTGTAGTGTATGCTGCATTATCAAAAAAAAAATCAAACATGTAATTATGCAAATATGTATGCCTTTATAATAATCAAGTTTTATTGTAAATGGTTGATGCACATCAATTTGATCCTGTAGTGCTGCTTTAAGTGCAGTTTAAGTGGCTTTTCAGTGTACCCAGAGGCAACACAAATGCATCTCTGGAATATTAATAAAATCCTGAATCTTTGAGACACCAACTGGTATTGCATTGCTCATACTGATTGAAACTAAATGCTAATCCTTTCCTTTATTTAAATAGATCCCCTTTGTTATTTAAAACACTGATATCAGTATGATATGAAGAGCCATTTTATTTTAAATTGTATTGTAATGTAGTGGCTAAAATAATGTCTAATCATACTACATTCAATTTCTACAATGCAATTTTGATGAGGCATGAATCCAATCATTTTGCAGCTATGAATATAATGTTATATTTTAAACAGTCCATTTTCTACCCTAATTCTATAAATTTATGTAACAAACGTCTTTACCAAGATTTCAGTCTTAGGTCCTGTAGCTAATTTCTGAAAGCTTGTATGCGAGAGTGGGTAGATTGCAAAAATGGCTCAAATCGAACACTTGTCAAGGGGTTTCCACTCTGTTTTAACAAAGATTTTGAGATTGCCATGAGGCTCCATCTACTGCACTGAAGCCTTTTTTTTTTTTTGTTAAGTCAATAAATGTTGTGTTGTCATAGTTTCCATCTCTTTGAATGCATATAAACATATTCTGATTTGGCTAAAAATAAGGGTAGATTGCTTGTTTTAGGACCAATTTAACCGTTAGTCCCTGGGTAGACATAGTCCTTGGTTACGATTTTTCTGTGTCAGACTTCATAAGATGGGTAGATGCTGGTTTAAAAGTGTTCCATTGTTTTGAGAGTGTACATAAATAAGTAACGTCCTTCCCCATGAGAAGTAGGATGTGCTACAGTGGCATGAACATAATATCACTTCAGAACCGGAACATTTGCATTGATCCATAGATTTCATGTTATGGTTGCAGTCAGCATGGTTGTTTGAAATTTCTATCACCGGCTGGCCTGGTTATTTGAAATTTCTGTCACAGGCTAGTTATATTCATAATAACTTTTTCAATATGAGAAAATTCTCCCTGTCAGTAGGAAGATAGGCTTTCTGTTGGTCAGATTTATCAGATGTGAATGGGTCATTTGTTCTCTTTGAACAGATGGGGAGGTTTTCTGTCTGCAGTTCTACCCTGGACTTTATCTGCTCCTCCTCTTACTCCACTATTTAATTTCATTTGTTTGCAGTTTGAATTTCTGTTCCCTCCTGTGTATCGCACAATCTCAGAAACAGAGACAGCCAATGGAGAAATCTTAAAATAAAGGAAATGAAATAAGTAAATAAAATCTATTACTAATTGCAGTTGTTTTCAAGGGTAGTCCCATGTGTAGTGTATTACTGTAGTCTAGTCTCAAAGTTATCATGGCATGGCTCAGGAAATCTCTTTATTGTTGCCACTGGCTGCAATATAAGGAGGCTCAGAGGGATGTTTAGCAAGTGCATGTTGAGGCATTCTTGGGGTTTTTTTCCAGCCAAGTCTTGAGATTGGTTTATCAGTGGAATAGAAGGGAATGCATCTTGGTAGTCTTACTGTACATATGAGTTTTCCACTTAGTAAACTAACCATCATTTTTGTCTGTTCAGTTACTATGTGTATTTTACTTGAACCAAACACATTTCTGAAGGCTGTCATTGAGTAAAGCTAGGAAACAATGCACATTTCTAATCAAAGCAAAATATCATTAGCAAACAAATATCATTGGACAAATAAATATCATTATGAATATCTGCTTTTACTGCGTTTGTCATTATTTTTGGCAGCCTCGTTTAATGTTAATAAAAAGCAAATTTGCATATTTCCCAATAAAAAACATGTAATATTTGTTTATGCCCTGTGGCTCTCAAACATCTGACATTTATTCTATGTGGCTCTGACATCAAGCAAGTTTGGCCACCTCTGGTTTAGAGTTACAACAAAATAGGAAAGCAAAGCAAGACATGGGGTTGTACTTGATCAGAGGTACTGGGAGGAGGCTGAGCCCAATAGGCTGCCAGTACCCAAGGGGTATCCTTAGATCCACCTAAAAGCTGCATAGGTCCAGGAGGAGATGATGGGCATGTCATTCCCATTGCCTTCTCCCACATTTCGGCCCCCAGTGGCACTGCCAGCACCTTATGAGCTCACCTCAGTTGCTTGGATCAAGAACCAACTTACCAAAATGGTCTAGCATGCTGCTGTTCAGCACAAATGTGGGAGATTGCTTACCCCTGACTAGTCAGGAAACTTCCTGGAGATATGGAGGTGGTGCTTGTGGAGGGTGGAAACTGGGGAGGACTTTTACCTAGAATGTATGGCATGCCACTGAGTTTGCCCTTTGGAGCTGCCATTTTCTTCAGGAGAACCAATTTCTGTTGCCTGGAGATCAAGTGTAATTCCAGGAGAACTGCAGGCTCCACCAAGAGGTTGGCAACCCTAAGTAGTGTGGCGTTTTCACAGATCTCTAGATCTAATATGTTCAACTTCATATCTGTCTGATACAATATTATGTATAGCAAAACCAGTTTTTAAAAATGTTTGTGTATATATGTTTTATAGTGAAAGTTTCCCCTTACAAACAGCCTGGATTGTTAGGTTGTTTGATTTAACCCCACACAACTACACAAAGAAATGAACTATGTGTCTGAAACTCAGCAAGTGAGCAGAATAGCAACGCAATCCACAGCTAAGGCCTTTATTTCAATAGACACACAGCCATTGATGTGACTGGATACTTTATTGATGTCCCCTCTGAAGGATTGGGTTGGTGTCAGAGAAGGCCACAAAATGCATTTCACTGGAACTATGTAGAGTGAACAAGCTTTAATTAGCTCCTGATAGCCTCCTATTGTGGTACTACACTTCTAAAAACAAAGAGCTCCAGCCATAGTTTCATAAATGCCAGTTTGAATTGTATCAGTAATGGTGTACAGGTTTTCATGCTCTGATTTTATTTTATTTTTTTACTTTTAGGTACCTCATTGCAAATAGAAGGTTGAACGCAGACGAGTGGGGGAGGACTGCTTTACAAGCTCTTAATTTTTTTTATCAGGCAAAATATCATTAAAAAGGGAGATGCAGCATATATCCTCTGACTGTGTACAGTATTTCATAAAACACCTGCATTTTCCTATCACAGTGTTCTGTAGATGAAAACATCTGATTAGAGATGTGTCTGGCAATTTACAAGTGATACACATGCTAGACAAACAAGATAGATGGTTGGGGGGGAGAATTGCCATTCTATCTGTTTGGCTTTGAATACTGTGCAAGCCATTGTTATCTCTTTATAGGATTTTTTTCAGTATTAGCTGAGCTCAAGTCCAATGTGAAGGGCCATCTTAGAATCTCAGGCCATTGACATATTTGCCAGCTTTTCAATTTAAGTTTCACTGAAAGAATTAGGCTGAGGCTATGTATTTAGAAGGCTTGCCAGTTTCCCACTGGGAGTGTGGGATTGCCGGCTCACATCTATTGTTTACCATAGCTGTTCCTGCAGCAGGTGGGAGAATAATCAAAACTGCTCTTGAGTGACAGTATGATATCACTTTGGGGAAAACCTGGAAATTATGTCACTCTGCTCTAGGAATCACTGGAAACTCTGTGGTTTTATAATAGAGCTTGGGCGATTCCTGGAGAGGTGTGATGTCACTTCGGGGTGTTCCCTGGAACTGATATAACACTGTTGCCTGATGGCACTCAAACAAACTGCCCACCAATTTCCTTTAGTATGACTAGTTCCAAGTAGTTTGTTCCATGGCAGTATCTAACTCAAGGCTGAGTCACACATCAGCATGGCTGCAGCTTCTCTAGAGCTGGATCTTGCACTACTCCATGGATATTTGAATAATAGAATCCCTTCAGATGAACAGATTATGTGGGGAACACCCCACTCAGTGCCCTATTTCCCACAGGAGCAGCTTCCTTCCTTCACAGTCCACTTGCTCAACATCATCTGTTCTTCAAATATATTATAGGCTTAGATTGGTAGATATTAAATGTAAAAATTCTATCCATCATCATCATCATCATCATCATCATCTGTCTATTTTAAAATGCATTCCTCAGTATTATTTCTCACATTTACCAGTTCCATATCTTTAAGTAAAGGGGTGACTAGATTAGCTCTCAACTCATCGAGTGTAGGGCACTCCATAATCATATGTTCAATGGTTTTGATCATATAATATGAGCATCTGCATGTTCTATTAGAGTATGATCCTGTATTGTATGTGCCCTCCAAAACTGCTGAGGGAAGAACATTCAGTCTTGCCAAAGTAAAAGCTCTTTTTTTTCATTCCAAAGTAAAAGCTCTTCTTAGTTTTGGGACTGTCAATTGATGAAAATATTTTGGCAGTTGCATTGGGAGGGCAATTCCCAAGTGAAGTGTTGAACATATCCTGCGCGCCCTAATAGACATACTTGTAACATCCAATTCCCTTACAGATTTTTTAATTTGCCTTCTAATGTCTTTAGTTTCTGTATTTTTAATCATATAATTTGTTATTCCTAGGCATTTCATTTTCTTTTCCAATAGTTGATCCCATTGGCTGTAATGTGTATCTGCCTGGATGAGCCCAAGTAGAGTAGATCCTCCCTCAGATTTTAAAACCTTTACTTTAAAGAAAAATGCTTTAATCCAAGTCCTAGCTTCCATCAATAATTTGTTTAGTTCCACTCTCTGTGCTATGCCCGAGACACATCTAGGAGTAGCCAATAAGCGTTGGAAAAAGTCATACAGGATGGAATCCATTTTTTCAGAAGCATCCTGAATCCAAATTTCCACACCATACAGGAATTGATTTAGCATTAAATACCTTTAAGGCCAAGGGGACCAATTGGCCTCCTGATGAGTAGAAGTATTTTACAATTGTCTTCCCTACTCTCAAAGCTGTGCTAGATTCAAGTGTATTTTCCATGTAAGAGATACTTCATAGTGGATTCCCAGATATTTAAATTGATTGACCTGTTCCATAGGTAGGCCTGCTATGTCCCATTTGAAGATTTTCCCCTTTTTCCTTTTGGTGACTACTATGTCCTTGGATTTCGCCACATTGATGGACAAAAATGTAAGAATTTAAGAAGAATCTTTCTGGATTGAACCAGTGGTTCATCTGGTCAGTATGCTGTTTCACACAGTGGCCAACCAGTTGCCCTAGAGGCAGAGAGGCCAAGGCCTTCTCCTATTTCTGCACCCCAGCATTGCTGTTCAGAGGTTTGCTGTGGACGGAGGTCACTTTTCCTTCCCCTAACTAAATTGATGGACCTATCCTCCATAAATCTGTCTCACCCCTTTTAAAGCCGACTATGCTCATGACCCCACTACATTCCACAAGTTAATAAGAAATTAACTTATTTCCTTTTGTCTGTCCTGTTTGTATTGCCTATCAACTTCCTTGGGTACCTCCAAGTTTTAGTATTATGGGAGAGGGAGAAAATGTTTTGTTTCACCATGTTATGTATTGAGCCTGAACTGTACTGACAAAAAGGACTTACCTTGTGATGCATGATAATAGATTGCTAGGATCCTAGAATGGGCCAGTAGGGAGACAGGAATCTTGGAGTAAACCAGTTGGAAAACAATAGAGTGTAAATAGTCTATCATTGGGAGTGGGGTATGTTTTGGGTGTAACCTTTTCAGGTATAAATATCCGGCTTCGGCCATGAATCACTAATAAAATATGAGCTGATTACTTGAACGTGTCTGAACCCAGTATATTTCACTGGTGATGAGGATGGGATCCCGATGAGCAACCTCGACCCAGCATCCACCACCACACCGCACAATGATCTCCAGGACTCAGCACCTCGCATCGCTCCATGGGTCATGGCTGCTGCTCCCGGAATCATTCCTGCATTTGGCCCTGCTCACCCTGAGCTTTGGGAAGCATGGGTGGAGCAGCTGAAATATTTCACTCGGTTCCAAGGCATAGACAATGTCTACAAGAAAAAAATTGCTCCTGCTCAGCACATGTGGCATCGCCATGCTGTGCCTAGGCCAGGGACTCATCGCTCCTCAAACCCTTGAAGAAGCCACGTACGATGAACTCATCAAGGCCCTCACAGGCCATTTCGCGCCTCAACCAACTAAGTTGGCAAAGCGCATGGACTTCTTGGCATGCCACCAAAAGTCTGGTAAAGTGGCCACCAACTTCATGGCTGATCTTTACAGGCTGGCCATCAACTGTGAGTTCCCAGATCTCGAGGATGCCCTCTTAACCCAGTTCATCTGAGGCATCTGAGAACAGAAACTCCACCGCAAACTCATTGGTACCGACGAACTCAAACTGTACAAGGCACCACGCATGGCCATGGCTTTTGATAAGTCACAATGGGATCGCCAGGCCCCCTCCATGCATCAAGCCTTTACATCCCCAGTCTTTGATGCCTCAGACGAGGAAGAAATACTCCAGGTATGCTGCGCAGCTCGCCAGGACTTGCGCCCACTGTCCGCAATCACCCTACAGCCTATGAAGACCATCGCTCAAGTGCCTTGTGCCAGCTGTGATGAAGAGCATGAATGCCGTTCCTGCCATTTCTGCAATACAATCTGCCGAACCTGCGGAAAACAAGGCCACATTGCATGAGCTGATCACTTGAACGCATCTGAACCCAGTATATTTCACACCTCATGCATAATTTTATGAAAATCTATCATATCCTCCCTTAATCATCTTTTTTCTCAGTTGCAAAGTTCCAGGCTGAAACCTTTTCTCATAGGAAAGGTGCCCCAAGCCCATAACCATACTGGTTGCCCTCTTCTCTGTGTTTTTTCCCCTAGCTCTACAATATCATTTTTGAGATACGGTGACCAAATTGCACAATTGCTCTATAAATGGGCATTACAATACTGACTGGTTAATTTCTAGTCCCTTTCCTAGTAATCTCCAGCATGGAGTTTGCCTTTTTCACTGCTGCTGCACACTGAGTATATGTTAACCACAGGAAAGCTACATCTCTGCCTCACTGTTAATGCAGAAACAAGGCCTTGTGTTGTAATTCTCAGGGCCTATCTATACCTTTGGAATTCTTTGCTCCTGGAGATTCTCCAGAACTGGAGCCTCTGTGTTTCCCTCCAGAAACACAGGCTCTTTGTTTCTGCAGCATCTTTGTGTCCATTGCTATGCATACATTATTTTGGATGTAATTACTATTTGACATTTTTATTTTATCAGATTTTGTTAATATTTGTTACCTGCCTTGCTGGGGGAAAAGATCTGGAATTTATCAACATCCCCATTCCTTGATCTAGGCCAGTATTTCAGGTTTAGCTGTAGGCTCAGCACATGGTAATCTACTCCAGGATTTGTCTATATACTGATAGCTACCCGTGGCCCCCATCTGCAGATAGCTAAATCCACAGATCAGGGCCATATGGAGGCTAAACAGATTTTTCTGCAAATCTGGGGCACTGGGGTTTGCAGAAAAATCTGAAATCAACATTAAAATATACTGGGGGGTTAACCCTCACAATACATTTGTATCATCTGTCTTTTTATCTGTTCAGAATGGAGCCACTAAAGCCTGGCCTGGTCCCCACTTGTAGTGAACTAAAAAGGAAACTCAAGAAGGAGTAATTTAGTTATTCCTGTAACTCTCTGCATCTTTCCTAATGTAGGGCCAGTATGCTCAGCTGAGTACAGGAAAAAATTATTTATTTTACAAAATTTATACCCTTCCTTTCTGCCCTCATAAGGGTAATCAAAGCACATAGCAACATAAAACATGTGTAATAGATAAAAAAGAAATGTACACTTTGCAAAGATGCACAGAGAACAGAAAATATGAGTCATTTGTGTTCCTGATAATACACATGAAACTGCTTGGAATGGTGGGAAACAAACAGCTAGTTGAACATCCATTCTACATCACTGTCATGCAGCAGGAATCCTAACTATTTTTCATCCTAGTCGTCATATGTTTCTGAGCATATTTTATGTTCATAGCAGACAGAAGGATCCCTTTAAAAGTCTCCATAATTTTAGGTACAGGCATTTCTGAACTGTGCTGAAGTGAAGCGTGAGTGGCCCTTAAAATGAAAACATTTCTGAAGAGACCAGATCTCACTGACTCATCTACATCCATCTTATCTCTGGTTCCCACAGGTTAGTGTATCTCTTTCTAAAGCTGAACCCTGGGTGATACCATTTTGAATTTTCCTATTCATTGATGGACATACATGTTCAAGTATGCCCATGTAGGCTTGCCAGCCCCAAAACAGAGGAATGGGATCCCCAGCCCTTGGTTCTTGTTTCCCACCACCAATCGGAGTGTTGGTGAAAGAAAAATAAACAAAAAATGGCTGTTTAGGCTGATGGCATGACATCAATTCCAGGCAGGGCTCTTTTTGTAGCAGAACTCCTTTCCATATTAGGTGACACACCCTTATGTAGCCAATCCTCCAAAAGCTTACAGAGCTCCTCTTACAGGGGCTACTGTAAGCTCTTGGAGGATTGGCTACATTAGGGATGTGTCGCTTAATATGCAAAGGAGTTCCTGCTACAAAAAGAGCCCTGCTTCCAGGGAAAATCCTGATGTGACATCAGTCTTCATTAGGACACTATATGTTTTCCTTGGAAGTGATGTCATGCCATCACCAACAGCCACTTCCCTATGTACCCTGGGTCTCTTGCTGGTTGCCAGTCCATGGAACCCCATGCCCATTGCTCCTCTGCTACAGGAGAGCAAAAGTTCAGTGGCATATTAAAGCCTAACAACATTTAGTTTGATATGTTCTTAGTTTTTAAGATTCCACGCAATTTTTCTTTCATTTTGCTGCAACAAACTAACACGTCTGCCCCTTTGTGATCATCATAAGAGAACAGCCAACTTCTGAGGAAAAGGAAAGGAAAAGAAACCTTTTCTATGTGTGGCATCTCCATGTCTTTGCAGGCATGCACTTCCTATGGAGAAAGCATAGCGTTTGGAGTTTTATTAGGCCTCAGAGTAGGATTCAACCTAAGGGTCTATGTAGCTATTAATCAGGTCCTTGCAGAAATAGGCTGCAGTTTTACAGCTGGTGTGAAGAACTTGCTCACCTTAGGGTGTTGAAGGAAGCCCAGAGTGCCAATCACATGCAAAATAATTAAATTGTTGTAGCCTTAATTGTAAGTGAGTGTTGTCTTTAATTGTGCTTTAATAATGCCATGCCCTTTTATAACCCAAATTAATGTTTCTGTCTGGTTTTTGAAGTACATGTCAGTTTAATTAAACTATTAATGGTAGACAGATTTTTAAGTACTTTATATTCTTCATTAAATTGTATCTGTTCTACAAGCGTAAACAGGAAAATAGACTCAGTTAGGAGCAGATTCATGTTCTGCCTGATAAATCATTCATCATTGGATAAGATGATGAGGCGTGCTTGTTTTCCTCCATGCTCCCAATGATAAACAAATCCACTTTTACACTTTAATATTCATTGAGTTCATTGCAAAATAAATAAGCCTGTTCATTTTTTTAATAATAGCAGCAGGCCTAAGAGCTGTTACTTGTATTTATGCATAGCCAGAAAGCAGAAAGCAATATTTTTAGGGTCATTCATTTTATTCCCTTTTGAGGGTGGGGGCGGGAGATAGAAGGATGCTTATTAGTGAAATATTTCTGTGATGGAAGGGATACGGTCGTCAAGTTGTAATGGTTTGTGTGCTGCTGCCTTTGCAGTATTGCCTAATTGCAGCGGGGATCTATGAAAGCATGTATTTGATTTGCTGGAAACGATAGTTTTCGAAAGCCAACACAAAATAAAACCCCTCTGCCTTAGCTGGCGCTGGTTCCAGAGGAGTAATCAATAATTATTCTTTGAAGATTAAAGAGGAGGTTGGCATGCGACGTTTCTTCCTTTTTTCAGTGACGAGGTGTGTAAATCATAATTGGATTATAATTGGCTGAGCCAGGAAACTGGGAAACACCACGGCTACTTTCTCCTAACAAGAACAATGGTTTGCGTGCATGCTGGTGCATACAATATTGTCAAAGCTGTGACTGATTCTAATAGATACAACTTTGTTCTTCTTTTGTATGGCAGATCAGTCAATAGCTAGGCAAGTGATCTTGTTCACTATTATGTTGGTAATGAAACCTTCGTGTGATGTGACAACTGCAGAGTAACATTTGGTCACAAAGCTGGTGTTAACAAGCACAACTGGCACTCTGGTAATTAGACTGATTCTTAGTCTCCTTTCACAGATTGTCAATAAATGTGGTAAACAACTATTGGGCCTCCTTTCAGAACAAGTTATATTAAGTCATCATACACTTGGCAACAGTGCGACCGTATTGTGCTTTCATTCTTTTTTTTAAAATCAAGCCATGACAAAATGCTTCTTTCTTTGCAAAAAAACAAAAAACAACAACACAAGCCGTAATAGATGCTATATATCCTTTATGTAATGATTACCCAATTAACCTAAGCATTTGTCTGCTAGGAAGGTAATTTATTTCTCAGTTACACTTTGCAGGTACACAGTTAGCTACTAATCGTCAGCTTAAAAACTCCAATATTCTTTTTTACTCTCTTGACAGAAAAACACAGACAAAAAATGTGCTTCAAAGCCAGATCATATCCTCCAGGAGCATTATTGTGCAAATGCAGTTAATGCTGCTTGCATTATGCTCATAGGTTCTATAAGCTCTACTCCTTACAGATGTATGTTCTAGGGAGCAAGAATGCAACACAGATTGTGCTGATTATCTGCATTCCATGAAACACTGAAGATGAAATTGCCTGATGAAAATCCCAACTGATTCAGATGGCAAATTATACCCAGAGTCATTTTCTATCCTAATATCAGAATACAGCAAGGACTTTGCTAGATGAAGTCCCCTCCATTTTATGTTCACAACCCTGCAAGAAGAGTTTGGCTGCAGCAACAGCTAGCAGCAGCAGGAGGCAAGGAGATGAGCCAGAACTTCCTAGGGTTGAGAATGAGACTTCCTACTAGGGTTGCTGCTGGGTTGGGAAATACCTGGATATTTTGGGGTGGATCTTGGGGAGGGTGGGGTTTGAGGAGGGGAGGGACTTCAGCAGGGTATAACGCCACAGAGTCCACCCCCCCTAAGCAGCCCTTTTCTCCAGGGGAACTGATCTTGTTCATCTGGAGATCAATTGCAGTAGCAACAGATCTCCAGGTGCCATGTGGAGGTTGACAACCCTACTTCCTATCCCTCTTGCAACCCCATGGTTCCCGGTAAACATCTTGTAACATCTACTTAGATGATATCAGGGCCCCAGATATCACTAAGTAAATGGCACTTGTGCAACAAATAACTTTAGAATATGTGCCCTTTTGAGATATGGAAAGGAAGGTAAAATGACATGCAATGTAATAGACAAATTATTAACTAAAGCTAAACAATAGGACATTTAGCTGAATTTCAGTGTTACTGTTAAGTATTTTGTTGTGATTTGATATTCTGTTGTTGCATGTTATTTGTGTGTGCAGAAGAAAGCAGTATAAAATATTTCAAATTAAATTAAATCTTGAATATTTACTGTTTCATTCCTATTACCACTATACACTATAACCAAAATTGACAAAAAAGCAAGTCTATAAGTCAAAATAGCTACTGATTAAAATTGTGCCACCCTACCCCTTTTAAACTGACGAAAGGTTTCAGTTGTAAATCTATACCAAAGGATTCATCTTCTGATAGCTTCAAAGAGGACTTATGCAGAGGAAACAGCTGTTTCCTGTAGTAAGGATCCACCAATGGCTGGTAAGGATCCATCAATGAACAAAGGAATGATAATGGTTTGTTAGGTTGCTAAGGGAGGGATTTAGAAGCAATGCGGCATCCAGGCATATGAAAATTCAGGTCTAATTCATGGGTATGGAACTCTTAGGTGTGTCTTTAACAAAGCCACAATTTCACTGCTCACCCCTCTTAGTAAAAAACCTTTACATCAGGAGCTACCCATAGCTGTCAACCACTATTAATTCAGGATGAGTTCACGCATTAGTTTTATCACATAATAATTACAGCAATCACATGAAAACACTCTCATGGACCATTCTCTTTTATCACTCTAATGATGGGAGTAAAGCTGAGAGAAGAAAGGGCATTCATTTCACTGCAGTGTCACACCAGTTGGTTCCCCAGTCCTAATTATTTTCTTAGAAACAAAAAACAGTGGGTTTATCTCACTAGCTAGTACGTTTTACCCCACTCTTCATCTGAAGAGCTCAGGGTAGCACTGGATTTTTCCTCATAACTCTGAGAGGTAGACTATCCAGAGAGAAAGCCGCTGGCCCAAGGTCACTCAAAGCAGCAGGGTTTTTTGGGGGGAGGCATGGGGTACGCCTCCATATCTTTCCCCATGGAGCAACCAGTCCCAACACACCCAACTTCTTCTTTCAGTTCCTGTTCTGATGCAGACAGCCAGGGCTGGATGAAACGAGTCCCGGCCATCCCCCTTGCCATTGAGATCTAGCTCAGTGGAAGGACTACTTGACATGGGAAAAGACCTATCTTATCTTCCCTCTAGGTACCATTTCAATTAACAAAGTTCATTAATTTCACGAGCCATTCATAAACATGAAATTGTCCGGAACGTTTGAGTGGAGCTCTGCGGCTGTCACACATTTATGCATCTATGTGCATATTGCTTAGATATCTTTTTAAAATGGCAGCCATTCGGGATGGTCTCGAGCAGACCATCCTGATGGGCTGATTGCGTGCTGGAATGATCAGAAGGGGGAAAATCCATCATTGGCCCGTTGGCAAGCATCAGCACTGGACTTTCTCCAGTATCTTTAAAGTCTGGCTCCCTGGCGGGGCTAAATGTGCTGATCACGGAAGCGGCACCTTTCCCAGATGTCACTGTCTCATCGTTCCCTTTAAATCCACCAGGCATTCATGCCTGGGTCAGATCTAAAGACCTGTCTGAACTCGCGTTCAGTGAGCTTTATGGCAAAGTGGGGAATAAACCATTGGGGGCTACAACAGGGTGAAGCTTTGGCCTCCATGCCCCCCTTTATGCTTTCTTTGTAGGAAACAGGCTGGTGAATTACATTTTCTGATCCCGCAATGTTCTTGCTGTTACTTTGCTGAGTCTAGGTAATCTCAGGATAGAACATTCAACTCAGAGATAGTTTGATTCAGAAGACATTGGGGTGATGAACAGAGAACAGGGGAGGAAATCCACTATTGAGATTCCCCCCCCCCAAGTATACAGTACATTTCAACACATAAAGGAAGTAGGTTTACAATACAATCTTAAACAAAGTAACACTCTTCTAAATCCTCCTTTCCCCCCCTCCTTCCCTACCTCTGGCAACCTCTCCCTGGGAAAAGTCTGGCTGACTTATGCAGTGGCAGCTACCAGACCAGGCCCAGTTGCATTTTGGGGAACTCACAAGGACTTGTATAGAATACCCCATTTCCCCTTGTATGCTGCTCTGCACACTATTTCTTCTTCTCCTTCTCCAGACAACTCCCACATCCACACTTTTCCTTGCTGCACCTTCTTTCCACCCACCAACCAAACTACCTTTTATCTGACACCACACTCCAGTTATATTATTTATTTTACATATACCCCTTATACCCCACCTTTCTCCACAATGGGGACCCAAAGGAGCTTACATCATTCTCCTGGCCTCCATTTTATTCTCACAACAACCCTGCGAGGTAGGTTAGGTTGAATATGTATGACTGGCCCAAAGTTACTCAGTAAGCTTCTCAAGCAGAGGGGATGAACTTGGGTCTCCCAGATCCTAATCTGAAACTCTTATGCACTGCACCACACTGGCTTTTGTGGGGTGGCTGCTGCAAACAATAACAAACAACCAGGAACGGTTGTCTTACCCCTACCAGCTTTGATTTAAGAAGCCGAATCGCTGACTTTAGTCTCTGGGGGGAAATTAGCTAAATGGTAAGCCTCAGAGGGGTGGGATAATAGCGGGAATTATCCTACCTATGTCTACAGGGATCTTTCCCTTTAAGAGCTCTCTCAATAACCAAACAGTTGCTTAACCAAAAGGGTTGATTTTATTAAACAGAAGAAAATCCTAATAAAATGCATACGTAAGAAATAAAATGCACATTAAATCATACACACAAGTAATGGAAGTACAGAGGTGAGTGGGAATAATAGGAGGGTGTTGGGGAACTATACTTTACCTATCCAGGAGATCAGGAGTCCATGGAGCAGAGACTGGAAAGATGGGAAATGACCCAAATGAATTTGGGAGTGACCTCCCAGTTGGCACCCAGAGCAGACAAATAAATACTGGGGCTACGCTGGGCTAGTTATACCCAAAAACGTGTCCACAGAGCTTGCTAATGTGCGGGGTCCCTCAGAACAAAGAACTGATTAGATTAATCAGTGATAAAACAATGTAGTTTGGAAACCCTGTATACAAAAGATAATCGGAGATATACCTAGGAGGAGTTTTGGATGTGCTTCCTCTGGTGATTCAGAGGGTATACTCATAGAAAAAGAGGTGCAGGAGCTCTTTAGCATAACGTATTTACATATGCCAAACCCCCTGACATCACCGGAAGTGTGTCAGAAGGCAACACCCACTGCTCAGGCTCCACTGGACTGCTAGCTGGGGGGGGAGCACACAGATCTGCCGTCACAGAGGAGGGAGAGCTTGTACCTGAATAAACCTTGGTCTTAAAGGTGCCATTGCACTCTTGGATTGCTAGCTATGGGGGGGGGGAAGTGCACATATCTGCTGTCACAGAGGAGGGAGAGCTTGTACCTGAATAAACCTTGGTCTTAAAGGTGCCACGGGACTCTTATGGATGGCTGGCAAGTGCAGGAAAGTGTGTGGCTGCTTGTGGGTCAAGGAGGGCAGCGTGGAGGATGTGCATGGCCTCAAGCAGGTAGGGGGCCAGGGCGGTGGTGGGGCAGAGGCACAGGAAGAGGCCGAGTAGGCACAGGAGGCCAGGACGGAGCTCCTTGTAGGCCTCATGAGAGTTGCCGGGGCCTGCCTTGCAGAGGTGCCGCACCAGGGCTGATATGAGGATGGACAGAGCCTGGGTGGGCTGGGTGCCATGGCCCAGGCAGTTGTGGAGCAGCTCAAAGGCCAGCTCACAGCAGTGCTCCGCTGCGTCGGCCAGCAGGCTAAGAAAGGTATGGGGGGCTGCTAGGAGCAGGGGGCAGGGCTTGCTGTATGCGCCCACCGCCTGAGCTCCTTACTACTGGAGCTTCGCTTCTGTGCGCTCCTGGGTATACTGATCAAAATGGAAACAATACTTCTTGGTGATGCTCCTTTGTGTTAAGTAGGGGAGCTGTTGTTATGAAAGAACTGTGGGTATGAAAATGTGAGGGGAGGCTGATAGGATTAGTGATACCCGGAGAAGACAAAGACATTGCATCTGTGTGGATGAATGGATTTCCTGGTGCAAACAAGAACTTTTAACCACGGCCGGATCGCCCATTGGGCGAACTAGGCGCTCGCCTAGGGCGCGCTGGCCTCAGGGGCGCCAAATGGTGCCCCACTTCCCCCCGAAGCGCCCCCCCTGCCGTCCTAACCAGGCGCCCACCGCCGCTGCCGAAAAGCGCCCAGTTAGGGCGCAAGTTGCCCTCCCCCTCCTCCCTGGGGTCATAAATACTGTCCTCCCTGGGGTCCTCCTCCTCCAGTCTCCTTGCCCCCCCACGAGGTTGTTGTCCCCGCCCCCTGAGGGGCGCAGTTGTTCCCCGGCCATGGAAGGTCTTTGGGGGGTCTGCGAGAGCCACTCGGCGGAGCCTCCTCCCACGCAGAACGTCCTCAGCCCCGGCTGCCTCGTGGCCGCAGCAGGTCAGCTCTTTCTCTGTCCCGCGGGGCATCCGGGCCTTGCAGCAGAGGGCGCGTCTTTCCCGGGCCTGGACGGGGCTTCCTTCCCGGGTTCCTTGGGTGGGGGCCGGGCGGGGGCCAGGCAGGGGGCTCCCCTGCCAGCCAGCTAACTCTCCTCCCTCTCTTCCAGGCGCACCTATCGGCCCTCCGTCGGGGGACTCGTGGTGGAGGGGCACCGGTGGCGGTCTGCTGCCGATCTTGGGCCAAGCCGTGCGCGCGCCTTCAGCCGACCGCCGCAAGAGGACGCGGTTCACGCCATCTCAGCTGGCGCGACTGGAGGAGGCCTTCCGCGCCCTCGACTATCCCGGCATCGCGGCGCGGGAGCGGCTCACCGCTGAGACTGGCCTGCCAGAACCTCGCGTTCAAGTGAGGGGAGGGGGGCGGCGGGGAGCCCAGAGGCCGCGACCCGCCTCGCGAGGAAGCCCCTTCCCCCTCCGGGGCCTTGGCCTTGCTGCGAGCCGCGGGGGGTGGTAGGAGGTAGAGGGTCCTGGGCGGCGGGGCAGGTGCCGGGGGCTGCGTGGAGGCCAGGCCTAAGGCGCCCAGACACCTGGGGCCGGCCCTGCTTTTAACGTTTCTGTTGGAAATGTGGCTAGGAATGTGAGAAGTTAACGATCCTCTGATGAACCCTGATTACTGGAGAGAAAAGGCTACCCAGTTGTGTGAACAGCATATTGATTAGGGTGAATTGACCAGGAAGGGATGAGCTAGGTGATAGGATTTCTTTTTCCCTGTGGGCCTCAATAAAGAGAGAAATACCTTTTTGTTTTGGATGGGGGGAAGTCTGACAGATGCCCTATGGCCACCCTCCCAACCCAGCAAGTTCAGACTTGTTCTTTTGTTGCTGGAAACCGTGCTCCATCTTGGTTTACAGTATATTTCCAAACTGCACTATGGCCTACTTTTAGGCCAGACATGGCTTGCATTTACACAGAGGGTGTTGGGGGGTAGAGGATAAGGGGTGTTTTGTGCCAGTGGTTCCCCTTTGCAGAGGCCTATAAGGGGCTTACAGTTGAATCATGCAAGTCAGGTGGTATTGAGTTGCTGTTGGTTGCTGCTGGCCCTGGCCCTGATGAGTCCTCCTTCAAAGGCAAGCCCAGACCTGGAAAGGGCCTGCCATCTGCCTTTTACTGACAGAAACCAAGCCAGAAATGCTGGCAAAACTGTTGTGACCTAGCAATGGCCACTGAGAATATCTACTCCTTAAAGCTACAAGTGCTCCTTATATCATTTTGGGGGTTTAAATCCATTTTATATATATATATATATTTCAGAGTTTTTTGCATATCAGGGGCATTTTTCAGATTTGTAGAAAGATATATGCCCCCCCTTAATCATCCTTTTTCTCAACTGAAAATTCCCAGGCTGAAGCCTTTTCTCATAGGAAAGATGCCCCAAGCCTTTGATCATCCTGGGTGCCCTCGCCTGTGGTTTTTTTTAAAGCTCTGAAATATCCTTTTTGAGATATGGTGACCAGAACTGTACATAGTATTCCAAATGCAGAGGCACCATTGCTCTAAAAAAGGGTCATTACAACACTGACTGTTTAATTTCCAGGCCCTTTCCTAGTAATTTCCAGCATGGAGTTTGCCTTTTTACTGCTGCAGCACACTATGACAGACCACTGTGACTTCTCAACTCCCAGGCAGATTTTTGCTGCCAAAACTTAGTTCCTTTCTGTTACTGAGCAGCCCCCCAGTAGCATGTATTTCTTCCTTGTCTTAAAAGACTTAGTTGTCTCACCCTTTGACAGAGATATATTTTGGCTTTGGGCTCAGCACAGAAACTTGAGGGAAAAACAAACTCTCTAGTCTTAAACCCTTTGAAATGGCACTCGAGATTGTATAACTTCTAAAAGAATAAAATATTTGTATTTAACAGGCAGGAAATATATATAGGAGAAGTCAAGGTTTAGAAATACTGAGATAAAAGTTACATTTTTGTACAGAAATAAATTCTTAAAACAAACAAGAGTGTGTTGTAGCTTATTTTCAGAGATTTCTAGATCTTTTCATTGAGTGGTATTTTGTTTAGCATATTTCAGCAGTTTCAATATTACTTCACAGAGTTTCCTGGAGATTTGCTCTTTCTTAGAGTATCTAACTTCCTCTCTTTTGAAAACACAGTTTCCCACTAACTCCTGAGAGCCAGTTTGGTGTAGTGGTTAAGTGCGTGGAGAACCGGGTTTGATTCCCCACTCCTCCACTTGCACCTGGTTGGATGACCTTGGGCAAGCCATAGTTATGATAAGAGCTGTTCCTGAAAAAAGTTTCTGTCAAGAGCTCTCTCAGCCCCAACTACCTCACAGGGTGTCTGTTGTGGGGAGGGGAAGGGAAAGGAGTTTGTAAGCCACTCTGAGACACCTTTGGGTAGTGAAGGGCGGGGTATAAATCTCTTCTTCTTCTTCTAACGCTTATTCCCTTCACCACAGGCAGAGCTCAACCCCTTTTCAACTGGCAGAAATTATTCATCTTTACTTAAGAAGCAATAACCTTTTTCTGTTTGGCTTGATTGGGAGTTACAGCCTAACAACCCAGTCACCCTTGCCAAATCTCTCTCCCAGTATTGATGCCTTTGTAAAGCAGTTTTTAGCTTTCTGGACTTAGAATCATAATTCTCCCTCAGAGTAGTTCTTATTCAATCAGGGCAAAGGAGTCTCTTCTCTCAGAAGAAGAACCTGTCTGACTCCAGCCATCTCTTTCTCTATCAGAAGCCAACTCACTGGCTTGCTGACTCCAGACAAAAAGCGTCTTCCCTCTAGTATATAGCTGATAATATACTTTCTCTCAGTTGATGCTGGCCAATTAGAGAGTGTGTAGAGCAGCCAATCAACAAGGTCTCCACTTCAGGGAAGATTAACTCCTTACCTCCCAGGCTGTCTGAACTAGCAGTATTTTAAAACCTGCTTTTTATGTGCAATCTGTTACACATACTGAGTATATGTTACTAGCCACAGGGAATCTACATCTGTGCCTCATTGTTAATGCTGAAACTAGGTCCTGGATTGTAATTCTCAGGCCCTATCTATAGCTCTGGAATTCTTTGCTCCTGGAGATTCTTCGGAATCAGAGCTTCTGTATTTCCCTCCAGAAACACAGGCTGTTTCTGCTGCATCTTTGTGACCATTGCTATGCATACATTATTTTGGATTGTGATGGTTATTTGAGCTTTGATCTGGATGGCTCAGGCTATCCCAGTCTCTTGAGGTTTTAGATGATAAGTAGGGCCAGCCCTGGTTAGTACTTAGATGAGAAACCACCAAAGACGACCAGGGTTGTGACATGGAGGCTGGCAATGACAAACCACCTCTGACCATCTCTTGTCTTGAAAACTCTGTGGGTTGCCCTAAGTTGACTGCAACTTGATGATACTGTAGACACACAGAAAGATCTGTCTTGCTTGTTCATGACTCCAATCTTTGCCATATTGATATTAGAAATGATCCTGTTCTGTATCCTTGCCCTGTCCTGAATTTGACGGTCCTGCTTTCACATTTAATAGAATAACTTTTGTCTTTGGTAACGTTTGTAATTTCAGTAATAAAACCTGTGTTTTATATGTAAGTTGCCAACATCCAGATGAAACCTGGAGATCTTCCAAAATTATATTTACGTACTTTTATTTAGGTCGTTTGACCAGAGGTCTTAAACAGAATCAAAATAAAATTATAGCATCAATTGATATTACATAGGGGAATTCGATATTACATAGGAGCCCCCCCAGGATCCACCCTGAATTTTCTATTTTTTGGTATTTTTTTGTATTTTTCATATGTGCATGTGTGTGTATGAGTGTGTGTGCAAATGGAAGTCATGGCAATCTCTGGTGACTGACCCTATTGGAGGTCTGGAGGATATTCAGAGAGGTGGCGGAATAAAGCCTGCCCCTGCCTCTGATATTTCAAGGTCTCCCATCAAAGTACTTGTCAGAGTCGACCCTGCTTAGCTTCCGAGATCTGATGAGATTGAGCTTGCCTGGGCTATCTGGGTCAGGGCACTCCTGAAATTTTCAACCCAGAGTTGGCAAACCTAAAGTTCCCCAGTTCAGTCTCTGGCATTTTCAAAGGATTTCAAGTAACAGGTGTTGGGAAAGTCACTTCTACGTCAGAGCTGCTGTCCATCAAAGCTGATAATACAGACAGGGTTGCTAACTCCAGGAAGGGCCTGGAGTTAGAGATCAGAATTACAACCAATCTCCAGAGTCCAGATTACAGAGATCAGTTCCCCTGAAGGAAGTGGCAGCTCCAAAAGCGTGGACTCTATAGCATCACATCCCTGCTGGGCTGTCTCCCATTCCCAGTGCTGCTTTCCCCAGAACCACCCTCAAATCTCTAGGAATTTCCTAAGCCAGGGGTGGCAACCCTAAACCCTGTGCTAGGTTAACCAATGTTCTGACTCAGTATAGGGAAGAACAATATAGTTACAGTGCAATCCTAAAGGGAGTTACCCCAGTCTAAGACTATTCATTTCAATGGCCTTAGACTGGAGAAACTCCCTTTTGGATTGCACTTTAATGTTGCATTTTTGCCCTTCACACTTATGTACCAGCTGGTAAATAGAACACTTTAAGTTGCGTACACAACTTTGCAGTGCTTTGTATTGACCAAAAGAAGCAGATAACCACAGAATGCACGACAATTGTATGGGATCAGTTTTCTGAATGTAACCCAGAAAGCCATGAACTTAGAAAAACAAAGAAAACCCAACTTAGGCTCCATGAAAACAACACCTAAATAAAATAATGGCTGGTTAAAAAAAGAGTGTTTTTTAAAAATTGCCAAGAAACTGTGAAGTGCTAGAAAGTAGCAGAGGCCAACATTTCACGTGACTGTCAGGTTATCCTGTGTTCAATAAAACATCCCTCGACTGTGGCTCCATCACCAATTATTTCGCTGCCCACATTCTTCATAGAGAAGATCATGGTGAAATAAAGCAAAAGGGCCACGGCTTTTGAGCCTTCTTTCAGCTTTATCCTAGCAGAAAACTTCTGACATGAGATGCTCATGAAAGGCCTTTGACACAACTCCCTATGACATTCACAGCTGAATCGACCTTTCTGCATTTACTTGTTCATTGCTTTCACTATTCACAGTGTAATTAGGGAGAATAGAAGGGGAAATCAAGAATTAGCTCTGAGCTGGGTAGCAATGGAATGGACAAGTTAGTGCAGGGTTAGCGCTGGAATTGATTCAGTACCATTTAATCCAGTACCGGTACAGAGAAAGTGGCAAGATAAAGCTTCTCCCTCTCCCATCATCCTACAGCTTGAATCACTCAATGAAATTGATGGGCAGAAGATTTCTGACAGACAAAACTTCTTCACACAAGTTATATAATTAATGCATGGAACTTTCTTCTCGAAGTTGTACTGATAGCCACTAGCTTAGAGGCAAACTACATGTGCAGGATATCTGATATTGGATCCATTTACTCCTCCATATTTAGTGTGTAGGGTGGAAGCAAAAAAGATATATTTAACAAGGAGACGGAGAAAAAGAAAGGGAGAAGAATGACAAAAACAATCTACAGATGCACCAGATGTAAATACAGTCATATCCATCAAGTGTCACTCAGGCTGCAGTCTTTTAAAAAATGTACTAGGGAATAAGTCCCATTGAACTGAATGGGATTTACCTCTACATACATAGGATTGCACTATAAATCCCTAACCTCTAGTTTATTTTTCTTTGCATCTTCAAGCTTACAGGAAAGGAAGTGGGCCACTGTATTGGAGGGCCCACAGGGGGTACTCAGCTAAGTGGTTGTTGTGGTATCTCCTCCCATGCTACCATTTACTTGGCTTGGGACATGCCTGTCACTTCCTCCCAAGTTGCCATTGGCTAGATACAAGAAGGCTGCTTTTGCTTGTATACAGCTGGTGGCAGCACAGGCAAGCCTGTACCCATCATCTATGTATGAGCCCTTCCCACATCTTGCTTTCTATTATTATTTTTTAAAGTGTCCCTCACTATATATATGAAAGAACATGAAGCTGTATTTTGTGCATCCTGAGGCTGGTAATGAGGGATCTACAGTAGGGAAGAGGAAGTATCTTTTTTTCCCTACAGCCTCCTCGCTCCTAAATGAGTATGTATCCTATAGACATCTTCTGAGATGCAGAGGAGCCTGGGTTGAAGATACAAATAGATCCTATGTTGGTAACAAAAAATCATAAACTACATAATTGAAGCATTTGTTCTCTGTAATGGTACACCAGAATCTGTTGTCTGAAGGTAACCGCCTGGCCTGTTGCCTAAAATGATGTCCCATGCTGTATTCCAGCATCCTCTCCAACACTTCAGGATTTTGTGACAGAAACGCCATGATTCCTGAGCAAAAAGGTCAATAGAGAAATTGTTCCTTGAATGAAACACCACTTTGAGTGAACCATCAATGGATTATACGTAGAGCAGTGGTTCTTAACCTATAATCCATTTATGAAGTACAGAACATCATCATTAAATGCCCCCAAGCCAGAAGTAAAAACTTAAGACATAAAAAGCAGAATTTCAAACAAGGCAACTTGATTTATATGGGCATATTCTAGATATACGCATATGACACAGAGACTCCGGCATACATTCAGTAAAGCACTTACCTATTGGCCAGTGGGCATCTCCTTAAACTTAGGCTAGATTTGTATTTGCTGTGGGCCACATTTACAGAGGAGTGAAATCTAGGAGATAGGATTTTATAAACCAACTCTCCTCTGCTTTCTAGAGTGGAGAAGGAGTTTCTTAAAATCCCCAAGGCTCTCCAAAGTTCTGAGTCCCTCCCAGCATTTTAAGTTCCCCCTACTCACTTACTAGACCACTACGATCATCTTCTAAGGCCCTGCTTTGGGTGTCCTTCCCTTCTGAGACTAGACAGGTGGTAATCTAGGAGGGGACCTTATTAGTTGTTACAGTAAAACTCTGGAACCCTCTCCCCAGGAATAATTATCTGTTCCCTTCTGTTGCCATCTTTTGCCAGCAGGGGAAGACTTCTTGGTTTTGTTTGGTGTTCCCTCTGTGATCCCTCCTTCGTGTCCAAAATTTTAATTGTTGTTTTTATGTTTTTGTATGTATTTTAGCTCAGGTTTTAATTGCTTTAATGATGCAGTTTTTGTTGGTTTAGATGAGTTTTAAGATGTGATTTTATTATGTATGTTTTCAGTTTGTTAGCAGCCTTGGTGGCTCTTATGAGGTCAGAAACATGGCGTATACATTTTGTAAAATAAAAAAAATAAACACATTCTCATTAAAAATAATTGGCTTAGAGGACTGATCACATTCCCCCCCCCCAAATGTCAAAATACAATCACACTTACTGCCAAGTAAATGAGTTACAGTGCCATCCTAAGAACACGTTTCTGGGAGTAAGCTAGGGCTGCCAACCTCCAGATGGGGCTTGGAGGTCTCCTAGAATTACAGCTCTTCTCAAGACTACAGAGATCAGTTGTCCTGGAGAAAATGGCTGCTTTGGAGAAATGACTCATTGGCATTACATCTTGCTGAAGTTCCTCCCCTCCTTTCCCCAAACTCCACCTCCAAATTCCAGGTATTTCCCAAACCAGAGTTGGTAACCCTAGTCAGGAAGCCCCATTGAATAGAATTGAACAAGATTCTGAGTAGACCTGGCCAGGATAGCTGTCTTATTCTACTCTGGAGAAATGTAAGATGAGACACTTACTAACTATTGGGTGGAGGGGGGGGAGCATTTACTGTTGACAGACCTCAGGTGTAGATATGATCCAACTATCCCATCATTTTGATAAGAGTGAAGTTTTCAAGCACAAATCCAGAAAATCTTTTTGACTGTACTAGACCTAGAGTTATGCAATGTGTAAAAGTCCCACATTGCCTTTGGCTATACTATTGAATCCCTTTGCTCTGGAGTAGTCCCGCTGCATCCTAGTCAGCTATTCCAAAATCATATGTGAAACACACGAGCTAAAAACTCACCAGATACAGGTTTACTGCCAGGCTGCACCACTTCAGATGCAGGTGTTGAGCGGGGAGGGGTGGTGGTGGTGGAGATGGAGGACGAGGAGAAGGATCAAATGTTTCCCATTGTTGAAAGAAGAAATCTCCCAGTCTGAATCTAGCACATTAAGGAAAGTACTAGGCAAGAGCCTTCTTCTTGAGATAGTATTTTTTTTAATCTGTAGAGAGTTTTTATGTGAAGGGAGCATTCAAGCATTCAGTCTCCTGCCCTACAGCCTAAAATGGTCCAATCTAACAACAGAGAAATCACATGGGCTGCTGCTTGTATATAGCTGCTGTAGACCTAACTGTAGGTATAAATACCTTGGCACTTCCTTACTTTGTTTCACAAACCTGAGACTAGTGAACACATTTCAGCTCTTACTATGATTTATATGTGGCACATGAATTTGGTTGTATCTTTGAGTTAGTTGCTTTGACAACTTAACACCACTGTGCCAGAAGTTCAGGCCAGACAGCTTGATAAACTGAGGAAAATAACTGCAAATCTAATTGAGTGAATATCCTTTGGCTTTCCCTCTTCTTGTTTCAGGCCCAGAAGGAGGGAGCCCTTAAAGCTGATGAGACAATAAATTCAATTACACTGAAAACTGGCTTTGGCTGGCAGGGCTCTACGCTGCCTTTACCTGTTTTTGCCATCTATTCTATTGGAATTGCTTAAATTTGCCCCATAGTAGTTTGCCCATTAGCTTTGCTAATGAATTTACTAGTGCAAAAGACCACTTGCAGGGCTGTTTGAACCATAATGAATGTAATTATTTAGCACCAAACCAGGGCAACAGCATCTCCCCACTTGACAAGAATAATTCTTTATTCTCTCATTAGCCATGTGCCTTGGTCCTGGTAAAGTAGTTATCGAACCACTCGTTTGAAAGGAGCTTTGCTCTAAATGTTCCTTCCTTTATTTAACACAGGCAAGTTCCTATCATTTCTCTTCACTGTTCAGCACTAGCATGCAAAAAGTAACCGTTGTTCATTTTGTTGTGGAAGAAAGCAGAGAGACGGGAGTTATTCTTAGCAAGATGCTTGGCTTCCTGACGAGCTTCCTTGCTAGCCTGGCCTTGTAATGGATACAGAACTGTATGGGGTTAGCAGACATCATGTAAACGCCATAGGAAATCTGAGCCAATGAATCATAGAGACAGACCCCAACTGAGTGGTGTGTAGCTGCACAGCCTGCAAACGCACACAGAGTAAAAAAGCTACTTAAGCGAGTGGCTTTCCTAGGACAAAGATGTGGGAATCTGAAACGAGGTCACAATTAAAGAAAGAAAAAAGGGTGATGCCCTGTGTGAGCCTGGCAACCACCGCAGTACTGGAGCCACTAATTATTCTCAATGAGCCAAAGACCATATAGAAATGTCATAATGTGTGCTCATTGGTACAGCCACTGCTTTAATGCCACATGCTTTGAGGCAGCATGGTCTTGCTATCTGTGTTCCAAGTCAGAAATGAAAAGATTTGCATAACATAATGCAAAACAAGAAATGTAAAGCAGTTGTAAGCTGTGAGCCTAAAAATGGGAATAAAATCAAATCCCTTCCTTACAATATTTTAGAATCAAAAGAGATTTATTGCCTAGGAAAGCCTAATAGGTGGATTAGCTTGTGATGGGCAAATGATCTCTGCTTGGCCAGAAATGGATCAACAATTAATGCTTGGAAAAGAAATACCCTGCTTTTTATTCATAATTGCTAAATTGATTTATATTACAAAATGACATGCCTGCATGTTTTGTTCTGTTTATTTAAATTTACATTGTGATTATGTCAGGGATGACAGCTCAAACGGAGATAAACAACCTTTCCCCAAAGGCTTTTGGCTTTTAAGTCCCTAGGGAATTATGGGCAAGCCAGGGGAAAATCCACATTCTTGGGGGAAAGGAGTTGTGCAGTCCCTGACTTAGCCCCGATGGCCCATAGTTTTGTAAGGCTTTATATCATATTCTCTGTTATTTCCTGTCCTCCCCCCCATTTATCTTTTAAAAAGTTCCATCTGCAAATCTCACAGAACAACTTCTCAGGGAAATGTTTGGTTTATAATACATTCCATGGATGTGCACTCAGAAGTAACTCAACAAAATCCAAAGCAAATCTACAGTAACTTTTAGAATTTTAAATTTAAGTAATCCAGTTGCTACAAATAATGACATTTGATAGTGTTCAGAAATCACCATTATTCAGGCTCCTTATCTCTTATTTTGAGAGCACCATAAAAATGGGAGAGCTAGCAAAGAGAAAGAAACCTTGAGTTGTGAGGGGACAATTATTCCAGGCCCCTAAGGATTTAGAACCAGAGGATAAGCAGGCCTACTGTGACTCTTTCACAATGCATTTTGTGGATAAAATCTCTCTCATGTGCTGCAAATTAGATGTCACAAATGATTCAGTTAAATCTCAGGATGCCATTGGAGCATATCTGGGTCCTAGTTGCATGGGTGGCTTTCAGTTGGAGAGGCCTGAGGAAGTGGACAAGCTGCTTAGAAGTGTGCAGCCCACCAAATCTAGGCTCAGCGCTGGTCTGGCTGGTCTGGTTTGGTCAAGTGAGTGTGGGAGGTAATAAATGCCTGGCAAGATGTGATTTCAACTGTTTTGAAAGAGGCAGTTGTGATGGTCATGTCCCTAGTAGGGATGGGCACAAACTGGGAAAAAGCAGTTCATTTTGGTTAGTGGTTCATGGCACGCCTGGTTTGTGAGCCATGAACCGTCACAAACTTTTAAGAGATAAACAAACTGGTTCAGTTCATGAGGTTCGTGATGCAGTAGAATCCACTCACCATGCATGCTAGAGATTCCAAACTCGCAGGGGATCTCTGGCTGACTCTCTTCTACCTGCCTTCCATATTTGCTGAGGATTGGATTTACAGGGTCTCAGTTATGTCCCCCCAAGAAGGTGCTCCCATCCTCCATTGGCTGTTAAAAACAGACAAAAAGCAAGGGCAATAGAAGCCCAACAGAACAGAATCAAAGTCCCAGAGAATCTCTTCAGTAGAGGCCAGATTGGGGGGGGGGGGCATTTTTGTAAGCCCAGCAGAACCCGCACAATGTACAGAGTGCTCAGCAGAATCCAGTGCCACTGGCGTTGCAGATTTAAAAGGATTGTTCTCAAAGCACAGAGTCACAAATCCAAGCAAGGGGGGTGGTATTTTGCAAGCTGCGCACAAGAAAATAGGAAGTGAACACAAAGGAAGGCTAGGGAAGGGGGGGACCCTCTTAAAATTGACATGACTAGTTGAAACCAACAATAGTGTTTCCAAGGCTGGAGAATTCTGCTCCAATGTTGCTTTTAACATTGTTAAACATTTTGTTTATGGGGAGACAGTCTGTCTGAAAATGTATCCATTCACAAACCAGCACCAAGCTCTTTGTTTTAATTCCCTCTCTTCCTCTTTCAGCTTTTCTTTTTAAAAATGGTATTTCTTGCAGATTTTTAGTGTTGTAAAAATTTTCACTTGTGAAAAATGTTTGGCTGAAAGTTGAGTTAATAAAGAGAATACCAGCATGCATACTAACAATAATAAAGATATAAAATAAACAATTTTGAAACTAAACAAAACAAATTCCTGATATATTCACATAAGGCATGCAAATTTGTATCCCACGCCAATGTTGGTGACATCACTAGGATTAACTTTTTTTTACTGCATATGTTCTTTTTATTTAATTGAAGATGACTTCAAAGATGTCAGCATGTTCAGGCTTCTCACAGGTAAATCCAGGGAATGAATGCCACATTTTTAAGGACAGCATTTGTTTGTGCAGATGGAAGGGTGGTACAAAAAAGGCAGAGAGGTATACAGCTCCACCTCAGGGAAACCTTGTTAACATTTTTATTTGTTGTTGTCTTTTTAAAGGCTTGAATAATAAAGCTCTTATATGTCATTTTCTTGACTGCAATTCCCTGGGTCCTTATAGAAATAATTTGAATATGACAGTCAATGAACAATGCATGAAAGAAAAACAAATTAGGAAATATGTTTGAGAGGGAATGAGATAGGTGCATGGTGGAGACACATTGGACCTCTTGTTGTATTTCTAATCTCCTTTGTAATGAATGCATGAGAATCCTTTGATAATATTGGATATGGCTCTAGTTTAACTGGCCTACTTCAATGTTTTTCACACTATGCTTCAGAAAACCCTGTCCTCCTTAGAAATATTTCAAGGGTTTCTCATAGCGGAAATCAGGAATGGCTGACTACTTTTCAAGAAAGACAAAATTACTAATATACCTTTCAAAATGCATAAGCATTGGATATGTTATAATTTGTTAATCTGGCATTTACTTAATTTATTTATGTCCTGCCTTTCTCCCCAGCGGGGACCTGCTCTGGAGAACAAGCATTAGGTTTGCTCCTTGTATTGAAATTATCTTATTATACCACCTAATTGAATCTATATCCTAGAGTATCAGACAAATTATATCCTAGAGTGAATCCCCGCTCTACCATGGGAAGCTTGCTGGCTGACCTTGGACCAGTCGCTCACACGCAGGGTAATCTACCCCAAAGGGTTGTTGAGAGGATAAAATGGAGGGGAGGAGACCAATGTCAGCTGCATGGGGCCCCCACTGGGGAGAATGGTTAAGCATGAATGAAATAAATAAATACAGTGATCAGGAGGAACATAGATATTTTCCCCATGCTTTTATCTGTATTATTACAGGCTAATAATTAAGAATTGGCCCATGGTCACTGAGTGGTTTCATTGGTGAGTAGAGGTTTGAAGCCAGGTCTACTGGTTCACGGTAAAGATTGTGTCCACTACTGTGCCTATCAGATGGTAGCTGTGTGTCTGCCTTTCAGATGGTGGCATGACAAGTTCTTCATCTAAGTTTTAGTATTGGTGTATACATTTTTTTAAAAAAGTGCTTTAGGGCAGTTACCAAAACACTTATAAAAATCTGTGGCAACTGCTGTGAGTGGCCATTAACTCCAGGCCCACCCAGCTTGTGGCCCACCATGCTGAACACAATCCAAAAGATTCAAAATGTGCCTAGAGATGCTGAGAAAGAATTCAAATTACAGGCTCGTAATACACATTTAGACTGCTCATAGTACTCATTGGGTGCGTTCAGACGCGCCATTTGAGCCGTTTTCGGCACGGCTCAGAAACGGCTTTTACCTGCGCGTTCACACGCCCAACATCTGCCCACCATCCCCAGCCGTCGCTTTCTGGAGCAAACCCCCTTTGAAACGGAGTATTTTGACACCACTTACCCAAGTGGTGTTTTCCATGATTCTCCGTTTCAAGCCGCACTTTTCCCTGTCTGATCGCTCCATCCAGCCACTTCCGGGTGCTTCAACCCCCCCTCCCCTCTGGGAAGCTGCCTCCGGCTTCCGGCTTCAGTCCGCCATTTGTTTTTTTTCCTTAGCGGTGTGCACTTGAGCGGAGCTCCGCACTTAAGTTAAAAAAAGAAAAGCTTCACTGGTGCCTAGTTTAGGCATTTAGAGGAGTCCGGGATCTCGGGGAGGCCATTTTAAAAAGGAGTCTTCATTTAAACTTTAAAGGGACCTGTTGAGATCGCTCTTCTGCGCACCCGCCAAACTTCCTGTTCGGGAGAGGGCTGCCTGTGCGCATGCTCAAAGGAGAGGGGAAACCCCCCCCACCTGCAGGAGGACGGCGGGGAGCTCGGAAGGAGGAGGTGAGTCTGATCGCGATTCTCCAGTTTAAAAAAAAAACGCATCGTGCCGGAGCAGTTTAAACCGCTCCAGCATGCTGTCTAAACGCACCCATTGTTACCACAGTTATCTCGTAAACTGTGGTTAAATTTGTAATTAATAACGAGACGTGTTATGAGCAGATACCACTTTGTATCTGCATAGCTAGCATCCCTCAGATGAGGCAGCTGAAGCTGGTAGTGCCCTTGGTGGGTGCTCAGACCTTAACATGATTATTTAAACCCCTTTCATAGACTCTAGCTGATAAACTGTCCTTCCCTTGTAACAGTGGAAACTGATTCCGACTTTTCAGAAATGGCACCAGAATTGGCCTGGCTCTACTTGTAATCCAGCCAGAAAGTGCAGGAAAGTTGTTTTTAAGACCCAAGGAGTCTGGACCCAACTTGCCTAAGCAGATGTGTCTCTGATAGGCATGCCCTCAAGAGGAGACTGGCCCCGGAGCAAGCCCGGCTGAGTGGCCACTGAAGTGCTACAAGCCAACACCACAGGGGCCCCTTGGCTCAGACAGGGCCAGCAGATACCAACAATGGATGATGACTCACCTATGACTTTCTCTTGTACCACTGCCAATTGGCAACAGGTGAGTCTCTCGCTGCCATTGACCAGGCCAATGTGGTGCTGCCAGAATGACTGTTGCTTGACTCTGCTTGCTCCTGGCTACAGCCAACAAATACAGGGAGATACAAAGAAAGAAGATGAAAACAAAACCAAAATACTGTGTACAAAACCAAAAACAAAAAAATGCAACAAAGTTTACTCAAAAACTAATGTGGGTTACTGTAATTATCAAAAGTTATCACAATTATAAAAATGTGATCTAATATAAATATATAACAATGCAGAATTTGTACACGATATACAATGTAACAGTGGTAGCACACAGATTTCCACTCACAGACTCAGCCCTTAGAATATGACAGTAATTAAGAAGAAACCAAAAATTCTTCAATTAATTGTGTTCCGTCTGGATACGCTCAGCCTCAGATACATCAAAGAAGTGGTTCCAGTGACCCCCCAGCACAGTGACTAGCTTTGGGAAATTGCATTTTGCCAACAACTTTCTCAAAAGTGGAACCAAACTCAACTATAGTCAGGAAAATTCTCATAAAGGAATCAAAAATGGGGAATATGTGTGTACATTTTGTTTTCCTCTGCTCCTAGCTACAAGCAACTTTCCAGGCTGCCAGCAGCTCATCAGGAACTTTTCCTGTAATGCTAAATGACCAGTCTGCCTCTGTATGCCCTCCAATCGTTCCATGTCCACACTATTCAGACTCAATCACAGTGGATGCTTCTGTGACTCACTAGCTTGTGTTGTGCCTTTCATTGCCTCTTCCTGCTATCTGCCTAAAATTTGGAAGGTAGTTTCCCTTGCGTCAAGAGCACATTCTTTGGCTGAATTCAGACTGGCAGTTTGAAGTGCGAGGGAGTCATGGCAAAAAGACCCGGAACAAACTGTTCCAGGTATTCCCCAGTCACACTGCACCGACTGATATGGGAACATACTGGGGAGGAGGCGCAAGGGAGTGTTTGCACTGTTGGCTGCCCCTGGTGGAGGCACAGCTGTAAGCAGCTTTTTTTGTAATCCAGTTATATGAACTCATGCACATAAGCCCTTGTGTACATAAGCATGAGCGCTACAAACGGGTTGAGTACGGCTGGGGAACGCCTGACAGCTGCACCTGTGTGAACCTGTGTGAACCAGCCCCTTTAATCCGTTTGTGAAACGTTCCTGAAACTTGCCTATATCAGGCCAAACTGCCAATCTGAACTCGGCCTCTGAGAATTTCTTCCTGCTTGGTGGTGGTGGTGGTGGGGAGTTGCAGGCAAGAGACTGTTTCCATTTAAAACAATTGTAACCATCACCTGGACGACATCCACACATCAATGATTACTGCATTACCACTGTGCTCTTTCAGTTGATCACAGCCAGATTTTCCCATATGGACAAAGCAAACCAGTTGTAAACTATAACTATAGCCCAGGGGTCCCCAACCTTTTTGAGCCAGAGGCCACATTTGGAATTCTGACATGGCATGGTGGGCATAGCAACAAAATGGCTGCCACCAAATGGTTGCTGCAGGAGGCAGAACCAGCAACAAAATGATTGCCACAGCTTAACTTCAGTAACACAATGTAAATGCTTATGCTGTGGTGGCAGCTGCTGCCAAAGCAACATTTAAAATATTTGTGTAGCCAATCAAATCTCTTAAAAACCCACCTGGCCTCACCCATTTCCTAAAACCACTTGGTGGGCACCAGAAAAAGGGTCAGCAGGTGCCAGGGCACCCACGAGCACTATGTTGTGGATCCCCTGCTATAGACCAACCATAGTGTAATATCCAACACTGTGTGGATATAGCCCTGAATACAACCCATAACATAATGATATTAAAGTAACATATATATTTACAGTAAGAGTTGTGCAACAGTTGAATCAGCTGCCTAGGGGGGTGGTGAGCTCCCCCTCACTGGCAGTCTTTAAGCAGCATCTGGAAAAACACTTGTCAGGGATGCGCTAGGCTGATCCTGCATTGAGCAGGGGGTTGGACTAGATGGCCTGTCTGGCCCCTTCCAACTCTGTGATTCTATGATTCTAAAGAACATGAACAAAATTCTTAATGAATAAAGCAAACCCAACATGTATAAAATTTATGAACACACCCCTTCTATGAACAACTAAACCCCTACAATTGATGTTAAAACACTTACAGGCTGCAGTCAGACAGGTGGTTTGAGTGGAAGTCCTTGTGGTTCCCTTCCAGATTTAAAGTGCACAATCAGACAGTGACATCTGCCTCCTGTTCCCTAGTTGATGCCACCTCATTCTGAGCTGTCTTCGAATCAGAGTTATCAGGCACCAGGAAAGTCCAGTCTTTATGGATGTCTGTGCTTTCACCTTCATTTTTGGCTGTCTGAACTCCCCTGTTGCAAAATCAAGCTGGTTGGGACTGTGAACCTTCCATTCTATCTTCTCCCTCCCTTTTGATTTCTTAGCAATGTGCACATAAGTGCATAATCCCCCTGGCATTGTCAATCACCACTTGCAAGTGGCCAAGTAGTCATTCTGGATTGGGAGCCTCCATGGGGTTGTTTTTGAGCAACAAATCCCTCCCTCAATTCCTCTTTTCTGTTTCTGTTTCAGAGTTGCTGTTTGAGAGCATCCCATGTTTGACACAAGGATAAATGTACTAAAGTCAATGGGGCTACTCTCATGTAAATCTGCACCCCCCCATGTATTCCAAGGAAGAGAGGCGAAGCGAAGGAGGCTGAGAGGGGCTGCGATACTTGGTAGAGGGATCGTGGAGCTGTCAAAATGGAGTGATGATTCGAATGAATGCTTCTTTGCATTTTTTTAAGGATGCCACCTGGCCATCCACTCCATAGGTATCACACAGCAATTGTATTTATTTATTTATTATTAAATTTCTATCCCGCCCTCCCCACAGGTGGGCTCAGGGCATCATGTGCCAAATATAAAACGTTTAAAAACAGAATAAAAAACAACCATGTTTAACAAAATAAAGTGCTCAATGATGTTGATCATTCCATCGAATCAAGGTGGTGACCTGTAATTATTACCCCAAACCCCAATTCAGCGGTGCTGATCTATCGCAAAACTGTGGCTCAATCTTTATAATGGGCCATCCCATTACCCCATTGTTACCACAAAATAGTTGTTGTTGGTGGTAGTGGCAGTTCCTGGTTGAAAGCCTGGCGGATAATCTGAATGGTCAACCATGGAGTAAGCACATGGTGAGGCAGGTTCAGGGTGGGATGTCTGATCCAAATTCTCCGTTACAAAATAAAACAGAGAAATTAGAGGCAGAGCCAGAGTGCACCAAGCCTTTCATCTGACCTCAACCATAGTCTGGCTCTCTTCATATTTATCAGAGGCTGAATATTATGGGACTTGTTCCTGTGTAAGTGAGTCTATGAATGTAGCCTTGCAGTGTAAACTGTAAAAAGCATAAATTCTTTCCAATGCACTTCTGTCTTTTTAGGTCACATCATTGTGCTCTTGAATTACAAACTGGCAACTTAATGTGAAACACATCACAAAGGAAAGGTGGGGGGAAGACAACTTTAATTAATTTCCCACATTTTTCCTAGTTCTAGCAGTCATTGTGTTTCCATGGAGAGTCATTTGGCACAGAAATATATTATTGTAACCTGCAAGAAGATGATTAATTCCTTTCATTGCCTGCCAAGTTTTCCTGTTACATAGTCAATAACTAAACCTTAAATCTTAGTTTGGTTTTACATATTGGATTCAAATTACTTAGACTGCAGGCTAAGGTAATTTGGTATAAAGAACCCTGTTAGTTCTTCTTGTCCGTGGCTAGAATTCCCTGTGTTATTGGCTTGATTAAATAATTCAGCTGAATTTTAAGCTAGGCATTACAAATAAGGTTTATTATGTTATTGCAATGAAATGATCATTGGTCAATTATTTAGAACATATTTATGGTGCTACTACAAATACCAATGAGAGTGTTTATTTTAGTAGAAAATAAAAACGGCATTTGATAACACACAAACACACACAGAGAGTGCTGCTGGGCTTTTTCATTAATGTGGCCATCAAAACTGCTAGTACTTCCAGAACAGACAGAAAGATGAAATTCAGTACACACAGTCCAAGTTACTCTTGTAAATCAAAGATGCTCAAAATGGGAGATTTTCATATCCTTTGTTTGGCAACTGAAGCCCAACAGAGGAGGAGGAGGAGGAGGAGGAGGAGGAGAATGGATTTATACTCTGCCCTTCATTCGGAGTCTCACTGTGGCTTACATTCTCCTTCCCTTCCTCTCCCCACAACAGACATTCTGTGAGGTAGGTGGGGCTGAGAGAACTGCTCTGAGAGAACTGTGACTGACCCAAGGTCACCCAGCTGGCTACCTGTGGAGGAGTGGGTAATCAAATCCGGTTCCCCAGATTAGAATCTGCCTCTCTTAACCACTACACCAAACCATGCTCTGAAGAGGCTATGCCTAATCCAGACTGCAGGTGTGGGGCGGGCCCCTGCCTTCACTTGTAGGAAGAAGAATTTGCAGTCGTAGTTGGCAAGGTTAGTCTGAAAATAAAGCAAGCCACAAAGAATGATGGCCATGCAGATACGACAAGCTCCAACACAACATGTTTGATGCAGAGGGGATCCCCCACCCCCTTTTAACCACTAGAAACCAGGTTGGATCCATCTCTTGAACTCCTGGCTCTTAAACCCAGCTGTTATGTAGATAGAGGAAATAAAGAATTGTTCAATAGCTAAGGGAAGTTTGATAGAGGTACTAACAGGAACATATTCCTTAGAAGGGGAGGCGTCAGGCTGTCACCTAGCTGTGGGCTAACATAGTCTGACAAGGACAGCAACAATGATAGCAGTGCCAATGAACGTGATCTACTGTGGTCCGATACACATCAAATGGGAAGAAAGTGATCTGTCTCACCAGGCTGGAAGATGATCGTTAATTTTTAATAGTGTTAATGTTTATTAGCGAAAGATGATTGACTTTAAGTGCCTGATGAATAATAAATAAATGATGTAGATTTCTGAGATCTGACTCACATTAGTATGGAAGGCCAGCGGGGGTAGCCTTCATTCTTTAAGAGGGATGCTGCACTTGTTCCCAAGGGTGTGCTGTGCTGGAAGTGTTCAAACACCTCAGATTTTAGAACATAGGGAAACTTGGGTCATAAAGATTATTTTGAAGCCTCAGAGCGACGCGGGGAAGTTCATCACAGCTGTTGTCGCTAATCCAAGACGGCTGGAAGGTGCGCTATTCACTTGAAGGCCCGGTTGGATTTCATAACAAACACCTGTGTCCATCAAAGAGAACACACAGGATCTCTGCAAGAGCTCTTCTTGACTTTGTAATTTCATTGACTGACAGTTTAATATCTATTTATTTTCACATCTGACTCCGGTAGAGACAGGCTGGCATCCTAAATGTCAAGATATTATGCTGACAACTGTGTTTTTTCCATTATTTAAGGGGAGAAAAGGTTCTTCATAAGTAAAGTGTTATTTTCAACCACAGCAGCTAGAATAAAGACCAAATTATAGTGCATATATAATTGCCAGTATAACCGCTGTTAGGTTATCAGTACACATTTGTATAGGAATTGGTAGGTAGATATGCGATTTGATTTACTCACAAGGTTACTTTTCCCTTCTATACCCTGGAAATGAAACGTGCAAATTGCATTGTTTAAATTGATGGACCAGCTGTCATTTCTCGAGTCTTTTATAAGCAGTGTTTTCTGCTAAAATTAAATATTTTAAAGGAGGTCCTTGTGTTTTGATATAATGTTGCATAGCCTGAAAATGGAAACAAGGGGTTTTTGCTCTGTCTCCCTTCTGTAGTTCTGTAAGTGACTTAAGAAGAGACAAAAAAATGAGTAAAATTGTAAATATAAGCCTTAATCAAGGCCACAGTGATTGTCAGGAGAAAGAACATAACAACACCGTGCATTGGGCATGGGCCAAACAATGGTGATTGTGTAATAATGTTCTCCAGATGTTAAGCTCTTAAACCAGGACTAGATTGCGTTGCATTTGCTAACGTAGCGGCCATTCACCACATTCTGTATTGAAAAGAGAATTGTTACATTTAATCTCACTTTTTCAATGGGTTATGATTACTATTGTAATAGGACCAATTCATCAGAACTTTTTAGCTCAGACTTTTGGGAAGGAGAGAAGGGAAGTGTGTCTCGTAAGAAAAAGTGATAATGATTTTCCCGAGCTGCAAGCTGCATCTGGTACAGAACAGATCTGCAGCCAAAAATAGTTGCATAGCTGAGCTTTCCTACCTGAACCACTGTATAGTTAAAGAAATTCATTGGAAAATAAGTCAGAAATATTCTTCCCAGGCCTCTATTTTTCTGTCAATAAAGTTTTAATTTTTACAAGAAAACGCATGGCATTCTTTTCCAGATGTCATATTGACTTGTGTGTGTGCACGCATGTGTGTGCCTGATTCATTCCCTCATTCAATGGAATATTGAAATGGTTAATGTAGTTACATATGAACATAAAAAGAGCCCTGCTGGATCAGACCACTGGTCTATCTTGTCCAGCATGCTGTTTCACACAGTGGCCAACCAGTTATGCTGGAGGACCAAATAAACAGCACATAGAGTCTGAAGATTTTCCCCGCTGTCACCTCTCAGCACTAGTATTCAGAGGTTTGCTGCCTCTGTATACGAAGGTTCCCTTCAATCACCTTGGCTAGTAGCTATTGATGGACCTTTCCTCCATGAACCCCCTTTTAAAGTTATGTATGCATTTGTCCATCACTATCTCCACTAGTGGTGAATTCCAAAGTTTAATTAATAATCAGGTAAAGAAGCACTTTTTTGTCTGTCCTGAACCTATTCCCCAACAATTTAATTGGGTGCCCCTGAATTCTAATATTATGGAAGAGGTAGAAAAAACTCTCTTTATACATTTTCTCTACCCCCTATCCTGTCTCCCCTTAGCAATCTTTTTTCTAGACTGAAAAGTCCAGACTCTCCAGCCTTTCCTCAAAGGAAAGATGTTTCAACTCCCTCTTTTGCTTGCCCTCTTTTATACTTTATTGAGAATGTTACCAGAACTAAATACAGTATTTGAAATGAGGCCACATCATAGCTTTATACAAGGGCATTACAATACTGGCGGTTTTAATTTCAGCCTGTGATTTCCATCATGACTAGTTTAATCTTCTTCATAGGTATCCTAACTTGTAATGAGGCACCATCTGGCTTCAAAATCTAGTTCACATTAGGGTTGCCAGCCCCCAGGTCTGGGCAGGGGTTCCCTGCTTCTGGGGACTTCAATCTGTCCCATGCCAGCCCTGCCCCCCAAAACAACCACCCACCCAGCCACTCCTTCCCTTCCTCCTGATTTCCCCCAGCCCTGCGTGCTGCAGCCCCTACCCTGCTCACAAAAAGACCCTTTGTGAACTGTCCCTCTGTCCCTCCTGCTAGATTTTAAGGGTCCTGGTTGGCAGCCATGTGGTTCCCCACTGATCTGCTGAAGCCCTTTAAATTGGGCAGGAGGGGAGGGAGAAGGGTAGCCTGGTGGGTGGTCGCTCCTGGGGGTGGGGCATGGAGGCAGGGCTTGGGGCCTCCCCACTCACCCCCAGAATGCCCCCCAAATCCCCCCACTGGAGATATGAGGGGACCTGACAACCCTAGTTTACATTGTGGTATTTTGCTAGTTCACTGTACTACCGAGCAGGCTGTGTGGTCAAGGAACAGAATTAGGAAACCCCTGGTAGAGTTTTTGTTAGCGATATGCTTGATCATGTTCAGGTGACTCCCAGAAAGCTGCTTAATGGGCCCTTCACTCTAGAAAGAAATACCTGTTATGGGCCTTTAGTCTCAACAACTCCTCCTCATGCCAGTTGCTCATTACTCAGCACTGGATCACATTCAGCCTGTTCGATGCTTACCACAGAATGAGGTAGGAAAAATCCTGGAGTGGAAAAGCAGGCTTTATCACATCAGCGCCCCATCCAGCACATACAAAACTTGAAAGTAAAAAAAAAGGTGCATGGAATAGAAAAGTGTTATTTTTGTAGTTGCTGGGAGGTTGTTCTTTATATGGGGGAGCATTCAAAAACATAAAGCTCCATCTGCCATACAAATTAGTGCCACCCGTTCTACAACCTCAGAACTCCACAACATGTCTATACAGTGGGCCAGGAAATGCATGAGCTGAGCCTTTGCTTTCAGGGGAGGTGATAGTCTTATCTGTTCGATTTAGGATGACCCATTCACACAAGCAAATTCACTTCCTCTTTCTGGTGTTTTCTCTTCTCCAACTTCCCCAGAATTCAGCATAGCAAGCAAGTACTATCAACATGAATGAAAAGTTTTATTGTATTTAGCCATGGGCCATTACAATCCAAAAATACCAACAGAGAAAAATACTATAAACATAGGAAATTGTGTAAAATTGAGTATAGTCTAAAACGTTTAAAAGGTCTAAAATATTTAAAAGGTCTAAAATAATTAAAAGGTATAAAACCAGAGATACAAACAGTTAAGTAAAACACAGCATACCCACTAAAATCAGTGTTAACTAGTTCCTGTAAGAACAGCGTTGGCCCGTATCTTCTTTGCAGCCAAGGCAAATAAAGCCATTCTATAGGATATATCAGCATTAGAGTCAGCTAACAAAAATACGGTCTTCTCAGGGACTGAGAAAGCGCTTAAAACTGATAAAATACCAGAGAGAAATTTTACCCTAGGTTGGATGTACAAAGTACTATCAACATGGAAACTGTCATTTCGGATCCTGAGTGTAGTAAAAAAAAATTAGGACAGAAAGTATTCCTGAAGTTCTTTTAACTGTACTATGCATACTGATGTAGTCCACCAGAAGACCATTATTTTTGATTATTTCCTATGGTATCTCGTGCTGTTTTAAATTCTCTGAGAAGGTCAGGAAGTATTAGGCTACCAATGATCCGTGCTCAAAAGCTGCATAGCAGTGAATTAATATACATGAGTTTACTTCAGTTCTTGCATCACAGTCACATGCTTTGATATATTTTTGGACTGCTCCCCTTTTTTATTTCAAAGATTAGCAATACAAAACTACCAGCTGTTTTCCTTCACTTTATAAGAAGCTAGCTTGGAATGTAAAATGTCAGATTGAATGCCCCTTTGCTCATACACTGCAGGTTTAAATTGTGAACAAGACAGATAGTTCAAACTCACCCTGAGCACAGTGAGAAAGTAATTACTTAGTCATTGAAAAAGGTCCTATTATCATTACCAGATAACCTGAATATCCACTGAATATCTGGCTATTATTTTAAACGGTTTCAAAAAAGCATTTTCAGAATCTCAAATTTAAATCACATGGAAATAGTTCAATTTGTCATTTCCCTCCAATTTTTAAAAAGGTGGTTCTGAGATTATTCTAAATGTCAATTTAGCATATAGTTTAGCCTACCGGATATGGAAAAGTAATGAATCACGCCTTCTTTTCATGGAGTGAATGCCTTTTTTGGTAAACTAAAAGGGACAGTGATATGTAAAAGGTCAGTTAACATGGTGAGTGGAGTTTTGTTATTAATATATTCGAGTACATTACCTTTACACAACATTACCCCACTGATTCTTATTAAAAATCAATGACAGCAAAATGTGTATCTGTCACTTCTCTCTCACTTGCCCTCCCTAATTCTACAGTCTTTTGTTCTTTTGTTGTTTTTTTCCCTCTGCATGTAACAATTTCTCTGGTGAATAACACAAGACAATCTTCACTCTGCTTCTGCCATGGTGCATCCAAAAGAGTCATACATTACAGCTGCTGTCAACGCTGTGAACTAGAAACCACCTCTCATTTCTACATTACATTCTACCTCCCACATATCGCACACAAGCTGCCTTGCAAGCGATTGTTTAACAGTTTTGAATTGTTAGGAAATGACAGTTGATTTCATTTTAGAGGTGGGGTGGAGGAACTAAAACAACTGCCAAAAAAAAAGTCCTTGCAAAGCAGAAATTGCATTGTGTAACACAGCATTTAATTGCAAAGACAAGCTGACATTAATCCATCCACTAGTAGCAATAGTCTGTACGCTGAATAATCCCCTTGGGTTAGATTTAGAAGCAGCAGAAACCGTCACCTGGGGTGAGCATTAAGACCACATACATGCAGAGCTCAGTTCCATCTCGTCCTCAGGTGGGCTTCTCCTTCTGCCTTACCAGCACTGAAGTCCACTGGCTACCACTAAGAACAGTGACAAACCTGCTGTTCTAGCTTGCTGCTAATTGTTGTGTACTGCCTCTTTGAAATCCCAGTAAACCTCAGAGCAAGCAGGAGAGTAGGAGGGACTTGGTGTTTCTCTAGTTTCCCTGCTAGCAGCCTGCAGGAGTGCAGGGCCTACAAAGAATCTGTAGAACCAGGCCAGGACAATCCTGGCCTAGAGCTGTAGAAACGGCTTTAGTATTGTTATTTCCTTATTCCAAGTTACCTGCTCTACAGTTACTGATAATAAATAAGTCTTCAGCCAAATGGGACTGTTTGCTCCACAACACAAAACTGATTATACTTAGGAAACGAGGACACTGTTCTTATACGGGTTGTCTCCCTGGTCTGTGTGTCACCTATATGGTTGTTAACCATGATGTAGTACCAGCTCACACAGACTTTAATCTCTGACCAGTAGTTGACACAGCAACAGTCTTACAGAAAACAGAGTTTTTCAAGACATTTGGCCTGAGACTTCAGAAGAGAAGAGGAAAAGACATTCTGGCATCTGTCACCAGCCAGAGGAGTAAGCACTGGATAATTCCACCACTGTCACCAAAGCAAGATCAGCCTGGCCAGGCTTCCCAAGAACTTATTGTATTTTGGCAGGGGACGCATACGTCTTGGCAGGACCATTTCCCGGGGGGGGGAGATACAGCGCATGATGCCGTCGCCAGAAAGTGATGCCAGGTGACGCTCTGGCAATGGGGCTAGAAACTTGATGGTACCATCGAGTTTTCAGCCCCATTGCCAGAGCGACACCCAGTGTCACTTCCTGGTGACAGCATCGTGCAGCATGGGTGTTCCAAGGAGGAATGTTCCGGTCAGGGACTGTGTGTTCCCTGCCAAATTACGGTAAGTACTTGGCAACCCTAAGCCTGGTTGAGTTGTGTATCCGTTCTAACCTTCAAACTGATTTCTTTCGTCAGTCCTTTTCTTTCATTCCCCTTGTTTTGTGTGCCTTATGTGTTTTTTTAAGAGTATAAGACTGAGGGCAGGTTCTGCTTTGGGAGGTAACTCTGAGGAAAGTGGGCTATAGATCAAATAAATAAATGTGTATCCATCTCATATGGATTTCATATCTTCCCTTGGCCAGTCTAATGGGACTTTCTACCATTAGGCAGTTTCACATAGTCAAAATGTGGCATAATTTATTTCTCAAAGTGCTCCAACCCTATGTACATGCTTCCATGAAACAACTATTGTATCGTGTGACAGAGATAATATATTCACTCCATAGAGATTACCAGAACAATACTGGAAGGAGGGGTATTTCAGTCATGGGAAACACCAAAGATTGAATTTGTGTTCTAGCAATACATTTCTCCACTGGATCTTGAATAATCATATGGCTAAGCAAGCTGCTTTTTGGTTGTGTGAATCAACTCTTTGTGGTACACTTCTTTTTTCTGATTTTCACAATATATTTTAGGAAAGTAAATACTGCAACCTTATGAGGAATTATTCCAGTATAAAGTCATTGATTTCAATTAAATTATACTCAAGCAACTAAGCATAGGATTGCAATGTAAGGTTCCTTGCTGTCTGGCCTGGAAGAAGATTCTGCCTCCATCACTTGGTATCAAACTATCCAGTATCTGAGCTGTGAATTCCACCTTGATATATGTTGTCTCTAAACAGCTTGAACCCCCCCCCTTGCATATGCTAACAAATATTTGATTGGGAGAAAATAGCAAACTAAAAGCAGCTATTAAGGATTTATTTAGAAAGCCTGTCTGAAACTTCTGAAGGCAAGACAAGGTGTAATTCCGAAGATTTGTGTCTTTTGTTAGTGCTTTTCTTTTGAATATTTTTAATCCCCTGTACTTGCAACCCAGTGAATAAATGCTTCCCCTCCTTTTTAACCCAGTTTTGAGCTGAACTTTATTGCCAGTAGAACCAATGAAACAGGATCAACTTAAAAGAAATAAAAAAGGATTTTAAAAAAATCCTGTCCTCATAAGTCCCGTGGCTAGAATTTGCAGGCTTCTTTCATTTCATGTGCATGAGGGGAATATTTTTGCACTGATTGCAACCTTTGTTGGATGAAAAACCATAAAACTCTCTAGCTTTTCATTAACACTGCAGGATGAACCATGAAAAAGAGACATCATATGGTGTTAGTAGTCAAATGAACCTGGTAATGTGGTGACCATCTGTGCATGCCCAACATTTTTCCAGATGCCTTGATAACATGCTATGCAGGATGATGGTCAAGCCACTGAGCGGCATCCTCCTAGACTTGGCAGGTGTTTGCAAATCCCACAACTGTGCAATGGAGTGCTACAGCCATATGACTAGGCAAGTGCAAAACCACTTCCTTTATTTCCACAGATATTTCTGCCTTTTCACATCCTGGCATCAGATGTCTGGGAAAATTATTCCCCAAACGTGTGCCATTCCAAATCCATCTAGTATATCACATGCATATTATTATCCACAGTTGTGCATCATGTTACCTCTCGAAAAACACATATGTCTCTCGAAGCAGAACATAACAGATTTGAATTGCTGCACATTGCATGGATGGCTGCTTTGAGTATGTGCCAACTGCACATCCAGTCATGAGTCTTCCTCCACCTAATCTGACATATTCTCAAACCTGCTGCTTGTTTGTCACACTCATCTGCAACAACATGTGTGGTTTTTACACTGGGTCAGAAATATTTGTGTCCGCAGTCCATAACTGCTTTGACAGGGACTTTGATGGCTGATGGCAATTCAGTATGAAGGAAGGGTGTCAAGCGATGGTATTTTACTGTCTCTTGAAGTAATCAATTCTGGGTTTTCTGTGGTGCATGGATGTGAGAGAGCTGTTTGTACACTACACAGATACTTCAGCATTGTTGCTGTATTTCTAACTTTTGCCAAAAGCAACATGTCTGTGAATATGAACTGCAAGATGCTTACGAAAACCAGCTGCAGGGCAGCAAACACTGAAGAGGGGCTATGGTTGACTGCTAGAACATCTGCTTTGCATACAGAAGATTCAAGGTTCAATTCCTGTCATCTCCAGTTAAAAGAACTGATGTGAAAAGCCCCTACCTAAGATGTAGAGACCTGCTGCCAGTAAGAGTAGACAGTTCTGACCTTGATAGATCAGTGGTCTGATTCATGTGTTCATGTGATCAGATACTGGGGGCAGGTCTTCCCTTGTACTTTCTGGATGCATTGCACGGGCCACTGCTAGAACAAAGGATGCTGGACAGAATGGACTGTTAGTCTGACCCTGCAGGGCTCTTTGCACATTCCTATGCCAATGTTTTCATTTATCCCAGGAATCTCCCAAGACTGTCTGGGCCCTCAGGCTCTTAGCATGAGGAAGGAAATGAGCTCGGCATATGTCAAACGACGAGTCTAGCATAGCATATACAGTGCTCGGGAGTTTTTGCCAAAATTCAGCCTTGAAGTGGTTAATAACAGCAGTTGTGTTGTTGTGCATTCTCTCCATTCAGGCGGATTCCTGAGTGTGTACTAAACATTATAGTAGTAAATCCTGCTGGCCGAAACATCTGCTCCTGGTACCCACAGCAGTGCTAATAACAGATTATCTGACAGCAGCTGACAGTCAGGTGCTGTAGGTAGAGCTGAGAGGCATGGATGAGTGGCTAAGCTGTAAAAGAAGATGCTGCCCTAGTTGCTGCTTCTTCTCCTTTTGTTTTTTTTATACTGCAGGCGTGCAGCGTCCAAGATTAATACTAGCAGGGCACATATGAAACCTGCCTGTTCATGGAAAACAAATGCTGTTGACTGGAAAAATTGTATTTGCCTTTCTGTGAAATGACTGTAATCAGAAGTTTCTTCTCAATACTACGATTTTTTTCACCAGCCTTTTATTTTGCCTTTCAGCATGAAAGTTTGTAAGAGGCCTATTGGCTGGGCATATCTCATGTACGTTGGTGTTGCCAGCTCATTATGATTAACTCAAACATACCTCACAGATACTCAAATAAAATGCCCTTCTGATCACCACTGAGTCCACTAATTGAAGGAGCAGCTTTCTTAATGGCTTTTGGGGCTGAGGTTTCTGTAATGCTGAGACTTTCTCACCAAATGGGTATATCATGGCTTGAAATATTTGCCATCTGATGAGTTTCGCCATCTTCAAACTTTACTTTGTAGTTCACATGAAAGCAAACACTGATGAAAGTGATGCTTAGAGGAATAGCAACGAAACTGTTTTCCAGACATTTGACCCAGCAAGGTAGCATTCCCCATCTGTTTCTATTAATAGTTCAAATGCTATTTTCATGCAAATTAAACAAACAAGAGTGAAGCAAACTTGGAAGGGTAATATAATTTCATCTAAACATTTCTTTTTTAGTATTGTATTTGCAGCCACAAATGAGTTTAGAGAATCATGGCTGCTGGCTACAGAGACCACTATTTTGATGGATCTATGAAGTGACATTGCTCCATTTGATTTCCAGAACATGACAACTACAAATTTCAGTCTTGATCAAGGAGAAGACTGATGGTGAAGGGGCTGAACTTGGTATGAGCAGCAGTGTCTGTGTAAAATTTGGAGTGGATCCATAGTACTGAGGAAACACTTTCTTGCCATTTTTCTGATTCCCATCACCCCCTTCCACCACAGTATTGCTATTTGTCCTGTAGGGGAATAAAGTGATATCCTGCTACCCTGGCACCTATTTTCACCCCATTGGGTAGCAGGGAATTTAATCATAAAAATAACACAGGAACAAGATTAATGCCACTTTCTTAGCACCACAGCTCCAACACAAACCAAATCTTGTCTCCTGTGGATGTTATTCGTGTTGTATAAAACTAAAAAAACTTCCAAACATGATATCCATGGACCTCTTGGCTTTTTATCCAATTTATCCAATAAGATCTGTCTGTGTAATGGGTATAATGGGACTTTCCTATTGCCCTTTCCTAGTGCAGCCCACTGAGGTCCCTAAAATTTTGTTTCCAGGGGCAGGGGTGTCAATGGCAGCATAGGAAGCAAAGTGAATGTCTGCATGAAAAGGGAGGATTGGTGAAATCACTGATCTCTCTTGTGAAGACAGAACTGTACCAAACTGGCCTTTAGTATTCTGCAGTGCACATCTATCAGGTCACCATACTTTTTACCTGAATGCCATTCAAAAGTCTCGGAGCCTTCTGCTATCCTCTTCACACCACTGTACCAGCAGACACATGACGTGCTAGTTTCTTTCAGCCCAGATTGCATAAGAAGATGAGGCTACTTAATTGGAACTCTGTTGATTCCTATGATGGTTTATGGCATCCCTCTTGCTTGCCAGTCTGTGCAAGCAGTCAAAGAAACTGGCCAAGTTTACATTAGATCTCACTTGTTAACTGCAGCCTGCCAACCCGTACATCTGCTTTATCTTAGGACCTTGCCTACATTTTTCGGCATTGGCACATTGTCAATGGTATTCCAGGATGTATTGAGAAACCACGTATCAGGTTTCATAGAACCAAGAGCATTAGGGACGTCTTGATGCGGGCAGACTTATCATCAGTAGAAATACCAGTTGGGGCACCCACGGGTCATTACAAATGTCAGAGATGCACTGCGTGTGCACTAAGTTGGGAAACACGCACCCTAGACTTCCCAGAGATCAAGTAGGAAATAGTTTTGACATCCTTCTTGGCATATTTCACCAAACGGGTGGTCTATTTAATAATCTGCCCTTGTGGTTTGAAGTACATTGGGGAGTCTGTACGTGCAGTAAAAACTCGTATCTTGGAACACAAGTCCAAAATTAAGCACCAACACTTGTCAGCCATTTCATGTCTATGGGCCACAGACACAACGACTTTAAGTTTGTAGTACCTGAGGTTATTGAGCCCAGCAAATATAATAAAAGAGACATACATAGGGTCCTACTCCACAGGGAGGCTTTTTGGATTTTCAAACTTAAAACTTGCCAACCATCAGGTCTTAATGTATCACTGGATTTATCTTGTGATTTGTAGTTCTGTAGATTAGGATTGATGTCTTGAGGGAGTGTCTTCATGGCTATGTAATCATATTGGCTAGAAATTTTAATGATGAGTATAACTGACTAAAGGAAGAAATTGGAATATTTGGGCATGTTTTAGTATTCAATGGTTGTTGCGCATTAAATGTAGGAAAGATACTAAATGTTGTTTAAATTTTGGGTTAGTTTGAACTCGCTTGTATAAGTTGTTGCAGTACCTCCTGCTGGCCAATGTGGTTTTGTGTATGTAATGAGTACAAGGAGATACTCTGATAAGGCTGTAAGCAGTATTTTGCCCGCTTGGAAATCTGTCTGGAAATTTTGTCACCAAGAAGTTGGGGTAAGCTTCGGCTTTGTTGAAAATACATACATTTTGTATATTGGATGAAGAAGTGCATATAGTAATTCATTGTTGTATGATTCAGATAACCACAAACATTAATGCTGATGAACACGGAACAAGAAATTGACTTGAAACAAAGTTGTTTGTAAGGTATTGTTGTAATAATTCATAGAATTGTTTATTTAAGGTAGGGTACACTATGGGATAAGTTTGTACATAAATGTATTATTGTTTTCTCATAAGGTTCTTCAGTAGCTCAAATGCTACTTGGTTCTTCATTTCAGTTTTTGTCTTTGTTCAGAAGGAGAGAGAAATCGAAACGGTAGATCATTTCGGAGACCACCGTTAACACCAAACAACATCTACTCTGTTGTAGAACAACATGCCTAACAACATCTATTCTGTTTAAGAACATAAACATTACATTAGTGTGATGTTCACAGTTCTTTGTTGCTTTACGTTTGACTTGGGCCAGGCCCATCTGCCATTTTCTCCAGTTGCTGATCATTGTAATGCAGCCTTCATGTCCTGTACTCTGGGCAGACATTTCAATGGCCTTTTATGCAGTCTTTTCCATCAGCCTCTCATGTCTAGAATCACAGGCGCCATTTCACAGTTCCTCGGGGGGGGATAAGATAATAGATATTATTGTAGGAAGTGGGGAACCTCAAAATAATTCTTAAAAATTGGTGTTTAAAGAGTCAAGTGGAAATTATTCATGGACGTGGATGATGAAGTCAAGACATCATCCAAGGACCTCTTTGACAAACATTTTCTGCATCTACTGAAAATTTGTAAGGAGAAATATTACTAAATAACTCCAATGTCTTTACCAATTGTGCAATATATATTCAAAAGCAGATATTCATTTAAAGTTGCTATTTATTCAGTACAATGCTGTTACTGGTTTAATTTCTGATACATCTTACTAGTGTCTGTGGCAATGCTGGCGCCTACTGAAATATAATAGTTGCTTTTCTTCACTGTACACAATTTGACAGCATTTATTTTTTCCTTCAGTGAACATAATTACTTCACATATGGAACCTGTGATAGCCTACAGGCGTCCAAGGGAAACCAGAATCTTACAATCTGTCCCCTTTGTGAGCTTAATTTACATTCACAAGTGTTATTTTAATAGTGCCGGCAACTTGCAGGATAAAAATTACAGGTCAGCTGCAGCACGTCATAAGGAACTGTGGTTAAGTCAATAGCATGGCATTATTACATTCTGGATAATTTTACAAGGTGGATCTCTCAGGAGGAATTTGACCCCTATTTCGGAGTTTGCCTACTGTCTTTTCTTTTTAAAAAAGTTCCCTGTAAGGTTATTCATTTATAAATGAATGTCACAGATCTACAAACACTCTTATTAAATAGGTTTAGTCTGTGGCAAATATTAGCACCCTGAGCAATGTAGCCTTGGATGCCATTCTTTTTGAGGCAGGGTGATGTGAATGTGTTTGAAAGTTTGCACTGTTAACTCTTATCAGTTCTTCTGATCCATGCATTCATTAGATGATATCCTTTGGTGGCATTTAATGTTGCTTAGGGATGAGAGAGTGTTAGAAGGGTTGCTGACTTGGGGGATTTTGAGTGAGGTGAGAAATTTAATGATGATACCTGTTTCACCTTTTCAGCTGAATCAGGGTAGATACTTAGGATCTGGAAGACAGAATGGGCTGTATGAAGACCAGTAAGCTGAAGTTCCATCCAGGTGAGGCTGCAAGGCTGCTGGGACAATAATACTTCCAGTCAGAGATTCAGGAGTTAGACAGGTCTGGACAGGGTTGCATGGCTCCTAAAGGCATCTGCGGCATGAGGGTGCTATTTGAGGCACAGAATTCCTCTTTGGCATATTGCACCTTTGCTCAGCTTTGGGTGATGTACCAGCTGAGGCCTTTTCTGATCATTACAATTAAATTCAGATAGGACTATTGCTATGCTATGTGGGGCTGTTACTGAAGATCATTTAGGAACTTCAGTTAGTACAAGGGCAACACTAAGGCTGGGGCAAGCTGCTGGAAATTAATCTCATCTGTGGTGAAAAAGCTAAACTGGCTACCAGAAAGTTGCTCAATGGAGTTGCCAGGTCCTCAGCTTCCCAGACTCCAGAGACTCCTGGTGATGTTAAGGGGTTAAATCCTGGTGACAGCTCATTGAATAGCAGCACTAATGATACTGACTTGGATCCACCAGAGTTTTTCTGTGGGTGCCCGTGGACACGGCCGGATCGCCCATTGGGGGAAACTAGGCGCTTGCCTAGGGCGCGCCGGCCTCAGGGGCACCAAATGGCACCCGCTCCCCCCAAAAAAGTACCCCCCTGCCGCCCACTGCCGCCGCCGCTGCCAAAAAATGCCCGGTTAGGGCGCAAGTTGCCCTCCCCCTCCTCCCTGGGGGGAGGAGGAGAAGGAGGAGGAGGCCAGCAGCGGCCAGTGGGATCTCCCCGCTGCCGCTGCTGCCACCAAGTCCCCAGCTAGGGCGCAGTCACCCTCCCCTGCCTCCCTGGGGGGAGGAGGAGGAGGAGGCCAGTGAGGTGCAAGTCGCCCTCCCCCCCTCCCTTGGGGGAGGAGGAGGAGGAGGAGGAGGCCAGCGGGGTGCAAGTCGCCCTCCCTGGGGGGGAGGGGGGGAGGAGGCAGCCAGTGGCGGCCAGCGGGATTTCCCCACCGCCGCCGCCAAGTGCCTAGCTAGGACGCCCTCCCCCTCCTCCCCTGGGGGGAGGAGGAGGAGGAGGCTGGCGGCAACCAGTGGGATCTCCCCGCTGCCGCCGCCACTGCTACCGAAAAGCGCCTGGAGGGGGGGAGGCGGCAATGGCCAGCGGGGACTCCCCGCCGCTGCTGCAGAGCACCCAGCCGGGGCACAGCTTGCCTGCCCTCCCCCTCCTCCCTGCAAGGGGAAGGAGGGCGGGCGGCATGGCTGGGTCTTCAGGTCCAACCGGGAGGTTGGGATCTGCGCCTGCCTAGGGTGCAGAAATACCTGGAGCCGGCCCTGCCCGTGGAGCACAATTCTCTCTCCTTCCCCCCTCCTGTGGCAACTCCAAAATGCCCCCTGAAATGCCTTTTTGGTTTATACAGACTAGGGTGTTAAGGTGATAGCAGTCATGCGTGCAATGTGGCAGGGAGACCTTTCAGGACCAAGAAGCATGGAACTTTTTGAGCTACATGCTGCACATGTTTTGACAAATCTGCTGACCCTAAGGGAGTTTATACAAGGAAAAGAAACTACAGAGACCACAGTCTTGCTAGGGAGGGATAATGCTAGTAAAAGATGAAGCAAGTTAAAGAGTTTGTAAAGCTATGTGGGTCTCAGATGACCTATGATTTCAGATGGTTCAGGAAGCAGAAGGGCCCGGGTGAGCCGGGCCCGCCATTTGCGGGGACGGGCAGGGACAGCGAGGTCGCTGGCCGGGAAGGGGCGGGGGGCCCGGTGCGTGACTGGAAAGGAAAAGACGCACCTCCCCCCCCCTTTTCCCCAGCCAATAGAGGGCAGGGGGTGGTCAGGGAGGGGGGAGGCATTATAAGGGAAGGGAAGCTGCTCCCCCCTCCCCACTTGACCACGAGGAGAGCCCGGTTCCCCACCCATCCCTCCCCAGGTATTATGGTGCTGGGGGTTTTGGTGTTTGGAAGTTGAGGGAACGCAGAAGGGGTGTTTACAGGGTCTTTATAGGTATGGTATTCTTAGTGTTTATTTACAGTTTTGCATTGCACAATCTGTCACAACTTTCGGCGGTAACAGCATGGGGCTGGATCTGTTGGCGGAATTTGGCCTGCGAGCCAATTCCGGAGCTGGGGGACCCCTTTAAGGGTCTTGGCGTGAGGGCTGAGACGGAGCTGGCGCTAGCTCAAGGAATAACAGTGCTTGCCCTCACAGCCAGAGGGCAGGGGAGCTCACAAAGGGGCAAGCGTCCGTGTGAGTTCCGATAACCTGCCCTCCCGCCTTCTCTACCCATGCCGGCTGGCTGGGTAACGGTTAACTCGGCTGGCACACGGGCCAGCAGATAGGTTGGATCCGGTGGACCCATGCTGTGCCAATGCTCTACAGCTGTAACCAATAAAAGTTGTGGCCAAGTTTATCCACCTAATTTTCTAAAGAAACTGGTTGTGTGAGTTCATCCAAAGGGGGGGGTGTATTAGGAGCCGACCTCGGGGTCCCAGGTAAGACATGGAACCGCAAGCAACACTCCATAGTTCAAGCGTTCCTCAGACTGTGGGTCTACTTACATGATATCCTGGAAGACTCACTATCAGATCTTCTTAGTGTTTAAAATATAGAAATAGCAGTTGTGTAAAATGAGTTGCACAGGTGGGAGGCAGGGTTTAACATTCCCATACCTGTTTGGTTTTGCCAGTTGAAACCACCACAATCTCTTAGTGTTCATCTTAATCTTGGAACGAGAAGAGACAAGCATGTGCATTTTGCCCATCTTTGTTCTCTTCCAGGTCTAATCAAGGCTGATTTCAGGTTTTGAAGAGGGTCTGGGCACACCACCTCTGCAGACCAGCATATGCCCCCACACTCAGCTACTTTCCCATGAATGTCACCTGCACACCTGTCTGTGTGTCCTTTTCCCATCTGCTTGTGAACTCTTCTCACCCATGCATCCACAAACTCTTTCCTCCACGGCAATGGATGGAGCAGGTAGCATGAAAGAATGCTGCTACTGTGTATCACTTCTCCAGAATTGCTGGGCAGCATGTGCAGGCGGGAATGCAGGTGATGAAGCACTTAAAAGTGACTGGGTGGCAGAAGGTGACAATGGCGGCGGGGGGGGCGGTTGGCAGCTGTGGGCCCTGCCACAAGCCCTGGAAGCTGTTCAAATCAGAATATGTGGACACCAGCCCTGGGGCTAATAATAGAAAGGATTGGGGATCAGTTTTGGTGGTTGAAACTATGGATGGGTGGAAGGGTTAAACTTCATCTCCCCTGTACATTTGGTTTTACTATTTTTAAGATACTGGGAAAATCTGATCATGGATCTTGTAGAGTCTCATCTAGTTAGAGCCTCATACAGCTGATGTGTCCACATTATGATTTTTTCCAAAAGAAAAGAATCAAAAACATTTTGCTTGAGATAAGAATTGTCTCCCTTTCAATGTGTTATTTAACAAGCTTGATCTCTTCAGTATTTCAAAGACCGGCTTAAGATTTTACTTGATAATCGGTTAAGTATGTAGCTGAAGAACTGACTGGTACAACTTTGAACTGAAGAACAGATTGGGAAAAGATAACTTGTTAATAATGGGAGATTGGAAGGCCTATGTTGGAGGTGGGAGGAAAATAGGATTATTTGCAGTGGGTAAAAGAAATGAGAAAGAACATCTATTGCCTGATGGAATTTCGTAGAAAATTCTGCTTAGTAATAATATGAAAACCTCTATGTGAGTTACACCACTTGAGTACGTGTGATCTGTCTTGAGTGGTGATGATTATTGATAGTGTTTTGACTGTTTGTATTGTTAAAATGGCTTTATATCATGTTTGCTTTAATATTTTGTGAGGTGCCTTAAAAGCTCCTTGGGATGAAATGTGCAGGTACATTTGAGAAACAGATTAATCAAAGACATATATCTGGGAAAGACCAGACAACAGTAAATAAATTATAAGATGGCTAGAAATAAAATAAAAATAATCAGATAAAAACAAGTACAGATTAATAAAGCTTACAAAATTCTTCTCAACAGAATTTCTCCCTGGATATTGGAGTTCTGAGTGAGATGGTCTTAATGCCAAAGAGGAACAAATACATCAGTATGTGTCCATTGTTTCATTTTTTATTGACAAATTATGAACTGAGCATTGTGTATGTATAGTTTGCCAAAGTTTTCAGTTCCTCAGCTAATGTCATAAGCAACAGTCATATTAAATCAGACCAATGTTCTGTCTAGTCAAATATCCTATTCCTCCTAGGCACACACACTCAAATAGAGAGGCAAGACAACAGTACGGGTTTCATTAGTTTTTTTTTTTTATGGCTGATCTACCTCATGGACTGTGCTATGCACAGTCCTATGTAGCCTTATGTGGCTATGTAGGTGTGCCATAGCTGCCACTGTCTACCACCATGGCACCAAACCTGGTTAGCAATTATGCCAGTCTTGTTTATTCTTGCCTATCTATCAAATGTGCCAAGAGGTGCCAAGCTTCATCCCTTTCCCCCAATGCACCATAAGACCACTAAAGAATTTGGGAAAATGTTACTCAGCACCATGTGCTTTCCTTCCCAATCCATCCTATCATAAAATGCATGATGGACTGTTAGAGGAATGACCCTTCATCATGCCTCAGGGCTTGAACAACCTGCCCTATTCCTGCCAGAGTAGTTACAGCCTAACCAGTCAATGATGAGGCTTACTTACCTCCCCAACATTGTGAAGCAGGCAAAAATAGACTCCTCAATGGCCAATTAAGTGGAAACCCCAAAACACTTGCTTAACCCAGAAGCAATAGGCTGATCCCATGATCTCTTATGGAAGAGTGGGTGGGTCAGCAGCACACTGTAAAAGCCTGCATGAGAAGGGTCAAGCTAATTTATAAATGCTCTGCTGCCACCTTCCAGTTTCAAAGTCTATTGACGTCATTGGTCTTAGAAGAGTGCAGCTCTGCTTTGGATTGCACTGCTATTTATCAAGGAGAGAAAGGAAGCCAAAGAAGGACGGCTCAAAGAACTATATGACGCTATGGAAAAATCCATTAATGCAATATAGATAACGTACACCAAATGGTTTAATGGTGAAAGGATAAAAGGTGGGAAGTAAATAAGGTTGCAATGGTAAGGGAAAGAGGAGGGGGGAACAAGATGCTAGGGAGAGTAGTCTATTTGACCTTTTAGATCCCAATGCATATCACAATGAGATTCATAAGGGGGTCTCAATTAGAAACTTCTCTGGCTGCTACCCTGGACAAAACAGACAATAACAAGAACAACTGTTAGAAGAAAAGAGCAAGAGTCTAGTAGCACCTTAAAGACTAACAAGATATGTGCCAGGGTATGAGCTCGCATAAGTCACTGCTCACTTCTTCAGCCTGTTAGAAGAGAACAAGAGTTTTGTTGGCACAGGCTGAACAAATTGCAAGGATGGAAGAAGTATTCAGAGAAAATATATTTTGGGGAAAGAATGGAAAGGTAACCAAAGTACTTCTGCCAGAACTTGATTGAGCATTAAAGAAGTTTGAAAGAAATTGACAAAGAGGGATACCAAATATTCTGGCTGAATTTTTAAACAAGCAGATGATTTTTTAAAAGTAATCTCTTTAATCAAACAAAGCAATCCAGAATTACTGCAGTCTAAGTCCTTTGAAAGAAAAGCTTTAAGAATATACCTTTCAATTTTATATAGAACACAAAAAGGAAATGCAATAGCATAGCATTACTCTGTAGTAGTCTGTGAATTTTGCTTAGTAGTGCTGTGAACTTTGACAGAAACATAATTGCTATATGAACTTAACTTGTTTGAATTCCCTTAGTTACATGTGAGATGAGCTTCTTGCCTTGATGTTTCCTGGCAAAGTTTGTCACACATATGACACAATGCTAAGCAGCTGTGCAGTTGCACAATAGTAGCCTGTACTGCGGGACAAGGTTTTCGCAACTTGCAGCTGTTTTTACCCAGAGAAGAGGCAGGTGTCACGAAAGTAATTCCCCAGTGTGTGTAAGTGTTTGCATTTATCTTTGAATGTCATCTCATAAAAAGCAGAACCCCATGTATAAGTGTCTTCTGGGTTGTTATCTAAGATGTTGAAGTGCTTTATCTACCATGCACCTGTATGTTGTTAGCTTACAATGTAATTGGTAGCAGCTGGGAAGTGTCAGGGTAATTGTTTGACAGTTGGTCATCTACAGCTCAAATGTCAGTTTCGACAGCTAGTGATCTAGATCTCATCTTAGATCAGCTAGATTAAGTAACTGATTGTGCTGATTGGTTGCTTAATTAGCAAGTGACAGCTTGGCTCATATATATAAGGCAAGGGTAAGGAAGCCAGGACATGACAGGTGTGACAGAGAGAAGTCAACAGTGTGCTGATGGATGCAGATGTGTGGTGAGTATGTGAAGCTGGAAGAAGGACTTTTACACTCTTCAGAACTTTTGCTCTTGCATCATTGCTGCTAGGATGACTGCTATTCAAGATGTCTGCTTTGGAGCTGTAAACTGCTTAGAGTCAGTGTCTAGAGACTAGTTAGATAGGCTTGTTGTTTTGACTTTGCCCTGGTGTATACTCTATTCCCCTATTAGTATGTTTTTATGTTTGTCTGTCCTTTGTAAATAAATTTCTAAAATTCTGTTTTTAAACATTGGAGTGAGTTACTGGTCCAGAACCCAAGTTCAGCTTATTCCAGTGCCAAATTTATTGCTACCTAAAAGATATTTTTCAATTTGGTGTAATTAGTTCCTATTTTTTAAACAAAATATTGTTGACATCATTGGGGTACCCTGATGCTGTGACAGCATGTATTGTCCAGGGTCACTATATTGACTCATGTGTAAAGCACAGAATGACTTGTCTTTGTCTTCTTTTTTGTGACTACACAGTTAAATGCATCCTTTAAATGTCAAATCAGCTGCTATTATTTATTCATTTAAAATATTTCTATGCTGCTTTTCCAGAATCCTCAAGATGGAAAACTTTCAAATGTTTGAACAAAGTTTGAGTCCAGTGGCACCTTTAAGACCAACAAAGTTTTATTCAAGGTAGAAGGGATCATGAAATCCAGGAATCAATGATTATTTTATTTAAGAATTGAGCCTTGTAGCCTCTCCTTCCTACTGGCTGGCCACAAGGATCAACACTCCCACCCCCTGTGAGAATTAAATCTCATTCCTTGCATTTCTGATTCAAGTTTTTAATTGTTAATCAATTTTTGTCAAAAATGAAATGCTGAAAAAATGAGGGAAAAGGATGTATAATTTTAAAATTAATTTTCCATATAGATTACATAAATAAACATTAACTAAACAGGAATATGAGCTATTAGTTAATTATCACTACACCAAGAAGGGGAGAGAGACTCAAACTATAGAGAAATGATTACAGCAGCATAATCAGTGAGTCAAGTGAATTATAAATAACAAGTACCTCAAACATCAGTGAGTCAAACAGGCTATAAATAACAAGTACTTCAAAAATCACTGAGTCAAGCAGACTATAAAATAGAATACAATACCTTCAATAAACCTAATATGGTGTTAATTTCTACCCCCTCCTCCCAAAAAATATATTCAAGGAAAATTTAAATATTCCCCAAATACATAATTGCCACCATTTAAATGGAGGACATCTATTTCTAAAAAGAATTTATCAAAAATGTTCAAACACTAGCATCTATATTGGCTCAAAGTATACATAAGATTGAGCCCCCTCTTTGTGTTTATTCTTCCAAAACACAATGACAATAGTCCATTTTGTCTTTTCCAATTAACTGAAAAATCATCTTCTGCCATACTTGTGTTATTTCAAACTTTACTAAGGCCTCAGTCATACGGGCCAGATAAAATGGGGGAGAGGTGGGGCTATTTGCGCCACTGCAATTAGAGCCGCCAGAACACGGTCCCTTGCGTCGGTGGCATGCCATGGTTCCTTCTCTCCGTGCCTGCGTGTCAATGAGGGGCCAGAGGGAAAAGCTACGTGCCGGTGCAATCACACCGAGGGAGTCCGGAGGCAGCCCATGGCAAACCATTTGCTAGTACCTTCGAGGAGGTAGTTTTTTACTCCACATCTTCGGTGGGAAGCCACGGGTTAGCCACCGGAGCATTACACCTCCCAGATGTTGTGGTGTGATCATGCCTGGAAACTCCACCATTGCTTTTATAAAAACCCAATTCTACACAATCAAACGCTTTTATGTAAAAAAAAAAAAATCAACACTGTTCATTCTTTTATTTTTGATTCATAAGTATTCTTTCTAAATTACATATCATAAGTCTGATCATGACCTCTAATTTTAGAAATAACTCTTCTAATTAAAGTGAACCAAATATTTGTAGTAGCCATGAAGCTAATCTCCAGCTTTAATTCTTTTTGACCTCCCTATATTATATGAGTATGAAATGAAACTAGGACCATGATCAACAAAAGACATTGGTTCTATTGCAACCTCATTAATTTGAGACATGAGTCCTGGAGAAGCTAAAAAGAAATCAAGCTTTGCATACGAATTATGTTGCATGGAACAAGAAGGTATAATCCTTTTCACCTAGATGCAAGCACTGCCATTACTCAATTAAATGATTATCTTTTAAAGATAGGCAAGAATATTTCAGAATAGTTCTTGAAGGCACCTATCCTGATTAATTAATTTTGAATTCATAATGACATTAAAATCTCCAACAATAAACAACCTTCCCTCTAAAAACTCTGCAACCTGTTCCATTAATGATCTATAAACTTAGCTTGATTAGAATATGGACCATATACACAAACAAAAATATAACAATAATTAAAGAACTGGGCTTTCAACTTAAGAAACCTACCCATAATGTCTTCCAGAACATCCCTTAAGTAAAATATTATGATTCCTCAAAATAACCACCACTCCACTTTCTTAACTGTATCGCAAGCCGTATAAGTTGAACTAACATTCATTAGTTGAAGATACTTCTCATCTCTTTTTCTAATTAAAAATAATATTAATGTCTTAATAGTGTAAGCAATCTTTCTTCTCTTGTTCAGGGAGTTAAGATCTTGAACAAGAGAAGAAAGATTGCTTGCACTGTTGAAAGATATTAATATTAAGTCTTATTATTATATTTCAACTGTCTTCACTGAAATTATAAGTTCTGCTTAAATATATTCAGTTTAAAAAGTGATCCCCAATTATATCTAATTCTAAGTGATCTTAATTTACTAGTAATAAATTGACATCTCTTTATTAATAGATCTGGATGTGAATCACTGAGAATCTGAATTTCATGATCATCCACTATAAGTGGTCTGCTACTCCACAGCCTTCTAAGAATAGCATCCTTAATATGAAGAGTACGTCTTAATATGAAGTTACTAGTACATCTCTAGGTTCATGAAGTTTCTTTGCCATTTGAAAGCCTACCCTCTATCCAATTTGGTGTAGTGGTTAAGAGCGCAGACTCTAATCCGGGAGAACCAGGTTTGATTTCCCACTGCTCCGCATACAGCTGCTAGTGTGACCTTGGGTCAGTCACAGGTTCTCTCAGAGCTGTTCTCTCAAGAACAGTTCTCTCAGAGCTCTCTCAGCCCCACCTACCTCACAGGCCGTCTGTTGTGGGGAGAAGATGGGAAAGGAGACTGTAAGCTGCTCTGAGACTCCAAGTGAAGGGCGGGGTATAAAGCCAATCTCTTCTCTTCTTCTCTTCTATCCCAACAGCACTATAACCATATCTAAACACCTTAACAAATCTCTAATAAACTTACTAGGTCTTTATAGTTAATATTTTCAGGTATACCTCAAATTTTATATTAGCTCCCCTGTTTTCATTCTGCACTACTTCTGATTAAACTTCTGTTGCTGCATATTCATTTATTAAATCATCAACATTTAATTTTTCCTTCTCCAAATTATTCTCACTAGCCTGTAGCTGTAATTGTATATAGTGTAGTCCTTTCACTGTATGGGCATTAGGCTGTAGCTGTAATTGTATATAGTATAGTCCTTTCACTGTCTGGTAACAATCTATTATTTTTGATTCTAGAGTCTCAACTTTAGTCATTATCAAATTAAATCTATCTTCAATTTTTATCTCTATTCTAACTTTTGTTCTAATTGATTTTCCATTCCTTATTCTTTTGAACTACACATTCTTCAAAGTTTTTCAGCTCCTCAGAAAAAAAGCTTTTATAGATGCCAGTAAGCTTGAAGTATCTAAGTTAGAGTTATCCTCTTACTCTCTAACTTTTGTATGTTTCTTAGGAGCCATAACTGGAAAAAATAATCCTTAATCTTGACCATATTTGGCATATGCAATGAGGACATGATAAATAGAAGAAACGCAGAGGTAAATTATTTTTAAGCAGTCAACTCAGTGAGTTAAATGAACTATAAACAACCAATAGATAGGTGTTCAATATAAATGCTCAGTGAGATAAGTAGGCTGAGGATAACTCACTTAGATGAAAGTTCAGTGATTCGTTAATAAATCATGAATTCAATAAATGACTACTATTCACCAAAATAACTGAGCTATAACTGAAGGTCAAAAAAATTAACAAACTACATGACTGATCTACAAGTTTCCAAAAGCTTGCTAAACATTAAATAACTTTCCTAAGATCCCAAATGTCAGCAAAATATCAAATCCATTGAAAAAGAATCATTCTTTCAGTGCATCTTAAAAGCAAATAGCCAGCCTATTCACCTGTTCACACTCAATAACCAGACTATGGTTCAAATCAATGAGGTCCAATAATATTCTGTACAGCATGACATGGCTCCACTTTGGTTCCCATTGGAGGGCCACACCAGAGGGCTTCTTAGCCTCACCCTAATGGCAGATCTATGGCATGCTCCTTTGGCACTGCCACAGGCATGCTGCAGACTTTTAAGGCAACATCTGACTTGGTGCAACCTCACAGAAACAGCCAAGAAGGAACTCTGTCAAGAATTATTGGCTCCATCTTTCCTCTTTCACCATCCTGAGGAGGGTGGCAGGGGTTACTCTGTGAAGGCTCATTGCTATCATCAGGCAGACTGGATATATTTAAAGGCTACACCTCACCTGGTGCAGCCTCATTCTCAGCATCAGGCATGCTGCAGATTTTTAAAGGTACTATCTGCCAGGCTGCAGCCTGGCAGAAACAGCTGACCAGGAGTTCCACTGAGAGTTGTTGGTTCTGGCCTTCTCTGTCCCCATCCTGGGGGATGGGAGGGCTTGCTCTGCACAGGCTCAAGGGAGCCACATAGATATTGTTGTGCTGGGGGGGGGGATCCATAACACCTCTTTCTTTCTCTACTTCTTTCCTTTTTTCTAATGTGTTTATTGGTCTAGCTATGTCATTGTCAATTGGGGGATGAAATGCTTAGATAATGCAGACAAGTGAGAGAGGATTTATAGCCATGGTAGTGCTAGATGAGATGCTCAAGATAGGCAGCCCACTTGGGAGCAGGGGTCTGTGAAATTTCTAGCAGATATGTTCCATCTAATAGACCTACAGGGAAATGGACACTATGGCTTCCATCTTTGGGAACTGCCATTTGACAAGAAGCTCTGTCCTGTAAGAAGGGCACAACATTTCATACACTTTCATTGCAACACAGAAATTCCTGTTTTGTTCTTCCCTCTGTAAATTATTACATGCTCCAGAGATTTCCATGTCAGGAAGCAAGAGATAAGTGGTGTGCTTTGATTGTATTTTTTTATCTGCAGTAATATGATCCAGTGCATGGTTTTACTGGAAATGATTGCCAGTAGGGGAAAATAAGATGATACATACTACAGTTTTAAAGCTAAATTATGCCAAAAACATGGCAAAATGCAAGCATTCTTATGTATGACCAGCTAGCTCAACACATGAAGCTCTTGCATACCCAGTGACACCCATTTATTTCAACTGCAGGAGCCAATATCTAGGTAAAGATCCCTGCAAGGATCTGATGGGGGGAGCTTCATGTGTGCCTTAGAGCACCTGGAGCAGAAACAAATTGTTGGAGCAGCCTCAAGAGCTTTCAACCAGGAAAGAAACAGAATCCAGTGAGAGGCCAAGTGATTGCTTCATTAAAGCATTCTTAATTTTTATAAACAATCCACTTAAGGCTGTGCGTGAAAAGTAGCAGTTCAGGAAGGAGGCTACGCTAGAATCCATCTCTCTGACATCTAGATTTGCAGGACCATTCAACCAGCAATCTCCCATTTGAAAGATGAAGTACTATTATGTCAAAACATTTTTACTATGGCATTTATTGTTTGTAATTCCAGAGGGATAGCCATGTTAGTCTGCTGCAGCAAAATAAAACAGTCCAGTGGCACTGTTGCGTAGACTAACAAAATTAATTCCAGCATAAATTTTTATGAGTCACTTCATCAGATGCAGTGAGATTCAAATGAAGGCAGCTCTGATTCATGACAGGTCATGATGGGATAACTTGTATCAATCTTTAATGCACCTCTGGGCTCCAGTTGAATTTACTGTTTGTGTGAGCTAGATTTGAAAGCCACATCAGATGCATACTCACCAGGTCTCATGTCTCCAACCTGGTCTTTCAGTAAATTGAGTGTTGACCCTAGTTATGCACCAAATCCTCTGTTTGGTGATAGATGTTGCAGGTTCTCTGGCAAATGAATCCATATGGAAAAGGTTCTTGCAAGAAAAGTTCAAAAAGTATTGATGTAATGAAATTTGCTGCTTTGAACCTTAGAAGCTCATATCTCTAAAGTTAGGAATTGATGGGGAAAACACTGCCATTTACCTGTAATGGATTAGCTAGTGCTGTTATAGATTTGGGTTTAGAGGCAGGCAGCCATCAAGGAATTCTGAGCTTGGCTAAAAGAGCCTATGAGGAAAACTTCTGGTTCCATTAGCCATACCTGAACACCTGCAAGAGCAGCCTTCTGAAATTTAGTCAAGGAAGGAAATGGGGATGCACATGGAGGGAGACTTGGTCTACAAGCTGACTTAAGAGAAGTGGAATGGTAAAACTTGGGCGGATTTAAAAAAAAATTCTCGACCAAACAAAAAATGAAAAGAATCACACATTTAAAATAAATTCAGAACAAACAGAGAATTCCTCCACCTTTTCCAGTAGCACACTTTTACCCTCCCCCCAGGATTGCTGCTCTTTGTCCAATATTGTCATGTGCAATAATGAAAAGTATGAACGTGTTGATGCAAATTTACTTCCACCAACAAATCAAGCGAGTACTGATCAGCAAGTCCTAATGTGATCATGAATCTGAGCCACTTGTCACAAATCTTTTCAAGAAGGCCTATGAAAGTCCATGCTGTGCTGCTATATGTCTGCTAGCTTGGAATCTCCAGGTATAGTTTGTACTGGAGCATATAGCTATTGTAGAACAAATGTGTGAATCCCCATTTCTGCTTCAAAATACAGGCAGCAAGGCAGGCTCCTTTTCCATTGCTGCTCTGGTATATTTTTAAAAAGGGCAAGCAGAGGTATTCAGACTTATTTATCTTTCAACTGATTCAATTCATGTTGTCTTTGTAATTGGGTATCCATACCTGAGTACAAAATATCGAGAAGCCATCTTTTGTCTCTAACTTTCTAATACGTTCTTTGCCTCTCTCCCCTCCCACAACTGGTTTTCAGTGAAGATATTCAGCCTCTCAGTGCATCCCATCCATAATTCTTTGAAAATGTTTTTTAGAAAACAATCACAAAATAGAGGGAAAACGTGCTATTAAAAATGAGGAGGGCATGTTTTTCTTCACTTAGTAGAAAATCCATATTCCTTAACAAAAGGGGGAAAGAACTTCACCAGCAAAAAAGGTAGACCACTTATGTTAGGGCCATGTGGGAGTCATTTAGGGGATTGTGTCCATTTACTGTTCAATAAAACATGAACGCTTACCATAGCAACCGCAGTGGCACATAGTATTATGCTACCTCTGAGATATGGGATGCAGCATTTAATAGAAGAAAAATGTTCAGTTTGGAGAGTGTAGCGAGCACAAGAATACTTTTCATGACTTTTTTTCCCCTGAGCAGAAAACAATTTCTTCTAACAAAGCAGTTGCTTTTACCTAATAAATACCATAATGAGCATGGATCATAATTAATGCAGTATGTTACTTTCCATTTGAGGAGAGCTTGTTTGGTGGTGTTAAAAAGGGTTGTTTGTTAAATGGGATGAGCAGAACTGCATAGTTCTGTTTCAGTCATGGTGACAGATTGTAATCTTAGCCTTCTGTTGGTGCCTTTGGAACCCGAGGGAGAAGTAGATTGGGCCAAAGCAGGTGTCATGTTATTTACATATTGTGAACCTGTTCCTGGGTAGATGTGTACTACAGATGGACAGAATCTTACCTCCATGGAATGCCGGTATGCAGCCCATGGGTCACAGCTCTTCTTGCAGGTTCAAGGAGGGTAGAGGGTGAGGCGTTAGAAGGAATAAACACATGCACAACCATCCTGTGGTAAAGTATATGGCTGCAGCTTATTTTATTGCATACAGGCAAAGAACAATGGCGCAGCATGGGGACGGATCCAAGCATCAGGCGACCTGCCTCCCGCCTGATGGAACCCCTACCCAGCCCATCTGCTGGGAGACCGACTGCAGAGTAACAAGATCCTGGGATACATGCGGCGCTGACCTCTTCATGATCCCCTTGCCACCTGGTGGTAGAAGCCAGCCAACAGCCCCTGCCTGAGCATGTGGCTGAGTGGCTCCACCTCCCAAGGCCCCTTATGGGAGCCCCCCAATTGGGAGAGGCAGGCATGCAGGCATGGCCTCCCCCAAAAGGATCCGTCCCAATGCCCAAACCACCACAGAGCGGGGGAACATGCATGTAGAGCTTTCTGGTATCAGTATACACAGAAAAGGATTCAGAATATATAACTACTGTGCAATGCTCCCTCTAAGCTGTGGAGTCTTGTGAGCAAAAAGTCTACTTTGGGAGCTACTGACATTAAAGTTGTGAGTGAACAATTTGGCTACTGCATAAATTAGTTTGCTCTGGAGCCATCCTTCCTGAGCTGGAGGCTAAAAAAAGTGTGTGAGCTGGAGGCTAAAAAAAGTGAGCTAGGTCACACTAACTCATCTTAGAGGGAACACTGCCACTGTGATGCCTGCTCACTCACCTTCTCCTATGAAGCATGTTGAGGGGGACTAAGCCCAGTTTCCAGTTGTCGGAAACAAAGGCCACAATGGGAACTGAGCCCACCACTAGGTGGGTATGGGAATAAAACCCACAGTTCTAAGACCTTATTGTTTACTCACAGCCCTGCATGAGACTCTGTCCTTCAGTCAGTTGTGTGACCTGCCAACTGACCAGGGAGGAAACTTGAGCTCCTCAATACATGAAGTTTTACAACATGAAGGTGCTCTTTATCACATGCAAACAGCTGCACCTAGAAAGACAGCTAAAGTGAATAGTTAAAAAAAATTGACTACAAAAAAAATGGCTACCTTGGCTGGGGATAGGAGCACGGCTTCTAGCAGTCTAAGTATTGCTCTGACCTCAGACTTTCTATTGTTGTGCTGTTCACTATACATTATTAATTTTCCACTTTCAGGAATGGACATATGATGAATCACATTGCTGGCAGAGCCATTGAGGGTTAAAGTGGCATCTCTCAAAAGAGTGATCTGTATTGTTGGTTTCACGATACATTTATTCATAGAGAACGCTGGACATGTCAGTCCTTGTCTTATTAATCTGGTAAGGTAGGATCCTAATATTCCCATTTTATAGGAAACAGAATTTTGCTTCCAAATCTGTATTTTCCCTGAGCCAGCAAACAGGATCTGTGCATTGAAGCCGTTTCAACTTGTCAGTATCCTTACAGCACAAACTAGATACATATGTGCATATCCACATTGTGTTACACACATTCCAGCTCCCCAGCACGGTGAGGTACACCTCACTTGACCAGGTGGTTCTTATTGTACGATGCTGTGGTCATGGGGCAGAGTTAGCAAAGTGCGATATTAGATCTGGATTTTGCTTCCTTCCCATGCATCCAGATGATTTTGAGCTGTTAGGGTTTTCTTTTGATGGCCAGTATTTTATGGACCGGGCGTTGCCCATGGGATGTTCTGTGTCATGTGCCGCTTTTGAGCGCTTCAGTACATTCCTGAAATGGGCACTGCATGTCAAGACGGGCCTTCAGGAGGTTGCTCACTCCCCAGATGACTTCCTTTTCGTGGGTCCACGGGGAACTGGCAGATGTGCTCAGCTCTTGCGGGGGTTTACTCAGCTGGCTGAAGAGCTTGGCATTCCTTTGGCCCACAAAAAGACAGATGGTCTGGTGCAAAGGTTAGTCTTTTTAGGGGTACAGTTAGATACCATAGCCCAAACGTCTCATTTGCCCCTGGACAAGGTTGAGGACTTACAAGTCTGGCTGCACCAGCTTGTGGGGCATCTCAACTTTGCCTGCAAAGTTGTGGCTCTGGGATGGGCCTTGTGAGGTGGCTCTGCGATGAGATGGCAGGCCTGCATCTCCTGCATCACAGAGTGCGCATTAACAAGGGAGAAGGGCCCGGCTCGGTGCAGCTCACCATTTGCAGCTCTGGGCAGGGAGGGGGAGGCAGACAGATGCAGAGGGCGGAGCAGACAGGCAGCGGGAAAATTGGGTCCTCCTCCCTCCCCTCTGACCAATGACAGAACTCCTGGTTGGCCGAGGGAGGGGGATTTAAAGGGCTGGAGCAAGCAGGCTGCTCATCTTCACTGCCCTGCTTTCAGCCTGCCCACAAACTACTTGCCACTGCTTTCAGCCTGCCCATGAGCTGACTAGCTGCTTGTGGTACCTTGTTGAGGTAAAGCTGGGGGAGCCTTTGGGAGGAGTCAACCACTGTCAGAGGCATGATCCTGGGTGTTTGGAGACCCGGCGCAACAGGCACTCACATGGGTGAGCACACGGCTTATTCGGTGCATTAGTGGGGGGCATGGCTTGCTGAGTGCATTAGTGATAAGCAAGGCAGGTGCCCTGCCTCCCTTCCCCGACCATCCAGTACTGTGACAGCGGGCCTGAGGGCCCAACAGCTCGGGAGACATCAGGCAGGAGAGGAGGGTGAGTGCACGGCTCGCTATGGGACTTCCGGGCCATGTGATGACTCGCAGCGGCGACGGCATCATGGGATCATGTGCCTGCTCTGCTGAGGCTGGGGCCCTGTTGGTTTGGGACACGTCAAGCCAGCTCGGGGGTGAGTGTGCGGCCCATGGTGCACATGGCCCACAGCAAGGCCTTCAGGACCCCTCATCCTCCTGGCATGTGGCCCCCTGTGAGGCCTTCCAGCTCACTCATCCCCCCTTTTAACCTGTGGCTCCAGGCGTTGGGGGGAGGTAGCTCTGGGAGCATGCACTGTGCACTGTGGGGCTGGCCCATCAGATCATGGCTGTAGCCCGGGGGTGGGAAGCCCATGGTCCAGTGTCACTGCTAGGCTCCCAGGCCCTCTCAACCCCCCCACCCCATGGGCTTGTGGTTCCAGGCAGCTGTGGTCCGGTGCGGCTTTGTGTGCGGGCCCACTGGCTTGGGAGGCATCGTGCTGGCACCTGGAACATGTGAGGTGTGCTGCAGGGCCCATGGGCCACAGCCTGTGCCTGCCACTGTGCCTGTCAGGATCACTGGGATTTGCGTATAACGCTTCACATTGCTACACTGACAGGAGGTTTTTAGCGATTTTGTTTCTTTATTGCATTTGCTGGTATATTTTTGGGATGCCTGGCTCTGTTCCATGGATGCTGCAGCTGGTGCATACTCCATCTTTAAGATTATTATGACCGTGCTGGTTCTTTATTCTTAATTAATTTCAGATGAGACTGGGGCTCACTGACAGAGCATCTGCTTACAAGCAGAAGGTCACAGGTTCAATCCTTGGTGGCTCCAGTTAAAAGGATCAGGTGGAAGGTCTCAGCCTGAGACCCTGGAGAGCCACTGCTGGTCTGAGTAGACAATACAGACTTTGATGGGCCATTGCTTTGATTCAGTATAAGGCAGCTTCATGGGTGTGTGATCAAGAGTCTGCACATGAAGTAATCATTACAACTAGAGGAGGCATTTCAACATGGTGAAGGGCCAGCGGGGTGAGCAGCCTGCAATGCCCCTACCACTCATGCCCTAGCTTCCAACCTGGCTGCTTGGGGGGCAGTGCTGATAGGCCTTCACGGTCCCTCTGAAGGTAGCCAGGGGGCTTCCTTGGATAGTGCTTTAACCCTTCCCATCAGTGGCAGCACACCAGTCTCCATGCCTTCTGGTTGGGGGGCAATGGCAGCACACCTCCAATTGTTCCTTGTCCTGGAGCTCCTCTGGGGCTGTGGGGAGGCAGCTTTTGTGGGCTACGGGGGGGGTCAGCTGGGGGGAGTGGTGGTGGCAGCATTAGGTAGGTAGGTAGGGGTTTCTCATTCAGTTAGGTAGGCCATAGTCCCTGTAGCCTCCTGCACAGATCACCATCTTGTTCTTGCCGCTGGGTGGGGCCCTGGGAGCTACGTGTTGGAGGGCCTTGGGGCATCATCACATTGTGTATTTTTAGTGTCCACTGAGTAGGTATGAAGCCAACATCTTGGGGTACATGCAGAATTGGCCTGGTTGCTGGGCACGGATTCGGGTGTCACCAAGATGGTCAGTAGACATCGCGAGCTGGTCAAGCATAATCAACAAAGAGGAAGGCAGCACTGAAGAGCCTGGGAGGATCAGCGGATGTTGGGGAGCTGACCACCACAGTACGTAGTCTTGCAGAAGCCTTTCAGCAGCTGTCAGAGAAGGTTGATTGGATGCATGGGGGTAGTGCGCCAAGCGAGCATGGAATATCTCATCTGCCAGCGACCCAGCACGTAGTGGCCAGCAGGCTCGCTGGGGGTCAGAAACCAAGGGGGGACTGCCACTGCAGGGGATCTTCAACTCCACAATCTGGCAGCATCGGCAGTTCTGTGGGTCGACAGAAAGTGCGACCGAAAACCTGCCTTTCAGGTGGGGGTAGAGGGTGGGATAGCTTGAGCCCCTCAACGAGTTCACGGGAGGACATGGAGAGTGAGGGCTCCTCAGGTGAGTCCTCCTCCAAAGATGAGGGTGGGCATCCCTCAAGTGATTACTGGCTAGCAGCAGCCCAAGAGCTGAGGCTGCCAGCCTGGTCTATTCATAGCAGAGCGCTCGCTGCCCAGGCCACAGGGGATCCTGGGGTGGTTTGGGATCAAGTCAATGTGTCAGATCCGACATCTATTTTGTCCACTTATGGGGAGGATCCACCAGATCTTCACTTATCTGATAAGGTTTGGAACGGCATTCTGGATGGGTAGTATGTATATGTGTTTACTTTGCTAAAGAAGAGAGGGGAGGCAGGGTGCATATTGAAGTCAGGGAGGAAAGAGAGGAAGGACAAGCACCACGATGAGGTTGAGCACACCTTTCTTAATTGGATTTCAGGTTATCTGGTGTACGCAGGGGTGGTGGCAGTGGTGTATCCAGACAGGGCGTGGCATTCGCTCAATCACATGAGCAATGTTGTTAGGGCCAGGGCGATGTCTGGCGAGGGTCCCGCTATTGACTATGATGAGACATGCCAAAAATTGGCCTCCCACAATGACAAGGCATGGTGAGATTTGCTGCAGGACAAAATATGGCTACTGGAGGTCAGTCCTTGTGTCAAGGGAAAAGGGGAGCCAAAATCTGACAAATGGTTTGCAAAAAGAGATCGATCAAAAGGGGTCTGCTGGGAGTACAATCAGGGGCACTGCTGGAGGGCACGTTGTAAATTTAGTCACTATTGTGAGCTGTGTGGGGGTGGGCATGCTCGGATTTCCTGCGCTCGCATGGCCTTGGGGCAGCAGCCCTTTTGGGGTGGCAGACCCTCCTCCAACGGTAACAGTAGCAAAGAGGGGAGGGTCCGCTGGCACCTCGGCTGGGTCCAGCTGTAAACACTAAGGCCCTCTCTGACCCTTGGTCATTGGCCATCACTCCAGTGAGTGTGGCAGCCTTGCGACCTCTGCTGGAGGCATAACCCCTCTGGGATGCCAGCAGGTACATTATGGATGGATTTCTACATGGGTTTCCGATTTTGTTATTTGGGTCCCAAGTCGCGGCTGACTTGGATTTATGGGACATGATTCAGATCCACTCCGATGCAGTGGGGGAACTGGGATTCAGGACCCCTGCAACTCATTCCCAGCCCATAGGGCAGTCGAAGGGTGGAGGAGGATTGCCGCGCAGCCACTGGACCAACAAAGACTGGTGTCTTTCAACATGCTGGTGCGAATTTTGTGGGAGCTTCCGGCTATATGCTGGTCTCCCTATTTATTTTTTTTTTTTAATTTATTTATTTTGAGATTTATACCCCAACCTATCTGGTAGCTCAGGGCGGCTAACAAGTGGCCAAGCCGAGTTTCAGAACTAAAACAATAAACAATATTACATACAGTAAAAAATTCAATACAACAGTAAAATTCAGTACAACAGTAAAATTCATATAAAACCAAGATGCACGATGCACGATATCCCACATTGGCGGCAAATTTCTTAATTGCAAGGGCAACAGGAGTAGTATATCCCAGCTCACGTGCGGCATCTATCTCTCCAGATAGATGGGGCAGATGGATGATAGGCTCTCAATGATGGAATGATAGCAGCAGTGGCTCCTCCTCAAAGGCCTGGTGGAAGAGCTCCGTCTTGGTGGCCCTGCGGAACTGCACTAGGTCCCGCAGGGCCCGGATCTCCTCTGGGAGCTCATTCCACCAGGTGGGAACCGCCGCTGAGAATGCCCTAGCCTTGGTTTGGGCAAGCTTCACACTTTGAGGGCCTGGTACTTCCAGGCAATGGCTATTCCCCGATCGCAGTGCTCTTGGGGGTACATACGCAGTGCTCTTGGGGGAAAACACATTGTTTGAAACCGTATTTATACTGCTGCTTTTTGGGGTCCTATGGGTGGGGGAACTGGTGGCCAGCTCACGAACATCCTTTACCAATGCCCCTTTAGGGGTTCGTGAGGTTTCTCATGAAGCCGAGGGGGGGGGTGCCACTCTTCATTTGGTGGTCTAAGACTCGGCTGGATTGTATGCAACCTCCACTGGATGGAGCAAGGATCTGGGGCTGGAGAGAAACATACAGGTTACCTGGATGGGTCAGAGGGGCATGAGATAGCGATCATTACAGCCCTATTGGGCCGCTATGTGGTGCGGCACCACCCTCCTGCTGCACTGGTACTGCAGCTTGGGGAGAATGATCTGACAGAGAGCACTGGGTTGTCTCTCGAGCACCAGGTGTTGGCCGATCTTGCATGCTTGCGAATGGATCTGGCCAACATGGTTATATTTTGGTCAGACTGGCTTGATTGTTGCTCATGGCGAGGCGCCGTCCATCCCAGAAAGGTGGATGTGGTAAGGCAGAAAGTGACTGGTAGAGTGGGCAGAGTGGTGGTAGCTGCCGGTGGTGTCTGGATTTGCCATCCTGACATTTCCCATAAGCTGCCAGCCTTGTTCTGGCCTGATGGGGTGCATCTATCCGCTTGAGGCATGGATCTTTGGCTACATGGAGTTCAGCATTCCCTGTTATCTTGGCTACAGCTGTAGGAGCGTTGGCAGGTGCTGGTCGGGTGACCCCGTCCAGCTCTTGTGGCGGTAACAGCACGGGGTGCCATTTACCGGAGATTGGGACCCCCTTAAGGGGTCTTGGTGTGAGGGCCAATGGGAGCAAGGCTGCTCAAGGACTACCAGCACTTGCCCTTACTACCAGATGGCAGGGGAGATCATGAAGGATCAGTCGTCTGTGTGATCCCCAGTCACCCGCCATCCTGGGATCCTCTCCCATGCTGGCTGGTTGGGAGATGGGGGGCCATCAGCTGGCAGCGGGTCAGCCAATGTATCGGATTAGATGGAGCCATGTTGTGCCAGTGCTGCTTACAGCTGTAACCAATAAAGTTGTGGCCAATTTATTCCACTATTTCCAAAATTGTGAGTGTGGTGATTTTAGGTGGGATTGTGGGCATCCGAGCAAACCTTTCCCTCCACATAAGAACTGGAGCCGCAATGAGATGCGAGCTGATCTTTGTATCTGGCAGGAATCCCTGGACTCTTTTAATGGAGTTTTCTTTTGGAGGGAGCTTCTTTTGAAGCTCGAGGCAGAACTCCAGATCACTTTTGATGCTGCCGGGGCTCAGGGGTTTCATGTGTACTTTTGAGGCCACTGGTGTGCTGAGCAGTGGCCAGGAGAATGGGTCTCAGCTGGGGTACAGGATATTCAGTTTCAAGATATTGGTGTGCAGGTTACCATTAGGAGCCCCAAGAGATCAAAAGCATAAGGGATCTGCGATTAAATTGGGTATGTGTTCCAATAGAGAGCTCTGCCCAGTTTTGGCCCTGTCTCAGTACTCGGTTTTGCGGGGAATGGTAGCCAGCTGCCTCTTTAGGCATGAGACTTGGCGTCCGCTGACCAAACATCAATTTTGGGCAGTTACCACCCGGGCTTTGGGCAAGTTGGGCCTTTCCGGGGTGAAGTTTGGTACTCACTCATTTTGGATTGGTGCCGCTTCCACTGCAGCTGCCCTGGGCTATTCAGCGGCTGATGTTCAGCATGTAGGGTGCTGGAGATCATTTGCCTATAAGGATTATGTACGTTCCCTTGCCATGCTGTGAGCCGTTTCTCGTTGGGTTTGGTGGTTCACTGTCTTCTCTTTCCAGGTGCTGTGTTCCTTGGCAGGAAGAGAAGGATTCTCATCTGGGGACACAGCTTCATTTTCTGGGCGGCTCACCAAGTAAACAGATCAGCCATCGGCTCTCAGTTGGGCCTTAGCAGATGGGCCATGGTTGAATGGAGGGGATGCCATGGCCTGCGCTGGGCAGGCCTTCTCCACCTTCTGTTTGGAAAGAGTACTGGCTCTCCACCCGATGTGCTGCTTCTCCCCCTGGGCAGCAATGACTTGGGTTTCTTGAAAGGGAAGGCCCTAGTTTTGCAGGCCCAGGATGATTTCAATTTTAATCAGTGCCAGTGGCCAAATACAGCAATTATTTGGTCCACCATGATCCCACCCAGGGAATGGCAGGGCACTTTTGATCCCAAGGGGATTGAAAGGGCTTGGCGCAAGGCAAACGGGGAGATTAGGCACGTTTTGAAAGTTGGGTTAGGCCACTATTTGCCACACCCCCAAATCCAGGCTGATTGTACAGACCTTTACAGGGGTGATGGCATTCACCTGTCAGAGAAAGAGAACGATATTTTTCTGTGACAAGGGCTGTTGGCAGTTTTAGGGGTGTAGCGGGTGCAGGGGTCTAAGCAGAGGCTTGACCCTTGCAGTGGCTGAGTTTTGTTTAGGAAAATTTGTTCCAGCTCGCTAAGCACCTATCAGCAACCCTGTAGGGGGGAGGGGTCTGTCAGGATCATCACTGCAGCCTTGTGGCCAGGGATGAGATGGGCAGACTGCCTTTTGGAGTGCCTTTGATGGATACTCTACACAGGATCATGATGGCATATTCCATGGCTGGGCTGCCAGGGTTCAAGCTGCTTACAGCAGGCTACGCCCCGGGGGCCGGGTGCATTGCCCGTCATATGGCAAGGGTGTGTTTTTTTTACTGACCTCAGGCCTTGACCATGCTGCTTTATACTGTTAGCCCTTGCCATCGTTTTGTTAATAAATAAAGTAGCCTTTAGTTTCCCAACTACTGTTGTATGACTCTTTCTTCCGTCTATGAGGGCAATCTGGAACACAACAGGCTGTGCGTGACCACATGCACTGTAACATGTATGATTTTGTGTATCCCCAACCATTGTATTTATTGGGCCATGCATATGTTATTGCATCCTCCCTTATATATATTTGAGTTTTGGTCATACCTTATATGGTCAAAATGCGCGCCGGAATCAGTTGGCCGAGGGACTTGCCAGTCAGAGACGGAGTCCCTCGCCACTGGCTGCTTAGCCTTCCGGCGTGGCTGTGCGCCCTCCCACTCAGCCACCGCGCAGCCTCACGCCCCCAGTCTGCTCCAGCCGCCGATCGCTTCGGGCTGGGGGCGGCAGCGGCTACCGCCTCGGAGGGACTTCACCCAAAGCTGGGTATGGAGGCTTTGTGGGGGAGGGCGCGGCGGGCCTCGGGAGCGCTGCCCGGCCACCCCTCCCTGAAGGCTTTCGGGAACGCGATGTGCGGGGGCGGGGTTGCCCATTTCGGAGGGCCCTCCCGAACGGCAGGGCAGGGAGGCTTGCGCGCGGAGTCAGCGGCGGCCCTCGGACTCTTCCCTTGCCCGGAGAACACCGCCCCTCCTCCCTGCGTGACGGGGCCAGCCCAGCCGCCTTGCCCACCCCCAAGGACTCTCCCTAGGGCCCGTTGCCTCGGCCGCAACGGGCTTCCCCCCCTAGTATAACAATATTTGGATCAGGCCCATTGAATTAATTGCTTAACAGAGATATTAGCGCAGATCTTCCATGTCTAACACTTCATCCTCTTCTTCGGCCTTACTCAGATGTGTTGTTACCTTAATGCATTCGGTTACCTTTACTTTCTTTTTTCTAACTGATTTTCAATTTGCCTGCTTTAGAACAAATCTCTCTTTCTCTCTCTCACACACATATATATACATTCCCTTCTCAGTTATACTGTGCTGATTACCTTGGTTTGGTGGTTCAAAATGACAGAGGTTTGAATTTAAAGTTTTTCTAAACTTGCTGTTCATGAACTCCTCTGGGCTATGTTTAACCTTCAGATCAACTCTTTTTTGGGGGATGCATCAGATAAAGTACATATATTAATTAAAGTTGTGTGGTAGTCTCCATACATGATAAAAGTGTTATTTGTGTGAAGATTCATAGCAAAATAACATTTCCCCCCAATAGAAGTAATTTAAATTTAAGTAAGACCCCCTAATACCACCATCTGTACAAGTAAATTACTTTCTGAGTAATTAAATATGCATATCTGATCTGCACACTGTACAGATGAACCAGGTTTTATTGAGGCAATATGCTTATAAATCCCTTAGGTATTAAAGATGAATAATCATTGGCATTTTGTATTCATATAGCCATGAATAAGGGGTATATGTGTATAAGGGGGTGTCATATTTTGGCTGTTGCATAATTTTTAGAGTTGTGTTTGATTAACTTTTCCTGATTAATTTATATTTGCTGGCAAATAGCAAATATGATCAGTCTATTTATAATTGTGACATTTCACAGAGATCTAAGGCTCTATAAGATCTGTTAATATGGAATGCATCTGAAATTTACAGTTGTAATACAATCACTTGTCTTTTGCAGGTTCTCCCAAAGCAAAGAAATACTGTGAAATTAGTTATACTGAGCAAATTCATTACTGCTGGACTTGCCCCTCCATGAAATACCAGTATGCAGTCATGGGTCACTCACAGTCCTTTAGTACATCCTCAGAGTTTGTAGTCCATAACAAATATAAGTACAGCAAGGAACAAAAGCATTAGGAAACAACTGACCTGCTATTACATTTACCATGGATGCCATAGAGTAACCAGAAGAACCTCACAAGCTAGAAATGTCAGCCTGGAGTTTGTGACTTTCAACAAAATATGTTTTTACTAGAGATGCCTTTGAATTTTTCATTCTTGGAAATTCAAATTTCAATTTCACTCCCTTGTCAAACCTATGGTTACATCATTTTCTGTTTTCTGGCACCAAACTGTCTGTTTAAAATGTATACATAATTTCATTTGTGCATCAATAAATTGGCAGTCAATATTATACGTATATTGTATACCTAAATGACATACTGAAGGAATAAATGTTATAAAAATTACACATAAAAGCAATTCAACATATTATTTATCTATTTAAAACTTACAGACCCATTTTGCTCACAGAAAACTGGGACCCAAGGTGGGTGATGACAATAAAACCAATGTATCATAAAGACATCAAAGAAGGAGGAGGCAGGGCTGTGGCACAGCAAAGTAGACGATCCTCTTGGGGGCTCCCAAGAATCACTGACTCTCAATGCTTTTTAGGGGATAATTGGGACCTCCCGATATCCCACCGACACTTTTGGAGGAAGAGCCGGTTGCAGAGGACTTGTTCTGAGCCCCCTGCGAGCTGTGGTGAGCGGGTTGAGGCTCGGGATCATCCTAAAGCCGAAGCACCAAATTGCATAGACATGACTAGTCATGCCTGCCAAGCTGTGAACATCCCTTAGAAAAGAGCTTTGAACTTCACCATAACATCAGTGATGAACCAATTGATAAGTGAGTAGTAACCTTTGCAACTTTTAAGCTTTCAAAACCTTCAAATACACCCCTCTAAATCTTCCCAAGAAGTTAAGGAAATGAGGAGTGGAATTTCTCACCTCCCTTTCTTCTCTCAAGCGGCTGTGAAGAGACTGGAAAGCTAAGGTATTTAAAATACCCTTAGGAGCTAAAGTTTTTACTGAGGCCTGAAAGCAGAATTATTTTTACTTGTTGGTCGTTCTTAACAGGGAAAAGACTATTTGCTTTATGAAAAAGGACTTGTGGAATTAAAACGGCTACTGAATCTATGCTTGGTTAATGAGTAAATCCTATTGAAACTATGGACTATAAGACTTGATCTTAAACGGTAACAAAATGGGATGGCTCTTTTAACTACACCCAAAGAGTTGGATATGTCGGAGAATTGTGACTTTACACAACCACTACAAGATTTCTGGGAAATACTTAAAGAGCAACTTATAAAAATGTTAATAGAAACTCTCCAACAAACATTTGAAAAAATCTTGGAAAGCTACGACAAGGAGCAGAACAACTCACCAGAAGCCTCAGAACAGGAAGATACTCAACAACAACAACATCAACAACAGCAGTCGTCATTTAAAAAACAGGATCCCAGACAAGATGCTTTCCTGGAGGAACTGGCTGTCCCAAATAGAGGGACAACAAGCCTCTATATAGACCAAACAGATAGTACAATGGAAAGTCACTCAGATCTTCAATCTCCAGAAATGGCTAAGGAGAATGTAACCTTTCTAGAAGACAAAACAGAAGTTTTTTTAAAAAAAATTCTTTCCTTAATTAATTATAGAGAGGGGGAAAATGATTCCACCTTTAAAGGGAAAAGGCATAAAGCCATGGTAGTGTTAAAATGAAATGTACAGAGAAAGCATAAAAAGGTTAAATACTATAAATAAATTTTATAAGTAATGACTGTTTAACTGGTTGTAACTTACATTGATCTATGTCTACTGAGTTAATTGATTTACAGTAATATAAAATATAAAACATAAAATAACAGTACAGTACAATACCACAAACATGAAAGGTACATAGCAATGGGACTGTGGGTAATTGATTCTGATTTGTTAGCAATATGGAACGTAACATGAAAGAAGATCCTAAAGATGGTGTATAAGTAAATATTATAAGTAATGAGTGTTTACGTAGTGGTAACTAACCCTGATCTAATAATAGTACAACACAAATAAGATGAAAGATTTTTAGTAATGTGATTTAAACTTTATTATTAATAACAGGAATTGCTATAATATGAAAAGAAGGGAATGTACGGATTTGATGAGAATTTTTGGGCATGAAATGGTGCTTCTTTCTTTTTTTCTTTCTTTTTTCCTAGCTATAAAGACTGACTAAGAATAGCACTGTATGAACAAATCTATATGTAATAGTAAGAAAATATAGTATAGGTAGCAAGATAGCATAGATACATATATAGTTAACTATATAATTTGTAAGACTTTATATGTTATTGTAGAATAAGAATATTATTAGTAGAAATTGCTAGCTATTTTGGGTATATGGTTGTAGAAGAGGAAATATTATGATAATATAGAATGTTGCCAGACATTATAAATAAGCAGAAAAAAAGAAATTTGTAAGCAAACACGATGCTATGCATGAGATATTGGGATGGACCTTTTTAAAAAATGTATTACTCTTGCTTTTTTTTTTCTTTCTCTTTTTGAAAACCTAATAAAAACTTGCTAAAAAAAGACAACAAAGAATACCTATTAAAATAATACATGTTCACAATAAAAAAATGAAGAACCAAAGCCAATGACTTCACTTAAATATAAAGCAATATAAAAAAATTAAACAAGGAGAATTCTCTTCATCCCTCTCATTTACCAAACAGGCCATACTATATTCTAGTTCTCTGGAAGGATTCTTACAACATGTTTTTCCACAGATAACTAAAGCTATCTTTAGAGAATTTGTACCCTTAAAGATTTCATCATCACATACTGCATTTTCAGTACATTTTTTTCAGTATTATTATATTAACTATACTAGCTGTCAATGGGAGATACATTTGCTCATGATACCTTTACAACAAAGTAGATGAGTTCTCAGTGAGTTGTCTGAATACTCCCAAATGATCTTAAAACAGCAGATTTTAAGTCAGCGTGATAGCTGATATGAGGAATGAGGAAGCAATGTGCTACATCAAACCACATTTACCAGCATACTACTATATGTACTCCTACATGACACCTGAGCCCTTCAGAAAACCTTCTCCTTGTCCCTCTGTTAGAACTGTCCACACCACAGCCATCTGATGGTGGTTTTTTGCTGTGGTAGGCCCAGTCCTTTAGAAGGGCTTACCACAGTAGGTGACAAAAAGCACCTTCACTTTCTCAAGAAGGTATGCAAAATGTTTTTGTTACGGAAGGCATGTGGTAGAGGATTAAGTATTTCAGCAGATTTGATGATGTTTTTCCTGATTCAGACTTCATTAATGCCAAAGGCAGGCAAACTGTTTGGACGTGGATGAATTTGTGCATGTATGTTCTGACACTGTCTCATGGGAACAGTCATTTCCATGCCCTTACCTGCTCCTTTCTTATTTTTTTTATTTTTTCACAAAACATTTAAACATAAGATATACAATACTCTCTCCCTTGTTTTCGTTACCAAAGCAGCTTGAGTGAGACAAGAAATCAATACCTCCCCTTGACATGCCCCTTATCTAAGAAACCCAAAAAATTGATTCTTAAAAATAAAATATACTTCCCAGGATATTTTTGTGTAGGGAAATTGCCTTCCCAGTCTCTATATTCAGTAACAGCCACAATTGGGAATATTGAATGTTATTGAAATGAGGAGGAGTTATTCCTTCTAGGTGGTGTTAAATAAAATTCTCTATTACCCTAACATTTCTCCTACCCTAGGATTTACCCTCCCTCTCTTAAACCCATGATGGTGAATTCCAAACCTCCCAAAAGGAGAGGGGCAAAGACAAGAAAAAGCTAAGCCACAACAGACACCCTGTGAGGTAGGTGAGACTGAGAGAGCTCTTTTGAGGACTGTTCTTGAGAGAACAGCTTTGAAAGAACTTGTGACTGACCCAAGATCACACTAGCAGCTGCATGTGGAGGAGTGGGGAATCAAACCTGGTTCTCCCAGATTAGAGTCCATGATCTTAACTATTACTCCAAAATGGGAGAACTTTCTCATCTGCAAATACTCTTTGAGCAAAAATTGCAAAAGAAGCAAGATATCTTTCCATTTCTAACAGCATCATAGGTATTGTTGAGGAGGCAAAAGTTAAAAACAAACTGAACCTTCAGAAATTATCAGGGAGTTCTTCAGACTTTACAAGGTCAATTGAATGAAGCTCAGTTCATAAAAGCTGACTCAAGGAAAATGTAATGCTTCTTTTATTAGTCTAGTGATTATGGTTCAAAGAGTTAAAAGAGATACACAGTACTACTTGCGTTGTTTGGAGGTAGAGAGTAGAATCAACCTTCTTCCCTTTTGAAACATCCCCTTCTTCTTGGGGGGTGGGCAAAGCTGGCGTCTTCCTTAGCTTTACAGATGAATTGGGGAGTTGCAAATGTGACACAAAAGGTCTGGAAACTTTGTACCTTTTGTAGGTAATAGCTTGTCTTCTCATTAGAAACCTTTAGTATGTTATTAAGTGTATCTAACTTGTTTGAAATGATATTAAGTTCTTGAAAAATAACCATTACTGTTTCCCCAGTTAATGAGAAATGGTCTCCTATAAGCTTCATCCGAGAGTGCCTTTGGAGTTGCGTGGCTGGCTCCTCACTCTCTGAAAATATCCTTTCATTTTAAGGGGCGTCGACTGCAGAGAATAATTCAATTGTATTAAAAAGTTTATTTCTATCAGTTCCACTGGAAAGGTGTAAATTCAGATCTGATTGTAGTTGCTTCCCCTCAACATTTAATACCTTAAACCTATTAGAAGTAAAATGTTCCTTTTGTATTTTTAACTCCCCCCCACCCCCAACAATAGAAGTATCTCACTGCTATGGAGATTATGTCCTTGGCCTGTTATATCCACGTGACCCCATGCTTTTAAACAGGAGAGGCAGAGGAATTGCTCAGATTGGGAATGCTCCTTACATGATATTCTTGTACTGCCTCAAGGGAGTTGATATTTTTTTAGGGGAGTGATCCCTCATTTTCTAGGCAACCCAATGGCTCTCATCTGGTATCATTACAAAGACCTGTGATTGGCTGTATTCATGTGGTCATGATCATGACCCTTTTCAAAATGCCTTTGTATTTTGTTTTGGTAACTGGTTGCTAACAATGGTCCCTCTAAGCTGTGGAGTCTTGTGAGCAAAAATTCTACTTTGTGAGCTACCGGCATTACAGTTGTGAGCAAATTATTTGGCTGCTGCATAAATTAGTTTCCTTCGCAGCCATCCTTCCTTTGCTAAGACAAAATTCTGTGAGCTGGAGGCTAAAAAACTGTGAGTTAGCTCACACTGCCTCAGTTTAGAGGGAACACTGGTTGCTAATGGATTTTTTCTGTCATTTCAGACAGACCCATTTTAGTAACTGGCTGCTAGTGAATAAATTTACTTGTTCGTACAACCCACTTGCTGTTGTGGGCCAGCCTGCTTTAGCTGAGGATCACTCAGCTGATGCTGATAACATGTCCATCAGCACCTCTGAGACTCAACCAGCTGATGCTGTCAATGACCCTGAGATGGTGAAGGCAGGTCCTAGTGCCCCAGTTGCAGAGGACAGCATGTTCTCCAGCCCCATGAGCACTGGGAACACAGAAGAGGCAACCCCGAGAGGTGGCACCTCAACAACCCAAGATCTTGGGGAGACATCACAGGCTGCCTCGCCTCCCCTTTCCCCAGAGCCAGGGGAACAAAGGAGAAGGTGTATGTGCTTGGAGCTCCGCAAGAGGAGGCAGAGCGTGTGCCTTGCTGCACAGCAACTGCCAAATCAAGAAGAACATTTAGTATGTTACTGCAAGGAAGAGATGAGAAGTTGTTTCAGATAAAATGGAGGAAAGTGTATAAATGGTTGGAGAACAATTGTGTGTAACCACCTGGACCTGTTCCTGTCTACAACTCCTGAACCTTTGGCTTCGACCCCAGACCTGCTTGACTACATCTCTTGGACCTGCTCAGACTTTGGCTTCCCTGGTGTATTACTCTTGGACTGAACTCCTGACTTTGCGCTTCTGGTTAGTGATTCTGTCTCATCCTCTTGGTCTTATCTGTGTCTGCTTTGACCTAGGACACTTGCATTGGGTTAGTAAAGCATGGTTGAGCCACTTTTGAGGGAAACTATTTTTTCTCATTTTCAACACCTTCATTGCACTTCTGGATTGCTGTGGAGTCCTATTTAAAATGTCCATAGCGCTTCCTACAATGCTGCTTTTCCCCACCCTTTTTCACTGCGTGATTTTCCTCGGATTTTGAAAGAACGTTCTAAAAAACACTATAGTGCTCACCTCAGAAAGTTTAAAAAGTCCAAGGAAGATTGAGCAATGAAAAATGGTGTGGGGGGGAAAGCAGCACTGTTTGAAATGACTATAGCACTTCAGAGACGTCTCATTAATGGAAGGAAATTCACTGTATGAAACTCCCATCCCTGTATCACTTTACTCAAATCTGGGCCAACAATGAATAACATCAAGTTTAGAACAGTAATTTGAAAAGGGTCCATGTAGCATACAAAGCAGTTTAGGCTAGAAAAACCTGTGGAATGGGCTACTGTGAAAGCGCAAAGCTGCTCACCATGGTCTTTGACTCAAACTTCAAACAAAAACACAAAGTAATCTAGGGGCTCACCTTGCATGTAAATGAACAATTGGATCACATGAAGTCAATCATGTTTGTTTTGAAGTCTTCAACATCTCTGCTTACTGGAGGGCTGGATTGTACAACTCCTTTCTGCTAAGTAAGGAACCTCACTTCACCCAAGAAAGGCTTCCTCACTTAGTGAAACATAGTAGTAGAATCCAACCCAGAGACTAACAGGGATTTCAAAAAGTTTGACATTATATTTTTATCTTACTCCTCATTATTGATTACCTATGTTAGGGCTACCAGCTGTCCTCTTTTTAGAGGACATGTCCTCTTTTTTGGTGTCCATCCTCTTTTGGGCACTTAAAAAAACAACAGATTAAAATGTTCTCTTTTGGGGTTGGAATGTTAGCCAAATTGCCTTAATTATTAATAAGATTGGGGAATTATGATTATTAAATGCCAATAGGCATTAACTATAGGACCATAACATGTGTATATGGGAGTCAGAGTTCCCAGGACCGAGAAATAGATGCAGACACTATGTAGCTAAAGTAATGATTTCTATACTAAAGGTTCTTAAGAACATAGGAGAAGCCAATGTTGGATCAGGCCAATGGCCCATCCAGTCCAACACTCTGTCACAAAGTAGTCAAAAATACCAGGTGCCATCAGGAGGTCCACCAGTGGGGCCAGGACACTAGAAGCCCTCCCACTGTTGCCCCCCCTCCCCAGCACCAAGACTACAGAGCATCACTTGCCCCATATCAAGAGTTCCTATCTATACCTTGTGGGTAATACCCACTGATGGACCTCTGCTCCATGCTTATCCAATTCCATCTTAAAACTGTCCATGCTTATAGCTGCCACCACCTCCTGTGGCAGTGAATTCCATGTGTTAATCACTCTTTAGGTGAAGAAGTATTTCCTTTAATCCATTCTAAACCGACTGCTCAGCAGTTTCATTGTGCCCTTGAGTTCTTGTATTGTGAGAAAGGGAGAAAAGTACTTCTTTTGCTACCTGCTCTGTCCCATGCATAACCTTATAAACCTCGAGCATGTCAACCCTCAGTCGTCATTTCTCCAAGCTAAAGAGCCCCAAGCGCTTTAACTTTTCTTCATAGGGAAAGTGTTCCAGCCCTTTTATCATTCTAGTTGCCCCTTTCTGCACTTTTCCCAATGCTATGTGCTAGTACGCAGTATTCCAAATGAGGTCTCACCATTGATTTATACAGGGCCATTATGATACTGGCTGCTTTGTTTTCAATTCCCTTCCTAAAAATCCCCAGCATAGCACTGGCCTTTTTTATTGCAGTCGCACACTGTCTTGACATTTTCAGTGAGTTATCTACTACAACTCCAAGATCTCTCTCTTGGTCAGTTTCTGCCAGTTTGGATCCCATCAAGATTTCCAGCCAGTTTCCAACTTGCCCTGTTTGGGCAAGTTAATAGAGAGGGTTGTGGTGATGCAGAGTTTTCAGAGACTTCAGAGTTTTTTGGATGACACTTCTGTTTTAGATCCCTTCCAGTCCAGCTTTCACCAGGTCACAGAATGGAGATGGCACTAGTCACCCTCATGGATGATCTCTGGAGGCATCTAGATCAAGGCGGATCAGCAGTGGTGTCGTTGTTGGACCTGTCGGCTGCGTTCAACATGGTCGACCATCAGGTACTGGCCCACCGCCTCACCGACATTGGAATACAGGGGCTTGCCTTGCAATGGCTCATCTCCTTCCTCCAAGGCTGGGAACAAAGGGTGGCCCTAGGGGAGCAGCTTTCCCGAAGGCACCCACTTGACTGTGGAGTGCCTCAGAGGGCGGTGCTGTCCTGGACGTTATTTAACACCTACATGCGCCCCCTTGCCCAGATTGCACGGAGACATGGGCTGGGATGTCACCAGTACGCTGATGACATCCAGCTCTATCTGTTGTTGGGCAGCTGGTTTGATTCCAAACCAGAAGATCTTGACTGTGCGTTACAAGATGTGGCTGATTGGCTTAGGCTGAGCCGATTGAAACTGAATCTGACGAAGATGGAGGTCCTGTGCCTAAGTCGAGGTGGATTTGGTAGGGATCCTACTCCCGACTTTCAATGGGGCACTATTGGTGCCAGCACCGGAGGTTAGGAGGCTGGGAGTGCTCCTGGATGCCTCCTTAACAATGGAGGCCCAGGTAGCAATCACTGCCAAGTCGGCCTTTTATCATCTTCAGCTGATTAGGCAGTTGGTTCCCTTCCTTGAATGCAACAACTTGGCAACAGTGATCCATGTAATGGTCACCTCAAAATTGGACTACTGTAATGCTCTCTACATGGGGCTGCCCTTATTGCAAATCCAGAAGCTACAGCTGATGCAAAATGCAGCAGCCAGGATATTAAGAGGCCTCCCAATGCGGGAGCAAATTCAGCCTGTGCTGAAGGCATTGCACTGACTACCAATAGCATACCGAATTTGCTTTAAGGTGCTGATTCTTACCTTTAAAGCCCTATATGGTCAGGGCGCTATATACCTGTGGGACTGCCTTTCCGCACATGTTCCCCAACATCTACTCACCCTTCCCGGACCAAAGCTCGCTATAACTAGGAGTAGGGCATTCTTGGTGGCAGCTCCTCTCTGGTGGAACGAGCTCCTGGAGGAGATCAGGGCACTGCGGGGCCTTATGCAGTTCTGCAGGGCCTGCAAGATGGAGCTGTTCCACCAAACCTTCAACTAGAAGCTGCCCCAGGGGAAAAACCCTGTCCTCTGGAATATGCAAAGCAGCCTGAGCCAGCTGCACGATATGAGATCGGGACTAACCACTAGAAAGGCATTGAAGCTGAACATCATCTTGCAAATTACTACTGTTAATGACATCTGGACTGTTATTGGTTAGCACGTTTTTAATGTATAATTGTTTTTATGATTTTATGACTACTATATTATGTCTTGTTATTTTATTTTTTTTGGAAGCTGCCCTGAACCGGCTATTGCTGGAAGAGTGGAGTATAAGTGTGATAGATAAATAAATAAAGTGTATAGTTTGGATTTTTGGTCCCAGTGTGCATCACTTTGCACTTGGCCACATTGAATCCCATTTGCCACACTGAAGCCCACTTGCCCATCCTCAACAGATCCCTTTGGAGTGGCTCACAATACTCTTGGTTTTCACCACCCTGAACAATTTAGTGCCATCCACAAATTTAGCCACTTCACTGCTTACTCCCAACTCCAAATCATTAATGAACAAGTTAAAAAACATTGGACCCAGTACTGAGCCCTGCAGTACCCCACTGCTTACCACCTTCCACTGTGAAAATTGCCCATTTATACTCACTCTGTTTCTTATTAGTTAGCCAGTTTTTGATCCATAAGAAGACATATCCTCTTATCCTATGACTATTGAGCTTACTTAGGAGCCTTTGATGAGGAATTTCACCAAAAGCTTTCTAGAAGTCAAGGTAAACAACATCTATTAGGTCCCCCTTGTCCAGTCCACATGTTTATTCACCCCCTCAAAGAACACTAACAGGTTAGTGAGACAAGTTCTTCCCTTACAGAACCCATGCTGAGTCTTCCTCAATAGTTTTTGTTCTTCAAACATACAAACATAAATCAAGCATTCATTCACATGATATAGAGCTAAGAATATAGAGTAGAAAATACAGAGACATTTGCATGTGCAGGAAGTATCATTGGTTGGGTGACACTCTACCTGTCCAACGAGATGAGTTGATTCTGCAGCAAAAATGGGATGAAATAAGGGAAGGGGGCTGTGAGTTGACCAGCAACACACATGGAAAGATCCCAAACTGTGCAGGAATAGAACCAGCAAGATAGGGTGGGGTTAGGAGAGGCAAGAGAGCGAGTCCAGAGAGGGCTCTCCTTAAATACTGAAAATGCGACCTGAGACAGGGGCTCATGTAGTAACCTGGTCCCCAGGAGATATTATCAGAACTTAAATTCTGAATGGGGCATGAAGGGATTAATAGTTGGGCAATTGTAAACTTAATGTTTGGCAGGGAGTGACACCTCTAGGGAAGGGAATGAGACAAAGGAGAGAAGTAGAAGAACCAGTCATGTTGCAGGGCTGGTGCTTCCGATTAAAGACTAGATATTTGACAGCAGCATTACCTAGATGGGTGGTAGGAAGGCTTGATTGCTGGCTATGGTTTGTCATCGGGCACATCCTTTTGTCTTAGGCTGGAGAGGAATGTGTGTTTTTCCTGGTGATGTTAACACAAGAAAGGGAGGGGGGAAATGCCTGTGTGATGGAGAAGGGAATCCCTCATGGATTCTCTGTCAAGAACATCTGCCCTTTTAGCAGAGCATGGCTTCCTTCTGGGATATGCTGCTGTGTCTGCATGTATGGAGGTCAGGGCTTCTGGTCTGCATCCTGGTGCTGGCATGACTGTGGAGGTGCAGGGGCAGGAGGCTTCTTAGTCCCGGGTCCACATCGGGCTTGGCATGCTTCATAGGCACAAGGCTCCCCTTGGCAATAGTACATTCCATAGTCCAGTATAAGGGCACTTCTTATGGGAACACAGCTCTGTCCATTGCCCTGACACATTCTTTTCACAGTTCAGCAAAGCAGCCATATTTAAGAGTCTTTAATAATGCCATCTGAAGTGGCTGCAAGGCAATTGGAAGGTTAGGAATATTCCTAGTTAGCAGCTACTATCACAGCTTAAATAGTAGGGGTATTTAAAATGAGATTTGTCATAGTGATCACTTGTTTGAAGTAGTCAGTTGGGAAATATATCCTCTTTTTTGCTTTTCAAAATATGGTAACCCTAACCTATGTACAGTTGCAATCTGCTTATTAAAGAATGCATCCCACTGGACATAATGGAGCTTACAAGGAAACACATTTAGGATCACATATAGTATGAGTCTTTACTTTCCCTGATACATCTGAAAACTCTAATATATGGCCACCCGAAACCTCAAAAAAATAATACATTTATTAGAGAAAAATAAAAACGGTCTTCCTTCTGATTCACAGTCTAGTAGTAAACTGCCTAGAAACTATACAGAGGGAGAAGAATATTAAGTTGCTACTTGCCCTTTCCAGCCATTATGTCATTGTGTTCCGGGATGGTTGAGCCTGTTGCAAAGTAGGAATAGTGTATCCCATTTGGACTTTCTTCTTCTCTAGACTCTATCTAGCTTTCATCTACTTAGACATAACTGAGTAAAGAAATCTTCACCAGAAGTGCTTTTCGCAGTTACCACATCTTTAAAGCTTTAAAAGCTTTCCTCACCACCCCCAGACACTTTTTTCCTGGAAGGGTGTCTATTTTCTTATGTTTTATCCCTAGAGAAATGACATCATTAGGACATTTTTTGGTACCTGTATGTCGTTGAGATGTATTATGAAAAAACATTCCAGAATATTTTTATAGGAGGTGGGTATTGCCCACATTATAAGGGTCCTATTGAAAACCAGGTTTCTTCTCCTATCTGGAGATTTTTAGACCCTCACCCTACCAAACCCTCAACAGCTCACACAACTTCATTTGCCAATGGGAAGACAGAGCTTTGAAAGAAGTGAGTGTTAATGTCTATACATCCTTCCATTAATGAACTGCTGCCTCTGAAAGAGAACTCTAAAGCCAGTTGTGGATTTTATTCTTAGAAATACCAACTCTCTTTTGTTTTGCTAGTGTTTACTTTCACTATCTGCAGATTTTTGCATTTGGAAAACGGCTTGAACTGTTTCACATTGACATTGTAGTAAGATGGGAACCAGACGGATATGTAAGAAAAATGACGTGCTGTAATAGACATGGGCTTCAGGTGCTGTACATTTCCCTTTTCTCTGATCCTCACGAATGTATCCGATTTTACCTTTTCACCTTTGAACAAGATTGCACTTTGATCTTTTCAGTTTTGTTCAATTCCAGACAAGGGCAAGCTACTTGAAGCCTGTTATCATTTAGTTATTTCTATCTTTTTTTTAAGAAGCTTAGAAACTGTGCTCAGCATTGATGTGGCTTTTGAAGTCAACATTGTATGTTATTTTACTGAGAAAAAGAAATTTGTACATAAAAACAAAAGCAAGATTCAAAGAACAGGTGTTTATAGCTATTTGATTTTGCTCAGAAATGTTTCACTCCTGTAACCTTTTCAAACTACTGTGTAGGAAACCTGGTGCTTGTTGTTGAAAACATAGTGCTGGTAAACTGTGTTGATGGTTGTTACATCATATTGATGACCTGCAAGTGGGAAACAGCCATTACAGATTAAATCCCACCTTCAGAGGTTTCTCTCTTTTTTGCCGTAGTTGCAACTGACTTACGGCAACCCCATCAGGTTTTCAAAGCAAGAGATGCTTAGAGATGGTTTGCCATTGCCTGGTGTTGTATAGCAACCCTGGTATTCCTTGGTGGTCTCCCACCCAAATACTGACCAGGGCCAACCCGGCTTAGCTTCCAAGATCTGATGAGATCAGGCTATCCTGACTATCCAGATCTGGGCGAGAGGTTTTATACTACCTGACATATTTTTAATGGTGGCAGTTACATGCTCTGTCATGAGTCAGTGTGTCATAAGAACATAAGAACATAAGAGAAGCCAATGTTGAATCAGGCCAATGGCCCATCTAGTCCAACACTCTGTTACACAGCGGCCAAAATATACCAGGTGCCATCAGGAGGTCCAGCAGTGGGGCCAGGGCACCAGAAGCCCTGTCAGAAGTCAGAGAACAGTGGTATGACTGACAGTGCAGTCATAAGCAGAGCCATACCCTTCTAAGCTCATTTCAGTGGGCTTAGAAGGTTGTAACTCGGCCGTGTAACATAGATATGTCTGTGAATCAGCCTTCGGTTACCACAGTCTTCCTCCAGGTACTTTGTTTTCCATTTTGCAGATATTTGAAACTCAGGTGGACCACTAGCCACCTGTAGGCTGATTCTGGCCTGCTCATTTTGAAGGATGGGTCTCATGAATCACCACAGGTTACTGTGGTGGCTATAATCCCATGAAAGTTGAGTGCCTGGCAGACCATGCAATTCCTGGGCCCTCTGACTCCCAGGATCTGTTAGAGGACAAGCAGCCAGCTCTTGCTGCTAGTCCCAAAAACCAGATGACCCATGGGCAGGAGCCAGAGTCAGAAACTGGGGCTGCTGAGGAATGCACTAAGGAGATCCACCTATTGACAGGGATCAATCCCTGTCACCCAGGACCCCAGGAGTGTAGAGGATGGAAAGCCAAGGTGGAAGCTCAGTTCAGATGGCAGAGTGCACAACTGGCTGCCCAGGACTTCTCCTCTGCCTGCAAGGCATGTGAAGATCCAGATCCACTGTGAGGCTTTGTAGGATGCTGGACATAGCTGTAAGTGCCTGCAGACTTCAGGCCACTGCTACAGCTAGAGGCACTAGTTTCTATAAATTAGCTTCAGTTTGGCTCTGGCTGGCCTGGGATAAACAGTACTTAACAGTGTCTGTGCAAGTGGGTCACATGGTCCAGACAAAGGCAGGTATGAAGAAACATGTAGTACTTAAGCAATTAATACCAACTGGGTCAATGATATATTCCTATGGTGATGTAAAAGGATTCCCTATCAGACTGCAGGGTAAACTTCTCAAGATGCTAGAAGTCCCCTGAATAAGCTCCCCAATGTTTTTCTTTTAAAAATCAGACATGCAGAGCCCAGTTTGGATTGATACTACAGGGGGAGGCCCTCATTAGTACTAGTGTGCTTGTCTCAATGGGGCAATAGCTACACTGAGACACTTCAGGTGAATCCCCTCTCCACCAATGCCATACTCCCAGTTTGAATTGCACCTGCTTTTGGGATGGAAAAGATACTCAGAACAACTCATGTACTTGGTAGGAGAAAGAGATTCAGTAAACATTCCCAGAGTTTGTGTCCTCATTCTTCAGATAAGGTTAGGTTCAGGCAAAGGCCTCTCAGACAGCTTTGCCAACTCCAACTTGGAAAATTTCTGAAGATTTGAGAGCAGTGCCTGGGGAGTGTGAAGGAGAGGGAGCTCAGCGGGAATGTGATGCCATAGAATCTACCCTCCAAAGATGCCACATCCTCCAGAGGCACTCTTCTCCGTAGTCTGGAGATCAGTTGTAATACTGGGAGAACTTCAGACCCTGCTTTGAGGTTGATAACCCTACTCTCAGAGGAGACTAGGCCACTTCCAGTTTTTGAGAGGCCCCTAGCTGTAGTATGAAGACATATGAAGACAAAATAAGAAACACACCCCAAAGAAATTTATTGAGGCTGTGATCAAACAAGCTGTTTGATTTGCTGCTTCTTCCCTCCGGATTAAAAATGCTCATTTAGATAGTGACATCTGTATCTCGTTCCCCAGTTGTCAGTGCCCCATTCTCACCCCCAACTTTCCTGACACCAGAGAAAGTCCAATCTTTACAGAATGAACTGGTCTCACTGCATGTTTCCTGATGTTTGAACACTTCCTTGTGAAATCAATCTGTTTGGGAAGTCAGATTGCACAGTTCTGTCTATGTGTCATTTTTTAATTCGGTTAGTGATGTGTGCATAAGCAGATTTTTGCCCCAGGGTTTTGAATCACCACTTGGGCATTTCTGCACCCTAACATTCTGTGGGGATCAGGAGCCCCCAGGGGACTTGTTTTTGAGCTACAAATCCCCCCAAACCCTCCCACCTGTTTCTTGGAGATGGAAAGCCATGGAAATAGTCCCTAGTTAGGCTCTCATATTGACAGGGAGCCTGGGGAGCAATGCTCCCTCTAAGCTGTGAAGTCTTGTGAGCAAAAATTCTACTTTGTGAGCTACTGGCATTAAAGTTGTGAGTGAACGATTTGGCTACTGCATAAATTATTTATTTATTTATTATATTTATCCCCCACCCTCCCAGCCATGGCTGTGGAGCCATCCTTCCTGAGCTAAGACAAAAATTTGTGAGCCAGAGGCTAAAAAACTGTGAGTAAACTCACACTAACTCAGCTTAGAGGGAACACTGCTGGGGATGCTGGCATCCTTAATTCGGGGACACTTGGGTAAAGCTGGAAAAATGTCAACGTTTTTCTGCTTCAGAGTTGCTGTTTGAGAGCACCCCATGATTGATGTAAGAGTAAATATACTGAAGTCAGTGGGGTTACTCTCATGTAAATCTGCCTGATGCTTACATTCTCTCCCCCCCACCCTGTGTTCCAAGGAAGAGAGGCAAAGCAAAGGAGGCCTAGAGGGGCCAGCTGTCAAAATGGAGTGGTGCTTCAAATGAATGCTTCTGCACATGTGAAAGACAATTTTTTAAAAGGATGCCCTCTGACCACCCACTCTGTGGTTACCATGCAGTAATAATCTGAACAGTCAACCACAAAGTGAGTGTGTGGTGAGGCAAGTTAAGGGTGGCATGTTTGGACAAACCTCTTTGGAACAAATAACACTGGATAAAATAGAGGCATGGCTAGATCATGCCAAGCCTGTCATCTGACTGAAGCCATATCTTTATTCTAATAGCCAAAATGTGCGGATACCTATTTCCACCAACAGGGGGTTCACTCTCTCCCAACAGCTTTTCCTACATAGTCAGTAGACTTCCTGGGTTTGTAGAAAAATCCAGAAACTAAGAAAATCCCTTCAGGGACGGTTGAATCCCCCCAAAACCTTTTGAAATGGCCTCTGCAGGGATCTGTTTCAGGCATCAATGGTGAGAGAGTAGAATGTTCAGGGAGGGTGGGGGAGGCTTCTAACTGGCTCTGTCAGTAAAAGGCAAGGGGGGAGAGAAGGGCCCTTTCCAGGCCTATTTTGGCCTTTCAGGGAGGGAAGGAGGGAGGGAGCCTTGGGACCAGACCTCACTAGAGTTGCCAATGCCAGGCTAGGGGATTCATAGAGATTTTGTTTTTGACTCTAAGGAGGAAGGCTGGGTCTGGGAAGGGAGAGGCCTCAGCTGGGTATAATGTCACAGAGTCCACCCTCCAAAGCAGCCATTTTCTGCAGGGAGACAGACCTCTGCTGTCTAGAGTCCAGTTGTAATTCTGGGGACTCTCCAGTTCCCATTTGGAGGTTGGCAACTCTAGGCCTTGCAGTAGTCTAGGGTTGCCAGGTCCCCCCTGATCTGCATGACTCACCTAGCCTCGGCTGCTTGCTACCATTCATCAGCAGCCACCCTATGAAAGCCAGTGAGGTGCAGCAGTTGGAGCTTCAAAGTAGGGTCTGCAAGACCCAGGTTCAGATCCCCATCTTGCAGTGGAAGGTGACTGCGTGATTTTGGACCAGTCACATATTTCAGCCTAACCAACCTCACAGGGTTGTAGTGCAGATAAAAAGGAGGAGGGAATAATGAAAGCTGCTTTAGTCCTCACTGTGAAGAAAGACTGTAAATTTCCTAGGTAGAGGCTGCGGGGTGGAGATGGAAAGCAGAAGACAGAGAGGCAGATAAAGGTAGGTTGGCTGTTGGTTGGGAAGGAAATAGGGTTGCCAACTCCAGGTTGGGAAATCCCTGGACATTTGAGGGGTGAAGCCTGGAGAGGGTGGGATTTGAGGAGTGGAGGAACTTTGGACTGGTGTAATGCCATAGATTCCACCCTCCAGCCATTTCCTCCACGAGAACCACCATTGCCAGCCCCCTGGTGAGGACTGGAGATCACCCAGAATTACAACTGTTGTCCAGGTGACAGAAATCAGTTCCCCTGGATAAAATGGCTGTTTTGTAGGGTTGAATCTATGGCATCATACCTTGCTGAGGCTGCTTGCCTCCCCAAGCCTCACTGTCCCAAGGCTCCACCCCCAAATCTCCAGGAATTTCCCAACCTGGAGCTGGCAGCCCTAAGGTGAAGTGATCTCTGCAGCTGGGAGATCTGTTGTGATTCCCAGAGTGCTGCCACTGCTGCTGTAGGGGGAGAGGAAGCAGGTGGGTGGCAGAGAGCACTGCCACCACTGTTGCTGCTGCCCTGCGGAGTGGGGGAGGAAGCAGGCAGGAGGCTGGGAGAATGATGGGGCAGAAAGAAAGAATGATGGGGTGGGGAGGCAGAAAAACAAAGAGAAAGATAACAGGTCAGAAAGAGAGAGGAAGTCACATGCATGGAGGAGTAATAGAGAGTAATAAAAGGGGGGCAGAGGGGAGAAATAGTGTGAGAGAGGTAGGGGGTGAGCAGAGGAAGCAAAGGTGTGATGAATGGGATAACCATCCTGCAAGTTTCTTGCGGGTCTCCACTTATCTATATATCTAATAGCCAAATTGCCCCCCTTCATGCAGATATCTAAATCTACACATTGGGGGCACTTGTATGGCAGAGAGATTTTCCTGCACACTTGGAGCAGTCTCCAGGAGTGCAGAAAAATCTAAAAAGTTGAAAAAACTATATGGAGGATACTTAAATCCTCCCAAAAGTAAAAGAGCATTCCCTGCACATGCGCAGAGAATGCCCTGGCAACTGTCTCGCTATCGCCGCTGGGGCAGGAGGGGCATGAGAAGGCTTGGCAGGCCAGATGCTGTGAGCCACTCAGGCCTCACTGCCACTGGGGGGAGGGGGGAAGGAGAAGGCTTGGTGTGCCGAGCTCAGACTGAGCTCAGGCCGAGCTGCGGGTGCCAGGGAGGAGGGAGAAGGCTTGGTGGGGCTGGTGGCTAGGAGCTGTGGGGGCCTCACCATTGGTGCTGGGGTAGCAGGGGAGAAGGCTCACCGGCAGCTGCTTCCTCCTCCTCCACTGGAGCTCCTCCCCTACAAGTATTGTGGGTCCCCCTTCTTGTTATGTCTAAATCTAAGACCGATTTTGAGCTTGAGGCATAGGCCAAATAGCCTTCTTGCCCTCCTGCATTGGTCCTCAATTTGGTAAGAGACAGTTAGAAGCAATTTGGGAAGGGACAGTTTTGGGAAAGGACAGTTTTGGGAAGGGACAGTTAGAAGCAAAGTAAAGAAGTCATGATGCCTGTATGGAGATGTATTCCTTTTAGACCATGGACCTCTTTCCTTAGTGTAACCATAAAACTTCAGAATATTTGTAAAGGATGTATAAATTGGGGGCACACTCATTTGTCCTATGAATGCAACATGAGTTTTGCTGTAATTCCCAAACCTTCTATTATTATGAGCATAACTAGTTTAATGTTTACAGTTGCCTGGAACAAGCAAGTGTCATACTTAAAAACCAGACATAATGAAAAGAGCTACCCTCCATTTCTAGGAACCAAATTCCCAAACTACAATCTCTCTCAAAGCAGAATATTCTGTGAACAGTCTGATAACAGTTTCAGGATTTCGTGTTTTCCATAAATTCAGGAAGGTCAAGTGAGTAAAGTTTTAAGTATATTCATGCCATTAATGGCTGAAATTGCTGTGAGTTTCCATAGCTAATCAAAACTCTGGCCTTTCCCATGTACCTCACTTCACATTCTGCAAGAACTAGTTCTGAGCATTTTAATCCATAGTAAAAGTAGTTAATTTTTATTTACGATTCAGTTCTTATTTTGCCCTTAGCTTAGATCTGCAAATCAATTATCTCCCCAGTGTCTTCTCTTAAGTGGTTTGATGATTTCTTTTTCCCTGAAATAATCTATTGCTATGGCTGATCAGGCAAAACAATATCAGACACAAATGGGTCCATTAAAAAAAGAGAATATGTATCACAACCAGATAAATAAAATCACTTTAGGGAAATATTCTCCACCATAACAAATCTGAAACTCTGGGAGACAGAATTCATGATGTCTTCAAATTAGAAAACAGTATTTCTCAAATGCCAACTTTTCCTCAGCTCTTGCTCTTGGGTTTTTTTTTTTGGTTTTTTTTACCTGACCCTTCTGACAGAACAATATATTTGAGACCAAATTATTTCTGATGTCAACTGTCTCCTGTCTCCCTTCATCCGTAGCATCCCTGAAAAGTGTGGTTTTTTATTTCAAGTTACTCTGACCAGCCTTCCATCCAAAAATATTTACACAGACATGCTATCCTTGGGGAACAAAGACCAATCTCCCTATTATGCCAGCTATGAGAAGGCTGAGTGGAATAATGTCCACATGGTGTCTTTCTGTGCTGCCAATGTACTTGTGTAGAACCATTTTAGCACACAGCCATCTGCATTACACACACACACACAAATTACTGGGCTACTGAGAGTTGATATGGTCTGTCAATGAAGTCTCAGGTATAATACAAGAGAGGGAAGAAGGATAAAAAGAGGCTTGAAGCAATTGGAGGGCCCAGTAAGGATTCTGGCTTGGAATTTCTGCAAGGCCAGATTTATTGTGAAATGATGTGGAGTAGTCATCTTGGGTAACAGGTTTCAGAGAAGGTGCCATTTTCACCCCCTCTGTCCTCTGTGGATGAGAGCATGATTTTGACTTTTTACTTCAGACTGAAAATCTCTAAAGCTTTGTTCCTCAAACTTCTGATAGATGAGAGACATTTTTTTCTCCTGGACTAAAGTTGCTGGCACATGTTACTCTTGCACTTGAAACAGTTTTGTTTCAGAGTTTGAAAGAGTTAGAATTACTTGCTTCCAGATGAATCCAACACATTATTCTGCATGAGTTACTGAGTATGCCTCTGACTTGGGGAATGTGCTGAGAAACAACAGGAAGCCTTCTCTGATATGTCTCCATGTACTGTCAGATGTTTCATAAACCCATTTTTAATGCTGAATGGTAGGTTAAGATCTTTCCTACTCTGTAAATTATCAGCCGTATATCTATTGCAACATCTTTTTTTTTGCCAGACGTCAGATCTGTACTATCTAGCCAGTCTTCCCCAAGGCTAACTTAATAATTGCAGGGGACCTTAATGCATTGGTAATGCATTGGTAATCAGGACAAGCACTGGCTATCTAGCCAGTCAGATATAAAGAACATCTCTTGGTGAATTTAAATCACTGTAGAAATTGAAAAGATCTAGCATCTTGTGTTCTACAAGGCTTATTACTGTCCAAGAGTTTTATTTGTTAGATCATTACAAAATAGTTTGCAATACAGCTTAGCCTTATACAAATAACTTAAATATGTTTTGCAGAGCTACATATAGCCTGAGATGCACACTAAGGTATTATGCTTTAATCTAGCAAGTGAGTTTTTAGAGAATGTTAATTGCTTACAGAGTTACAATGAAGGTAAACTTGGCTAAATTAAAGGCCACTCAGAGCAAACAAGACTCCAAACTGGAACAAGCTGGCTGACATGAAAACTCCAGCTCAAAATGAAGGAAATTGGGAGACTTTTGGATACTCAAAGTACTTATTTTATCAATTTATTAATATATTTATCTCTGAGTTAAAAACTAAAGAGGTAGTACTGTCTTTATTAGGCAGCCAGATAAAATCCAGCACACTGCAGAAGGTTAATCAGATGTAATTCCACTTTCTGCTGCCTGTGGGCCCATCCAGCCTGAAGACAAGCACCTGTTTAAATTTCCCATCACTGTCATGTGAGCATCTCTGACAAACGGTTTCCTTGGAAACCAAATTATCTTGATGAATGTTCAACAGACTGCTGCCTAATCTATCTACACAGTGTTGTGAATTAGTCATCTGTCTATTCTAGATCTACAGTTCTTGATTATGGGATGCCTCCAGCTGGCCAGTAGCAGAAGTCAACATTTGGGCTTGCTTTCTGAGCTGAGACATTGGCTGCAAAGGACCTTTGGCTGGTAAACCAAGGCTGGTGTGAATGAGGCAGAATAGTCAGCATTGTGAAGCAGGCTATGCAGAATTTTTTTCTTCTGTAGGAATCTTGAACCACATATGAAGTGCTGGTGTACTGAAACAATTGTCCCTAGGTGTGTGCAAACCACCATGAAATTTACTACATAGTATCTGGTCCTTTTTCTCCAGAGTAGGAAACAGAGCTAATAGGAAAAAGTGGAGAGGCTGAAGATGGGTCACTGCGTAAACAACTACTATATTGATATACAAAGAAATATTTAGGACAGGACCCTATGGGCACCAGGGTGCCTGCTGACACCTTTTCTGGTGCCTGCCAAGAGTTTTTAGAAAGTGGGTGGGGCCAGATGGAGCTTTTGCCCAGCAGAGCTTCTCATTGGCCATTGGAGATCTGATTGGTTGTGCAGATTTTTAAATGTTCCTTCAGCAACAGCTGCCACCACGGCAAAAGGATCTTCATTGTGTAACTGAAGGTAAGCTGTGTATATATAAGAAAATATTTTTAAACAACATGTTCATTTTAAAAGGTGTTCTGTTAAACAGAGCTTCTGCTTGAGATATTGAAGAGTTACTATTATTAGAGAAGATGTTTCCAAAGCTAAAAAAGTTTGAAACTAAGACCAAAGAATTGGATCAAAGAATGGACACTGCAGATAAAGATCCAAAAAACAACAATTGCTACACTTGCAGGTGGAGCAGTCTCTCTATGTTTTAAGATTTTAAGGGGTTCCAGAAAATAAAGATGAAAATGTAAGAGAAATTTTAAGCAAAGCACTGGCCCCCTTGATTAATAGCAAACCTAAAATACTACAAGCAGACATAGACATGATTTATAGAACCTATTCAGAGTTTGTGGGAAAAAATAATCTTCCAGGGGAAATATTTGTCAAATGATCAACAAGGGACCAGATATTTAAAGCGTCCACTGCCACAACATTAAAAATTCTAGAGGAAGAGATAAAAATATTGAAAGACATTCCATATGAAGTACACAAGAAGAGGAAGCAATACAGAAACATCACAATATTTCTTCAAAAGAACAATGTCCAGTATCAAAGGATTCTACCAGAAGGCCTTATATTCAGTTACAAAGAGAAGAAGGAAAAGATTGACTCTTTCTCCAAAGCAGAAGTATTCCTGAAGCAGCATCAAACTTCGACAAAGCGAAGAAAAGAAGCAGAGGAAGAAAAGGTGACAGAAAAAGACAGCGAACTACAGGAGGCAGTCACTGACAGCTCATCTTCTACTTCGGCTTCCCTGGGTGACATCTTTGACTCTGACTTTGACTCTGACATGGGAGCTGCTGCCCCCAGATCATATAAGGTTAAAATCCCCTGGTAAAAAAAGAAGAAGCGCAAAGACAAGAAAGCAGCAAAATAATGTTTTGAGTTTTTTCTATGTTAAAACCTAATTAATTATGTTATTTCTTTTATTAGTATTTTTGTTCCTTCTATTTGAATACTTTCTATTTAGAAACTGAAAGATATACTGTAATCATATTTGTAGGGTAATACCTAAAGTGCAAGATAGGTTATCAATGTACCTTACTACTCTGAAACTGTAGTGTATAGTTTGTAGTTTATAGTGGAAAAGCAATAAAAAATCCTATATATAAAAAAGAGTTACTATTACAGTTATGCAGGGTTCTTTTTGTAGCAGGAACTCCTTTGCATATTAGGCGACACACCTCTAATGTAGCCAGTCCTCCAAGAGTTTACAGAGCTCTTCTTTTTTTTTTTTTATCAAAACCCTCCTAAAAAGGAGAGGAATTTATTCTTTTTATAAATAGAAAAAGGTAGGGTATATAGAGGGATAAAGAAAAGAGCGGAGTGAGTATTCTGTTAATAAAGGTTAGTTTAAATCAATATAGATACAGTTTTTGGCAATCTCCGTGATTTGAGAGTCTTCTTTTCATCTAACAAAAATTCAAAATAACTCTGTTAATAAGGTTAGTAATGTCCTTTGGGGTTAATTATTAGTCATCTCCTTTTTGACGTTTCCCGAACAGTTATTTCTTAGGTTGTCTTCCTTTGGTATCCCTCAAGTTATAGGATGGGCCACCTTTGGTTTTCACTTCTCCCGCTCCGGCACCTCCCTCCTCTGGGCCGCTGTCATCTTCACTACTCAAATCTGTCCACATTGCGAGTGCTGCCTCTTCCTCTGGACTGGCGTGTCTCTTCAGAAATTCCTGCGCCTTGAAGATGGAGTCAATCTTCTCTCTTTTATCCTTGTACTTGAACAAAAGGCCTTCAGGGAAGGTCCATCTGTATATGACCTGTCTTCTTTGTAGAAAAGTGGTCAATCCTTTATAAGCTTTCCTTTTCATCCGGATTTCATAAGGCACATCTTTCAATATTCTGATGGTCTGCTCCCCAATTTTCAAGGGCACCGCTGCAACTGCACGCAAGATTTGATCTCTGGTACTTTGCTTGACAAACTTGACAACCACTTCTGCTGGCAGATTATTTTTTTGTAAATGTGGAGTAGGCCCTATAGACCTTATCCATTTCTTCTTTTAACTCACGCTGATCTCTGCCAGTTACGGGTGCCAAGGCATTCGCAAGTATAGATCTGAGATCTTCCTTCTCTTCTTCTTTAATGCCCTGAAATCGAAGAGTCAGATTCGATTTTTCCATTTGCAACATCAAAATTCTTTTTTCTTGCACATCCTGATGCTTTTCTAACTTGTTGACCCTTTTCTTCACTTTTCCGATGTCTTCCGACGAGACCAAACATTTCTGTGTGATCTCCTCCATCTTCTTTGACGTCTCTGTTAATTGCCTCTGTTGACTGTTGAGAACACCTTCCATATTAGTTAAGGTTTCGCTGATTTTCTGTATTTGGACCAGCAGAGGGTGCAGTAGCTCGCTTGTCTGTTGACTGACAGTCGGCTCTGGAGGGGGATTACCCGGACCGGAAGTCCCGCCTCCCTTCTTCTCAGTTTTCAAAGGGACCTTCTTCATGGCAGACATTTCTTGTATTTGTTTACTTTATAAAAGTTCATGACGCGGCGCTCAGGAGTCCCGCTAACTCATTCGCTTCAATGGCACCCCAAAGGTAATTTCACCAACCCTTCTTCCCTTTCATACCCCTTAGCTTTCTTATGCAAGTCCCGCTTCTCAGTGGGGGGGGGGGATTCCCCCTCCTCCCAGCCGCTTATTCGCTTACGGGGGAAGGGCTCGGGTTTCGCTTCAGATTCAGACCTCCAACTCACGGTTCCTGCCGTTTCTTCTTTTTGCTTTAATTCATCGCTGTTCCTCACTCCTGTTGGAAATCGGTGGCGTTGCTAAGTCCCATTACGGGCACACCGCAGCGGGGCCGATTGGGGTGGGGAGAAAGCCTCAATTTCCCGGCTGACTGCCGGCAAAGAGGCTACTCCCCAAGCGCCCCCGGTTTGGAGCCTTTGCCTAAGGCTCACTAGGGTCTTGCAAACCTGCAAAGACCCCCCAAACTGCGTGTGGGCTAACCACCTCCGGGGACTTCCCGAAAGGTGGCCGCCATTCGCAACGCCGGAAACCGAAACCTACAGAGCTCTTCTTACAGGGGCTACTGTAAGCTCTTGGAGGATTGGCTATATTAGGGGTGTCTCGCCTAATATGCAAAGGAGTTCCTGCTACAAAAAGAGTCCTGTTGTCAGGGGTCTTTTCGTAGAAGAACAGCTGCAGGAGCTCATTAGCATATGGTATGCTAATGAGCTATTAGGCTATTAGCATATGCCACGCCCCCTGACATCACCGGAAGTGATGTCAGAAGGGGAAGCAAAAGGGGGGGAGGCATCTTCAAAAGCCTCCCCTTCCCCAGCTGGTCTGGGTGGAGGAGCTAAGAGAGAAGGGGTTTAAAGTTTAAACTCTTTCTCATGAGAGTTGGGCCACAGAAGGAGGAAAGAGGGAAGGAAAGAGACAGAGTAGAGAGAAGGAAAGAAGGCAGGAAAGAGGGAAAGAAACAGAAGGAAAGGGGAGGGAAAGAAAGAGAGGGAAGAAGGAGGGAAACAGAGGGAAGAAGGAGGGAAACAGGGAAAGGAGGAAAAAAGAGAAGAGAAGAAGGTGGGAAAGAAAGAGAGAGAGAGAGAGAGAGAGAGAGAGAGAGAAGAATGAGGGAAAGAGGAAAAAGAAAGAAGGAAAGGAGGGAATGAAAGAAATTCGGTGGCAATTCAGCCCCATTATATCCTATGGGCCATTGAAGTCAATGGTGAAAACATAGGGTATATTCTGGGGGCTGGAGGGGAGGGATTTGAGGTAGAGGCTCCAAACTCACAGGATAGCTGATGGAGCCTCTCCCCAAGATACCCACCACGTTTCAAGAACATTGGGCCCCCAAACAAGTTGCCCCTATTCCCTCCATTGTTCTCTATGGTGGGAAAAAAGTAATTTTTTCTCACCATAGAGAACAATAGAGGGAATAGGGGCAACCTGTTTAGGGGCCCATAGAATTGGGCCCCAATGTTCTTGAAACTTGGTGGGTATCTTGGGGAGAGGCTCCATCAGCTACCCTGTGAGTTTGGAGCATCTCCCTGAAACCCCCTCCCCTCCAGCCCCCAGAATATACCCTATGTTTTCACCATTGACTTCAATGGCCCATAGGGTATAATGGAGCTGAAACTGACATTCGGCTGCCTGAAAGACTCTCGGGGAGGCCGGCTGGGGGCGGGGCTTGGTTCCTGAGCTCCCGGAGCTGCGCTCCAGTGCGCTTCCCCCCCAAAAGACCCCTGCCTGTTGTTATGTATAACTTTACTTCCTGACATTTTGTGCATGGCTCTGCCTCTTGTCGTAGCCATAATGTGGTTGGCTCTACTTCTTGCAGTAGCCATTTTGTAGTTGCACCCCCCCCTGGGGTCACAATTCCAAAGATGCCTGCAAGCTCAAAAAGCATGGGGACCCCTGATTAAGGAAAGGTTACCAAAGGTCACATATTTTATGGAATTACAGGCTTAATCTGTCTCCAGTTACAGATCGTGATAGCAGACACTGAAAAGACCTCAGCTTGTCAGTTATCGATTTATTATTTTTATGGTCATAGACCAGCAAGCAAGAGACAAGTAAATAACAGGTAAAAGAACAGTAAAATTATAGAGTGCAATAACATCTAAAATTATACACAAGAATCTAAAAAAATTTAAATTCTGGAATTCTAAGAGTTAATATTAAGATTAAAGGTTAAAAATAACCTAGGCTTATCTGTCCTTCTTTATCTCTTTCCTAGTTTGGTAGGCCAACCAACCAAATTTGGCAACCATCCTAGTCAGCTTTTGATTATTACTCACCAGTGTAATTGACAAAATTATCCTTCTATTATGAGCTGGGTAGGCGTTAACAATAGGCCTAATCTATATATATAAAAGAAAGTCCCCTCACCGTAAAATCAATACCCAGGCCAAACCCCTGGACCTAAAAACATGAAATTCAGGGAGAGTGCTCCTACCATGATGTAGATGCTCACTAAGAAGGGATTTTTAGAAATTTGACCCCTAAGGAGGTCAAAAAGGGTAAAATGTGCTCCCCCCATTGCTTCCTGTGTGGCTGCCAGGCTGCTGCCTCCTTGTACCCCCCACTCTCTGACTGGTCAGCTGCAGAGCTCAGTGTTCTGAAGTAAAAACAAAACAGTTACAGGAGACTGCAGAGAGCTAATGACAGTTAAGGAAATCAGGAATGGCCAACCACCTATGAGGTGCAGCAATGCTACTGGCCCAGCCTCCCCCCACCTCCTACACCTGACAGGCAGCTGTCTGTCAGGTGCAGCAGCAGGTGCAGGATGCTTAAAGCCATCAAGAAGCCCACCCCAACAGTAACACCTAGCAATCCTGCTGGCTCAGCCTCCACAATGGCTTGCAATACCCCTCCCCCTACACTGGACAGGCAGCTGCCTATCAGGTGTAGGAGAGGGAGTGGGATGCTTACAGCCATTGAGGAGGCTTGCTCAGCAGGATTGCCTTAGTGCTGCTGTTGGCCCAGCTTCCCCAATGCCTTTAAACACACTTCCCCCAACACCAGACAGGCAGGTGTCTGTCAGGTGTAGGAGCAGGGTCAGGGTACTTTAATTAGGCTGCCCAAGCAGAAACACCTCAGCAGTGCTGCTGGGCCAGCCTCCCCAAAGGCTTTAGACACACTCTCATCCACCCCTCCTCCAACTGATGGGTGGTTGTTTGTCAGGTGCAGGGGCAGAGCATTGAAAGCCATCAGGGAGGAAGCCCAAGAAGCATCGCCTTAGCAATCCTGCTGGTCCAGCCTCCCCAATGCCTTCAGACATACTACCCCTCCTACACCTGACAGACAACTGCTTGTCAAGGGTTGGAAGGGGCGTGGAGTCCTTAAAGCCATCAGGGAGGCTTACTTAGCAGGATGCCCTAGTGCTGTTGCTGGCACAGCCTTCCATGGCCTCTAAACATAATCCCCCCTTATACCAGACAGGCAGGTGTTTGTCAGGTGCAGGAGCAGGGCCAGGGTACTTTAATCCATCAGGGAGACCACTCTTTAGCCATGCTCCCACCCACTATGGAAATATACCCTAAATTGTGGCTTCCTGTATCAGGTTATTTAACTTCTCACAATGTGGGCTCTGGAAAATTGGTTCATACGAACTTGCTTAATATCCGATTGCTCAGATATTGTTTTGAATACATAGTTATATCCCACTTCTTAAATGTAACATAAATAAGAAGCATTTTTGTAAAAAAAAAAGGGGGGGGTATGCCCTGCAAAAAACCCCAAAACCCAATTCAATGCCCAGGTCAACCCCCTGCTCCAGCATGAGCTCACCAAGCAGCCTGGTGATCCTAGCACCTGAGGGCAGAACCACCAAAGTGACCTACAGAGAGGTCATTCATTAGAGAAAAAAAAAACAGTACATATGTCTCAGTTCATTCTCTACACTACAGTCTTCTCCATTAGAATTCATACAACAAATGTTAACATTTCTAGACTTCACATCATCAGTATTATAACTGGATTTACGGAACTTAAATACCGTAATGAAGCATGGGTATCAGGCTAGTATTATGATATAAACTACTATCAAAAATTACATGTTCCAACATTTCATCAGTCCCCATCCCACATATACAACTTTTAAAAGTAGTCAGTACTGAACTATTGGCTTGATTTGGTATAAGGCAGCTTCCTGGAGTTTTAATTCTTTTAGCAATTCTGTTTTACAGCATGCAGAATAGAGGAGGAAAAGTCTGTGTCTGTTGATTTGGTGGTAGACAAAGATATATCCTGTCAGAAGCAGAATCCTGGTCTGAGCTCAAGGTAGGGCAACATTGACTGCATAAACTAATCATCGTATTAAAGCATTCAGATCCTTTATGTAGAAATTCAGAATGTTGTAGGGGACTACTGCTATTTACATGTACTTGGCCAACTGAACACTCTGGGGGACACCACTTGAGAACTTGAAAACTTCAGATAGGGATGCTTCTGAATTTCTCTCTTGGGTTTGGACTGCTGAATACTTGTTTCCCCCCTCAAAGTGGAGCTGATGCATTAGGAATCCCCCATTACTCTGTTCTTTAGTGTTGAACTTTTACAGGGCATTGGTGTGTTTATCCATCAGTCAATGGATTTCACTTTCCCATTTCCTCCTGCTGCTGCTGCCCAATCAATCCCATGAAATTTTGTTCCTGAGGATCAGCAGTTCTTTGGGAACAGCACAGGGGAAGGCAGGGGTCTGCATTGGGAGGGGAAAACTGGCAGAATCATCATCTCCATCAGAGGAAGTTGGATACATGTCATTGTTCCTGCAGCTTTCAGTCACTGAAGTTCATTTCAAGTCTTTCCTCCACCCTCCACCTTACTGTTGTGCACTTGCACTTTAAAACACTGCAGTCTTGTGGTGACTGTATATAAGTCGTATCAAAATTCCTTTCGTGTGGTGTTTTGTCATACTTCCTGTGCATCAATAAGCATCCATAGTTGCACTAATTACCTTTCTGCAGCATTTTAAGGATGTACACCAATGCAACAATAATATCAGAGAGGAAATACAAGTGAACTGAAGGAAACAAATGTTGCAGGGTATCGCTCATGCACAAAATCCCAAATAAATTAAAAATTATCCTAGTTAAACCAGAATTAAGGAGGAGTGGAATGAACCACTGAGCAAAATTCTGTTACAACAGAAGTACGGAATGAGTAAACGTGCTTATCCTTATGTGCTGAAAACTACAGCTGAGAAACTTTACCTTTGCAAGTGAAATCTGATCCATGACCCATTGAGTTCTACTCCTCCAGTTTCAGAATGGACCTGAACAATACTAATTATGTCATTTTCCAGCTGCCCATGGACAGTTTTAGAATCTGCAGAAATTTCTGTAGTTTAAGCTACCTCAGTCGTGGTGCTGTATACACAAAATAATAAGGGTAGAAGGGTGAAGAGTGAACATGCCAGATGGCATAGTATCCCATGAATTCCTGGAATTCTGATGAGGTGAGGGCCGTCCCATTGTCCATGACCACTGTATCTGGTATGCACGGATCACCAATAGGGATGAAGTGGAGGGAACTGGGATCACTTCTAGCCACTTGGTATATAAATCCACCAGGATGAAGAATATCTGGCCCTGGAAGGGGCCTGCAAAGTTTAGGTGCAGCCAGGCCCAGGGTTTGTGGGAGGATTCCCACGGTGGCAGTGGGACCCAGGGTGGCTCTGGTTGAGACTCTTGGCATGTCTGACAGTGTTTGACACAGTCCTCTGTCTCACTGTCCATGCCTGGCCATCAAACCTAGCTGCGGACCAGCGCTTTCATTAACACGATCCCCAGGTGCACGTTGTACAAGGGTGTTAGGACTTGCTGGTGTAGTGGGGCAGGCGCGACCACCCGGCTTCCCCACAGCAGGCAGTCCTTGTGGGCTGACAGTTCATCTTGGCAGGAGGAGAATGTGGTGATTCCGGGCCTGCCCGGCTGGCGGGCCATCCCCTCCCCACCCAGTCCAAAACACAAGAGAGAAGGAGGTCCCACCCAGTGTGGCGGGACACATCAGATTCCTGGATGGGATGGTCAGGCAAGTCCTCCAGGAGCATGATCTGGTGGGCAGAAGCCGGATCCAGGTTGTTGGAGGGCAGTGGGAGGCAGCTGAGATCATCAGCATGACCCATCGCTTTTCCAGGTCAGTGAACAAATGCATACTGGTAGCCGGCGATGAAGATGGACCAGCGGAGCACCCTGGGTGACAGCATCTGTGGCATCTGGTGATCTGGGTCCAACAGGCCCAGCAAGGGTTTGTGATCTGTGACGATAGTGAAAGGTCAGCCATAGAGGTAATCATGAAACTTCTTCACTCCCACCACAATCGCCAGAGCCTCCTTGTCAATTTGTGCATAGTTGCAGTCAGCTGAGGACAGAGTCTGGGAGTAATAGGCCACAGGGACCTCCTGGCCGTCAGGCATCTGGTGACCCAGAACAGCCCCAACCCCATACAGAGAAGCGTTGCAGGCGAGGACAATGGGGACGGACTTGTTGAAGTGCATGAGGACAGTGTTGGAGGTCAGCAGGTCTTTGATGGCCCAAAAAGCTGAGGCCTGTTTCTGGCCCCAGACCCAGGGAGCTTTTTTGTCCAGTTGGCAGTACAGGGGCTCGGCAACAGTGGCCTTGTGGGGCAAGAATGAATGATAGAAATTCAGCAGCCCCCAAAAAGCTTGGAGTTCTGATTTAGACTTAGGGGCCGGGGCGTCGACAATGGCTCGGACCTTGTTGGGCGTCAGGTGGATGCCTTGTGTGTCAACCGCAAATCCCAGGAACTCAATCCATGGGTCCCCCAAGATACATTTTTCACATTTCACCTTAAGGCTGGTGGTGTGGAAGTGTTGCAAGACGGCATGCGGTCTCTTGGCAAAGGTCTCGGCAGAGGGGGCCACAATCAGAACATCATCGAAGAACAGCTCCACCCTGGGGATACCTTTAAGAAGACAGTCCATGAGATTCTGGAAAATCCCTGGGGCCACATTGACCCCAAACTGCAGCTGCCGCACCCGGAAAGCACCTGTGTGTCATAATAGTCTGAGCCTGTGCAATGGCATCGTCTACAGGAAGCTGCTGGTACACCTGGGACAAGTCCAGTTTTCTGAAATCCTTTGCACTGGCTAAGGATGCCAGGACATGGCCAACCACCGGAACAGGATAGGCGTGGTCCTGCAAGGCCTTGTTAATTCTGCATTTGTAGTCTGCACAAATACATATGTCCCCATTGGGCTTCCTGGGAGTAACTATGAGGGTCCTCCAGAGAGCATGTGGCACAGGCTCCAAAACTCCCTGGGCCACCAGGTGATCCAGTTCTATGTCTATCTTTGACTTAAGTGCAAACGGGACACACTGGGCCTTCGTGCAGATGGGGCGGCCAGCCAGGTCGAGAGTTAGGCAAATGGCCAGACCAGTGTAGTGGCCAAGTGTACCATCAAAAAACCATGGGAACTCATCGCATATATTGTGGAAGTTTACAGGCTACACGTGATGCACCCCCATCACCCAGAGTCCCAAGGAAGGAAACCACAGAAGTCCCAGCAAACTAGTGAGCTGTCCCTCAACCACCAGCAAGTCCAAAAGTCCATTAAAGTCCTTGTATTGCATGTGGAACTTGCCCCACCCCTTAATGGCCACCAGGTTCTTTTGGAAGTCTCTGAGGGTGAACTTGGCAGGTCTCAAGTGGGGGCCCCCCTGCGGGCAGAGCCTCCAGAGAGTCTCTTTGGAGATAATGGAGAAAGAGAACCCCATGTCCAACTCCATCTTGCAGGGTGCCCCCTCAATACGCACTTTCACTTTAATTTTGTTGGGGGTGTCCTGGGGCAAGTTAAATACCTGGTGTTGGTGGATGGCTGTTGTGTGTAGATCTTCTGCTTCCTGGTGTACCATGGAGTGACGTCTGTCCCCCCTGGGAGTGGCAGACATGTGCAATGTGGCTGGTTTTCCCACAGATCCTGCAGGTCGCATCACAGAATCAGCATGAGTGTTGTTCATGGTCCTCGTCGCAGCTGGCACAGGGCGCTGGGGCACATGGGTGCATGAGTGGTGGTCTGCCCAGGCTGCACTCCGTGGGTGGCAGAGGACAGCCACGAGACTGGGCAATGAACCTGGTGCACTTTGTCCTTGTCGGAGATATTGGAGACTGGACTGGCTGTGGCCTGATGTACGATGTGGCTCTGGTGGTCGCATCAGGATTTTTCAAAGGCTGTGGCCTCTTGTATCACTGTTTCTAGAGTTAGCTCCACGTAGCTGATGAGCTTAGGGCAGAGCTTTGGCTCCCTGATTCCTGCGATGAATTGGTTAAGGAGGGCATCTCCTAGGTCAGGGAATCTGCAGTGGAGGGCCAGTCTGCGGAGTTCAGCTATGAAGTTGGTGCCCGCTTCATCGGACTTCTGCTGGCATGCAAAGAAATCCATGTGCCTTGCCATCTTGGTCAGTTGAGGCACGAAATGGCTGGTGAGCACCGTGATCAACTCATCGTAGGTTGCCTCATCTAAAGTCTTGGGTGCGATGAGGTTCTGGGCTAGGTGTAAGGTGGCGATGCCAGAGGCACTGAGCAGGAGCGATTTCTTTTTGTTGGTGTCATCAATGCCCTGGAACCTGATGAAGAATCTTAAGCGCTCCACCCAGGTTTCCCATAACTCGGGGTGAGCAGAGTCGAACTCAGGGAGATGTCCCGGAGAGGCAGCCATGACCCTGGAAGTGATGCAAGGTGTGGAGGGCTGTGGCTTGTTGCACGGTGTGGTGCTGGTGCTGGAGTCGGTGCTGGAGGTCAGGTCAGGCTCACTCATCAGGATCCCACCTTCGTCGCCAGTGAAATATACTGTGTTCGGAAGTGTCGAGTGATTAACTCATGTTTGTTTAATGGTTTCAGCTCCAAACTAAGACAAACTTGCAGGGTCCAAGCCCTGCTTATATTCCTGCAACACACCACACCCAATACACACCCCATATTCCCCAGTAGGCTATTTACAAGGTATTATTTACCCATTGGCTCTGACTAGGATCCAGATCAATCTATTGGTGAATTCTAGGATCCTAGCCTGCGCTAGTTCACATAACCACATGTTCATGTGTCTACAGCAATCTTCAAGTGCCCATGCAGTTCTATTGCAATACATAACAGAGGTACTGCATCTAGATCTCACTTTTCATAGCCTTGGAATATAGCAGCCAGGGAAGGCAGTGGAATATATGGGGAATATTAGTTTCTAGATGGTTTCTTCAGCACAGCAGGCATCATTAGATAATAATCCTTTTCAAATCCAACAGGGTTGCTGAGATTCACAATGGGACTAGAAGTCACTCCCAGACAAAAGTTCCCTCTATCCTTCCATACCAAGCATACAAAATGCACCCAAATATCATAAGAAAACAAACCACAAGATTTGCTGTTAAGCAACAATAGGCTAATAAATGATGGATCATACTTTTCCCCGTTCCATTCCACATATTTATATGTGATATTTCTTTCAAGGTGCTCTAGTTCCCATTGCTTATAACATGAGACAGCCCAAAACTGCTGAGCAGCTGTTTTTTGGGCTGTCTGTGAACCCCAATGAAAGGGACTGCAGTCCCTTTTAATGGAGTTTGTGTGGCCACAAATTGGTTTAGTTCATGAACAAACTTCCTGGTTCGGTTTGTGGTTCAAGCCATGAACTGACATGAACTGCATTTTGGGGGCTTGTGCCCATCCCTATGCCTGGATCCCTGGGCCCTTGAAACAATCACAGGCTCAGAATTTTTTTCATCCCCTTAAGTGGCTTTGGAAACTGACTATAACTGGGCATATTAGAGAGTTAGAACTGTCTTGTGCAGAGGAGAATCCACCATCTTTCTAAGCATATTAGGAGGATTGTTCTTTTTAGTACTTTCCTAACAGAAAGAGGAGAGGAGAGGGGAGAGGAGAGGAATCACATGTCTTTGAGGAAAGAACTATAAACTTCACTTCCAAGCAGGAGAAGCTCTTGTCAAGACAGCCGGGGGGAGGGGGTGGACTGAGGGGACAAAATTCGTAGGGCCCAAGTCAGCTGGAGGGCCCCTGAAGCCAGACTCATGCTGCATTCACAGAACACAGGTTTTTGTTTTTACTAAAAAAAAAAAAATCTAATGCAATTCTGACTGCAGCCATGGTAAAAAGCACTCAGAGTTTGCTGACTGAGCCTTTTAGCAAAATTTACTAGGAGGCCACTTGCTGATCAGATCCTATTAAATTCTTCAGCCATGCAAGCACTGGAGGAAGGTAAGACCACCCAGGACAAACTATGGTCCTTGCTAGGATGCAGCCTCCTAACAAGGTCATTATCTCCACCAGTCTATAGTTTGTTTTTTCCTTGCAAAGGGGCAGCCCTATTAGTGTGTGGTAGCAAATTTTTTAAAGAAACTTTTTGTTGTCTTTCCCTACATTTTCTAACTCTTTTCCACGTTTTTCTCCTCCTTCATTTTGCTCTCTTCCTTTCATGATCTGCCATTTGTCTATCCCCACTTCTAAATTGTATCCCCCCACCAAAGCTGCTTACATTGTTCTCCTCTCCTCTATCCTTGCAACAACCCTGTGAAGTAGGTTAGGCTGGTATTTGGTATGGGGCTGGCTCCTCTTGCTCCTCTTGGAACCAGCCCCAGCCAAGATGGCATGCAGCTCTCAGCTCCCACTGCCCCAGATGATCCTTGGCATAGCTGAATATCTCCAAATAAAAGCCAAAAAATAAAAATAGGCTTTTATTTGGGCTTAGCTATACCAGTAGCCGATCAGATACTCTGAATTTGTATTCAACTTAATTAATACCTGGAAAATACCAGTAAGGTATTTTTCAGGGGTTTTTTTGGCTCAATTTATGCTAAATGCACAGCCCTAGTTGCATGGGCTAAACCAAACTGTGGCTGTGGATGAAGCACTCAAGTTACTCAACTCATCAATGCCAGGACTGATGTCTGCAAGGCATGTCTTTATGAATTCTCAGAGAATTTAGCATCAGGAAAAAAACAATTTTCTTTCTGATTAAAAGTCAACTTAAATATAAAACAAACACCAAGTTCTTCGCTTTTACAATGTGGTTTTAGACATGGAAAATCAACATAACATTTGTCTGACACCTGTCTTGAAGTATCTGTATGTCTTAGTGCAGTCATGCTTTTCCAGAGCACTGGCCTAGTTTCTGAGTGATGCATGTTTTCAGGACACTGTGGCTCAGACTTTATGAGCGGGATTAGGTGTGTTACTGTCAAGAGACCAACTCCTGGAGATAACCAAGGCTGAGAGATGCATTCTCTGCAGCTTCTCAAACTTGAGAAGTCAGTATTCCTTTTATCCTCTTTCCAGTTCTTTGGGTACTGGTGCCTTGCATTGACTATTGCACTTAGGCGGCAGTCCAGTTGGAAGACAGTAAACCAGGGCACTGTCTCTTTCACAGGACCCTGTGTGCTGAGTCAGGAATAATAATACTACATAGATTGTTGTTTTCCATAAATGCAGTGATCCCAGTAGCTTTGAAAGACACATCAATAGTTGTGAAAAATAGGCCAATATATTACTGTTCTAATATTGGGTATAGGGGTAAGGAATATGGAAGTTTGTTTCCAGCCACCTGGTAAAAAAGGAAGGAGAGAGTCGTTGGCGATTGTGGCACCAGCATGGACAAAGGGCATGTGCAACGGGATGCTGTAATGAAGAGGAGAATTAGGTGAGATCATTGCATGAAAGAGCTGGTTGGATCCAACCCAAAGGCAACTATGGCTTGCCAAAGGCCTCCTCATTAGTCCATGGCTGAGATTAGTCTTGATGGTCAGGCCCCACCTGGAATACTGTGTCCAGTTTTGGGCACCACATTTTCAGAAGGATGTTGACAAACTCAAGCGGGTCCAAAGGAGGGCGACCAGGATGGTGAGAGGGTTGAAGTCCAAGTCTTATGAGGAAAGGCTGAGGGAGTTGGGTATGTTTAGCCTGGGAAAGAGAAGGTTTAGAGGGGACATGATTGCAGTCTTCAAGTATTTGAAGGGCTGTCACGTAGAAGATGGAGTGGATCTATTCTCTCTTGCTCCGGATTGCAAGACTAGATCTAATGGGTGGAAATTACAAGGGAGTTGTTACCGGCTTAATATCAGGAGAAACTTCCTGACTGTAAGAGTGGTTGAGCAGTGGAACAGACTGCCTCGGGAGGTGGTGGATGCTCCTTCGCTGGACGTTTTCAAGAGGAGACTGGACAACCATCTTTTGGGTATGTTGTAGGTATGTAGGGGTTTCGGCTGTGTTCCTGCAGAGTGCAGAGTGCAGGGGGTTGGACTAGATGGCCTGCAAGGTCCCTTCCAACTCTAACATTCTATGATTCTATGATTCTATGAACTGGGAGACTTCCTAGTTTATTTGTTGGCCACTTCATGACACCAGCTCTCTCAAGTCAATATCTGTGAGTGCAAATGGTAGGGGCCATGATGTGTATCCTTAAAGTAGGTAGCTTTCACTTTTGCAACTTCACAGACAGCCCAGATATGAATCAGCTTCTTTCCATTGGGAAAGTCATGACAGTGCCTTGAAAATGGCCTGGTCAAAGCTATTTTTCAATAAACCAGACTTCCTGTTTGAGGCTTTGGGTAAAAAAGATGCGGCTTATTCTATAACTTGAGGGTGCTTTCTACCAATACTGCACCTGAGATAAGGGCTCATAATCACATGGAATATTTTCTTTGAATTGCTGCCATCTGTAATTCTTGCGAGTGGGTGTTAGTTAAAAGCCGTCCTCACAGTTACATTAAGGAAGTGAAACCCATACTTATTAGTGCCTCATTTCATCCTGTTTCACGTAGTCTCACCTTTTTGGCCTCCCCAGCTCTTATGCCCGTAATGAACTCCATTTAGCTTCCCTGCAGTAGGACCTTGTCTTTGTTAATCACTGACCCAGCAGCATGAAACTGTACAGAAGAGCAAGCTAGGATTTCTTTTGTCGCTTTTCTGGATTTTCCACTTCCTCCAGCACTTGTCAGTTCTCAGGAATGGAAGAAAAATATACCAAAGAATAAAAGAAACAGGAAGATAACCAAAATAAAGCATTTTAAAACTCATGAAATATTTTGCTTGATTTTTTCCTGTAGCTGCCAACTGCAATCTAATACATGGAATTTGTGTGTGGGGTGTGTGTGTGGGAGGGTGGAAGTGGAAATATCAGGCAATCCGTTTTGTGGTACACACATAAATACATCTAGTGATGATCTGAGATTACTTAGCATTGACCTACCTCTGGCCAAGAAATAAGAGCTGTCAGCATTCTCTGATTAGTACGTCTTCACATATGAATATTCATCACTGCATGACTGTGACACAGTGTGATGACTTGCATGTGTGGATGGATTGAATACAACAGATAGAATTTTGCATCTTTGTAAACATAACGCTTTGATTTCAGTCAAGCACATTTCACACAGTCAGCAGCCAAACAGATCATGGTCAGCTGTAGGGAACAGAAGTGGATTGGATCCATCAAAGCAATTCTGGGGGGCACAAGGACTTCAGCCTATGAAGCATGACTTTCATGGCTACTCCTTCACATGAAAGTCCCAAATGCCTCTCAAGCAGGATTTCAGGAGGCATGTCAGGCTGCCATGGGAGAGGGAGCCATGCAAGTTCTGATCCATGGGTGGAAGTCCTCAGTCTAACAGAAATGCCGTGCTGGATCCAACCCAGTGGCTCAGTGTGATGCTAATTTTTTTTTTCTTTATAGTTGGGAAATATTAATATATCTCTCAAAATGGCCTCATATATGAATATTTAAATCCAGAGACTGGGGTCATGAACAGAAAACACAGTTTTCTTCAAACCTGAGAAAATCCCCAGGTTTGCAGAAAAATTTGAAATTGAAGGAAAAAATACATTCAGGGCCCAGACCTTCAAATTAACTGAAACACAACAGTATTGCTAGCCTTCAAGCCTTGGTTTCTGTCAGTAACAGATAGGGGGAGGGTGCAGGGCCCTTTCCAGGGCTGGTTTGACCTTTGAGGGAGAACTTATCAGGTCCAGACCTCTAGCAACTGCTGGGCAACTTGATACCACCCAACTTGCATGACTCATCCAGGGCCATTGCCTGCTACTGTTTAACAGCAGCCACCACATGATAGCCAGTGTGGTGTAGTGGTTAGAGTTTCAGATTAGGATCTTGGAGGTAAAAGGTAAAGGTAAAGGTTCCCTTGCTCGAAAGCCAGTCGAATCCAACTCTAGGGTTGCGGTGCTCATCTCCGTTTCAAAGCCGAAGAGCCAGCGCTGTCCGAAGACGTTTCCATGGTCATGTGGCCAGCATGACTAAACACCAAGGTGCACGGAACGCTGTTACCTTCCCACCGAAGTGGTACCTATTTATCTACTTGCAATTCCTTGCTTTTGAACTGCTAGGTTGGCAGGAGCTGGAACTAGAGACGGGAGCTCACCCCGTCATGCGGCACTCTCGGGTCTCGAACTGCTGAACTACTGACCTTCCACAGCCTGCAGTTCAGCGTCTTAACCACTTGAGCCACCGCAGCTCCCAGGATCTTGGAGACCCAGGTTCAAATCCCCACTCTGCTGTGGAGGCTCACTGGGTGACCCTGGGCCAGTTGTACATTTTCAACCTAACCTACCTCACAGGGTTGTTGTGAGGATAAAATGGAAGGTCCTGAAATGGAAGGAGGAGAGGAGAATGATGTAAACTGCATTGAATCCCCATTTTGGATAAAGGTACGGTATAGATAAAATAAATAAATAATAAATATAGCTGAAGATGGGTGGGAGATAAAACATTTGTGGGTGGGGTGTGTATGAGAGAAGGGCAAAGTGAAAGGTAAATATATGTGGGCTACCAGGAGGAGGGAAAGAGAAAATAGTGCGGGAAGGAGGATACAGGGAACTGTGAGATGCCCCCTGGAAGTTCTTGCAGGTTCCCTACCATGCACTTGGTCCTGGATGGCACCATGCAATATGGCTTGGCTGTCCAACACCACCAAGAAGGCCCGGACTGTAGAAGGGGGACTTGGCTGCTGGCTGATTGTGGTGGAGCTCAACAGCTGGGTAGATTGGAGCTGCAGGGGACCCATGCTGGGGATCCATGTTTTACTCAGCCAGAGCAGGCTTGTGTGGGTTGCTCTGAGCTCAGGTGGATGGCGTGGAACCTGGATTGCTACTCTCCCCTAGCACTGGATGTGGGGGTTGCCACCAAGCCGACCTACAGGAATGGAGAAGACCTGGACCAGGTTTGGGACTATGCTAGAGGTGTTTGAATATTACCATTGGAAATCCAGCTACCTGGCCTACCCATGGCTGATGTCTACCAACATAGACAGAACTAAGCAAGCAGAGGAGAGGACTGTTGGCCAGGCAATCTGAGCCAGGAACAACATGAGTAAGAATTGGCTGCCAGTGGGACTTCATTTGGCCCTGAACCACCAATTTTAATTAGAGGGTTTCAATTTGTATTATTTATTGTGATGGTGCAATAATAAGAGGGTTTATTGTAGTTTATTGTAGTTACAATGTTGGGAAGGGTGGAAAGGAATAATAGGAGTCATTAAATAGTTATAGAGGGTTTGATAAATAGAAGATTAGGGCTTCAAATAGATTACATTAGTTGTGCTAGGATGTTTCATTGCTGATGAACATATTGATGTTGTTAGCATTAAATAGGAAATTAATATTGTGTAGTGGGAGGTGGATAGCTGAAAACAATCTTGGCTATGGCCAGTGTAAACGGTGCCAGGCCAGGGCTGGGAATCTCAGTGATTGGGGAACTAGGGAGATATGGCGGTGGGAGGAGGTCCTGAAATGGAAGGAGACAGAGAGATGGTTATGCTCGGTCCCCTTCCAACCTTTGTCCCATCCTGAAACATGTAAGTGAGAAGGCTAGGAAGTAAGAACCCCCCATCACTGCTGTTGTTTAACACCAGGTCTATCAATAATAAGACTGCAACACTGTGCAGTTATATAACTACACAAGTTGTTGACCTGGTGTGTGTGACCGAAACCTGGACTCAAGAGGGCAAGACAGTTGCCCTAAAAGAGTTAACTTTTCCAGGTTTTTCGGTCCTTCATCAGTCACAAACTGTGGGGTGGGGGGAGGGGTGGCAATACTCATCCAAGAGGATTTTACCTTCGGGGCACTCCCCATTTGAACCATCACTGGCATTAATTGTGTTGGCTTGGTTTGGGACACTGAGGAGAGTTTGGCTGTCTGTTTGGTGTACCATTCACCTAGTGTACCTGTAGACAGCCTACCAAGTCTGCTGGAGTAGGTAGCAGGCTGGGCTTTGGCGTTCCCGAGACTGATAGTTCTCAGGGATTTCAATGTCCAGGCTGATGCTGCCAACGCCAGGCAGGCTGCGGACCTGATGTTATCCATGGCAGCACTAGGACTCTCCCAGATTCTATCAGGTCCCACACATCAGGCAGGCCACACGCTAGATTTGATTTTTGGCATGGACTTCGTAGATAAGGATAAAGTGCTGTGGTCACATCACTTTGCCCTAAAGGTCTGGATGAACATCCCACCCATCTCCTGTCTAGGCGACAAGCGGATTTATGCTCACCTGTGGAGACTCATGGATCCAGTAGGATTCTGGAATGCTCTGCGGGATCCAATGCCCTCCAGTGACTCATTAGCTGTGCAGATAGAGGACTGGAATTCCCATCTCTCTGAAGTTATCGATGAGATTGCTCCCCGATGCCCAAAGTCTGCTCCTGTGCTAAATTGCCCCCCTAGTATACAATGGAACTCAGGGGGATGAAATGGGAACTGAGATGGCTAGAGCGAGTGTGGCAGCGAACTCTGTTAGCCGGATTGCACATAATTATTAATAATGATGAGGGGAACATGATTAATTATCAATAGGCAATCGGCTGCGAGAGCGAACACCTGTGTATACAGAGGTCAGCCCTGCCGGGAGGTGTTGGTAACAGACCAGGAGACTTTATAAGGTTGAAAAATAAAGTCTTTTACTGAAGTTCTTCACAAGCAAACAATACACAGGCTCACACACAATTACTCAAGACTAGGAAATACAGAGAGAGGCAAAGCACATTTGCATTAGCAGGTAAATTGTTGGTGGGCTATACCTTCCGGTCCCGTCGTGTAGAGCGTTCCTCAGGAAAAATGGAGGGGAAAGAAACTAAGAAAATTGGGGACCATGCAGCCTGGCCAGCAGGTAACACGTGGGAACTCGGCCTGCAGACCAGAGTTTAAAGATGGAGGCAGGGGCTGGGGATAGCAATCTGCACATAAGAGGGTCAAAGGTTCGATAGGGGTCGAAGAGCAGAGAGAGAGCCAGTGGTCAGGCATCTCCTTATAAGCAGGAGGGTGGGGGCTGGTCCCAGCCTCTGGTTCCACCTCCTGGTAAGTTCGTCCCTAAAAATACCCTATTGGCTGGAAGGTCTAGGGGAGGTGTACCTGAGGGGTGGTCAATACTGAGAGCTAGAAACTTAGTCATGTCTGACACCTGGTAGCAGCTAGGATGAGTCACCAGGCCAATTCCATTGTCTTCTTGATGGCATTAGCCAGGCTGCTGATGGCCATCAGTTAGTTACCAGGCAACGATGAATAGTCTCTGCCAGGGCTACGTGACGTCTTGCAGGTGAGGGGGGAGGGAAAGAGGCTGCCTGCCTGATTTGGAAGGAGCTCTTAATGGCAGTTTTGGAGTTCCTAGTCCTTGTATTTTATTAAGGCATGGTGCTGTGTTTAGTGCATACTGGGTCTGTTCCATTTTCCTTCATGAGGAACAGGCTGGTAACCTATGCTGGGCACTGGAGCTGCTGGGGAGGTCAGGAGAATGTCTCTTGCCAGGGTGCAGTCTCTTCTGGCATCTTGGTGGGGTTGCCATGTGATTCAGTCCCTTAGGTATACACTGGCACAGTTTATTATTTTATTACAGTCCATAAAGAGGCTCAAAAGCCTTGCAGGGCAACAACTCGTGACAAAGAGGCGAAAACATCCTATAGACATTTATGCTTTTGCAAGCTTTTTTGCGGAAAAAGTCTTGTCTCTCTGTTGCAGCCTCAGAGCCACCATTGGTACAATAAATGAACTGGAGGCCTTGTGGCCATTTTTGGATTCAGTTTTGGAAACCTTCAACTGGCTTTCTCAAGCCGATGTTGACAGGATCCTGGGTGCAGTTAGGCCAACCATGTGCCTCCTAGACCCCTGCTCTTTGTGGCTGGTGAAGGCTGGCAGCAAAGATATATGGGACCCCCTGGCAGACATTATTAATCTGTCCCTTGATTCAGGGGTTTACCCAGAGGGATTGAAGGAGGCTGTGGTTATTCTGCTCTTGAAAAAGCCAGCCCTAGATCTGACTGATCCAGCTAATTACCGCCCAGTCTCGAATCTCTCATTTCTGGGTAAGGTAAATGAAAGAGCAGTTGCTGAGCAGCTCCAGAGTTTCCTGGATGAAACATCAGCAATGGACGCATTCCAATCTGGTTTCCACCCTGGCCATGGGATGGAGACAGTGTTAGTCGCCCTCACGGATGACCTCCGTAGGCAGCTGGACCGTGGCGGGTCAGTGTTGCTGATACTATTAGATCTTACGGCAACATTTGATATGGTCAATCATGATCTTTTGATCCACTGCCTCGCCAATGTAGGAGATCGTGGGACCATCTTGAAGTGGCTGATCTCATTTATCCATGGTTGGAGACAGAGGGTGGCGATAGGAGGAGACACGTCAATTAGACGCCCACTAATATGTGGTGTGCCTCAGGGGGCAATTTTCTCCCCAGTGTTGTTTAATATCTATATGTGCCCCCTTGCCCAGCTGGCTCGGAATTTCAGGCTTGGGTGTCACCAATATTCTGATGACACCTAGCTATACCTGTTGATGAGTTGATGACCACCCATCTAGCTGAGGGGTTGGAGGTCGTGGTGGGATGGTTGAAGCAAAGCCGGTTGAAGCTGAATCCAGCTAAGATGGAGGTTCTGTGGCTGGGGGGGGATTCAGGATTGGGGAGTCAACTCCCAGCCCTTGATGGGGTGCCTCTGACACTAGCACCTACTGTCAGGAGCCTGGGGGTGATCTCGGACCTCACTCTGTCTAATGGAGGCCCAGATCACCAGTGTTGTACGGTGGGCAATTTTCCAACTGCTCCAAGTTAGGCAGCTGGCCCCCTACCTGTCTTGCCCAGAATTTGCCACAATAATCCATGCAATGGTCACCGTCGGGTTGGATTATTGTAACTCACTTTACATAGGGTTACCCTTGAGACTGACCCGGAAGCTCCAACTGATACAAAATGTGGCTGTGTGGGTCCTTACAGGGACTCCACAGAGGGCACATATCTATCCAGTACTGCATGAGCTGCACTAGCTGCCAGTGGAGCACCAGATCAGATTCAAAGTTTTGGTGCTTATCTTTAAAGCCCTTAACGGTCAGAGACCTACATATATTTGGGACCACCTCTCCTGATATGTCCCCCAAAGGGCACTGAGAGCAGATAAGAACCTCCTGGTGATTCTTGGCCCCAACGATATCTGGCTGGCCTCAACCAGGGCCAGGGCTTTCTTAGCCTTGGCCTCAGCCTGGTGGAAGTCTCTGCTGAATGACATCCATGCCCTGCCTGATCTATTAAAGTTCTGCAGGGCACGCAAAGCAGAGATGTTCCACAAGGCCTTTGGTTGAGGCCAGTGATGGTTCCTTACATCTGCCTGGCACTCTCCCCCCCTCCCCCCATGAAAATCTGAATGTTAGATATGCCATCTTGTTTAAAGTGTTTAAATATTTATGCTGAATGTTTTAATATTGAATTTTGTAGTTTTAATTGGTTTTAAAATTGTACTGGATTTTATGTTGTAAACTGCCCTGAGCCCTGTGTAAGTGGGGAAGGGCAATTAAGAAATTGAATTAAATAAATAAATAAATAAACAAATAAACAAATAAATAAATAAATAAATGATAGTCAAAACTCAAGGTTTCTCCTCTTTCCTCCTTTTTCATTCCTGCCCCTTGAATTCTGAACAGTTGCCGCAAAGTTGGCAGGATGTCAATGCCCCCAAATTGAACCTGTGATTTGCTTCTTTCTTTGATTTATGGGATAGTATTCCAACTTTTTAAAGAAAAAGTGTCAGGTTGAGCAATGAATCAAAGATAAGCAGATTCTTGTCCTTTAAAAACATTTTGACCCAGTAAAGGAAGCCTCATTCATCTTTTGTAAGCCTCCCCATGTAGCTTCTGACTTGAGATCAAACTCTCCCCGCCCCCCGCCCCCGACTCTGGTCTTCTTGGCATTAAAACCACTGTTGCATCAAAGTAGAGGTTCTCAAAATGTCTGTCTCACTTGTTGCTTTTTGCTGTTCCAATCCAATTTCAGGAATGGTTACATTTTCTGTTTGTGGTTTATTATCAGTAGCTTTTTTTCCTCTCCTGTTAAATCCAAGGAAGTGTTGCCATTTTAAATCCTCCTAGGTATTAGTGTTTGTCTGTTTTGCAATTCCAAACAAACATACACACACACACACACACAGAGAAAACTGCACTCAGAATGTGTCCCCATTTGTTCTCTTAGTAGCCTCTGAATTTTTCCTCCAAACAAGACCAATATTATCATGTAATGTTTTGCTTTTCTATAGCACAGATGGTGTGAATATGCAGATTGGTGATTTTCTAATCAATACCGTGGCACTTGGGAGTATGTGCAAGTATTGTAATAATGCATTAGTCAGGAGTGATGTTGTAACACACTGAGATCATACACGTAAATCTAAGACGCCACGTCTAGACACTCCAGGGAAGATGGCAAGCCATGGGTTACAGTAGGTTTTAAGGCAGTGCAGACTTCCCAGTATGATGGGGAAATAATGCAATTTGCAGACTTTAATAAAACCATTGGGGAATTAATTTCAGCAGGATGATATTCTTTCTCAAGACGTCCACAATCTTATGTTAGCTTTGTGGCTAATCAGAACGAGAGACATTTTACCTGTTATCTTCCAGCATAAGCACAGTATGCTATCTGTGAATTGCACTAGATCTTTAATGCACTGAATATGAAAATAATCCCTTTATAGGTAGCGGTTTAGCACTATAAAACTGCATTATGCAAACAGCACACAGACAGCATGAACCTTGGAGATTCAGAATCTGAAGAGTTTACAAATTAATCTCATAAATGCTGGTTGGAGTTTGTTCTTGCAGAATGCATCCAGCCATTAAATTTGACCAACTGAACCTGCAAAGTTTTAATTAGTAGCTTTTTGATGATGTGCTATTCAACGAGTTCCATGAGCTATACCTTTTTTTTTAAATTATACATATACATAAAAAATTATACACATACATGTATGTGATGTAGGTGTTGCATACTTGATTCCCCTTGAAAAGGCATAGCTTTAAGCCTCCATGTCTTCCCCTTGCTATTTTAGTTGCCGTTGGCTATTTTGCTTTTGGTATAGCTTTTGGCATATAATTTTTAATCAAACAACCTCTGTTGAAATTACTGCCAGATGATAACAAGACACAAGCGAGTCACCTGCTACACCATGCCAGCAATCCTGCAATAAAAATGTCAATTTAAACCTGGCTAAGGATGACAAGGCACAATATTTTCCAAGCTCTGAACTGAATGCATAACAAGATCGGGTCTTTTGTGTTTACCGTGGATTTACAAGCAGCCAGTCCTATCTCTGTTGAAAAGCTACAGGAGACGAAAGTGTTAACTGGCTCCCAGAAAAGCTAATCAGGGCAGACAGGTGCAAATTCCAGGAGTTACTTGTCAATCAAGGATAGCATTTAAAAGCACCCCAGAATGTTTTGGGAAGGTGGCAATTTGTGGAGATACAGAAGTGGATTGACAGGTTTCCTGGGTAATATCCCTTGCTCCAAATCAGGGCTGGTTCACTCTGTCAAATCCCTCCATATACTCATGTATCAAGAGCAGCCCTACCATTAGGCAGGGTGAGGCGGCATGCCTCAGGCAGCAGATTGTGGGGTAGCATTAAAGGGCATCAAAATGTCAATTATTTAGTTTATTATTATACTTTGCCATCAGGTGAGGGACACCTTTTGGACTGACTGCCTCAGGCACCAGAATGTCTGGGGCTGTCTTGAATGCCTGACTGCATAGAGGCTAGGGTATAGCATTTGACTGCAGACAGGGTGAAATAGGTGGTAACCCTGGTAAGATGGTTACCATTTTCATGACAGCAGGTGCACTTTTCCCAACAGCCGCAATGGTAGAGAAAACTTCCAGACCTCTGAAGGTACAACCTAATTCCCACTGGCCTTCCTTCATGCAGTTCAGAACTATGTTCACCCTAAAACAGTTGGAAGTCTCATCCTACTCACAGTCTGAAGTTCAGCGCAATGTAGGATTTAAAAAAATAATAATTGAATCCTGTGTTCTATTCTGTGGGCCCAGTTTCTCTGATTTATATGCCTCTGGTATCTATCTAGGGTACTTTGATCCCACTCTTTGTTCAAGGAGCTCAGGTAGAGTTACCAAGCTCCAGGCTGGGCCTGGAGATCTCCTGGAATTACAACTGATCTCCAAAGAACAAATATTGGTTTCCCTTGGTCTGTGTGGCATTATACCTCCACTGAGGTCCCTCCCATTCTTAAACTCCACCCTTCTTGGGTTCTACCCCTGAAATCTCCAGAACTTTCCCAACCCAAAGTTTGGGGTAGTGTACCTAGTTCTCCTTCCCCATTTTATCCTCCCTCCAAACTGGCAAGGTAAGTTGGTATGAGAAAGAATCAACAGCTCCGGGTCACCCAGTGAACTTTATGGCAGAGTCAGCATTTGAACCTGGACCTCCCACTTCATAATCTGACACTCTGATCACTATACCACCCTGGCTGTGCCACCCTGACTCACACAAGTCCAAAGCCAGTCTTTTCCCCCATCTGAAATATGACACAAGCTTAGAAATAATAATCAGTTGGTTCAATGTGATGGCCATAATAGCTATGTCTTCAGTGTTTTACTGTGACCGCTGCTTGTTTGTGATGTGTAAATTGTAAAGAAAGCCTAGAAGAAAGAGCAGGGTACACAAACACAGAGCTGTTAGTAATTTCCCTGCATCTGGGATTGCCAAGAGTGATGTGTTGGAACGCTTAGAGTAAACTCCCCACGGCAAACTCCCTGGGGTTCAACTTGTAATTAGATCATCAGTTATGATGAGCAGCCTCTGAGAACACTTAAAAATGATTGCATTTTATCATGAGTTCTAAACTGGCTCTTTTCTGTTTGTGCACGCGCATTCTTAAGTTGCCACTTAGGAACTGTAATGTAGGTGCAGGAGAAGCTAGCATGCTTTCTAGACAAACAGTGCAATGCTCCATTCCTGATGTATCTTTGTCTAGCATCACAATATCTTGCCTCATGTTCCCCATTAACCAGTATGGATCCCTCATGGAGGAGACAGTGACAGTAGCTCTATCTGTATAGCACTACAGATAAGATTAGAATTTCAATAGCCAATCCACATACAAAAGAACCTCCTCAGGAAACAGGAAATCTCCTCAGGAAACAATCCATATACAAAAGAACCTCCTCTGGAAAGCCCCTCTATTAGCATGTTCATAGCCTGGGGAACTCCTACAAGATAATGACTCAGTCCTACCCCACCTTCCGAAGTAGATATAAATTACCTGCTTACCATTTTTCTTCTCACCTTGACACAGAGAGTACTCCATTTTTCTGTGTTATACCTCTGAGGATGCCAGTCACAGCTACTGGTGAAATGTCAGGTCCTACAATGCCAAGACCACGGCTACACAACCCGGAAAATCTACAGCAACTATATTACAAAATATTTCATCGGCATTTTTTTTTAAAAAAAACCAAACAATTCAAGAGTCCTGCTGGATTAGACCAGTAGTCCATCCCACTGTCTAGTCTAGAATCCCGCTGCACATAGTCTAGTCTAGCATTCCACTGCACATAGTGGCCAACAAAAATGCATAGAAACCAAAGCCTGTTGTTGCCTCCTGGCTGACTGCCTCTGAATGTGGCACAGTTTCAGCACTCAGTTTCAGCACTCAAGACAGTTTTGTCAAGAGCGAGTGAAGTAAGTAGCTTCTGAATTTGTGCCCACAGCAGGTACTGGCCTTGGCTACCCAGGCTGATGAATGCTGACCACATAAGTGCAAAAGTACACATGAGCTCAATAGAGACATAATTCTAATTGAGCACAGTGAATTAATTTCAGGGCAATGGAGCTCAACTCGAAACACTGCAAGGAGGTATGAATGGGAATACCGCAAAACTGACAGGATTTTCAAACGTTGTGGTATTTGTGCCTAAAACACCTCCCTCCTCCTTCCATGTTTATTTAGTTATTTATTTGCTTCATTTTTACCCCATTTTTCTCCCCACTGAGGACATCTAGCAGCTTCCATTGCTATCCTCCATTTTATCCTCAAAATGACTATGTGAGGTAGGTTAGGATCAGAGGATGGGACTGGCCGAAGATCACCCAGAAAACCTCCCATGGCAGAGCAGGGACCAATGCTCCCTCTAAGCTGTGGAGTCTTGTGAGCAAAATTTCTACTTTGTGAGCTACTGGCATTAAATTTGTGAGTGAGCAATTTGGCTACTGCATAAATTAGTTTGCTCTGGAGCCATCCTTCCTGAGCTAAGACAAAAATGTGTGAGCCAGAGGCTAAAAAACTGTGAGCTAGCTCACACTAACTCAGCTTAGAGGGAACACTGGCAGGGACTGAAACCTCCCAGATCCTAGTCTAACCCTCTAACCCCTACCCCACACCCAGTAGGATGAAGAGTTTTAGGAGAACTCAGAATCATGCACTGTTTTGTGTTATTTTGGTTCAGGCCTCATCTCTCCTATATAATAATTCTATTTTGGAGTGGCAACATTTGATGCACTCTCAGATCAGTTGGCTGCCTGCGCTGCCAATCAGAAGGGGTCCCTATGCATTGGCTGCATTGCCTGAGTCCCACTCACAGAGGCAGCGCCCGCCAAAACTGACCTCAGAACAGATTTTCTCTTCAGTAGATGCGGCCGTTTGCCAGCGTTCCAGAGAAGATCAGCCACGTGGAGCCTTGCAGCAGCAGTGGCCCTGCTACGGCAGGCAGGGTTTGTGCTGGGGTGGGTGGTACCATGGGGCCTCCCCCTCGGCAGGGCGGCGTCTGTCTGCTGCCCATCTGCTGCCCATCTTCGCCCCCCTCCCCAGCTGGCTTCTGACAATGCTGGTAGGGCTCCAGAAGGGATGGGTGGCATGGGGATTCCCCTTCAGCAGGGCGGTGTCCATTTGCTCCCCATCTTTGCACCCCCCCAGCTGGCTTTGCAGGGCACTGGTAGGGCTCCAGGAAGGCCAGGTGGCACCGGGGCATCAAAGAGCATTCACCAGCAAGTTTTTTTCATGTGGGGTGGGGGAGAAAGAGCTGCTCCACTTACCATCTGTTGGGCCCGTGGCTGTGCAGTAGCACCAAGTAGCCAAACAAGGTGCTTTGCGGCCCTTGGAAGACCAGGGTGCTGGGCACGTCCAGGTTGTAGAGCTGAGCCACCAGGAGGTAGCAGCAGCAGAGGGCCAGGAGCAGCTGTGTTGCCCCCACCGAGGAGAAAAAGAAGCAGCAGTCACCGCCTTCCTTCAGCTCCTTCACCAGGACCCTCATCCCTTTGTAAAGTGGTTCATTTCCAGACTTCCCTCCCAAAAAAACCCATCAGGCATGCAGGGAAAAGGAGTCCTGGGAAGGGTGGGGCCAGCGGGGAGCAACCATGGGAGACCATAGCCTGGGATGCCGCTCCCTCCCAAATGTTCCAAGCTTCCTCTTTTTGCCCATCTATGGTGGATTTTGCTTCAGCTTTGCCTCCAAGGAACTCAAGACGAGATGCTGTTCAGCCCGGCAGCCAGGGTGACCGGCTTCCAGCAGATGGGGGGCAGCAGGCCCACTGTCCTGCCCACAGGGAGCCCTGGCCTCCCAGCCACAGCAGTGGCTGGCTCAGCGCAGCTCCCATCCTGCGGAGGTCTGGTATGGCACTCGGGCAGAGCTGACGGGGAGGGAAGGATACAGGCACCTGCTGCAGGCCAGAGCACTCACCCAGACCCTCTTTCTAGAGCTCGTTGCATTTATTTCCACAATGGGACTTATTACTAGTAATATATATTACATAGGATACAGTGCAATGAGATGTATTTGAGAATTGTTATAATTTAGGTAAAAGATGAAACTGTAATAAAGATTATTGTTTCTAGTCAAGTTGTATAACTATAGATTGATAGTAGTCGGGGTTCTGTAATAATTCCAGCATTGTTTTCTGTACCCTGATGCCTGCTACCATGTCTTTTTGTTGTTTGAACTCAAAACCTCCTGGTGGTATGAATTAAAAATAATAGGTAAAAAAAATAGGTAAAAAAATAGGGCCCAGTGTGGTTTACAATGTACACATAGTACAGATAAAAAAATCTGATTGTAAAAACAAAACATAGCTGTGTACTAATCAATAGCAATTTGACAGCCCAAATAAATCACTCATAATGTCAATCTAAGACAAGCAGTACAAAGCTTAAGCACAAAAGCCTCTGCAAAAATCTCCTTCCAGGGAGCTTAGCAAAAAGGCTCTTCTGAATGCAACCACAATTCTCCTTTCCATCAGTAGCCATTTTTAGAGCATCAGAACAGCCACCCAATCGGAACAGGCTGCCACCATCCTTTGGGAGGGGAACGTGAACTAGCCCAGTGATTGGAGTTAGCCCATAGGTCCAGACATCCCCCCCACTTCCAAGCAGACACAGTTTAATTAGGATTGGACTCCAGCACCTTTTAAAAGAAACTTTTATATTAAAGCACATACACAAAGGAACTAGATGGACCTGCAAGTTGGACTAGATGACCTGCAAGGTCCCTTCCAACTCTAACATTCTATGATTCTATGAAGAGTTTGAAACACCATTTCAAGCCATTTATTAATGGAACCTACATATAATATGAAATGAGATGGCTGAACTGATACATATCATTGTGACTTGGATGGGGGGAAGGGGCCCTTTATATATATTTATATTATATTATATTTGATTTGATTTATTTATGTTGTAAACTGCCTTGAGTTCCACAAAATAGAAAGGTGGCTGGTTAATAAATGTTTACTTTAAAATAAATTAAATAAACTGTGTCACCTGAGGATACTTGGTGATACATCATCACAGGGCAGGCAGGTGGGAAGGTGGTATTGCTGTGATTTATTGGGACTCTGTTCCCCTAGAACAATGCCTTGTCCAGTAGACTCCTGGTTTTCAGCCTGTTTTCCTAGTACTGGAATTGCAAGACAGGACTGGTATACCACCAACCCTGCTGTCTCCCTGTCTGAATTGGGTGAGTGGTGGTGAGAACCCCTATGCTGGTTGTTCTGGGGAATATCAGTATTCTTGCCGAGTTTACCTTCCTAGGAGCAGTTCAAGATTTCGTGGTCTCCCTGACAACCATGCATCTTAGGGCTGCCATTGCCAACCAGTGGCTGGCAACCGGCAAGAATCTAGAGGGTGAGGTACCATCAGCCAATGGCATTACATCACTTCCAGGCAAAACCTGGATGTGACATCAATCCACTCAAGGAATTGCCTGAAACTCTATAGTTTTGCCATAAAGTTTCTGGCAATTCCCAGTGTGAACATGTTACTTCAGGGTTTTCCGTGGAAGTGAGGTAAAGCTGTCAGACAGCAATGACTTACTGGGACATCAAGATTCTGCAGCAGTGAAAAATCTATTAAAATGATAATCTGGAAATCATCTGTAGCTTTGGCCTAAATTATCATTGATATGCAGATGACACTCTATCTCATCTTTCCAATAAATCTTAGGGAGGCTGTGGAAATGCTGAACCAGTTTCTGGAGACAGCTCTGGGGTAGGTGCAGGCTAATGAAGCTTATTTCTAGTGCCTCCTGTTCTGGATGGAGTTACAATCCCCTAAAGGAGCAGGTCTATAGTTTGGAGGAACTCCTGACCTGGGTCTACTGCTGGATAAGCAAGTGGTGGCTGTGGCCAAGAGTGCCTTTGATGAGCTTTAACTGGTTAGCCAGCTGCAGCCTTTTCCTGGGCAAAAAAGAGATCTAGCCACTTTGGCGTATGCCATAGTAACATCTACATTAAATTACTGCAATGTGCTTTATGTGGGAGTGCCTCTGAAAAGTGTTTAGACTCTCCAACTGGTAATTAATTAATTAATTAGCATATGCCATTGTGCGTAGAATAGCCAGAAGATCCTAAGATTGTCTCTCAGCCAGAAGTTCTAGCTCTTTTTGCATTATGCACTCCTAGGTGGTGAGCTAGACTTGTTTTGAAGGCAAGAGATGTTTCAGAAGTGTTTTGCCATTGCCTGCCCCTGCATCATGACCCTGGTATTCCTTGGAGGTCACCCTTCCAAATACTAGCCAAGGCCAACCCTGCTTAGCTTCCAAGATCTGATGAGATCAGGCTAGCCTGGGCTATCCAGGTCTCCAGCTATTATAGAATACTGTAGCCATGATACTAACTAGAGTAGGTTATAGGGACCATATCAATACAGTTTTGGTCTATCTACATTGGATTCCAATCTGATTCTGGACCTAATTCAAGGTGCCAGTGTTGACCTTTAAAGCCCTATACAGTTTGGAACCAGCATAAATTAAGGACTACCTACTCCTTTAAATTAGACATGTGTAAACCCAAGTGAGGGTCTTCTAGGTCATGGCACCAAAACTGTGGAATGTCTTTCTGAGGGATAGTCATGTGCTCACTTCTGTCACCACCTTTTGCCAGTGGGTGGAGACTTTGTTTGTTTCATTGGGTGTTCCCTCAACAAGTCCTATATTTTTAATTACTGGGTCTGTGGTTTTTCATATATGCGTTTTGCTCAATTGGTATAATGTTCTACTCTTAATTGTTAGCTGCTGTGATGGCACTGATTAGGCAAAAGGGCAGAGTATAAATGCCTTTAATAAATAATATGATATAGCACAAATTATGGGGAAAGTTATATTTTTTATATCTTTGGGGGGTTAGTTATGGCCCCAGTTATGCAGGAGGGAAAATTATAATATAGTAGGGCCTTGGCTTGCCTTTAATCAGAGGCTGCATTTTAAGGTTTATTTTAAATTAGGAATAAGGCCCATTGCGGAGATAAATACAACGAGCTCTAGAAAGAGGCTCTGGGCATGTGTCCCAGCCTTGAGCACTCAGCGTCAATTTGCTGTGGCAACCTCAGCAGGGTATAATGATATAGAGTCCACCCTTTTATCTAGGGGAACTGATCTTTGCCATCTGAAGAGCAGTTGTAATTCTGAGTGATCTCCAGCCCTCACCTGGAGATTGGCAACAATGGTTCCCCAGGAGAAAACAGATGGTTTGGAAGGTGGAGTCTATGGCATTATACCTATCTGAGGTCCCATCCCTTCTCAAACCCCACCCTCTCCAGGCTCACCCCTCAAATCTGCAGGAATTTCCCAACCTGGAGGTGGCAGCCCTTCTCCTTCCTAGCCAACCATCTACATACCGTTAACTGCCCCCTGACTTCAACTTTCCTTTTCCTCCTCCCTCCCTGCAGCCTCCCTAGGAAAAGTACAGTCTTTCTCAACAGTGGGGACCAAAGCAGTTCACATCATTCTCCTCTCCCCCTTTTGATCTGCACAACAACCCTGTGAAGTCGGTTAGGCTGAAAGTCTGTGAGTGGTTCAAAATCAACTTTCATAGCAAAAACCTGGGTCTGGCAGACCAAACTCTGAATTGCTAACTGCTATGCCACTCTGACTGTGGTATTGCCTGGTATACAACTGAACTCCAGACGACAGACCTCTCTCTCCCCCTGGAGAAAATAACTGCTTTGGAGGGTAGACTCTATGGCATTCTATTCAGCTGAGGCCTCTCCCCTCCTCAGACTCTGGCTTCCGTATACTCCACCATAAAATCTCCAGGAATTTCCCAACCTGGAGCTGGCCAGGTCAGGACTGGCCCCAAAGAGTCCCCCCCAAAGGTTAAAGTAGGCCTGGAAAGGGTCTCCCCCCCTGCCTTTTACTGACCGTACCAAGCTTGGTTGCCTAGCAACAGCCACTGAGGGAAAGTGAGCCACACAGCAGGAGGAGAAGAGAATGGTTTGACAGCCAGTGGCCCACCTCAGTAGTCAGCCAGCCACGGAGGAGCCAAGCAGTAGAAGCATCTTTGTTAGGAGAGACAGCCTTTTTGGCAGTTTATTCTGTCAGGGAAGAGTGAACAGGCTGGCAGTGGGCAGGAGAGAGGAGCTGACCCAGCACCCAGCCAATGGCATGCAAGTACTCTTGAGTGGCAGTTGATGGGCCAATGGCTAATGGAGCACACAGCACAGCCAATGGGAGAGTCGGAAAGTGCCAAGACGCTGGGCTTTTATACATATATAAGATGATTGACAAGATGCCACTAACAAGTCTAGAGATAAATTTTCAGATTTTTTGTCACTGTTTGTTATTTAAATGACTTCAGCAGCAGACTGTCTCTTCTATTTAACACAAGTAGAACATGTTGATCTGTTACTGTTTATGCAAGCAAGGATATTGGATCACAAAAAGAGGGTTAGTCTGTGAGCTCTTAATGAAATGCAAGGAAAAACTAAGCACTTATTTGTCATTATGAAAAGGGGTGTGGGGGGGTTACAAGTAATTTTTGCTTTGGAATAAGTGGCCTAAATTACTGACTGTGTATATGAAAGAAACATACTTTTGTAGAGGGGGAATAACAACAGGTGACAGAAATTATTTATTTTTGCTTTTCACAGGAGACACTCATAAGAATTTGTGCCAGATATCTAAACACAGAGTTAAGTAATAAGCAGATATTGGTGCCTTTTCGGATCAATATAGAGGTTTGGTGACCCAAAGAGGTTAAAATTGACTCAAAAGTAGGGACGTAAATCTTGGTATTGACTGAAAAGCAAAAATCGATATATATATCATTATAAGCATTTTTCTTTTGGAAGAGATGATAAAAGTAGGGTGGATTTTAAGACTTTACACTTATATGGTTGTGATGGCTGAGTTGTTTATGCCATTTAGATAACTCATCCTGGACTCTGGTGCCCCTCCCTCCCCAGTTCAGTTCTGAATGTACAAAACCTTTCAGATCGTATGACATTATTCACATTCTTTCACAACTCACCTGTAATTATGTCCTTAGAATTGCAATGTGATGCAATCCAAGATAAGGGCTTAGATCCAGAGATGCACAAGCAGAAACATAAATGGACTTAACATAGTTCCACTTGCACAAGATCTTTCCTATATATTATAGTGCTGGAAAATTGGTTGTGGAAGATGTTGTGCAAGTGGAAAAGCAAGTGGAGATACAACAAATTTGACTGGCCAAGCAGTTACTGCCCTCTTTTTCTTGTATTTCTCCTTGCAGAAGCTGTGCACTTGATCCGGTCTCTCTTTCTGGATACACAACAGGGGGAAAACATCTGTTTGATATTCTGATATAAAAAAGGTAAAAGTCAAATTATTTCCTTACATACAGACATACATGGTAGCTCAGCACCTGCTGATGCCAAAATCTGAGCCTGTATTGTCTCAGGAAGAAACAATCAGCTGTGATGTTTTCCCAGGGTTTTTGTTGATGAAATATCGAGAATACACCTCAGTCTGGATATCAGTTGTAACACGGGCATGCCAAAAGAAAGGTCTAATACACTACCAGTTCTGTTTATGGACCATTTTGATCCAGTTTCTGTGATGGATGTCAACAAGATCCTGGGATGGGTGAAGGCCACTACTTGTACATCCTGGTGGCTAAAATCATCTAAGGACCTCAGTAATAAACCTTTACTATCTAATACATATCAATCACTAAGTCAGGGCACCTTTCCTCGGCTGCTAAGAGAGAATATTATCCGTACACTATTTGAAAAAAACATCCCTACAGAAAAATGATGTGGCGAATTATCGCTCAGTCTGTAACCTGCCCTTTCTGAGCTAAGTGATTGAGAGGGCAGTAGCTGATGAATTCTGGGTCTTCTTAGATAACTCATCTGCTCATCATGTGTCTGATGAAGAGACCTGTGTTTCTCAAAAGCTTATGCTACAATAAAGTTTGTTAGTTTTAAAGGGGCTACTGGACTTTTTACTATTTTGCAGCAACAGACTAACACGGCTAACTCCTCTGGATCATCAAGCCAGGTTATGGGGCGGAGATGGCTCTGCTAGCTTTAGTTGATGATCTCTGCCTGAGTGCATACAAAGTCCATACCTCTTTATTGCTCTTGTTGGACTTAAATGAAGCCTTTGATACAGTAGATCATAGCAACTTTTTATTATTATTTTTTATTTCTACATACATCCTACACACTAACTAAAAGTACAGCTGTACAATGACCTTATATGCTAATATTTACTATCTTAAGTCAAGGCTTATCTCTTATTCAAACTGAGAATAAAAATTCTATTCTATTATTTCATAGTGCAAAGAAAATTAAAGTTGTTAACATTGCAAGCTTATATAATATAGTAAAGATATTTCTTCCAAAGTTTAAGCTATTTTCTGCTTTTCTTTCCTGACTACTTGCTTTTCTTGTATTGTGGTGGTTTGGGTGCAGCTGCTCCCAATTCTGAGTCAGATTCTTCTTCAAAGCTGCCATCTACAGATGTTTCATGACTTTCCAAGCCATGCGAACTGTCAAGTTCTCCTTCTTCTTCTTCCTCTGTGTTCTTTGTATCCTTTTTGAGTTTCTGGTGCCTTTGCAAAAGTTGCTTTGCTTTGGTAAAAGAGTCAATCTTTTCTTTTTTGCCTTTGTAGTTCAACATCAAGCCTTCAGGTAGTATCCATCGGTATGTAGTGTCATTTTCCCATAGATAGGTGGTTAAATCTTTATATTGTTTTCTCTTCTTCCTTATCTCAAAAGGAATGTCATTTAATATTCTGATGTCTTCTTCTTTGATTTTCAATATAGTCCCAGATGTTGCTTTCAATATTGCATCTCTTATAGATCTCTTTGAGAATCTGACATATATTTCACCAGGTAGGGTTTTTTTCCTTGATAAATTCTGAATATGTCCTGTAGATCATATCCATTTCGCTTTGTAATACTTCTGCCTTAATACCTGTCACTGGTGAGAGCGCATCACTGAGGATTTCTTTCAGATTCTCAGATTTGTCTTCTGTTACTCCTTGAAATCTCAGCACATATGAAGATTTTTCCATTTGTAGCTGCAAAAGTTGAGTTTTATCTGAAGATCTTTCTTTTTCCACCACTTCCAGTCTTTGATCAATTGCTTTGGTCTTGTTTTCAAATGCCTCTGTTCTTTTGTTAGATTTTTTTAGGTCTTTTTGTACAAGGTCTTGCTGATGTTAGTCATCTGAACCACCAGAGGTCACAATGCAGTATCCAACATGCCTGCAAAGTCAAAGTTCACTTCCGGTTTAGAAACCGGACGTGTTGAGCTGGCAGTTCCTTGTTGTAATTTAACTTTTGCTGCCATCTTTTCAGCTCAATAAGACATTGTTTATATTTTATAAAAGTTCGCTTAAAACTTTGGAAGTTTATTTGCTCTAACATTTTAACAGTCTGGCATTGTACTGATTAAATTCAGCTATATGCTCAGGCGCTGCCGCTTCTTGCCCCCTCTAATGCTTTTAAAAACTTTGCCATTTCAAGGGGTGGGTAGCTTCCTTCCCCCTCTGCTTTTTTTGGGGAGCATCTGGGCTGGCATCTTACTCATGCTCCACTTCTTCAGGTAAGAGAAAGTCTTTTTATTTTTGCTGGGTCAGTTGCTTGCTGGTCCAGTATGCTCGTTTCATGCCCACAGTGGTTCCGCAGTGGCAGGGACGTATAGGGACAGGGAAGAGCCTGAATCCTTTGGCCTTGGCCTAGGGAGAAGCACTTCCAGAGCCCCAGGCTGGGGGTCACCCTTCAAGGGCCCCTGGGGGGAGTCCAGAGCCAGCCAGACCCCCTCCCCACTGCTGGATCACAGGTTGCTCTCTCTGGACCATTGGACAAGTGTGCCCACAATCAACACACCAAAACCGGAAGTCTCAATCATAGCACCTTTTTGAGGTGCTTGGAGACAGAAGTAGATATCAAAGTATGTGCGCTGAACTGGATCAAATCATTCCTCATGGATCAAAGTCAAAGGGTTGCTATTGGAAACCAGATATCAGCATGGCACCTATCCTTTGGAGTTCCACACAGCATAATTCTATCCTCCATGCTTTTCAAACTCTATGTAAAACCCTTAGGACAGGTCATTTGTAGTTTTGGGGTTGGTTGTCATCAATATGCAGATGACACCCAGCTCTATATATCCTTATCCAAATTTCCTGGTAATGAAGTAGAGGTCTTGAATAACTTCCTGGCTGCTGTGGTAAACTGGCTAAGAGTAAACACACTGAAAATCCTAAAAAGAAAGAGGCAGACCTGGTTGGGACCACCACTCTGCTTCCAACTCAGCCTAACCCATAAGAAGATGGCCCCTTACCTTAATTCGGCTGATCTGTCCATGGTGACATCAAGACTAGACTACTGTAATGGACATTAGCCTCCCCTCAAAATTGATTTGGAAATTCCAACTGGTACAGAATGCTGTGGCTTTGCTATTATCCAGAGCTAGATGGAGCACACATTACTTACATCCTGCGGTCACTCTACTGGCTGTTGATCAGTTACTGGGCTCAATTTAAGGTATTGGCTATCCCATACAAAATCCTTAATGGTTTTGGATCCTCATATCTGTGATACTCTCCCCCTATGTTCTGCCACAACATCTTCACTCATCAGAGTAGGGTCTTCCGCAGGTGCCAACCTACAAATGGCAAAATCAACAAATGCCCATACACATGCCTTGTCTGTTATGGCCCTCACCTTATGGAATGGTCTACCTGAAGAGGTCAGGGAGGTTCCCATTCTCCTGGCTTTCTGCAAACTATGCAAAACTGAATTATTCAAGAAGGCCTTTTGTTGTGTACTGCCTCTTTAAGAGGCTATCCCAGTAGGCTTCAGAGCAATCAGGAGAGTAGGAGGGACTCAGTGCTTCTCTTTTCAGTCTCCTTGATAGCAGCCTGCAGGAGTGCAGGGCCTATGATGAATCAGCAGAACTAGGCCAGGACGACCCTGGCCTAGAGCTCTAGAAACAGGTTAAGTTTTGTTAGGTTGCCAGGTCCCCTCATCACTTTGGCGGGGGGATTTGGGGGGCATTCTGAGGGTGGGTGGGGATGTCGTGTGGGGGATGCTATGGTATTTGGGTGAAACTCTACGATTGTTTCATCCTTCAACCATAGAGTTTGCCCAAATACCAGAGTGTCCCTGCATGAAGTCCCCGACACAATGATGTCACTTCCAGGTGACATCATCACATCTGGGACATTGCAGGGCACTGTCCCTGTTTAGGGGCAGGGTTTCCCCTGCCAGCCAGCTGGTCCATGGTGGGGAGAAGCCCCTGAAATCAGGGGATCCCCCACCTGGACCTGCGGGCTGGCAAGTCTAATTGTTATTCCTTATTCCAATAGCCAAGTTACCGGCTCTACAGCTACTGTTTGTTGTTTGCTCCAATACATGTGGCAGTTAAACTGTGTTCCCCCTGCTATTAAAACACCCAGGAAACTGTGAAAATAAGCTGAGAATTCAGTGTTCCCTCTAAGCAGAGTTAGTGTGAGCTAGCTCATAGTTTTTTGGCCTCTGGTCCACACATCTCTGTCTTAGCTCAGGAAGGATGGCTCCAGAACAAATTAATTTATGCAGTAGCCAAATCGCTCGCTCACAATTTTAATGCCAGTAGCTCTCAAAGTAGAATTTTTTCTCACAAGGCTCTACAGCTTAGAGGGAGCATTGGTTGAGATCAGACTAGCTTGCTCCTTGCCTTCCTTGACTCACAACAGAAATGGTTGCACTGGGCCATATTGAAGAATTTGATGTAAGTCAACTCACCTCGTGGAACTGCTATGCAGAAAGACTATCTTACTGTCTACTAGCTAACAAGATCGAAGGGGCAGAATAAAAGTGTGCAATTTTATTGTGTGTCTGTGGAGCAAAACCTTTTGCTATTGTTTGTTCTCTGACTGCACCTGCTGCACCAAGTACAAAAGCTTATGATGAACTGATAGCTCTGTTGGAGACACATTTTTGCCCAACACCATCTGTTACTCTACAGAGGTTCTATTTTTGAAACTGTGACCAGCGAGCCAGTGAAAATATAGCAGAATACATTGCAGAGCTCCATCACCTTTGCTGAATATTGTGAATCTGGGGATCTTCTGGAAGGCTTGTTATGAGATCAGCTCATCTGTGAAGTTAAGGATGAGGCCATCCAGAGGCACCTCATCTCTGAACAGTATCTGACTTTTCCTGCAGCACAGCAACAAGCATTAACAGCTGAAGTCACTTCATGTAATGTCAGAGAAATCTGTAACAGGCACCCCACTGATGCCCACATTCTCCAACAAACCAAGGAATCAGATGAGGAGCAAGTACAGAGACTCACAACCACAGCAGTGGGATTACATAAATCAAGTAATGCATCTATATGTTTAAACTGTGGAGGAAAACATAAACAAAGTGAGTGCAGATTCAGGAATGCCGAGTGTCACACTTGACAAAAAAGGGGTCACATAGAAAGAGTTTGTCAGTCAATGGCTAATCCCAGAAAACAAAGAGAGTGAGGAAAAGGTACCTGGCTTCAAATGAACCATAATTAGGAGGGCTTTCCTGAGGAAGAAGTACAAACATTTCACTCCATTCAACATATTCATGCTGTTGAGGGGCAATGCCCAGAAATGATTGCTATTGTAGAGATAATCAGAAGTGTGAAGTGGAAGTTGACTCTAGGGCTGGATCCACTATCATAGACAGCAACACATTTTCACAACTATTCCAGGACCATTCTCCCAAATTACACAGATCAAAATGTCACCCCCAGGGCTCTTTTTGTAGCAGGAACTCCTTTGCATATTAGGCAACACACCCCTAATGTAGCCAATCCTCCAAGAGCTTACAGAGAAGAAGAAGAAGAAGAGTTTGGATTTATACCCCGCCCTTCACTGCCCAAAGGCGTCTCAGAGCGGCTTACAAACTCCTTTCCCTTCCCCTCCCCACAACAGACACCCTGTGAGGTAGGTGGGGCTGAGAGAACTCTAACACAAACTGTCCTTGAGAGAAGAGCTGTGCCAGAGCTTGTGATTGACCCAAGGTCACAACAGCAGGTGCAAGTGGAGGAGTGGGGAATCAAACCCGGTTCTCCCAGATAAGAGTCCGCGCACTTAACCACTACACCAAACCGGCTCTTCTTATAGGGCTACTGTAAGCTCTTGGAGGATTGGCTACATTAGGGGTGTCTCACCTAATATGCAAATGAGTTCCTGCTACAAAAAGAGCCCTGTTTGTGACTAGTGTCCAGATCCTTGGAAGCTGTGATGTAGATGTTTGTTATCGACCTGTCAAGCAGACATTACCCTTGGTAGTTACAAAAGGGATCTGTAAAAGCCTGCTGGGAAGAAACTGGTTCACACTCTTGGGAATCAGTATTCAAGGAGTACATAATGTCTGCCCAACAATTGTGGAAGAACTGACATCTGAGTTCCCACATGTATTCACTGAGGTATTAGGAGCATACAGAGGTCCTCCAGGAGTAACTTTTCAAATGGACCCTACCATAACACCTATTTGTTTGAAGGTCTGGAATGTTCCTTTCTCCCTAAGACCAAAGATCAGTGAAGAAATCAGCTTATTGCACAAGGAGCCAGCAATTCATGCAACCTGGGGCACCCCTATTGTCCCTCTCTTGAAACCAAATGGCAACAAATTTATTTGTGGGATTACAAATGTGCTGTAAATAAGGCACTCAAGCAAGACCCATCTCCAGTGCCTCCCATAAACCAGTTGTTGTCTTTTCTAGCAGGAGGAAATATTTTTGTTGGATGACAAGGCTGCAGATACCCAAAGCATTATTACACACAGAGGGGCTTTTCACATGAAACTCCTTCAATTTGGAATCTCAGTGGCACGAGGAACTTTCAGCACTTCACTGAAACTTTATTAGCAGGTATTCCTGGGGACTTCAATGATGTCTTAATTATGGCCAGGGGTCTTTTCGTAGAAAAACACCTGCAGGAGCTCATTAGCATATGGTATGCTAATGAGCTATTAGGCTATTAGCATATGCCACGCCCCCTGACATCACCGGAAGTGATGTCAGAAGGGGACGCAAAATGGGGGGGAGGCATCTTCAAAAGCCTTCCCTTCCCTAGCTGGTCTGGGTGGGGGAGCTAAGAGAAGGGGTTTAAAGTTTAAACTCCTTCTCATGAGAGTTGGGCCACAGAAGGAGGAAAGAGGGAAAGAAAGAGAAGGAAAGGGGAGGGAAAGAAAGAGAGGGAAGAAGGAGGGAAACAGGGAAAGGAGGAAAAAAGGGAAGAGAAGAAGGTGGGAAAGAAAGAAAGAGAGAAGAGAAGAAGGAGGGAAAGAGGAAAAAGAGAGAAGGAAAGGAGGGAATGAAAGAAATTTGGCGGCAACTCGGCCCCATTATATCCTATGGGCCATTGAAATCAATGGTGAAAACATAGGGTATATTCTGGGGGCTGGAGGGAGGGGTTTGAGGGAGAGGCTCCAAAATCACAGGGTAGCTGATGGAGCCTCTCCCTAAGATACCCACCAAGTTTCAAGAACATTGGATCAGGGGGTCCAATTCTATGGGCCCCCAAACAGGTTGCCCCTATTCCCTCCATTGTTCTCTATGGTGGGGGAAAAGTAAGTTTTTTTCTCACCATAGAGAACTATGGAGGGAATAGGGGCAACCTGTTTGGGGGCCCATAGAATTGGACCCCCTGGTCCAATGTTCTTGAAACTTTGTGGGTATCTTGAGGATAGGCTCCATCAGCTACCCTGTGAGTTTGGAGCCTCTCCCTCAACCCCTCCCCTCCAGCCCCCAGAATATACCCTATGTTTTCACCATTGATTTCAATGGCCCATAGGATATAATGGAGCTGAAATTGACATTCGGCTGCCTGAAAGATTCCTGGGGACGCCGGCTGGGGGCGGGGCTTGGCTCCTTAGCTCCGGGAGCTGGGCTCCGGTGCGCTCCCCCCCCCAAAAAAGACCCCTGATTATGGCCTACTCTGTGTATGGGAGAGTTTGTGATTCCATGGTGTTTTCCTTGGGAGGTTGTTCTAAGGCTGGAATGGAAGGAGTTTCTTGAGGTATCTGGGTATTGCCTTCTCTAAGGAGCAACTCATGATTCGACTCAAAAAGGTTCTGCAGAAGTTTGATCTTTCAGGCATCACAGTTAAGGAAGAGAAATGCCAGCTGGGAGTTCCCAATATCACATGCCTGAGATACCAGATTCCTGCAGCTGGATAAGGTAAAGGTGATACATGATGCCCCTAGACCAAAATGCAAGGAAGATCTTCAGGCATTTCTGGAACTCCTAAATTTTTGTCATATTTTCTTAAAAAACAAAGCCACTATAGTAGAACCTCATCATTGCCTGTTAGATGAAAGGTGCTCAATGGAAGTGGACACCCCCTGCCTTAAGCTGTCTACTTCTGCAGATACCTGACTGTGCCATCCTTCCACTAATGGAAGCCCTTATACTGGAATCCATGCCAGAACCCCATCTTCAGGCTGCAGAGATTGCTAGAATGACAACAAAAGATCCCCATCTTGGCACGTGCTCTCCACTGGGTGTGGAGGGGCTGGCCCGCAGAAAACTGGCTGAAGTATTCAGGCCATTTTCATCCCATCAGTATGAACTGTCAGCTCATAAGAGTTGCCTATTATGGGGAAACAGGGTGGTCATTCCAGAAGCAGGATGCTGAGTCATACTAAGAATTCTACATGCAGCACACCCAGGAATGGTTCCAATGAAGGCACTGGCCAGAAGTTATGTATGGTGGGCTGGACTAGGTGCTGATATTGAAAGGATCATGAGTGAATAATGCAGGATAGGTCAAGCTACTTGCAACAATCCACCAAAACCACCAGTTTCCCCTTGGGAAGTGACAAAGTTTTGGTCTCAATTCCACATAAACTTTGCTAGCCTTTTCCAGGGCAAAACCTTCCTAATTATTGTGGATTCATTTTCAAAATGGCTTGAAGTAGCCATCATCCTGGCTGCAACCTCGAATGCTGCCATCATAGTTCTCCATCAACTTTTTGCAGCTCACAGAGTGCCAGATACAATCATTTCAGATAATGGCACTGCTTTCATCTCTGCAATTTTCAAAGACTTTGCTAATAAAAATCTCATTAGGGCTATCACAGTGGCACTACATAGACCCCAGGGAAATGGGACCAAAGATGCACTGAAAAGGATAATTTCGGGGCACTGGGCAACTAGTTTGGCAAGATTCCTGTTGGCACATGTTACACCCTGCTCTTCAACTGTCCTAGCTGAGTTGCTTATAGGACATCATCTCAGGACATGCCTATATCACGTCCACCCTGATATTGCAAGCAATTTGGCCTCTAAAAAAGAACAGGGGCTGTATTCTGCTTTGACATCTAGGAATCTGTGTACCTTCTCTCCTCAGGAACCAGTATGGGTTCAGAACTATGGAAACAGTTTACACTGAGTTCCATCTAAAATAGTGGAAGCAACAGGGCCTGTCAAATGTAGAATGCAGACAGCAGATGGCCTGTTATGGAAACATCACATGAACCAACTGTGTGGTCACACGGACACTCTAATTCAGAGGTGTCGAGCTCCTTTGTTACAAGGACTGGATCTGACATAAATGTCACTTTGTCAGGCCAGGCCATGTGTCCCATAAACGTAACGCCAGATACCAGATATATAAACTGTATAAAGGACAGGAGCTGGTAAGCTCTGAATTGTTGTATCCTTTACAGCAGAAACCCATGGGCTGGGAGGGGGGTGCAGAGGAAAACCCATATGGGCAGACTGAAGAGCCAGCAGTGCAGCACTGGGCAGATGCTCCCATGCTGCTTGACTGCTGCAGACAAGGTTGTTCCACCATGCTGAAGCCACAGTCACAGTGGCTCCACCCAGTCACCCCAAGCAATCTTCTGTACCCTCCCTTGCACTAGTTGCTCATGAGCCACATGAGAGTTCTGGACGGGCCAGTTTCAGCCCCTGGGCCTTATGTTTGATACCCCTGTTCTAATTCTTCAATGGAATCTTCTAAGGAAATCAATCCACTGTTATAACTTGAGATCAGGCAGCTCTTTCTTCTATCAGTGATTTCAGTTTACTGGAACAGAACACAACAACACAGAGAACACACAGAACAACCCCAATTTATATACAGTTTGGAACTGGCTAAACCACACCCCTAGAACAGTAAGGTCCAATCATAAATGGCTTAGGACCAACAGGGTTTGTTCCCACCAAAAGTCATAGTCTTCCCTGATTGGTCCATTGCACAACGGCAGCCAATCAGGCTGTTGATTTTAGGATACTGAGAGTCCATGGAGCTTGTGACTAAAGCTCAGGCTGGCTGAGTTCAGACTGGCAGTTTGAAGCAGAAGGGAGTCGTTGCAAAAAAGACCTGGAACAAACTGTCCCGGTTTTCCTGGTCACACTGTGTGGACTGATGCAGGAACATACCGGGAGGAGGCGTGAGGGAGTGTTCAGACTGCTGGACCGGAGGCGTGGCTGTAAATGGCTTTTCCTTGGTAATTTGGCTATGTGCGCATGTGCGCACATGTGCCCATGCACATAAGTGCATCAGAGCGATTTGGGGAGGATCCCATTGTGCCAGCACCACATTAGGCAGTAGAGTGGAGCACATCCAATCATATCGCTGCTGCCTCTCCAGCGCAATCAAGTGCACCTTATGCATGGAAACACCCAACAGACATTATTACTGCGGGTTGTTCCTGGCTTTTCGGGTTAGCGTTCATACTTCCCAGAAGTGGAATGAAGTAGAACAAATGTGCTCTATGGGATTTGCTACCACTTTCACCTGGTATCTTTTAAACACGGGAGTGAAGCAGTACACAACGGATTGACCACGGGTGGGGAACGCCAGACAGATGTGCCTGTGTGAACAGCCCCATTAATCTGCTTGTGAAACGTTGCTCACATGCGACTATAGCGGGGCAAACTGCCAGTCTGAACTCGGCCACTCATTCTACAATTCAGGCCATCCATATTACACAATACATAATACCCCTCCCCCCTAAGTCAGCACACATAGTCTTTCAAGTAGCCTGGGCGAGTTCTTGTTCTTTGGGAGCATCGTGGCTCCCCCATCAAACCGAATGGCACCATGAGGATCTGCGCAGACTACAAAGGTACACTCAACAAAGCTCTTCAGCAACATGCATACCTGATGCCTGTTGTCAGCCACCTTCTTGCTTCACTCGCATGTGGCAAGATTTTTGCCAAGCTCGACCTGGCTCAAGCTTACCAGAAGCTTCCTGTAAATGATGCAACAGCCGAAGCCAATAAGGATCACCCTCCTTCATCACAAGGGAGTGGTGAGCTTATTACTGAGTTACCTGTGGGAAGAGGTTTTCTCTGCTGAGACTGCAGTTGAATTAAGCCAAAGGGGAAAACCACAATGGCAACAAAAATGTCTGGCCTGAATGGCTGAATATTCTGCCTGGGGTGGAGTGGTGTTGTGTATTGCCTCTATCTCAGAAGGCCTCAGAGCAAGCAGGAAAGTAGGAGGAATTCTCTTTTCAGTCTCCCTGGTAGCAGCCTGCAGGAGTGCAGGGCCTACGAAGAACCTGCAGAACCAGGCCAGGACAGCCCTGGCCTAGAGCTGTAGAAACAGCTTAAGTTAAGCATTGTTATTTCCTTATTCCAATAGACAAGTTACCTGCTCTACAGTTACTGTTAATACGGAGGCCTTCAGCCAAATGGGACTGGGTGTTTGTTGTTTGCTCCACTATTAACTTTTCTATGGAGGCAATAGGGTTGCTCTCTACAAAATGATTTACAAAATTATGTGGGTAAATTATTAAGGACTGTAGTCTATACTACAATGTATATTTTGCTGTAAGTAGGATCCAGCTATGTAGTTTTTGCATCTTTTAATGTGTCATGTTAATACTTAAGTTTTGCTTCAGTTCTGTTTTTAGATTTTGGGTTGGCTGTACAACCCTAATCCTATTGCATTATTTATTGAATGTCCCATCCTATCAATTGTATTGACTCACTCTGTGTAATCTGCCTTGAGTCTGAGTGATGAAGGTGGACTATAAAGAACATAAATAAATAGTATATGGTAGCTTTTCTCTCCTCCTAACTTTTTTTTTAAAAAAATTCCCATGTAAGGAATGTTGGTCACTGATTATCCCACCCAATTTTCTTCCTCACTGCCGCCCTCATCCTGTGTGGCTTTTGTTCACATAAGCCCCATGATTTCTGTTATAGCTTTTTCAGTCATCAAAAGAGGCTATTCCTATTTCTTTCACTGGGAGAAAAACTGTCAAGATCCAACCAACTGGATCCCCAAAGAAACAGTTCAAACATGAATGTCTATCACTTGATGAATGAGTGTAGCACTGTTACAAACCTGCACATGGGGAATGAGCCATCACAGACAGAAAGTCTATATATTCACATCAAATGTAATATTTTCAGCTGAGTTCATTTAATATGGTCAGATGCAGAACTTACCAAATATGATGAGAAAGCTTCTGGCTTTGGCAACTTGTGGACAGATGCACCTCGTCGAGCTCTGATGGGTGCGATCCATTCTCGAAGTTGCAGGGAGGGAGACTGGATGATTCTGGTCTCCCCAGAAGCCCTTGTCGGAGGCTTCTAGCCTGGGATGTGGAAGGAGCCACTCCCAAAGCTGTAGCTGAGGGATTGAGGCTCCTTTTTGTCCCATAAGGTCCCATTGTCCTGAGGCCAGCAATAGTGCTCAGAGGCGCACTCCGGAATCAGAGCGAGCAAAGGATCTAAGCAACAGAGACCTTCCCTATGTTATTGACAACTATGGACAATAAATGTGAGTGATGAAACTGTAAAACAATAAGTGCCAAAGTGGGAATCAGCAAAGAAACAGCAAATCCCTAAACTTAGAGAAGGGGGGAAACCCTTCCAGAGGGGGAGGAGCAACCCTACCCTAGATAAAACAATGAGAAAAGTAATGAGATTTAAAAACAAAGTTGAACTTTTGAAGCGAAAACATTACTTAACTCACCTTGAGTGCAGAGGGCTACATTGCAGACTGTAAAGAGAAATCTCAGTGCTTCTAAGAACTTATACTTCTAATGTAAATTATGTCTCAGCAAGGGGGGAAATGGCAGCCAGAGGGAAGTTGTCTACAGGAACTGCCAGCTCAACATCACCAGGCACCAGACCGGAACCAGTCACAGACATAGCCAATATGATTTCTGAAGCATTGCACCCCGTGCTGGACCAGATGACTAACCTCAACAAGAACTTTGTGGCTTTACAGAAAGAACTTAAAGAGACCAAGACAACAACAGAGAAGATAGCCAAAAAATTGACCAGAAGACAAAAGCATTAGACCAAAGAATGGAAGCAGCAGATAAAGAAAGGGCATCTGGAAAAACAACAATTATTACACCTACAAGTGGAGAAATCATTACATGTTTTAAGATTTCAAGCCATTCCTGAAAAGAAAGATGAAAATCTGAAAGAGATCTTAAGTGAAACATTGCCCCCCCCAATAAACTGTAAACCTGACTTATTTCAAGCAGATGTGGACATGGTTTATCATATTATACAGAATTTCTTAAGAAAAACAATTTGCCAGGAGAAATCTTTGTAAAATTTTCTAAAAGATCAACAAGAGACTCGATTATCAAAGCGACCAATGGGATAATTCTAAAAATCCAAGGAGAAGAAATAAAAGTTTTAAAAGATGTCCCATTTGAGATACAGAAGAAGAGGAAGCAATATAGAAATCTTACATCATTTCTACAAGGAAATTCAACTCATCATTGGATTATTCCAGAAGGACTAATCTTCAATTTTAATGGGGAAAAAGAAAGATTGACTCTTTTACTAAGGCAGAACTATTTCTGAAACAGCACCAAAGCCCAGTGAAGGAAAAAGGAAAAGCAGAGGACAACAACGTTACAAAAGATAAAAGCAATCAAGACCAGACAAGCAGTGGTAGTTCCCCATCAACACCTTCATCTACTGGCAAGATTTTTTACTCTGATTCTGAACCTGAACTAGGGGTAGCAGCTCCTAGATCTTTTAAGGTTAAAATCCCCTGGGAGAGGAAGAAGAAACATAAAGGAAAGAAAGCAACTAAATGAAGAACTGAGAAATCCTTTTTTATGCGCATTACTGCATATTTATGTTATGCTATTTAATGTTTACTCTTTCCCCATAATTTTTATAAAACTATTATAATGTAATCTTAAATACTAGGGAAATATCAAATAATCATAATTAGACCATCAATGATCCTTGCTTACTTTGTATTTTAGGTTGTAGTGTGTAGAATGTAGGTTGTAGAGAAAAGCAATAAAAATTATAAAAAAAGAAAAGAAAGAATGTGATGTATTGGCTTATGTGAATTCACCGTTGCTGTATCACCATTTGCTTATCACCACCTGTCTTCATGTATGAATTGATTTGTAATAGTAGGAAATGCCCTAAAGTCCTCTGCCTATGGTGTTTGATCTTTTCATTCACAGATGTGGGCCCATCAGGTGATCACCATCAAAAGATGAACATCTTAGATCACACTTGATACGTTTTCCCTGCTAGCAAACATTGGTACGGATATGCTCCTTTATATTTTGCTAGAATTTTCATGTCAGATCAAACAGTGGGGTGGATCTTACTGAGCAAAGCTTATTTTATTTATTAAAATAGTTATATCCCACATTTTGTTTCAGCTCAAGTTTGAAGTCTTCCTCCAGTCTAAAAAGCCTTCCTCCAACCTAAGAGCCACTTGGAGGAAGAGCTACTTTGGAGGAAAGGCCACTTAAGTCAGAGGAAAGCAAGTTAGACAATTCTGGATCTACCCAACTAAATAAGATGCCACTTATTGGTTTCTTAATCATGATGTTGTGTTTTTGTCTGCTGTCTTTTGCATCAAAAACATATACTTTTATTTTTTTATGCCAAAAAAATACTATTTGAGTCTTCTTCTAAACGTCTTTTTTTTAAATCAACAGTCTACTATCATGACATTTTAGAACTGTAAAAGCTGTATTTAGGGGACAACATGAAATTTGCCTTCAGATATGTATCTCTACAGGAAATCTTCTTAACTAGTTTTCTCATGCATCCTCTTGTGCTTCTCTACTGGAGTTAAAAACACACTGTACAACCCATTTCCTCTGTAACTGTGTTTTGCTTTGCTTCTGTGGTTTTAGTTCTTGGCTAGTGAGTTCTTCTATTACAACTTTTAAAGTTTCAAGGAACAAAATACTTGGAAATTCTTAGTTCCATGCAATACACATCTCCGGTATTGCCATAATGATATCAATGGAATTCATAGGCACTTTTAATGAACAGTATAACCTACTGCTTAGAAGTCTGAGGCAACACCATAGAGACCAATGTATATAACCTCATGAATTTGAAAAGCCCATCTAATAAGATTTTAATCCTTTTATACAGGGACGTGTACCATTCACTGTATACCTGTATTTGCTGCTTCAGCCATCTCACAAAGCATTTTTTTCCTTCTTACAGCATCCTGGCTTAGAATCAGTCATCCATTGGGTATAGGAGACATTTGTTCTGGGTGTTGGCCATATAGTCAGTATAGAGACATTAGTATCTCGGCATAATTGCTAGTCCAGGTGCAGATGTCCATGATTTGGTCCACCCAATGAAATTGGGTCTTGCTTGAAAAACTGAAAAGCCAGTAAATATCTGATTCTGCCAGAGTCTGTGTATTTATTCTGTTGTGGCTCCAGCCACAATCTGATAGCTCCTGGTCTTAGATTCCTGCAGGTTCCATCAGCTCATAGTCTGGTCAAGGGATTGATTAATCTCAAATCAGAAGTTGACAACCTTGTCTAAAAGAGTCTTTCATTCTTTCAAATCTCACGTTAACTGCAAAGTCACCTTGGCAATCCTTTCAGCCTCACCCCCTCACCCATCTATAGAAAAAGATGGTGCTCCTTACCTTACTTTGAACTCTGAAGGCACTCTGTTCCTAGAATGACCTAAAAATAAAGGCTGGATATAAATAATTTAATAAATATGTACAATAAGAGTATAGGCAGGCCTGGTCAGACTAATGATGAACTTTTGATAAAGTTCCTCAAACTTCGAGAAAGCTTTTGATAACGTTCCTCACCAAAGGCACCTAAGTAAGCTCAATAGTCACGGGATAAAAGGACAAGTCCTTTTGTGGATCAAAAGCTGGGTAATGAATAAGAAACAGAGAGTAAGTATAAATGGGCAATTTTCTCAGTGGAGGGTGGTAAGCAGTGGGGTACCACATGGATCAGTATTCGGTATGATGCTTTTTAACTTGTTCATTAATGAGTTGGAGTTGGGAGTAAGCAGTGAAGTGGCTAAATTTGCAGATGACACGAAGTTGTTCAGGATGGTGAGAACCAGGGAGGATTGTGAGGCACTCCAAAGGGATCTGTCGAGGATGGGTGAGTGGGTGTCAATGTGGCCAAGTGCATAGTGATGCACATTGGAGCCAAAAATCCTAACTATAAATACACGTTGATGGGGTCCGAACTGGCAGAGACTCACTGAAAATGTCAAGACAGTGTGCGACTGCAATAAAAAACGCCAACACTATGTTTGGGATTATTAGGAAGGGAATCGAAAACAAATCAGCCAGTATCATAATGCCCCTGTATAAATCAATGGTGCGACCTCATTTGGAGTACTGTGTAAGGTTCTGGTCACCACACTTCAAAAAGGATATTATAGCATTGGAAAAAGTGCAGAAAAGAGAACTAGAATGATAAAAGGGTTGGAACACTTTCCCTATGAAGAAAGGTTAAAGCGCTTTAGCTCGGAGAAATGACGGCTGAGGGGTGACATGATCGAAGTTTATAGGATTATGCATGGGATAGAGCAGATAGAGAGAGAAGTACTTTTCTCCCTTTCTCACAATACAGGAACTTGTGGGCACTCAATGAAATTGCTGAGTAGTCGGGTTAGAACAGATAAAAGGAAATACTTCACCCAAAGAGTGATTAACAGAGGTCCATCAGTGGCTATTAGCCATGAGGTATAGATAGGAAATCTCAGTCCAGGGCAAGTGATGCACTGTATTCTTAGTGCTTGGGGGGGGGGCAACAGTGGGAGGGCTTCTAGTGTCCTGGCCCCACTGGTGGACCTCCTGATGGCATCTAGTATTTTTGGCCACTGTGTGACAGAGTGTTGGACTGGATGGGCCATTGGCCTGATTCCAACACTGGCTTGTCTTAAAATAGAAAACAAAAAAGAACTGACTGACATGTCCATGAGTTTAAAAAAAAGGTTATTGTAGACCTTTTCTTTAGTATTGGTCTTCCTCTTGATGGCATAGTTCCATGGCAATAGTTATACACAGCTAATGAGAGTTCTTTTCCTTGCGGAGATCCATTCTTATATTTTCATCACGTTTTGAGTCCCCCATTCCTCAGAAACACTTTGCTCACTGAGGAGACATTGATGAAGATATGGAAGGCAGCTGTCCTCAAATGGCATACCTGGCATTACTATTTTTAGCTGTGAGTCACTTGGTGTCTGACTGTATCTGAAGAGCAGCTTATAAATGTCACTGGTCAATAATGAAATCTTAGGCTCATTTCACACTGTGAGTGGTAGTTACATTGGATGTAACAATAAAAATCTGCACAGTTGAACACAGGATGTTTAGAGAACAATCCTAAGCAGGTCTACTCAGATTCCTACTCAAGTCTGTTCAACAGGGCTTACTTCCCGGAAGGTGTCCGTCAGATTGTTAGAATGGGCAAACTACTTCACTTGGCTAGTGGCTAACATAAATAATGATATATTATTTAATCTTTTTTAAAACAAAATTTTCATTTTTTAAAAAAAGCTTGTGGCATGTGACTACTCTGAAGTGGGTGGGAGTGGGCTAGTGAGGGTGGAGGCTCACAACAACCTGGGCATGGGGTGGAGTTCCATTCCTCATTCCCTCAAAGCAATATGCCAGATCAGTGTCGGGGCAAACGGCGGCGCAACACCAAGGCAGCTGTAGTGGGAAATCAGCCCCAGGTTCAAGCACAACAGCAATATCTTTACTCTTCAGTCTGATGGTTACCTCACTGCAGGTTCCTCAGCCAGAGTTACTTCACTTCCACCCGTCTGCATGTCAGCATCAGCCCTTGACATTCCCTCACACCAAATTGTTAGTTCCATAAGCCCCTCAATCCCAGGCCACTCTCCGGCACCTTTGAACTACCAGCTTAAATTCTTTCCCTAATATCTGGCCTTGGCCCTTTGGCCCAGGTGCTTGGTCTATAGCCATAACTCCTCTTTACCCCAACAGCATCCCTTCTCCCTTAATGACTGCCTCATGGATCAGCCATCCCGCGGTTGGTGTTTCCTGGCCACACCTAGCCAACAGGGCTGTGACCCATCTCTCCATCAGGGGAACCTCCCCCCTTGCACTTATCTCCTTGTGCTTGTGCCATCTCCCAGTTCCCTGTCCTACCACAAAGCTATTTTTATATTAAGGCACCAGAATTATAAGGGTCATTCTACTTGTAAATATAACTTGGAAGCTTCAGTTAGTGTAGAATACTGTAGCCTGCCTTTTGACTAGGGTGTGCTGCTTAAAAAAATCTAACGCCTATTCTGAAACCACCAGCTGCCTATTTGCTCAATAGTGAATTGCTTGTTCTTATCTTAAAACAATTCATGTCCTCATGAAGGATAGGGACTCAGACTGTGTGAACTTGTGCGCCAGTTATGCTCTTCCAGGAAGTGGATGCTCACATGGTACAACCCTGTCGAAGTGCTGCATTAATGCACTGACAGTTGACTTAACATAGATCTATACAGTCTATGGACTTCTTGGTCAGTGGACCAATGGAATAACTTACTGGAGAAGGTCAGGAAGTCATCATAGTGCTACTTTTAGGAAGACTTGCAAAGGCATTCTGTTCAGAGGGCTTGCAGTGGAGGTGGCTGGTTTTGGTAAGTTATGATGATGATATTAGTAAGGCTGAAAGAGTCAGGGCAGATATCTTTGGTCATGTTGTTGATCTAGATGCTTTAAATTTTATGGTATTTTTATATGTTGGCATTGAGTTGGCCACTTTGAGTCCTTGGAGAAAGGTGGGATGGGAGTATTTAAATAAATAAGTATAAATACTCTATTTTAAAAAAATTAACTCTGTTCTTAGTAGAGTCATTAGGCTTGGTACCAAAACAAGATAATCAATATTCTGTAAAATGATAATATATAGTAGGTTTTGCAATAAGGTAAAATTCAGAATGCTTCTGTAATAGACACACTTTTACAGAAGCCTTTTTTTTTAATCTGCCTTTTTCTTTTTTATCTGAATTTCTCCAGGAAGATTATCCATTTCAGGAAATGTTGGTAATAAAGAAAATGGGTGTGTGGAATGGATAGTGTGCTTCTTAAGAACATAAGAACATAAGAACATAAGAGAAGCCAATGTTGAATCAGGCCAATGGCCCATCTAGTCCAACACTCTGTCACACAGCGGCCAAAATATACCAGGTGCCATCAGGAGGTCCAGCAGTGGGGCCAGGGCACCAGAAGCCCTCCCACTGCTGCCCCCTCCAGCACCAAGAATAGAGTGCATCACCTGCCCCAGACTGAGAGTTCTCATTCTATACCCTGTGGCTAATAGCCACTGGTGGACTTCTGCTCCATATGTTTATCTAATTTCCTCTTGAAACTGTCCATGCTTGCAGCTGCCACGACCTCCTGTGGCAGTGAATTCCATATGTTAATCACTCTTTGGGTGAAGAAGTATTTCCTTTTATCTGTTCTAACCCGACTGCTCAGCAATTTCATAGAGTGCCCACGAGTTCTTGTATTGTGAGAAAGGGAGAAAAGTACTTCTTTCTCAACCTGCTCAATCCCATTCATAATCTTATAAACCTCGATCATGTCACCCCTCAGCCGTCGTTTCTCCAAGCTAAAGAGCCCCAAGCATTTTAACCTTTCTTCATAGGGAAGGTGTTCCAACCCTTTTATCATTCTAGTTGCCCTTCTCTGCACTTTTTCCAATGCTATAATATCCTTTTTGAGATGTGGTGACCAGAACTGTACACAGTATTCCAAATGAGGTCGCACCAATGATTTATACAGGGGCATGATGATACTGGCTGATTTGTTATCAATTCCCTTCCTAATAATCCCCAGCATAGCGTTGGCCTTCTTTATTGCAGCTACACATTGTGTAGACATTTTCAGCGAGTTATCCACTACGACTCCAAGATCTCTCTCTTGGTCAGTCTCTGCCAGATCAGACCCCATCAACGTGTATTTATATTTAGGATTTTTGGCTCCAATGTGCATCACTTTGCACTTGGCCACATTGAACCCCATTTGCCACGTTGACGCCCACTCACCCATCCTCAACAGATCCCTTTGGAGTGCCTCACAATCCTCCCTGGTTTTCACCACCCTGAACAACTTCGTGTCATCTGCAAATTTAGCCACATCACTGCTTACTCCCAATTCCAAATCGTTAATAAACAAGTTAAAAAGCATGGGACCGAGTACTGATCCCTGTGGTACCCCACTACTTACCACCCTCCACTGAGAGAGTTTCCCATTTATACTCACTCTCTGTTTCCTATTTATAAGCCAGTTTTTGATCCACAAGAGGACTTGTCCTTTTATCCCATGACTATTGAGCTTACTTAGGAGCCTTTGATGAGGAACTGTATCAAAAGCTTTCCGGAAGTCAAGGTAAATAATATCTATTGGGTCCCCCTTGTCCACATGTTTCTTGACGCTTCTAATTCTTTACAGGAGGCAGGGTGCTTTCATTTCCCTGTGTGATGCAGAAAAATGTTGCATGTATTCATTTCCTTTTTTAACTTGGCTCCTCATTCAATATGACCGTGGTGGTGGACATCCTGAGGGCACCTGGGTTTTGGCCACTGTGTGACACAGAGTGTTGGACTGGATGGACCACTGATCCAACATGGCTTCTCTTATGTTCTTATGACCTCATGGTATACAAAAATGTGACTCATTATATTAACATATATTCCAGCATAAGGCATTGCTGTTTACTCAAGGCATAAAAACATCTCTAACTATTCAAGGAACAAACCACCAAAAAGTTCTTCTGTGATATGAATGGGAACTGCTCTAAAGAATCACTGTACTGTCTTGACCATCTCCTGTCATTGGAGCTGGTGGAAAGACCTTTGCGGTGGACTGAGCCTGTATTTCATATCTAAGTATAAACCCTTGAATCAAATCAACCAAATGCCAGACTCATTTTGGCTTTTGTTGGTAGTATGTCTGCTGTATAAAGATTCCACTGTAACTCCTCTCAAGACATCTTGCCTCTCTTTCACTGTTGTTTCCTGTCCCTGTGCATTCTTCACTTTAAAGGCATCTCCATGCTGAGCTCCTTGTCCAGTTAAATTAGGAAGATAAGGAAATACATCCTCCTATGTCTGGTTAGCAGCTAGTTTGCTTGCTATTTTCAGGGATGAATGATTGTTCAATCCAGACTTTTGAAATTAAGGGTGAAGTTGCTGCTGAAAACTGTTGACTCATTATATGATGGGCCTGGGCAAACAAGAAAGGTGCAGAAGGTGTGTACATATAATAATCAGGAGATATTGACTTTTGCTGAAGGTCAGGATCACAATTTATTAACCCGAGAGGTAAATATTGACTGAAACTTTAGACAGCTTTCTTTTTTTCCTCTTGATGTGTTTTTTGTTCCTTTTAGCCTAGAGAACTCAGCTCAGGATACACTAAATAATTCTGTCCACCACTGGGTGACTTGTATGTTTCATTGTTGTGCCTGAACAGAGCCTGTCACACTGCTGTTTTGTGGAACACAAAAATATTTAAAGGGTATTTTTAGAGGGATATTTAAAACCAGGCTGATTATTTTTCAGTTTCATCCATTCTGTTGTCCTCAAGCTGCATCCTTTTACTGAATTAGATTTTCAGATCTGTATTCAAACTGGTGATCATCCACAGGTCTTTTTCCCCTGCTCCTTCTGAGGTTTTCATTTGGAGGATCTCATTAGCTTCTGTGGCCTTTGGAAGGAATTCTTGTGATTCCTTCTTGTTGCTTTTTCACACCTTTTTAATTCTTGGGTGTTAGTTGGGTTTTGATATTTGAACTTAAGCATTTGAATTTTTTTCTCCCTGGGAAAGTGTTATATTAGTAAAAGCAACCATCCATTTCTACAGAACTCTGTAATCAGTTTCTCCAAGCTGGTATAGTGAAATGTGTTAGAAGAGCCTTCCCCATAATCCTTGATATGTGGGGAGTCTCTGTAATTTCTTGGTGGTGAAGGAAATGCATGCGGCACCTGATTAGGTGCATGTTCCATTCATAGATGAAATGTTTTAGAGTTGAGCTTTGGCATTGAAAATAGATGCAGAGGAGAGGGCCGCAGAGCTCTGTCACAAATTAAGTCCAAGGAGTGCTACAACTGTTCCCTTTCACCATTCCTCTCCTGGAGAAAGACAGAGCAGAAACACCAGCTCTCTTCCTTTAAGGTGGGGCATTTTATTCCATCTCCAGTCAGAAGATGTTGTCTGCTAATGAAATGTAAAATCTAAAAGGCTACGATTGTGGTCATTCAGATTGATGTCTAACATCAGACAGTGTGCTCTTGGGGCAGAAAGTCAGCTTCAACATGGGGACTAAGATTCTGGTCACAAGGGGTATATTTCAAATATTATGATCATTCTTATTTCATTGGAAATGCCATAAAAAACCTCCTTTATTTTAGTATCACAACAGCCCATGGTCACAGAGCCCACTTTCTATGGATTTCTATGCATTTTGAAAGAAAGTGCTTTCAGTGTGCAGTTGTGCCATGCTTCCTGTCCTTGTTTGCATGCAAGAGGAACAAAAAGCAAGGCCATTCAGTAGTGGAAAGGATTCTTCCACAGCTGTGATCTTTGGTCTGTTCCTCATTATGGTATTCCTCTTGGTACTCAGCCTGTCCATGTCTCTCTTGGGCAGCTATTTATGGTCCTAACCTTTACATCTGTGAAGCAGTAACTCTGCCCTTCTCCTCATGTCACATGACTCTGATGTCCCATGACTTCTTATTTGCAGCTCAGTGGGTCGCTGTGTCTGGAAAAGTTGATGATCCCTGTCCTAAACCGCTTCACCTACTTAGTTTTATCAAAATTTGCTTTATATCTCATCTCCCCAATCCCTGCCCTCCTCAGGCTCTAACTCCTGAATCTCTAGATATTTCTCAGCTCAGAGCTGGCAACCATATTCATGTGTGTTTAAAGAAGCCATGGTTCTGAAAACAAGTTCCCAGTCCACCCATATCTGCAAGCAACTGCCCACATCTAAGAACTGGTGAACCATCTCCTGATGTGTGTCTCATTTGCACCAAGATACATCCAGCCAGTTCAGCTGGGTTCAGATTATGTGGATGGGGACATGCAGCTACATCAACAACACTTATGGAAACCTATTTCTGTCCATCTTGCTGGATCAGTACAGCAACAAGCATGGACTTTTTCTATTTAATACTCTTGTAGGGTTCTTCCTAACATTAGATTTTATGAATAAGAAGATCCTTCTCCAATTGTTGTTTGGGAAGGTGCACAATATTTCCTGAGCTTACATATGTACACACTGTAGTCAATTTAGTTTAATTTGAATTTAGATTTTTCTGCCCTAAACAAAGAGTTATGCGGCCTGAATTTTTTTACTGCCAGATCATGATTTAGTAACTCCATTTTGGGGGTTAAAGGGAGCATGACCTTGCTCGCTATTAATATTTAAAGATTACCTTGTGCATGAAATCAGATGCTGACACAAGTCTCCCAGGACTTGAGGGGTTTCTAATCTTTTGAAAGAAGCAGTGCCACATTGCAAATATGTCTTGCAAATATTCAAGCTACAGGATATAACAAAATGTTAAGCCAGCAGGAAGCATGTCGTGAAAATTCCAATCTGTACACGCAGTTTGGCAATAATCTATTTTTAAGTGAATTGCAATACCATGAAGGACATTGCTTAACATCGTAGCAAAGGCCAACAGCTTAATCTGAGAGACTGCAGCCAGCAGCATCATTTCCCCGTGTCAGTCGTAAATGCATTTAGTGCCCTTTTCAAGGTAATAAACAGAATTGACTGGTGTGAGGGAGGGAGGGCATAAATAAATAAATAAAATTAAAAAGCCACCAGAAGTTTGCCTAGATTTTGTGCCACGGCTGTGTGGGTTTTTTAGGAACAAAAAATAAAACCCTTTGGTATGGTTTGAAATTACAAGTCACCCTCAAACTATCCCCCCCCACAAACGCACAGTCAAGTCATAGCTGACTTATGGTATGGCAACCCTGTGGGTTTTCAAGGCAAGAAGCTGTTCTGAGGTGGTTTGCCATTGCCTGTGCCGTGACTCTGGACTTCCTTAGTGGTCTCCCATCCATATACCAATCAGGGCCTATCCTGCTTAGCTTCCAAGATCTGATGAGAGCATCTTATCTTGGACTATACAGGTCAGGGCCCCCAAACTATAGCCAGTGCTATTGTTCCTGTATCTAGTAGACAAAAATTGTTGCCAGGAAGTGTAGATGTAAGCTAGGTTGGATGAAGGATAACAAATCTCTGGAACCCCCCAACTTTTATGAGTTGTTCAAATGCCCTCTTCAAAGTTCTGCAGGGAAATGTTTCCTCTTGTACAGTTTGTCTCAGGATAAGATTGTCATTACCAAGGAAGCTTAGAATCTTCAAAGGGGTTTGTTTTATGGTGGTAGTGGTAAGAGAAAGGGCTACAGGTCTACTTGCCAGTTTTTCCAGCCATGAATAGGGAGCTGATTTTTTGACAGCTGGTTTGATTGTTCATCACCCTGTTCATGACTGTTTCACAAGTTGCTTCACAATATTCCTTCCTAACAATGCACTACAGCACAATTTGCTTTTCATGCATGAGTGTTCACACAGCCTGATTGAGTTCTGCTACCCCCCCTTTTTGCTGTGTAACTGTTCTGCTTTGTTTAAGCAGACAATTTAATCAGCCGTGAATCATATAAATAAGTAATAAAGTGTTTTAATAAAATCTGACCCCTTGGTATCCATCTAAGTAGACCCTAGTGATACCAATGGGTGTCAGTTGGCTTGAACTGGCAGTGTCCTTGCACATGTGTAGTTTTGCAAAAAAAAAACCAAACACCAATGCAAACCAGTTTGACAGCACAAACCTGTCTGAGAGCACAAACCAGACACGTTGGGTGATTGGCTCACCTATGACTCACACCTTCAAAGTTGGTGTGTATCTGTCAGATATGTGTGTGATGAAATTGACAGCATCCTTACTTAATTTGTGTCAGCATCAGACTGTTCTTTAGCCACATAGTTCAAGATTTCATCCACTGAACGTGGGGACTCTCCACAATCCCCTTGCCATCTGAAGATCAGTAGCATGTTCCCTTACCTGAATATAGTGCTCCAGTTGAAGCCGGGACCAGGAGTCAGCAATTAGAGAAACAGGCAGCAAGGGAGGGAGGCGACTGAGGGAAGAATGGGATTCTCTTTCCCCAGTGAATTTTTGTGGGCCTTTCCCTGTTGAGTAGAAGTCCGATTTACAAGTGCAGTTGCCCCACCGTCAGGAAAGAAGCCTTTGGAAAATTCCTGCTTCTTTTGGTCTCTCAAAAACTTGGCGATGTAATTATGTTCATGCTACATAAATTATATTTCTGATTTCCCAGTGACTGTTAGATTTAGTCCCATCAGCTCTGACCCCAATCCAGAGAAACCATGGAAGTGACAGGGTATGCAATATACACACTGTTGTGCATGTGGATAACACTGGTTTAATTAATTAATAGGCTCTGAAAAACATGGAGACATTAGGTGAAGACTGTATGCAGAATTGCATGCAGATTTGATATTTCTCACTCTTGTTGCAGGGCAGCCAGGAGCATTATGGAGGGAGTCCTCCTGTTATCAACCCCACTGCCCAGCACTGCTCTGTAAACTGATGGGAGAAAAGCCATTTTTAAAATTGTCATTGGTGCGATAGCATTGTGTCACTTCCAGGGAAAATGATGTCATGCTGCTCTAAGAATCGCCAGGGTTCCCCTGGAAGTGCAACCCCCTGACTCCTGCCTGATGTCAGATGCTGGTTGGCAACTGTACCTTTATTGTTGACATAGCAGATCCATCCCCCAAATCCTGTTTTTACTAATTGATTGCTAAGCAGAAGTGATAGAATATTAATGTTGCTATTGTGGCTGATTTCCTTTCTGATCTCTATGGGGATCTGTTAACTCTCTAGCCCTTTCATGCCATCTTGAATCAATAGCAAAGTGAGCTTCTGATTTGTCTTCAGATTGTATAAATCATGTATCTTCTCCATGCACGTTGAGAGCCAAATTTAACAATTAGTTAAAGAATTTCTCACAATATACAGATATCAGAATAGTTTCTCAGATTCCTGGGGGGGGAAAGAAATACATGGCGTAGCTCAGTCTCCACAGAGTACATTTATTTCCTTTTAATCTGATGCAAACAAAATTATATAGGTCCTTTTGCTTCATATCAACCACACAGTGTTACCTTGGAACACAAATTCTTATGACCAATCCTATAGGGTTATTTGCTGCTAAATTGACTCATAGGATTGGGCCCTAAGTGTAGGAACAGTCTTAGATAACACTGAACTATTTAGTGTGGAGGAATTCAAGTAGCTGAAATGCTTTTTCAAAATCATACAATATTCATATTTTGGATAGTTCTCCTGATAATATAAATGGAATTGAACTAAGTGATAAGATTTCTGGTCTGCCAAATTCACTTACTGGTTCTTCTCCTTCTTTTCATATGTCAAAACTTTTTTTAAAAATCCCATTAAATTCTCTCTAAGTAGTTTTGCTGCTGGTTCAATGCTCTCAACCAGGAGTGATTACAATTTGTTAAGATAAATATATACTAGATTATGAATGATTCATGAATCAGAAGGGGGAAAATAAAGGATAACATCTTTTATATATATATGTATATATATATCAGGAGAAAGAGCACTTATTTTTCTCATTGAAATGATTAAGTTGGGAGGGGAAATTGATATTATTTTGGATGTTTTGATGCCTTTTTAGTGTCATTCATATCATTTAGAGCAAAGCAGCAAAGGTACTTTAGCCCATGACTCTCATTTGCTAACACATTGTGATCCAAAGTGCATTATAAAAGGTAATAACAGAGTGAAAGAATTCTGGTAGTTAAAAAACCAGAAATCTCCCTCCAAACAAAAGCATGATGATTATTGTACTGTTTTCAGCATGATATGCCTAATTATGGATGTTACCACCAGATGGCACACTTGGGCATACTCTCCTAAACTGTTTTTCTTTCATGGATAAGCAAATGTTCATCCTTTGCAAAGGTAAGTTTGTTTAGTGTATGCACATTTCTGGAATAAAAAGACAGCATAAGCAGTCTGTCCTGTACTCTCATCATCTCATTTTAGGTTTCTTGCTTGAGAGCAAAGCTTGAGAGATATTGTCAGGGGGCAATTTCAAGAATCTGTAGAATGTGTGATTTGTTTTGTCCCTTTACTATTGCAGCTATGTGATGATAGACTCCGGGCAAAACAACACAAAAGCAATTGTCTAACTGCGTTAATAAATGAGAGGACTGGAGCCAAACGCTTGGCCTCCCCTGTGCCAACTCAGTAGCAAGAGAAGGAGCACAGAAAAAGTGGTAGCCTTTGAAGCAGCAGGGTCTGGCCCAAGGCAATTTGGTACCTGAGACAGGAAATCTACACAAAGAGATCAAACCTAAGCAGGTCTACTCAGAATTGCTCAGGCCTATTTAATGGTGCTTACTCCCAGGAAAGTGTTCTTAGGATTGCACTGTACCTTTCTTGTCCTGCTAGTTAATATGGAACTCTGTACCCTGAAAAGGTTGTCCTTGGATTGCTTCAATGAAATATACTAGAGCTAATCAAATTGCCGTTTCTTTAGTTTAAAATCATCCCATTCATGTGAAAAGGAAGAATGATATGTTGATTTTTTTTTAAAAAAAATAAAAATTAAGTATGCATGTATAAAAAAACAACACTCCCATGCCTTATGTCACTGTACTGTACTTTTTGAAGCATTTTTTTTTTCTTAAGCAAGTCCACTATCTCCTTGGTAGATTCTTGTACGTTATAGGGTTGAGCATCCCTGGTCATTACAAGTTAGTTAAATTAAGCACCGGCTAGACTAAAACTGCTGAAATAAATGAAGCTCCTCTAGGGTTCATACGAATGAATAGGATTGAGCATCCCTGGTCATTCCAGTTTTAAAATGAACCCCAGTAAAGATCCCAGTGGTAGGAGAGGATGGAGGAGCAACTCATCCTCATGCCTCCGTGTGCTTGTTCTGCAAGGGAGCATTTTAATGGCCTCCAACATGGGGACATTTTCTTCTGCTCACCATTTGACATGGAGGATCCTTTAGGTGAATGCTGCAGTCCCCAAGAATTTCATCCCAGTTGGCTGAGAGAGAAAATAAAGTTACAACCAAAAATGTTTTTCTCATTGAAACCAATGAAAGTAATAAAAGGTACTGTAACCTTTAACACTGGTCAGAAAGAGCCTCAAAAAACAAAAAATGAAATGAAATGAAAAGAAAAAATATAATTATGATCCTAGAAACAAAAAAGAATTAATTTCTAATTATGTCCTTGATGTACTATGGCCATGAGCCACTGATCTTCCCTACATATGCTTAGATATACATTGATATCTAAAGTGTGACGAGGGGAATTAATGGAACCATTAAGTTTTGCTCTGAAAGGTTTTGCCAGATCCTGCAATGAACTAACTCCAGTCCACCAGAATTCTGCAGATTCCAGAACGTAAGCCAGAAAGGATTCTTCACCTATACTGTCAAGCTTTATGAGGCCTGGGAATTTTCAGGCTGTCGTAGAATGATCTGGGCAGTAGTGATGCTGGGCACTACTAAGTAAGCACATAGGTTTCTGGTATTTCAATGTGATAAATTATTTCAATCAACCACACTGTGATGCAGTAATGTTGTTGACCTATCAAAATATGAGGTAACTTTTCATGTGGTCAGATGAGCTGACCAATAGAAGCCTCAGGTGACAAGTAATCTGGGCAATCATGTGGGTTGGCTTTAGTTGTGGTTTATAGGCATACCTGTTTTTATATTGTTACATTGTTTTAATTGTAATCTTCCTTGAGCAGGACTTTGAAGGGGCAGCATATAAATATCTATTGGCTCAGGGAAGAATTCCAACCCTGGCTACTGGTTTAAGCAAGTAAAGCAAGGAGGAAGATGCCAGTGACTCCTAGTCTGAAGGCCTTTTACAGCACAGGTGCAAAGAAGACGAAAAAGAGGCAAGGGAAGGAATATCACACCTGCAGTTATGGAAGCCTTGGAACACTCATGGCCAGGCTTACAAGCTAGATTGTCACAGAACTCCTCTCCAGACTTCGGTAGATCAGGATTCCATTTGGGGTAAGTTGGGCTTCTGCTTTTCCCAAATGGAACCTCAAAATCCAAAGTTAAATTGGATCTTACAGAATTTTTAAACATCTCTAGATAATACGGCTGTCTGAGGGAACATCAGTAATAGAAGGGAAAATATATAGCAGCAAAAATTCTGTCTGACCTTTCCACACCTCAGTGTTGCTGCTGTTTCCCGGTGGATTGAATCCCCGGCTGATGCTTCAACTTTGCAGCACCCCATTCGCAAACGGGCATTTATTTTTTTGAGGGTTTTTTTCCCCTTGAAATTGGATCTGACCCTCTTGGTGTATTCTACACTTCCTTTGAAAAGGGGTTATGTAGCTGTGTCATCATGTACATGGTCAGTGACGGAACTTCCCTTTTTTTTTTGTACATTCAGTAATGTTATAACATCATAACATTGTAAAAAAAGGCTGGATGTATCGTGGGAAACAGCATGGTTGCCACCATTTCAAAATGCCCTTCCTTAGTTGTCAACTACGAAAATGGCCAGTGAAGATTCCCATGAAATCCTAATGAAAATAGTGTTCATGATCATGGAACTGGATACACCAGATCGTAACAGTGTTATTCAGTAATTATGAAGCACGCTAAATAGAAACACTGCACATGCTGAGAGTCCATGATTATCAAATCAGTCATATAATTCCATTATTTTTAGATGTTTAGAAGACTGAATTGTCATTGAAAACACATGGGGAGCTATAAGGGAAGAGAGGAGGGGGGATAAATAAACAATACAAGTGTGAGGTGACCAACCTACCCAAAAAAATAGAAAAGAAAGGAACTTCATGGACTGGTAATTGCATGGAGAAGGCCACATGAAGCCTGGCTGCCTGTTTCATCCTAATGTTGTAATGTTGCTATGTTATTATGAAAAAAATGCATTTTAATGCAATCAACATTATGCTTAAAAAGATTAGCAAATTGCTCAGGGGACAACCTGAGGGGAGCGGGAGGTGGGGTGAACACATGATACCAATGATACAAAAGGGCAGCAGGAAACAAAATTTGAAATTGGGAATTCCTCACTAGAAAACTGTGAGTTCAGATCTGAAGGGGGGGGGAATCACGGAAAAAGTAGATTCAGAAAACATGAGGTGATGGGGCAGTAAATACTTGGGAAGGCAAATAGCTGTACAGAAAATTTTACAAACTTCAGTTATTTAAGAATGCCAATGCGAAGGTTTGCACTTGTGTGGAAATGGTCTCTGTTTTTCATCGACAGTTTACCTTTGATGATAAGGTGCTGCTAGAGACGTAGGAGAACACAAATATTCTATTTTGTGGTGAGTTTGCTTAACCACTGTCAGGAGGTAGAAGGTAGTATTTAGAAGGACCATGATGCTATCTTATGAACTTTACTGCTATATGTGATGATGATCTTGAGTGAGATTAAGTTTAGGCCACAATATATGATGTGAGGAGTATAAATCTACCACACTATAACTGAAACAGGAAAGGTGGAAATTGAGACTAGAGCTCAGAACTCCTTTTAAAAAAATATGAGCATTTCCTCTTGACTATTCCAAATATCCTTTGGAAAAATCATAAATATATGAGGCATCACACCTTCTTTAATGAACAAAACATGATATATCACATGTATTGAGATAGATCCTAGATAAAGATCCTGCTCATACAGTCTCACTGCCAGCCCAGTTGGTTGATATTAGCTGTGCAAACACAAATGCAGCTGTGGGATTGGGTCAGGAGAATTGACTGGATGTGGTTTCCTTGAATTTTATAATGCCTTGGTATCTTTCAAATGGTTTTCAACACTCTTCTGTCAGAACAGCTAAAGGGATCTTCTACATTCAGATGTAGGAGGCTCCTAAATAGTAGATGCTAGGGGACCAACAATCAGGAGGGCTGTTGCTACTCATCGTTAGTCACAGCTAGAACAGACGGATCACTTCTTATTGAAATTAAATATTTAATTAATTTATTTATAAAATTTATATTCTGCCTTTCTACCTTCCCAAGGGCCACTAAGGCAGCTAACAATTTAAACATACAAGATAAAAATCACATTTTAAAACCATAAAATCTACTCCCCCAACATCATTAAAACAAATTAAAAACACGGTTAAAATACATACAAAGACACAGCAATTAAAACATTGGTCTAGAAGGAGGGATCACGGAGGGAATTTGAACAGAGACAAAAAGGTCTTCACTGACTTGCAGAAGATGGTGATATAAGAGGACAGACAAATCTTCCTGGGGGCAGAGCTCCAGAGCTTTGGTGCCATGACTGAGAAGGCCCTCTCTTGGGAAGCCACCTACCTCATCTCAAGGGCCCCTGAAGTAGGGCCCCCAAAGATAACTGTAGTGGTTGGGCAGATTCATAAAGGAGTATGCAGTCCTTCAAATATGTTGGTCCCGGGCCACACAGGGTATTAAAGGGCAAGACCAGCTGGCCCGTAGCTACAGTGGGGCATCTGGGGGTGCCCCCTGACTTACCTCATAGGCCCCTTTAAATGCCCCCCAACTGTGCCTGAGTTGATCCCATGGAAGATTCTGAGGCCAGGATCCAAGATGCGGCTGCCCAAAGGTGATGTTGGGTGGGCCACTGCCCCAGCTGAAGAGTGCTGCAAGGAAAGCTGTGCCTGACTTGTCCTCTTCGGCTGCAGAGTTTCTGTGTGGAGCAAAGTGGAGGCGGCGCTGCAATTCAAACCACCTGCCAGCCCAATGGCAAGAGGGTGCTGTCTCCCTGCTTTCCTGAATGCCCCGACTATGCTTGGAGGCTTCTGCTTCATGGCAGCATGGAGCCAAGGCTGCCCTGCTGCCTTCCTATGGCACAAGAGAGCATGGCTGGTGGTGGGGGAAGAGGCTGGGCTTGACCAGAGGCTTCTGGCGGGGAAAGCACTGCCCGCCTGCCACGTAGAGTGTGAAGCACCCTACCCCAGTGGCACCAACTGTCCCTCAGCCCCGTGGCACTCCATGCCCAAAATAGCAGCAGAAACGGTGACAGTGGTAGCGGGCTATAGATTCCATTTTAATTTGTTGCAAAATTTGTCTGTGATTTCGAGAGATGCAAGGGCAGAATCTACAAAAGTAAGCTATGGAAGGAAAAACTGTTCATGTGAAGGGTCTATTCGTAGGAACAGGGTAGATTGATTTTTAAAAACCAGGCTCTTGATGGAGCAGACGAAGGATAGAATTCCTCTGAAAGACACCCACTGGGAGAATCAAACATGATAACCAGCGTTGTATGATTAAATGCATGGTATCTTGTACAGCAGCCATTGATATTGCAGTTTGATCCACCAAAACAGGAAGTTTAAACATAACCTGCAAATGAAATTCAAAGCAAGCTCCTGTTTCTAAACCTCAGGCTTTCCCCTCCCGTTTAGAGCCAGGGAATATCTTGATCTCATGGTTAAACACTGAAAAATCATTTTAAAAAGAAGCATTTTCAAATGAGCTTTACCAGGGTGTCTCTTAGGACTGAGGTTTTAAACTAAACTTGCATCAATTACTGGCTGTTTGTTAGGCCAGCTCCTTGCTGAGCGAAGGTCTCTCTGCTTTCATCTAACCTTCCGTTCCCCCTGTTTGTTCTTCAGTCAGAAAGAGGCAAACACCTCCCTCTTTCTACCAAAAGTATGCAAATACATCAGACATTTTCTTTTTGTTTCGACACACACAGACACACACACACACAAATTGAAAAGGCAGTGGAAGGTATAGCAATAGAGACGTGCACCTTCAGAGCTGGGAAAATGACACCTCCTTTGACGCTTTGCAAATGAAACATGTATCTTTGTAAAGAGAGGTTAGGAGAGCCACAGGAAGTCAAAATTCTGTAATAATTTACAAGGAAAGAGGAACTCGTTAACACATGGCATGTTATTTTCTTCAGAACTGAAGTCCCTATGGGACCATAGTCCTTACTACTTAATCGCTGCAGTAATTAGACATGATGTGGGTGAGTATTTTAATTGAACAGTGTGCCAGTTTAGATGTTAAAGTACTTTGGCATAACATTCCATTTCCTTTATCCTCATATTCAGTGTTTGATTAAATGAATACTAACTTTGTGGGGAAAGGAAGGTTTTGGATGGTTAAACTATTAATGGGCATTAAGAACTCCACTTATGTACATTGGGTGGGGAGTAGAGCTGCTGAATTGTATTGCCAAAAAATTAATAGTGATTCTCATGCAAATCCAGTTACATGCAACTGCACTGAGAATGCGGTAGAATCCCACTAATATAAAATGCCTTACTTTGACATTTATAAGAGATGTTAGTCAGATGACAGGGCTATACCTTTCTTTTGTAGGATTCTACCTTAGACCTGATTGTACAAATGGAAAAGCCTTTTTGATCCATTCCTGGGTAGAAAAAGTCCTGATGACCAACTATGTGTGATGCTGTAATCCTGCAACTGGAGCTCCAGACTTGCAATTCAAACCTAAAAAGCAGTGTGTGTGGAAAATGGCCTTCCTGTAATGCTTTAAGATCCCACACATAATAAAAAAGACTGATCTGTATTGTATCTGTCTTTTCCCCCCTACTCGGGCCTACAAAGCAGAGTGTTTTTGTTGAACAGGAGCAAAGCCCTGACTCAAACTGCTCTTTATGGCCAAAGTAGATATCTGACATTTTATCATGGAGCCCCAGTATCCCACATATTGTAACTGAGAGAATCACAGATTTTACATGTCACTCCTAGGAAATGTGGATTGCGAAGAAATCATCTCTCTTTCACATGAACACATGAAGCTGTTTTATTCTGAGTCAGACCACTGGTCCATCAAGGTCAGTATTGCTCACTCAGGCCCTGGTCACACGAAGAATTTGCCACGTGGAAGGCACGAATGTCAGGTGGATTTTCGGGGTGCGATCACACTGCAACATCTGGGAAGCATGGTGCTCCTGTGGCCAATCTGTGGCATCCTGCCGAAGATGCGGAGTTTAAAAATACTGCAGAAAGTGCACTAGTATCTGGCAAAGACAGGCGTCTGATCATGGGAGCACTAGTGCCCTGTGGCATCCAGCGCCCATCCACATCTTGTTGCAAACCGGATGTTTTTTGTGAGTCTCCATTGGATGCGCACAAACACCAAACTGCTCATGTGCACAAACACAAAACTGACAACATTGCCCATCTGATCTGGAAGCGGTGGCCAAGGTACTGGGTTTAGACCAAAACACTGAAACCCAAATGATACCATAGAAGTATAATTAATAAGGTTTATTAAAAGAAATGTGCAAAAGGATACAAATATAGAAGAAATGCAAAGCAGGGAAGAAAGTAATATAACTAAATAACTATCCTAAAATATTTATTCAGGCTTTCTTCCTCTGAGCCAGATCTTACCCAGTCAGACTGAAGGTACAAAGTCCATTCAGCAATTTACTCACAGGACACTATCACTGGAAACAGACTCAGCATTTCAGACTCACTGATTTAACTGATTACAAAAAAAAATAGGTTACTGGATCAGACAAAAATTAACAGTTTGTAATTGATTAGGTTCCTGATATATATAATCTTGCAAGTTAATTTATAGCATTTTTATACAATCACATGGCTGAGAATGGATTTGAGGGATAATATATGCAGATTATGCATATATCATCTCCAGGCCCATAGCCAGGATTTCCTTTTTTGGGGGCGGCATTTAAATTTCTTAGGGGGCACCAAGTTGATTAAATGAAAGTTAAAGCTTCCCCAGTTTGGACCTCTCCCCCCTTGCCGACTCACTCATTTACTAATGTCAAAGGGAAGCTTCCCAACATGCTCCTAGCTGGTTGGGTCAGGTCCTCCTACGGCTCTCTTGACCGGCGGTCTGCCAGCAGGCAGGCAGGATGGAGGCCTTCCCCGGAGACGGAGGGTGGCTGAAATCTGCCAGGCATGCTGGAAAAGCAGGTGGTGTCTCCTCTTCTGGGGCGGCCATTTTTTCTTCTTTCGCCTGGTCAGCCACCTGCAAGCCCAGCCTCCTATACTGGTGTGCAGTGCACCAACCGCCCGCTGCTTTTCCTTTTACAGGGGCCAGGTAGGAAAGGCAGGCAGGTTGGCAAGGCAAGGTGGTGGAGGGGCATGCCGGTGCGCTCACCCACTCAGAGAGCTGCCAGCCAGTCAATGCAAGTGTGGCTGCTGCCAACTCAGGGCCCACAGCCCCTCCCTTCACCCCCACCACCAGCCCATGTGGACCCAGTGGGGCTGCTGACAGGCAAAGAAATTGCTTCAAACAAGCCCCACTTGGGGAAGGGGCGGCAGCAGTGCAGGGGGAGTACTCCGGGAGGCCCAGAATGTTGGGAGGCCTGGGATGCAAGGAAACTCATGGGGCCTTGGAAGGAAGTTGGGAAGCAGATCTTAACTGGCAGGCTGGATGGTATAGGAAGAGGGGGTGATTCTTCAAATACTCCTGCCCCAAGCTATTGTGGACATTAAAGGTACAATCTAGTACTTTGAATTGGTGCTTTCAAGATATGCCCATGTAGAGGATTGTAATGGGATTCCTTCTCTGGAGTGCAGCACATTGGCCCCACTTGGGAAGAAAGGGGAGGATGATGGTAGAGGAGAGAAAAATACTGTTGCTTGCTGCAGCATGAACTGATTTTGGAAGGGACATGTTCCTATAGCACTTATATGGCAGTCCCATGGCAGCCATTTTGTGGTAGTGCCCACTACCCTTTCTCAAAAGTGCCCAAAAGTTCAAGGCTGGGGACCCCTGAGGATGCACTGCCAACATATAATGCTGAGTAGTTGCCTATTTGCCCAGGCTAGCTTGATCTCATCAGATCTCAGGGTTGGCCCTAGATAGTATTTGGATGGCAGATCACCAACATAATCCAGGATTGCTACACAAAAGCAGGCAATGGCAAACCACCTTGAAAACTGCAAGAGTGCTCACTAGAGTTTCCAACTCCTGTTTGGGAATTACCTGGAGATTGGGGGGTGGGGTGGAACCTGACTGAAGAGGGCAAAGTTTGGGGATGGGAGGACCTCAGCAGGGTACAATGCTGTAGAGTTCACCCTCCAAAGTGGACATTTTCTCCAGGTGAATTGATCTCCGTTGCCTGGAGATCAGTTGTAATGGTGGGAGATCTCCAGAAACCACCTGGAGGTTGGCAAGCCTGGGGGTTGCCATAAGTTGGCTGAGACTTGACAGCACTTTACACGCATGCAGTACCCGCTGTACCAGATTTATAGAGGAAGCTCTGTTCTCAGTGATTGCAGTCGAAAATTTCTTTTGTGTATCCAGCATATCCTTGTGTTTTGGGGTATTGATCTTCAGTATTAAAGAAGAGCTCAGAAGACAAATGGTCTTACTAAACCTGTAAATTTTTAAACTGGTCCCTCAAGCTGTCCTTTTAATATCAGTTTGACCTGAAGCTATTATTGTGTGATGCTATTTAGCTCCGTTCCATGAAAACCTCCAACTGCATGTTTCCCATTCCCTATTAAAGAGGCAGGAATTGTTTTTTTTTCCTGGACAGGGGGCAGCCTTAGCAGTCACAGTGGCAGAATGTAGGAACCAAAGTGAAGCCATTCTGAGAAACATCCTGTAGGAGAAAGAAATCCAGAGCAGGTCTATTTAACGTAAGAATCACGCTCAGAAAAATGAAGTCCCTTTGTTTCACGTCCTCTAGCCTCTGTGCTTAATTTTACAAAGTCTGCAGCAGTAAATGTTATACTGTATGAGACAATTCACTGTTGAGCCCCTGGGAAAAGTTCCTAGTAGCAAAGGGAATCTTATTTTAGTTTGTCTTTCATTTTCTTATGTTTATTTTCATGACAATATGAAAATTAACATCACACAAATGGCTGAAAAAACAGAGAATTAAATATGCCGGTATCACTGCGGCCACCCAGAATCAAATATCATGAACAATATGAAATGACTTATCATATGCTTGGAGCACACAATTGGAGATCTTTCTTATTTGTTTAAGCCCCTGCTGCCCTTTTGCACTTTTGATGGTAATCTATATTTTTCAAAACATCAATTCAAAATGGCATTTTTGTGTGTTGCTTTCATGAATAGCTTTTGATGAATAGATGATTCCTTTGAAAGGTTACATATGGGCAGCAGAGCAATGGCACAGCCAACCTGTATCTCCCCCCCTCCCTTTTCCTTCACCTTACAACAGTGAGGCCTGTTTTGTTGTTTAGACTGCAGGGAATGATTAAAGTATCTACACTGTGGTGAAAACACCCTTCTGGCCATGAGTTGAATTTGCAGAAGAAAAACAGAAATTTATTGGAATGTGTATTTCTGGTCTAGTTCAGGTACTTGGTGATCCACATGTGATTCTCGGGGAGTACTTGCTGAGCTGCCAGTGAGTTCACACCCAGCCAGGACTACATGGAGGTGTGGGTACGAGCTGGCACCATCATGTACATGTGTGGGAGTTACCACAACTGTGCAGATCATGGAGCCTATGTGTATAGCTTCACACATGGTGGCAGTGGTTCTTTCCGTTCCTATATTTTTATGTGAATCCTAGCTGCACTGTGAACTTACCAGCAGACCAGCACACTCCTGCAAATGAACTCATAAAGGCCACAACCCCCATCTCACTGTTAGTGTCACCCTTCTTCTAAGGAGCTCAGGATGCTGTCTATTGTTCCCCTGCCTGTTCTGTTCTCCCAACAGCCCCATGAAGTAAGTTAGGCTTGAAGAGAATTATTGGCTCAAAGCTATCCAGTGAGTTTTATGGAAAAGTGGGGATTTGAACCCAGGTCTGTTGGATCCTGGTCTAGCTCTCTCGTCACTACACCACAGTGGCTCTTGAGCTAGTTTAGAACTTTAGGGGCCACGATGGTACTGTTACTAACTGGTAAAGAAAAGAAAAAGTAACCTTTAACCTTAAAAAAAAAATCTTTCTTTACCCAGAACATTGCTTTCTTCTCCGTTTTCAAATAGACAAGCATGATGCCGAGTAATAGAGAAATAAAGTTTAAAGGTGCATTTTATTATTTTTTTTACATATTCTACTATCTTTACTTTTCTTCCAGCTGTGAAAAATAATCTCCACAGAAATTGGAGTTTGCTGCTTAACATGGCTTTTTTTAATCTTAGGGGTAAAGCTGCGCAGTGGTCCAATCAGATTACATCTGGTGCTGTGTCACACAGCTTTATTACCTCAACCTCTGGAGAGCCTAATTACTTAAGTATTTCTTGAATAAATTTAAGAAGCGGTCACAGTCCATTTATACAAGAACATCTATTACCTCTGGTGTAAAAATGTTTTGCCAGAGGTTAGGATAATAATAGTCATCGGAATGCTGTTGCTATTACTAAATGGCCAGGTGATTCCCCCCCACACACACTGGATATACTCTTTTAAAAACTGGCCCCGTTCAGTAACTAGTTCACATTCAGGGACTGCTGGCTGAGGCAGAAGACAGATGTAACGTTTAAAGAGGCTTCATGTGCAGCTTTAGCTCAGCAAACTCCTGGCTTCCCAGTTTGCATCATGACAAACATTCTCTCAAGTAGAATGCTGGTTGTGTTGTCAGTTTTTCCAGTCATGTTTCAAGGGTGCTGGCCACATTTTTTTGACAGCCAGTGTGGTGTGGTGGTTAGTGTAGGGCTAGGATCTGGAAGACCCAGGTTGGAATCCTTAGTCCTCCGTGGATGCTTGCTGGGTGACCTTGGAGCGGGCACTCTGCCTTGGCCAAACCTATCTCACAGGGTGGTTGCTGTGAGGATAAAATGCAGGGAGGCAGAATGATGTTGCTGGCCACTTTGGGTTGCCACTGGGGAGAAAAAGAACCACAATACCATATTTATATAATATTAAAAAAACAACCACAAACATGTTAAGCAGACTGGGCCAGGGACTGGGGTTGAGCTGGGTTGCTGAATGTGTGCTAGCCATTCAGTACTGTAGCCAGCTTTTGCTGAAAACCTGAAAAACCATTTCCTCCTCTCCCTCCCACCCCCCACCTCAAGTTTGAGCATGGAGAGAGAACGCTTGAGCAGAGGGTGGTGGTGATCAATGCTACCTCTATGCTGTGGAGTCTTGTGAGCAAAAGTTCTACTTTGTGAGCTACTGGCATTAAAGTTGTGAGCGAGCGATTTGGCTGCTGCATAAATCAGTTTGCTCTGGAGCCATCCTTCCTGAACTAAGACAAAAATGTGTGACCCGGGGCTAAAAAACTGTGAGCTAGCTCACACTAACTCAGCTTAGAGGGAATACTGGTGGTGATACTTCCAAACTGGCCTCATGGCTCTACAATGTTATCTATGTTATTACGATTTCATGCTCTGATTGTCTAGTCTTAAGACCTGCTGTAATATCAAATAAATACGTAGCATATATTTTTTGTATCGATTATGGTATTTATATGCTGCTTTTCCCTTGTAGTTGAATGGAGTTTATAATTCCAAAAAAATATTCAATGAAAAATACATTAAAGCCCCATTTAGGCAAGGGTTGCCAACTCTGGGTTGGGAAATTCCTGGAGATTTGGGAATGGAACCTGTGGAGGGTAAGGACTTTAGCAGGGTATAATGCCATAGAGTACACCCTCCAAAGAAGCCATTTTCTCCACAGGGATTGATATCTGTAGTCCAGAGATCAGCTGTAATTATGAGACATCTCCAGGACCTACCTGTAGGCCGGCAACCCTAATTTAGCTGATCCTCAAGAAAATGCCTGCAACAAACCCCATTAAAATCCTTTCATACCCACAGCCTTACAGTGCCTCATGAAACGTCTACAATTGAACCCCCTGACTTGCCCGGGATGCCTATTCCCCCAGGTATGAACCATAATGGAAAAGGAATGGGCTTCAGTTGATACTGTAGGCCACCTTAAGCAGAGGAACAATTAGAAGGTGTCAACCAGAAGACATATATTGGGGTGTGCTATCAGGATTATTTACCCCAGACTTGTGCAGTTACTGTCTTTCCATTCCAGCTCTGAAACTGGGACAACCATTCAACTCCAATGAAGCTGGATCTTAGTCTTGATTCAATAATAAAAACATGTTTTCACCTGCACATCTTTGTTACAGACATTTTCTCCAGTGATGACGAATGGAAACATACTCCATGCACTGCACATCTTTTTTTTAAAAAAAAATCATGAGCAGTAAGCTAGAGGTTTTTAAAGCATCAATGTGTGTTTATGCATATATATTTCATTCACTCTTCACCTTTTAAAATATTAAACACTAGTTACAAGTTAGAAAGCTGAGGGAGGTTTATAGCTGAAGTCATAGGCACTAGCCACCAGGCACTCACAATGGCTGAAACAGGATCACTGGGGGAAGGGGGGGTGAGCACACACTAAGAGTAGTAATGGGTCAAACTGCCTCTGCTGCTGTGTTCTCACATTATCTCTTTTCTTCTTATTCCCAGTAAACCTTCTCCAATCTAGGTTATTTGTCTGCTCCTCTCTCTGCTGGGCCCTCTGTCTTCTTCCTCTGGGAGCCACAACACCTTTAACATTCCCTCTTCTTGGATCTCTACTTCAGAAGCAGTATCACATTCCTCCCTTCTGTCCTATCCCATATTGCCCCCCTCACAAGAGATCCAGTCTTTGTGTTTGCATCCTATTATGAAAACCAGAGCTTTTAAAAGTTAGCATATTCCTCAACAACAGTAACTGCCCAGCTGTGAAATTTGGTTGTTGTTTTTTTAAAGGACTAGTTAAAATGAAAAATATAATGTGCTGATGAAGACTCATTTACTTCTGATCTCACAACGCTCTGTTTCTAAATTACTATTTCTATCAGTTTATGAAACAGCATTGCTTTTTCTCATTTGAAATGAGTTACCTGTTTCTCCTCCCCCTCCCCATATGCCTGAACTGTTCCTACAATTGTGCCCACACAAAAGCAAAACATTTTTGGCATTTGGTTTCTATGTGGCGAGTAAAAGATAGTTGCAAAAGAGAGTCTTTGCTTTCCTTTTAGTCATATTAAGTCTGCAGAGTAGCTCTTAAGCATTATTGTTTGTGCAGTTAGAAATACAAGAATTCTAGCATATTTCTAATGCTGCAAACAACCAAAAGCAAAAAAACCTCCAAAAACTTTTAAAATCATGTATCATTGAACATGTAAAATAACGTATTTTGTACACCTGGATAACATCTCATGATATCTGTTTTTTTTCAAGGGAAACTCTTTTAATTTATCCTTGTTGTAACTGACCAAACAAAAAGTCCCAGACCATTATAACAATGTATGTCTCTGAAGCTGCCGAAGTGTAATACAAATGAATGTATCTGTGGTATACAACTGGAAAGAAAAGCTAGGTGCTCTGATTTGAAAGGTGTTTGAAAAGGAGCAAAAGGGTGTTTAACACTTATGTTCTGGCTACATAATGAGTTATTGAGCTAAACATATATTATAATTCTCTTTTGCAGCTGTATATTCTACCTTTCCTAAAAAAATCATGGCAATATGGAACCATCCCTTTTCATCCTCACAACAACTTCGCAAGGTAGGTTAAGCTGACAGACAGTGAATGTTGCTATGCCACACTGGCTCTCCAAATAAAGATGAGAAAGACATAATAATGGCAATATGAAAGATATGGAAGACATGTATTGCCAGAAAATATGTCTTCCAGAAAATATGAAAGATATGGAAGACATGTATTGCTAGAAGCAGCTACTTCTAGCTAGAGCTGAAATTAATTCCCAGAAATTTTGCAAATTCTAATGTTTTGGTTTTTCCCATTTCATTTAGAAAAATTGTATGGCACTTCTTCAGGAACCTGTCTGAGGTAAATTACAAAATAAAAACAATGTAAAAACCATAATGTCCACATGCACTACAGTTAGGGTTGCCAGTTCCAGACTGGGAAATTCCTGCAGATTCAGTTGTAATTCCTGGAGATCTCTAGGCCCCAGAAAGAAGAAGAAGGAGGAGGAGGAGAGGAAGAGGAGGAGGAGAGGAGAGGAGAGGAGAGGAAGAGGAAGAGGAGATTGGACTTATACCCCACCCTTCGCTCAGACTCTCAGAGCAGCTTACAATCTCCTTCCCTTCCTCTCCCCATAATAGACACCCTGTGAGGTAAGTGGGGCTAAGAGAGTTCTGAGAGAGCTGTGACTGACCCAAGATCACCCAGCTGGCTGCATGTGGAGGATTAAAAGATAGAGGAGGATTATAAAATGATGAATAAATTAAACATAGTAGCGAGACAAAAAAACTGTGTCATAATAGGAGATTTAACTACCCACACATTGATTGTCGGGTAAAAGAGTTTGAGTTTCTAGACACTCTCAATGACTGTGCTATGGTCACAGAACCTACCAGGGGAGAGGCAATCCTGAATTTGGTCCTAAATAACGTCCAAGACCTGGTGAGAGATGTAAAAGTGATTCCACTGCTTGGGAACAGTGACCATAATGTTATTGAGTTCAACATTTGTATAAATATGTTAATCACTCAAAAAGAATGACACAACCACTTTTAACTTTAAAAGGGGTAACTTCTCTGATATGAGGGCACATGTGAGGAAGAAACTGAAAGGAAAAGTAGAAAGGGTCAAAACCACTGGGGAAGCTTGAAAACTATTTAAAACTACAATCCTAAGAAGCTCAGAAAAAATATATACCACAGGTTAGGAAAGGCACAAATAGGTATAGAAAAAAGCCTACATGGATAAGAAACAAAGTAATGGAAGCTGTAAAAGGTAAAAAGGATTCCTTTAAGTGGTGTAAAGCTAGTCTCAGTGAGGTTGATAAAAGGGAACACAGGCTGTGGCAAATAAAACGCAAGTCTATGATCAGGCAGGCAAAAGGGGAAGATGGGGAGCATATAGCAAAGAACATAAAGACCAACAATAAACCTTTCTTCAAATACATTAGAAGCAGGAAACCAGCCAGAGAGGCAGTGGGGCCCTTGGATGACCAAGGGGTAAAAGGAGTACTGAAGGATGATAGGGAAATGACTGAGAAGCTGAATGCTTTTTTTGCCTCTGTCTTCACTGTGGGAGATGAGAAGCGCTTGCCAATTCCAGAACCGCTGATTTAGGGAGGGATGTTGAAAGACCTGAGTCAGATTAAGGTGACGAGAGAGGAGGTCATACTACTGATAGACAACTTAAAAACTGATAAATCACCAGGCCCAGATGGCATACATCCAAGAGTTCTGAAAGAATTCAAATGTGAACTTATGGATCTCCTTACCAAAATATGTAATCTTTCATTAAAATCTGCCTCCATTCTTGAGGACTGGAAGGTAGCTAATGTCACTCCCATCTTTAAAAAGGGTTCCAGAAGAGATCTGGGAAATTACAGGCCAGTCAGTCTGATGTCGATATCAGGTAAGTTGGTGGAAAATTATTAAGGAACGAATTAGTAGGCACATTGATGAACAAAACTATTGAGGCAGACTCAGCATGGGTTCTGTAAGGGAAGATCTTGTCTCACTAACCTGTTAGTGTTCTTTGAGGGAGTAAACAAACATGTGGACATGGGGGACCCAATAGATAATGTTTACCTTGACTTCCAGAAAGCTTTCAATCAAGTTCCTCATCAAAGGCTCCTAAGCAAGCTCAAAAATCATGGGATAAAAGGACAAGTCTTCTTGTGGATCAAAAACTGGCTAATTAATAGAAAACAGAGAATGAGTATAAATGGGCAGTTTTCTCAATGGAGGGTGGTAAGCAGTGGAGTACCACAGGGATCAGTACTCGGTCCGATGCTTTTTATCTTATTCATTAATGATTTGGAGTTGGGAGTAAGCAGTGAAGTGGCTACGATGAGGCTACGATGAGGCTACTAAGAATAAACTGGCTAAATTTGCGGATGATACGAAGTTGTTCAGGATGGTGAAAACCAGGGAGGATTGTGAGGCACTCCAAAGGGACCTGTCGAGGATGGGTGAGTGGGCATCAATGTGGCAAATGGGGTTCAATGTGGCCAAGTGCAAGGTGATGCACATTGGAGCCAAAAATCCTAACTATAAGTACACGTTGATGGGGTCCGAATTGGCAGAAACTGACCAACAGAGAGATCTTGGAGTCATAGTAGATAACTCACTGAAGATGTTGAGACAGTGTGTGACTGCAATAAAAAAGGCCAATGCTATGCTGGGGATTATTAGGAAGGGTATTGAAAACAGATCAGCTAATATCACAATGACCCTATATAAATCAATGGTGCGACTTCATTTGGAGTACTGTGTACAGTTCTGGTCACCACACCTTAAAAAGGATATTATAGCTTTGGAAAAAGTGCAGAAAATGGCAACTAGAATGATAAAAGGGCTGGAACATTTTCCCTATGAAGGCCCCGGTCACACGAGAGGGATAATCCACAGGAGAAGTGGGGCTTTTAGAGCCGGAGCAAAATGAAGCACGGTAGCGTGATCTGATGCTCCCCCGAGGCTCTGTGCTCTGGCAGCCAATCACAAGAAGCGAGGCAACACAGCAGTACCACGTTTGTGCGCATGCATGGGACGCCAACGGGCGCTGGCTGCAACTGGCTACCAGCGCTTCCTGATCAGACGCCTGCACTCGCCAGATTTTCCATTTTCCAGAAGATACTGCCTGATTCCTATTATCTTTTAACTCTGCATCTTTGGGCCGAAGCTACGGGTTGGAGACGGGTGTGCCACACTTCCCAGATGTTGCGGTATGATCGTGCCCATTTAATCCACCAGCAAACCGTCCCTCTTGTGAGGCAAATCCTCCATGTGACCAGGGCCGAAGAAAGGTTAAAGAGCTTAGGGCTCTCTAGCTTGGAGAAACTATGGCTGGGGGGTGACATGATCGAGGTTTATAAGATTATGCATGAGATAGAGCAGGTAGAGAAAGAAGTACTATTCTCCCTACAAGAACTCATGAGCACTTAATGAAACTGCTGAGTGGTTGGGTTAAAATGGATAAGAGGAAGAGTGATTACCCTGTGTTCTAGGGTAATCCCAAAGAGTGATTAGCACATGGAATTCACTGTCACAGGAGGTGGCAGCAGCTACAAGCATGGATGGCTTCAAGAGGAATTAGATAAGCATATGGAGCAGAGGTCCATCTGTGGCTATAAGACACAAGGTATAGTTAGGGACTCTGGGGCAAGTGATGCACTGTATTCTTGGTGCTTGGGAGGGTCAACAGTGGGAGGGCTTCTAGTGTCCTGGCTTCACTGGTGGACCTCCTGATGGCACCTGGTATTTTCGGCCACTGTGTGACAGAGTGTTGGACTGGATGGGCCATTGGCCTGATCCAACATTGGCTTCTCTTATGTTCTTATGAGTGGGGAATCTGGTTCTCCAGATTATAGTCCACTGCTCTTAACCATGACACCAGACTGGCTCTCTTAAGGTGTGTAATTAAGGTGTGATGACGCATAGGTCTATGCCTTAAATGAAGGAAGTATGACTTTGTTGATACCTGTACTACTGTGGATATAAAAACCCAGTCCTCCATAATTCTCATTATTTAATCCCTTCTAATAAGCTTTCTGTTGTTGGTGGACGCTAGTTATGCTTCATAATCACAACATAAATAAGCTACCTGGATAAGTTATACAGTTCTTGATATGGTTCTGGAGTACTTTATCACTGTTAAGCTGGTGCGTGAAACATTTTTTTCGCTCCTCAGTAATGCCCCTTGACTACAGTACATTTACTATTAACATTAATCTCCCACCTCACCCCTCAGAGCAATGGACTCCGTAATTCCATTTTGAAATTTCAGGGCAGCAAAGACAATCACTTTCCTTTTCCAAAGCACTTACAAGTCATAAAGGTACCATGTGCAGTTAAAGTCAAATAATAATAATAACCCTTCTGTACAACCGATGGATGATTTCAACATTATTGCTTTCTCCCCCTCCCCTTCCTTTCAGATCCATAACTGTCTTTAAAACCACTGTTCCCTCCAGCACCAGAGAAGCTGTAAAGATTTCAGGGACAGCCTTTACTGTCTATCACTGCTTCCTATTTCATTGTCACTGGCAATTTCAATTCATTTTACTTCCATGATAGTGTCACTTCTGCCTCTCTTTGGTTTTCTGAGGTGTGAGAAACTGGGTTCCCTTCACATCATGCTTTTCCTGTAAAGTGTATGTGTGTGTGGGAGGGAGAGCATGAGCGCACTGGCATTGCCCTTTTCCTGTAAAGTGTATGTGTGTGTGGGAGGGAGAGCATGAGTGCACTGGCATTGCCCTTGTGATGAGGCAACCAAGAAGAAGCCTGGCCTTGGGTGGTTTTTTTTGTTTTTTGTTTGGCAAAGAAGCAGATTTGGGGGTGCCCTTCAGTGGAATGTTTTGTCAGTTATGTAGTGCATTATATTTTTACTGCTATGGAAAGGTGTCGCTTAGACTTTATTAATCAGACAACAAAATGTCTTTGGTTGCATCTGGAAGAAATTAGTGGTGTGAAGAAAGTGTTTACTTGCACTACAGGTAGTAGCTGCATGTGCCTGCCTCAGTGGTCTGTGACTAGGCTCATGGGCTGGCTGGGACTTGTAAAGAAGTACCATTTGTATAGCCTAGTCCAGGGGAGTCAAACTTAAGGCCCACAGGCCAGAAGCAGCTCACCCATGGCTTTAATCCAACCCATGGCTCTTTTCTTCCCCCTCCCTCTTCTGTCCTCAGCCTTTGAAGCTGGAGGCTGCCGAAGTTCCCAGCTCCCTCCCTCCATCTTGTCTTGTCTTTGCTTGCTTTGGCAGGAATCTCTTCTAGGTTTGCAAAGTTACAAAGAAAAGTTGATGTTATGAGCCAGCTTGTCTCTGCTGAATGGACCCGAGAACAGGTGCCTGAGTGAGTACGCTAACCTGGAAACCCACAGCCAAAGGGGGGCATTACGCTGGAGAGCCACTGCCACTCTGAGGAGACTTGGGGGGCAGGGGAGAAGCTTGCAATTCCCAGCCATTTTATATTCCTAGGCTCAGAGCATTTTTTATTTTTTGTTTATATTTTTAATTTCTACTGCAATCCTTGTGCTTTCTCTTTATGTTTTATTTTAAAAATTGCTTTGCTAAACCCCACTAGTCCCCCAACTTTCCATTTTAGGCAGGCAACTTTTTTTTGGAGGGGGGCAGGCATCTTTAATTGAGTTTGTATCTTTTATAAAGTTTATCTCTCTGCTACCTGGCATTACATTTTATGTCAGATCCGGCCCTTGTAATAAATAAGTTTGACACTCCTGGCCTAGTACTTCCATGTTGTTAGAGGGCCGTTGTAGGATTGGGAGCTGGGTGTGTGCGGAGAGTGTGCAAATGGTATTGTGTGATACCACAATGTCATTTCCAGTCAAAAACTCAGAAGTGATGCCACTTCCTATGGTTTTTTACCATAGAGATCAGGTAAATTCCTAGTGTGTTGTGCAGCATAGAGATGTCAGTTCTGTGTTTTTAATTGGAAATAACATTGTGGCATTGTAGGATACCACGCCCCCTCCATTTTCAATGCTGCTGGTCATTCAAGCAGTGGCAGGGACAAAAGGGTGGGAAGCTGCCCACCAAAGCAGGCAGCTTTGCATCACTAGGGCTATGAGTGTTATGTATTGGGATGTGAATCCTTGCTATATATTTCCATGTTAAGCTTGAGTTTGAATGTGGCTCTTCAGCTTACCATTGACTGTTTTCGGCGAAACCATTGTAAATACCCAATCACTATGTGAGAATGTTGCAAAGAGGGAAAAGTCCTGATTGGCCTTTATCCCTGTGTTATGATTGGCCTTTAGCTAACTGTGGGTGTGGCTTTGACAGCCCGGGAGAGTTTAAAAAGGGAGCTGTGCTCCACTTGTTTGTTGTGTGTTCCTGAGTTGAAGTCTTGCTGTTAAATAAAGCTGAATCACTTTTGAAGCTGAAATCGTTGTTGAGTCGATACTTAACAATGAGGGTGGCAGCATTTTTGAATATCATAATCTTTCTTCTCCAGGAAAGTGTTAGGATCTCGTTTTGCTGTTTGTGTATGCTGCTTGTTTCTGTATCTTTACTTTCTCAGTGGTCATACTGTCAGGAGTCTTGGTGCCTTTCAAGGTGCAATGCTGAAGATAGGAAGCTGGGTGATGATAAGGCCACAGGCCAGAAGTTCCATGGGGCTGCCAACTTTGGGGTGGGAAATTCCTGGAGATTTGGAAGTAAAGCCTGGGAAGGGTGGGGTTTGGGGAGGGAGGACCCAAGAGGGGTATAATGCCATAGAGTCCACCCTCCAAAGCAGCCACTTTCTCCAGGGAAACTGATCTCTCTAGTCTAGGGATCAGTTGTAATCCCAGGCCCCACCTTGAGGTTGGCAACCCTAAGCAAACCAAAATTCAAAGGCCACAAACACAAAGTGCAATATAAGGTGGGCAGAGTTAACTTCCAGGAAGTTAGACTGGTTTATGGAAGGGACAGGAACAGAAGAGCCACTTTCATTCTGGGACAGTCTGTCCCAGGCTTGTCCAGAATGAGGCTTCCTGATTGGTTTCTTGAGTCATGTGCTTAAACTAGGGTTGCCAACTCCAGATTGGGAAATACCTGGAGATTTTGGGGCTGAAGCCTGAGGAGGGTGGGGTTTGAGGCATAATGCTATAGCGTCCAACTTCCAAAGGGGCCATTTTCTACAGGTGAACTGACTTCTGTCACCTGGAGATCAGTTGTAATAGCAGGAGATCTCCAGCCACCGCCTGGAGGCTGGCAACCCTAGCTTAAACCCAGTCAGGTGACTGTAGCCCAGGAGGGAGATCACAGCTCAGAAGGTTCTTTTGTGACATTTATCCCCATGACACTGGGTCTGAAGGGGTGCCTGTTCGAGCCCTACCCTCGCACCTTAAGCATATAAAGTCTCATCACATTTGTGACAGTGGAGGGCAAGAGATACTCCTTTCTTTTCAAGGATGCTCATGCACACCATTTGACTCAGTGGTTGACACTGAGACAAAGTTCAAACACTTTGAGAGGTTTTCTTTCTTTTCTCCATAGGGACTAGAATTTTAAGCAGGAATCTCTAACACATCCCATTTGGTGTTTTACACTTCTATTCCCTTCTCACTTAAATCAATGTGCAGCTGCAGCAGTGCAGGTAGTATCCTGCTGGGACTGCAACCCTACCCTTAAATTCTGTTTCTGTAGCTGTAGAGTATATTTTTTTCCCTAGCTCTAAGTATGTAGGATCAAAGAGGCGTCTTCCTTTCCTTTCCCCCTGTGGCCTTCTTGTCTGATTTTTCTACTTTCCAAGGGAAGGTGTCATAGCATTTTAAATTGTTAACTTCCAGCTCTTTGGCTAAAAGCATCACTATAATGGGTCCTGGAATGGACTTTCTAAATCTCTGCTTTCCATTTGAGTTTGTCGTGGATCCAGTAGTCTCAGCTGTGCCGTGGCCTTGTTTCTTGCAGATTAGAATTTGATATTTTGGGGCTGGATGTTTCTTTCATACTCCCCAAGGCTTGTTATCTGCTAGCTTTCTATTATTAGCTGTGTTTGTTATAACTGATTCCCCCCCCTTGCCACTCAATGAAAGGGACTGCGGAAAGTTTCTCTCATTCTGCACATATGGCTCTTTTACGGCAGGTAACTTTTCCTGTTTCCTTTTGGCCTTGCTGAACTAGCAATAAAAATATGTGCTCCTCAGCCAGTTGATTTCAGCGGGGTTGCCAACTCCAGTTTGGGAAAATCATGGAGATTTGAGGTGGATCTTGGGGAGGATGGAATTTGGGAAAGGAAGGGACCTCAGCAGGGTATAATACCATACAGTCCGCCCTCCCAAACATCCATTTTCTCCAGGGGAACTAATCCCTGTCATCTAGAGATCAGTTGTAATTCCAGGAGATGGCTAGCTTAACCAGGTTATAGCTGCTGCCTGAGAAGGCATCCTTACCATCTTTATTAATGCTTGTGTCATGCTTGAGTTCTTTCACAATATTTTATTTAGGTATAGGAACCCCAAGTGACTTATAACATTGTTCTTCCCTCCTCCATTTTAGGCTCACAGCAGCCCTGTGAAGTAGGTTAGAAATAGATAAACTAGAGTAAGAGAGAGTGACTGCCCTCCCCCCCAAATCCTCTACTGATCTTTCAGGCAGAGTGGCAAATTGCCACCCTGGTCTAAGGAGGGTCACACTAGCCACAGTGCAGCTCTTTTGTTGTTTACATTTTTAAGAGAAGGAGACATAGGGAGGGAAAAGAAAGTTAAATATAAATGAATGGGATTGAGCAGGTTGAGAAAGAAGTACTTTTCTCCCTTTCTCACAATACAAGAACTCGTGGGCACTCCATGAAATTGCTGAGCAGTCGGGTTAGAACAGATAAAAGGAAATACTTCTTCACCCAAAGAGTGATTAACATATGGAATTCACTGCCACAGGAGGTGGTGGCAGCTACAAGCATGGACAGTTTCAAGAGGGAATTAGATAAACATATGGAGCAGAGGTCCATCAGTGGCTATTAGCCACAGGGTATAGATGGGAACTCTCAGTCTGGGGCAGGTGATGCACTCTATTCTTGGTGCTGGAGGGGGCAGCAGTGGGAGGGCTTCTAGTGTCCTGGCCCCACTGCTGGACCTCCTGATGGCACCTGGTATATTTTGGCCGCTGTGTGACAGAGTGTTGGACTAGATGGGCCGTTGGCCTGATTCAACATTGGCTTCTCTTATGTTCTTATGTTCTTATATATGATTAAAAATATTAAAAGTCGGTCCTTTGTTGCAGGTTAAGTTAAATGTGTGTCCCCATTCTGAAAATATTGAAGACTACTGCTTTGATTTGGCCAGATGGGAAAGGGGTAAGACAGAGCTCTTTAGTAGTTAACAGAGGGGATTTAGGCACATGCATGCTTTTTCAGTACTGTATGGCACCAGAAAAAGAGCTGTGTTGGATCAAGCCAAGACTCCATCTAGCATCTAGGCTAGCTGCCTCTTCACAATGGTCAGCTAAGGTGATGATCACACATGTGAGATAATGCAAGGGGGAAGTGAGGGTACTTCCCCTGGAGGAATTTGACCCGCCGTTGCGCGATCACACAGTCCTTTGAAGCTGTGGGGGCAGGCTGTCACCTCATGATCAGATGCAACTGCGGGTGAGTTGGGGGGGGGTTGCCATTGGTTCCTGATGCACTTAAATGGGGAATTGATGAATCACATCTCAGCACTGAAGGCTCCCTATGGAGGGTGTGATGATCCGCATACTGAGAAGGGGCGGGGGGGACAACAGCACAGAGTCGGGATGCCCTGATCAGACCATCCCGATGCCATGACAGTGTGTTGGAGTGATCAGACAGGGGAAAGTCCGTCTGTGGCCCGTAGCAACCTGTTTGCTACTGGACTTTCCCTGGTGTCTTTTTACTCTGCTTCTGTGGCAGAGCAAAATGGGCTGTCGACGGATGCGGGGCATTTGTCAGATGTTCGCGGCTGATCACGCCCTTTAAATCTGCCCAGCATTCGTGCCTACAGTGCAGCTAATTGTGCATGTGATCGTGCCTTAAGTGTCTCCTGGAAGTCCTGAACCAAGATTTGTTCCCGGTATACCCCAGACACTGCTGCCTCCCCCCCCGCAATTAGTGCTGAGGTGCACTGCCCCAAGCAATACAACATTGTACAGTACTACAAACCAAGTGCTCTCTACCTTGCCTGGTCCTGAGCCAAAAGGAAGTAGTGCTTAGCCTGTACTGCAGGGCAAGTAGCCAAAAACTGGGGCAAATCTGGCCTCTTTCCCCAACAGCACTACCAGTGCTCTAAAATCAATTGCGGCAGGGCCAGCAGGACAAGCCCAGGGAAATACCATTCCGTCAGCACTGGAGAGAAGCAAAATATGGGAAATCCCTCTGTCTTTGGACAGTACCTACTAATGCTGCTATCACGTTATAAAAACGCAGGAATGCCTAATACTTTCCATCATTTTCTTACAATACAAGTACAGTCCAATGAGTAAGCCTACATGAATATGAGGAGGGGTGGTGGTTATTGTTGTTTTGGAAGCTATAAAATCTGTTGTTCATTTTATTTATTCTTCTGGGAACATTTTCTCCAAATAGGCTTACAGTTCCTTCAAAACTTTGCGTGGCCCCATACATTCCTTCACAACTACAGCATCCTTGTCCTGTGGCATCCATTGACATTTGTAGCATTCAAAAATATAATGTTTTTCTGTCCTTTGCTTCTTATATTAAGAATGTAGTGGTGTGTAGTGGAATGTAGGGAATGAAGACAAGAAAACAGGTCTTGAATACTGGGCAAGAAGCACTTCAAGGAAACAGTACATATTCTTTGTCCCAAATTTTACATTGGAGATTTGTGATTACCCCCCCCCCCAATTTAGGTCTGTATCCTAAAAAAACCAACAGTTATTTTAGAGTGCAGTGGTAATGGGGCCACTGCCATGCTGGGAGATCTGATCATGAATCTTCAATGAATTGTGTTGTTTGGCTTTTAGATATAGTAATAATTATTGTTAAGGAAATGGGCCTTAGATTAATAAATTCCCTTTTCTGTTGTCCACGAGGTATCCATGTGTTCCTCCACATTTATTATAAGGTTTTCTCTAGTACTCTGATCAGCATTCCGTGCGCCTCAGCATTTAGTCATGCTGGCCACATGACCACTGAAATGTCTTCGGACAGCGCTGGCTCTTCAGCTTTGAAATGGAGATGAGCACCGCCCCCTAGAGTCGGATTCAACTGTCTTTTGAGCAAGGGAAACCTTTATCTTTACTTAGTACTCTAAAGTGAATAAGTAACTTTGTAGCATGAGGCTAAATTCTACTTCAATGAACTATCCAAGATGTGTACTTGGGATTCAGACTTCTCTTTTGGTACATAAGGGAATGATTTTTACAACCATCACCTCTGTTCTTGGCTGGCACATGGCCTGGTACAAATGCAGGGAGTCTCGCCATCTGCCTTAGCCTGGCCAACAGAACAGTACCTGCTTCTTGCCAAGCTTCAGGCTCCAGCAACTGAACACAAGGGTCCTGAACCAGACAGAAAACATACCATTTGGCTTTGGATACAGCTGCACTCCTCCCTTGTCTGGTCATGACTGTTGCGATTGCATTCAGACAGGTAACTCGTATATACCAGATGCTGTGCAGAAGACTTCTTTATCATGGGTGAAGTGTCTTTAGGGAAAGGCATATAGGTGAGCCATTCTAGTCTAGGTTCTTTCCACACCTGCCCCATTTCCTCATTGCTCATCTTCATACAATTTAACCATTTTGTTCATTGCCTCTATGCCACATCTGGCACCACTGGCTGCTGCTAAGCTCACCTGGATGGATATCAGCTCACATGGTTAGCTCAGTCCAGCACCTTGTGGAGGCTTGTACCTTTAGCACAACAACACATCATTAAGGTTTGCTGGTGTTGTAGTCTACATGCCACACCATAACCACTTATTTGTTGACACAGAGGTTCATAAGCGGAGGACTACTTGCTGCTGTTTATTGTTTAAAATATTATTCCCTTTCTCTTAATTTGCAAGATCCCAAACAATCTTTCTACCTGTCATTGCTGATGATAATAATAAATAATAAAATAATAAAACTACCCATCATTGCTGATGTTTATCAGAACTAGCTAAACAAAGTTGGGTTCAGATAAGCTGTCTGAAGCGATAGATGAAGGCATGCAATCATGATCTTTTGGACATAGTCAATATTTGTCATGAGATAGACAAGTTATAAAATTGCAATTCATTCTATCCAGATTCTTCCCATTTCAAAGCAATTCCATCTCATCATTTGCCTCAGACACATTATACTGAGCATTCACACAAGCACTTGCTATGCCAGAACAGACACACGATTTAGCTCTTAATCTCAATGTTGGGTTCTTTTTCTTGTAGAGGTAATTCTGTATGTTTGTGTTTGGTTCACTTCAGTGTAGCTGTTGTGGCTTCTAGGCAAATGACATCCAAATGCTGGGTTCTGGGATATTGTGTTTGGCAGAATTTCGCATCACTTAGGGCAATACTTGACGGAAATAACGGATAGCGACACATGTGATTTAGATAAATAAAGGGGCACAGCTTTATTTATTTACAACAAAGTGATCTGGAATGGGCAGAATCACTTCTCTGTTTTGCTTACCAATGTAGTAAATAATTTCAAGAATAAGGTAGAGTCAGACTTACTTGTGTGAACATCCCTGGCATCTGGGAGCCTACAGCCTTGCTCAGAGGCCATGTACTGCTTAGACTCCCCCAATCAAACATTTGCTGGTGTTGGAGGGAGCCATACCAGGTCAATTCCCACTAACTGTGACATCTGGGTTAGGGACAGGCTACTGCAAGGGGGCTCGTGTCTGAATCCACTGTGTCAGGTTACTGGTCTGAGGAAGACTCATGGTGCTCACCAAACTTTTTCACCTCAAGCTATTTATAGCCGTTTTCTGGTTAATGGCGGCTTGAAAGCAGACATGTCTCTGGGACGCTCCCGGGACACGATCTGTGCACCAGCGGCTTGGAGGGGGGGGGGAGCAATCGCTACTCCCCGGGAGCCTTGGGGAAAAGGCTCCCAGCCAAAGGGCTTCTGAGGGGGATGCCTCTTCTTCAGCATGATGCTGGAGAATCGAGGTGCTTCTTCGCCCCAGTGGTTCAACCACTGTGTGTCCGAATGGACCTAGAGATGCTGGCTGGGACAAGCAAGAAGCAGTGAGTTATTGAAAAGCAGTGAATCGGCAGTTTAAAAGGAAAGCACTCCCCTTGGCAGAAGCGTGGGAAGCGAGCAGGGGAGGGCCCCTCCCACACGCAGAGACTTTAAAGCAGATTAGCGGGGGGGAGCGGAAGAACAAGCATAGAAATCAACTTTAAGAACCTTACCAGTTAAAGTCAAAGCGTTTTGGAGGCATTCAGAGACTTTACAAATTTTCAGTTAAAGTAAACAATATAGAAAGATGGTGGGGAGGCGACCTGACAAAGGACAGAAACTGAAACCACCAGGAGGCATGAGCCCGCTGCCGGAAGAGACCATAGAGTTTTCTAGGCTCTTAGCAGATTCTCTACGCCCTCTTTTGGACCAGATGACCAACATTAACCAGCAATTGACAACTCTGAACCAGAATTTTGCAGCACAGCAATTGCAACTTGCAGAAACTACAAAGAAAACAGAGCAGGTGGTTAAAAAAGTAAAGGAACTTGATGCCAGCTCTACAAAAGCAGGGGAAAAGATGCAAATGGTGGAAAAGAAGCAAGCCTCAATGGAAACACAATTGTTACAGCTACAAATGGAAAGAGCAAATATGGTACTCCGGTTCCCAGGGGTATCAGAAGCCCCCAATGAGAATCTAAAGCAACTACTAAGCGACACATTGGCCTCAATGACGGATTTAAAAGCAGAAACCATTTTCAGCAAAATGGATGTGGCCTAAGAGCTTACTCCACGTATATTAAGAAGAATAATCTGCCAGGGGAAATTGTTGTGAGATTCTCAAAGAGGCATTTAAGAGATTTAATTTTAAAAGTGACTACAAATACACCCCTGAAAATCGGGGGCAACAACATAAGGATACTAAAAGACATTCCATTTGAGATAAGAAAAAAGAGACAGAAGTATAAGGAACTAATCCTTTTTTTTTTTTTTTACAAACAAATAGCATTGCATACAGGTGGTTAATTCCCAAAGGCATCACTTTCAAAATAAAGGAAAGAAAAGACAAAATTGACTCTGTTTTCAAAGCTTGAGAGTTTTTGCAGCTGCAACTGGGAGATCCAGAAGAGGAGATGAAAGAAGAAGAAGACAGCAGATCTACTGGCGAGTTGGACTCTGTGTCTTCCGACAGGGACTCGGATGCAGAAAAGGGGGTGGCTGCTCCCAAACAAAGCTATCAACTGAGAGACCGTAAGGAGAAGCAAAAATAAGAACTGAGATCTTGAAAGCCTATATAAAGCCTTTATCCTATGTGATGACTTGGGGAGGGTTCTTGAATAGGGAAAATAGTTAAGCTGATGCAAAATTGGGATTATTAGATCATGCTCAATGCTTTTCAAAGCTTTTTAGGGACTAACACGGATATAAGCATTATTGAAGATCTCCATCTCTTGGGGTTTTAGTTAGTTGTGGTTATCTTTTCTTTCTCCCTAGATGTAGATGTCTCTCTTCCCTTTTTCTGTTGTAGTTTGTAGTGTTTAGAAAATGCAAATTAAAAAAAAATCCCCTTCAGGCCCCCCACCCCCAAAAAAAGCTGTTTATAGCCACCGATACAAGAAACTAAGGCCATACTAACAGTTCCTATGTCAATATGGAAGATGGAGTAGGCAACCTCCCTTCCCACAATCCCTTGGTCAGTACAGGTTGCTAGAGCAGAAAAAATCAATTTAACCTGAAATGGGCAACCTACAAAGCCCAACTTGCTATACTGGGAGGGTGGCCCAGTGCCATGATAAATTGAAAGAAGCTGGGAGAAGGGACAATTCAAGATCACTTTTGATTGGCTGCCTGCCATGAGGCACTAGCTTCATTCTTGGTGCTGCTTGGTCTCCTCTGAGAGGCTGTGTATAAAAACATTCTCATCTGAATCCTGTTGTATGGAGGGAGCGGGAAGAGGATTTCCTAAAATGTCTGAGTAGGGCACCTGGGAATTAAGAATCCATGGTCAAGGAGGGGAATGCATGGGGAGCTTCTTCTGAACAGGTGGCTTCTGCTCAGAGGTTCAGCTGAATGATGCATGGAAGCTCAGAAGAGGAATGGATGTATTCGTCCTGCTTGCATTCACTGAGTACATTGTTTTTTTCTGAATAAGATCTCCAGGCTTTCAAAGAACAAAGGCATTAGAGGCTGCAGTGGAGACAGAAAAGAACTTTTATAGAGATGCAGCTAATGTGACAGAAATGTTGTTGGGCACATTCACCCCACTATTAACTCTGCTTACACTTTGTTTTTTTGGCATGCTTAAAAATATTGGCCACAAAGGGCAGTGGGTCAATAAAATGCAGATTATATAACATGGAAAATGAAATGCTTTTATCATATAAAAATGTGTGTCTCTGTGTGTGTTTGTGTGTCTAGGTTTCAGACTTGTACCCCCTCCCCTTTGGTTCCAAGTATGATCTCGAAGAAATTTACTATAAAAATCCATTAAAAATAAACATCTCCAATATCAAATCAATACAATAATGAGACTATTAGCAGATATTAATAAAAGTAGAAACCAAGGAAATCCTTCTGTCACCATCTTGCCCAGCAGCCGTCTTTCTAAAAGCCATGATCAAGCCGTCTTCCTGTGAAATGCCTTATACAGAGTACCCATCATCCTCAAAGAAGGAGCAAGGCCTGTACAGATCACATAAGCCCACCAAGATAGTTCCTGTGAGAGATTTCGATGCCTGAGAAAGCTAGGCTGTAAGAGTGACAGAGAATTATGCCAAACAACTGCAACTTGACATGTTCATGAAACAAATATACAATTGTATTACAATAATTACATGTTACAATAATGATATACAAATGAACTGGGGCACTGTAACCCAGGATAACATTCTTGACTGGCCTCTGTGTTGAACACACAGCCCATCTTTGCTTTTATCTGCTGTACTAATTGTTAATTTCCAGATAGAGTTTGAATATCTCTGTACTGATTTCACATGCAAATATAGTGGGCCTGACCTAGCCAACTAAGTGGAACTAAGTTCCATTGATTTTAGTGACAGAGCTAAGTTTAACTCTCTCTTATCCATACTGTTGGTTTTTGTCCTCATTTTCTCTCAATAATTTCTTTTTTTAAAGCTTGATATAAAAGAAGATAGATAGATAGACAGAGTGCCTGAAGAACTATGGACAGAGGGTCCGAGACATTGTAAAGGAGGCAGCAATCACCATCATCCCAAAGAAAAAGAAATGCAAGAAAGCAAAGTGGCTGTCTGATGAGGCTTTACACATAGCAGAGGAAAGGAGGAAAGCTAAAGGCAACGGTGAAAAGGAAAGATTTGCCCAACTGAATGCAGATTTCCAGAGAACAGCAAAGAGAGATAAGGAGGCTTTCCTGAATGAACAATGCAAAGTAATAGAGGAAAACAATAGATTGGGAAGGACTAGAGATCTCTTCAAGAAAATTGGACAAATCAAGGGAACGTTCCATGCAAAGCTGGCTATGATAAAGGACAAAAACGGAAGGGACCTAACAGAAGCAGAAGAGATTAGGAAAAGATGGCAAGAATACACAGAAGAACTATACAAGAAGGACCTTGATGTCCTTGACAACCACGACGGTATAATCACTGACCTCGAGCCAGACATCCTGGAAAGTGAAGTTAAATGGGCCTTAGAAAGCATTACTAACAACAAAGCTAGTGGAGGTGATGGTATCCCAGCTGAGTTATTCAAAGTCTTAAAAGAAGATGCTGTTAAAGTGCTGCACTCAATTTGCCAACAAATTTGGAAAACACAACAGTGGCCACAGGATTGGAAAAGGTCAGTTCACATTCAAATCACAAAGAAGGGCAATGTTAAGGAATGTCCAAACTATCGCACAATTGCACTCATTTCACATGCTAGCAAGGTCATGCTCAAGATCCTACAAGCTAGGCTCCAACAGTACATGGATAGAGAACTGCCAGAAGTACAAGCTGGGTTTCGAAGAGGTAGAGGAACTAGAGATCAAATTGCTAACATTCTCTGGATTATGGAGAAAGCAAGAGAGTACCAGAAAAACATCTACTTATGCTTCATTGACTACGCTAAAGCCTTTGATTGTGTGGATCACAATAAACTATGGCAGGTTCTTAAAGAGATGGGAGTACCAGACCACCTCACATGTCTCCTGAGAAACCTGTATAAGGGTCAAGAAGCAACAGTTGGAACCGGATATGGAACAACTGATTGGTTTAGCATAGGAAAAGGAGTACGACAAGGATGTATATTGTCACCGTGCTTATTTAATTTATATGCAGAGTACATCATGCGAAATGCTGGCCTGGATGAATCACAAACTGGAGTTAAGATTGCTGGGGAAAAGATCAATAACCTCAGATATGCAGACAATACCACTCTGATGGCAGAAAGTGAAGAGGACCTAAAGAGCCTCTTGCTCAGGGTGAAAGAGGAGAGCACAAAAGTGGGCTTGAAGCTCAACATAAAAAAATCTAAGATCATGACATCTGGCCCCATCACTCCTTGGCAAATAGAAGGGGAAGTTGTAGAAGTAGTGACAGACTTCACGTTCCTGGGATCCCAGATCACTGCAGATGGTGACTGCAGCCATGAAATTAAAAGATGCCTACTCCTTGGGAGGAAAGCTATGGCAAACCTAGACAGCATGATAAAAAGCAGAGACATCACCTTGCCAACAAAAGTCCGCATGGTCAAAGCAATGGTATTCCCCATAGTAATGTATGGCTGTGAGAGTTGGACTATAAGGAAGGCCGAGCGCCGAATAATAGATTATTTTGAACTATGGTGCTGGAGAAGACTCTTAAGAGTCTCTTGGACTGCAAGGAGATCAAATCATTCAATCCTAAAAGAAATCAACCCTGACTGTTTCCTGGAAGGCCAGATCCTGAAGTTGAAGCTCAAATACTTTGGCCACCAAATGAGAAGGGAGCGTTCACTGGAGAAGACCCTGATGCTGGGAAAGATTGAAGGTCAAAGAAAAAGAGGACGGCAAAGGATGAGATGGTTAGACAGTGTCATCGATGCAACGAACATGAAATTGAGCAAACTTCAGCGGACAGCGGAAGACAGGAGGGCCTGACGTAATCTGGTCCATGGGGTCGCGAAGAGTCAGACTCAACTGTGCGACTGAACAACAACAACATAAAAGAAGTAGGACTAAAATGCTTAATTCTGGATAGCTCATTAACACTCCTTAAAATCTGCAACAAGAGATGCTGTGCTTAGGTCTATTCAAAAATTCCTAAATATGATCTGGAAGCTTTTGAGCTAAATTCATGATAGGGTGGGACTCATTGTTTTCTAAGAAGTGAGAGAAATGCACTTTTTATCTGTTTAGTGTGCTTTCACTAGTGGTTTCTTCATATTGTTTATGTGTTTGCTATAAATAGGTCTATACCAGTGGTTCTCAATTTTATTTGATGTGGGACTCACTTCTAAAATTATTGCACTTTTGGGGACCCATTTGAAAAGTAATGCCACCCTGTTTTCACCATTCCCAGTTGTGCCTCCACAATGGCAGTAGCATAGCTTGAAGAAGGCATTTAAAGAGACTGTGGTCTCTTTAAATGCCTGCTCAAAGCCCCACTATCAGCACCAGTATGCCTGCTGACACAAACCACATGAACCCACCTGGAAGGTTTGTGGGAGGTTCATGTGGCACATGAGGGTGGGATGGCATGAACCAAAGTTCACAAACCATGAACCGGGCAAAGTCTGAGATTAATTTAGGTTTGTAATTAGGTTTGTGCCCATCCCTAGTTAACTTATCAGATATTTCATCAGATATTTATTAATATGTAGCTTTACCAAACAACAGGCCATAGGCATTTTGCACACTGTTCAAAGCCAAACCCAAATTTGTCATTGAGCCTTCAGATACCTCTTTTTCCAACTCATCTTGTTCTACTTCCTCCTTCTTGGCCACATGGTCCCAACTCAAAGCTTGAAGATCACTGATGTATGCTTTGGTTTTGCCAGAAGTGACACCTTCTAAATAATGTGTCTTATAAAGAATGTTTATATATTGGCTGCAGATGTTTCCTAAATGGAAGCTAATTGTTAAGAGATGGCCTCCTGGTCTTGAATGAGATTTTTTTTTAAAAAAAATTACACTCTGCTTGAGCACAAGGTGCAGGGGTGTGTTAAGAACTTTGATGTTTGGTAAAGACAGTGTGAGAGAGCTGAAAATTGGTTGAAAGTTGACATTGAGGTGCAGGGAGGTCTGTTGTGGGAGGTCTGTTACTGAGTAGCAGATCTCATGCCTTAACGGCATGTTTGCCTCCACGGTCCTGTTCCTGTATGTTTGTACATGCTGTAAATAGTTGGTACTAGTACTCTCCCATTCAAAGGAAACCGAACACCAAGAGTGCAGCCCCTGGAATTTCTCAGTGCTTGGGGAAGTGGGAAATGTGTAACAAAATATCCCAGGGTTGGGCTTTGGCATTGAAAGCAGATTTCAGTGTGTAGTGTGTTAGACTTGGAAAACCTGAGTTCAAACCACTGGTAATCTTGTGCCAGGTACTCTTTCTTAGCCTAACCTACCTTACAGGGTTATTGTGAATATAAAATGGAAAAGGAGAACCATATGTGCTGCTCGGGGTTTCTTTGGAGAAAGGGGAAATAAAAATGTGATAGATGGAAAGATATCAGAACAAAGTCATAGCACATATTGTTTCCTTCACAATTTCTGTACCTATTCTTTTCCATCAAGCTCTGATAGGGGAAAAGTTTATTAACACTTTTATTAACACTGCACTCTTCCAAGAAAACCAAGGTTATAGGCATTCCCTTTCATGACCAGGGACAATGTCTTTTCATCCTTAAATAGGGCTTGACCTATTTTCCAGTACAGTCTACAGAGTGTCTTGGTTTACTATGAAATGTGTCAAATCACTGGGGAGTCTGCAAACGTGACAGATGCATGATTTGAATAAAAAGGGGCAAAGTGCTAATACAAAATGGATTGCCTGAACACTGGAAGCTTGCAGGCACTTGACTCATTTCCATGCTGTCACAGCTTTTGAAAATTCTGTAACATCCCCCTTGTGACCTGAACTCAAAGGAAGGCATCTACACAAAAGTAGGAAATGTCTGTGTATTGAATTGAGCAACACAACCCTACATTCTCAGATAAATGGAGTGGACTCTGACCATAAAAGTGAATGGTGCCATGCAAATCAGACCATATGGTTATAGAGCTACATTTAGATCCAGTGCTTTGCCAGTTAATGATGCTAACAGAGTGGTTATGTTAAAATCTCCTAGCACATGACAATAAGTGCATGGGGGGGTTGCTTTTGCCTCTGAATTATTCAGTGGCTGCAAATAAAAGCAAAGTTGAATATATATATATATATATATATTGTTTTCATTTTAAAAAAACAGAATTGGAAGAAATTGTCATTTGGTGTTTCGTTTTACAATGCACTGACATTTTAAATTTTGCAATCCACAGGTCTTTTAAGGCAGCATATGATCTTTCTGAACTTCCATTTAAATCAGGCCTAAATGGCTTGTGTTAATTACACTGGATTTAGACTGCAGCCTCAGTGTGTTTCTATATTGTTTTAATTTTAAAAGAAAACAGGTAGTGGGTATAATAATTTTTAAAAACCCAAATAGCCAAGTTGTTTTCCTTGCAAAGTTATCTGACAAAAAGGTCACCTTTCATTCATACTCAGGGCCAATTCACATGTTACAAAGACTTGGTGTTCCTATCTACCACATACTTACCCTGGTCCTATTAACCAGACATTCTCTGGGAGTTCTGTGATTGGAACTGAATTCTAGGTCCATGGGCCTAATTTTGGTTGAGACCATGGCTTACGGGGAAAGAGGACTTAAGATGTCCCCCTCACACCATTTTTTCTGACCTGAAAGGGAATGGGGAATGGTAACCCTAACAAACAGAGGCTTTTCAGGTCAGGAGAAATGATGGAGTAGGGAAAGCTTAAGCCCCCTCTCCCCTTCCAGGGCCCCTTCCCTTCCTCTACTCATCCCATGCCCTTATATCCCCCTCTTTCCCACTTAGCTGCATGCCTCCCACTTGGGTGTGTGTCCTTTCCCTGCCTGCCAGTGCTCAAAGCCACTTGCACTGCCTTGCACCCCTTTGCAAGCACCTGGGAACATAGGTGGTGGTGCACTAGCAAGTGAGTGGGTGAGGGGTGACATTAGTGGACCCTGCCAGAAGTCCTTGGCATTGGCAGCTGCCCAACCTCCAGGTATGCTGAGACTGACACAGCCACAATCCTAATATGAATCAGGCCTACACACCCCTGGGAAATAAATTCTGTGCATTCCCAGATCACATCTGCTGAAAGGACATGTGGGGGACATGAGGACTTTGTAACGTGTAATGTGTGAACTGGTCTTGTGAATTAAAAATTCCCAGCTGACCCAGTTCAGCTCTGAGAAGGAGCAGGAGATAGAGCTGCTAGAGGGGTGTTTTTTTATTTACTTTCAGCTGAGGTGTGTGTGGAGGATTGTGTTTGGGAGTGTGTGGGTGAGTTGTGTGTTGTTTCAGAGTCTTGGCTGCTTGAGATAGGGTGTGAAAGGGTCATTGTTTGACTGTAATTGAGTGCCTGGGTGAATTTGAATAGCTGCTGGCCACACCCTCTGCTGGGGGAAGCTTCTATTTAAGGCAGCACCTTGCCAGAGCCACGAGCCTCTGGCACCAGCCGAAGGGTGAGAGTCAAACAGCTCTTGGCCTAGAGACTCTTAGCCTAGGGTCTCTGTAAAAAGCCCAGGAAGAGCCAGAAAGCCAGGGCCCTAGTCTCCTTGGGTTCCCAATAAGGTAAGTAGACTTCTAGAAGGAGAACCATATAAATGCAAAGGGTTTTAAAAGGGGGATTATATATAATTATTATTTTAAAAGCAATTATGAAGCCAGAATGCCAGCAGGGGGTTGGGGGTTATTCAGTGTTTTGCATGGAGTGTCACATGTATGACTGTCTGCCCACTGGACAGAAGTCTTGGGTGTATGCCTGGTGCAAGGAGCTCCCTGAGTGTGTGCCCGATGCAAATCTTGGGTGTGTGCCCGGTGGAAGTTTGCTCCCTAGAAGGCAAGATGACAGACCTGGAGAAGCAGAGACAGTCAGGTGCATGGAGAAGACTCTAAGGGACTTGTTGGATATATCCCACTCTGAATATGGCAGCCCCGCCGCTGTCAGGGAGCATGAGGGTTGAGGGGAAACAGGGCACTGTGCTGTGGATAAAGGGAATGTGCCCTCAGAAGGGACCTATTCTTCAGCTGGCGAATGGGTATCCTTTCACATCAAGGACCAAGGGGGGCTCTTGGTAGTTGGTGATTCGATCCTTAAGCAGGTAGACAGCTGGGTGGTGAACTTGCATACTGACCGTATGATGACTTGCCTGCTTGGTGCGAAAGTAGCAGACATTACGTGTGTTGTAGATAGGCTGGTAGATAGTGCTGGGGAGGAGCTAGTGGTCATGGTACATGTTGGCACCAATGATGTGGGGAAATGCAGTAATGAGGTCCTGGAGGAAAAATTTAGGCTGCTAGGCAGGAAACTCAATGCCACGACCTCCAAGGTAGCCTTCTCAGAAGTGCTACCTGTTCCATGCGCAGGGCCAGAGAGAGAGGCACAGATCAGTAGTCTCAATGCGTGGATGAGACGATGGTGTGTGGGGGGAAGGGTTCAAGTTTGTTAGGCACTGGGATGCTTTTTGGAACAAGAGGGAGCTGTACAAAAGAGATGATCTCCACTTGTCACGAGAAGGAACCAGGCTGCTGGTGCTTAGAATAAAAAAGGTGGCAGAGCAGTTTTTAAACTGAATATGGAGGAAAGCTGACAGGAGATGAAAAGTCTCTGGTTCGGGATGGCTCAAATGTGAACTTGTGGATCTCCTTACAAAAACATGTAATCTTTCATTAAAATCTGCCTCCATTCTTGAGGACTAGAAGGTAGCTAATGTCACTCTTATCTTTAAAAAGGCTTCCAGAGGAGATCTGGGAACTTACAGACCAGTCAGTCTGACATCAATACCGGGTAAGTTGGTGGAAACTGTTATTAAGGAAAGAATTAGTAGGCACATTGATGAACAAAAACTATTGAGGCAGACTCAGCATGCATCCTGTAAGGGAAGATCTTGTCTCACTAACCTGTTAGTGTTTTTTGAGGGATGGACAAGGGGGACCCAATAGATATTATTTATCTTGACTTCCAGAAAGCTTTTGATAAAGTTCCTCATCAAAGACTCCTGTGTAAGCTCAATAGTCATAGGATAAAAGGACAAATCCTCCTGTGGATCAAAAACTGGCTAATTAATAGGAAACAGAGAGTGAGTATAAATGGGAAATTTTTTCAGTGGAGGGTGGTAAGCAGTGGGGTACCACAGGGATCAGTACTCGGTCCAATGCTTTTTAACTTGTTAATTAATTATTTGGAGTTGGGAGTAAGCAGTGAAGTGGCTAAATTTGCAAATGACACAAAGCTATTCAGGGTGGTGAGAACCAGGGAGGACTGTGAGGCACTCTAAAGGGATCTGTCAAGGATGGGCGAGTGGGCATCAATATGGCAAATGGGGTACAATTTGACCAAGTGCAAAGTGATGCACATTGGAGCCAGAAATCCTAGCTATAAATACACATTGATGGGGTACGAACTGGCAGAGACTGACCAAGAGAGAGATCTTGGAGTCATAGTGGATAACTCAGATGAAAATGTCTAGACAGTGTGTAGCTGCAATAAAGAAGGCCAATGCTGTGCTGGGGATTATTAGGAAGGGAATTGAAAACAAATCAGCCAGTATCATCATGCCCCTGTATAAATCAATGATGCAACCTCATCTGGAGTACTGTGTACAGTTCTGGTCACCACACCTTAAAAAGGATATTATAGCTTTGGAAAAAGTGCAGAAAAGGGCAACTAGAATGATAAAAGGTTTGGAAGGGTTGGAACACTTTCCCTATGAAGAAAGGTTAAAACACTTGGGGCTCTTTAGCTTGCAGAAATAACAGCTGAGGGGTGACATGATCAAAGTTTATAAGATTATGCATGGGATAGAGCAAGTAGAGAAAGAAGTACTTTTCTCCCTTTCTCACAATACAAGAACTCGTGGGCACTCAATGAAATTACTGAGCAGTCGGGTTAGAACAGATAAAAGGAAGTACTTCTACACCCAAAGAGTGATTAACACATGGAATTCAGTGTCACAGGAGGTGGTAGCGGCTACAAGCATGGACGGCTTCAAGAGGGAATTAGATAAGCATATGGAGCAGAAGTCCATCAGTGGCTATTAGCCACAAGGTATAGATAGGAACTCTCAGTCTGGGGCAATGGATGCACTGTATTCTTGGTGCTTGTGGGGGGCAGCAGTGGGAGGGCTTCTAGTGTCCTGGCCCCACTGCTGGACCTCCTGATGGTACCTGGTATTTTTGGCTACTGTGTGATAGAGTGTTGGACTAGATGGGCCATTGGCCTGATCCAACATTGGCTTCTCTTATGTTCTTATAATTAGAAGTCTTTGTGTTCCTAATTTTATTTGCAATCCAGATCACAGAACAGCACAGCAAAACACAGGAGCATATTTTAATGGCTGACAGAGGCAATGGGGTCTTATAAATATTGAAGAAAGGGCATCTTGAATTCTTTATGGCAGGCTCAGTTAGGTCTCACCGAAAATATCGGATCTGATCCTTTAGCAGACTTGCTTAAAATTCTCCTGTTAATTTGTCTTAGTTTTACTTCTCTTCCTTCCAAACTTTTGCCACAAATTGTTTTTGTCAGGAACCGTAGCAGATACTTCACTGTTAAAATGCTTGCCTGAAACATCAAACACCCGCCGAGAAAATTATCTCGAAAGGTTAACTCAGTAAGGCTTACACATAAAATGTCAAAGGACAGCTCACATTACTCCCCCCCCCATCCCTGCGCACAAAAAAGACACCTGTGGGCTGGTAGAGGTAGTAATCAGAGTTTTAAGTACTGGGGGCACTCCCAAACATCAGGAATGCTCACTGGTGTTAGAGCTGCTTGCTCGAAGCATGCTGTTTTTCTACAGATGTGAGAGGCAGATCGGTGAGAGCTTATACAAATCCAGCTAACTGGCTGGGTTTTTCTTTGCTTCCAAACAGCCCTCCCTGAACTCTCCCAGACAACCAGACAATTTAAATCAATGGACAATTGGAGGAGTTGAAAATTGAGGGCAGCAAGAATTAATAAAAATGCTAGATCTCAGTCTGGGAATAGCCACCGGGGTCTGATGTCAGCTGCTGCTATTTTGGAGGATGCAGTGGTATCTGGCAAGGAATGAGCCTTCATGAAGAAAATAGGAATACCCATCTGCTGTCATAATAACAGAGGCTGAGATGGCCTCTGATGTGTTGGGTCAGTGGCTGCTTGATATTACTGCTACTAGGATGACTATTTAACATTTATTGCTCCCTCGCATTTGGGGATAATATTTCAGTTAGGCTATATAAAATATAATTTAAAATCATGATTATGTCTCAATTGTGGATGGCGGGGCACAGGTGGAAACCATTAACTGATAAACTATGGCCAGTCACTGTTGTATGTTGATGGTAATACATACAGTGCTGCTCCCAAGGAAACATTCTCCAGGAAAAGCCTGTGCCTGTTCACTGGAACTGCTTTGTTCCCCCACCAGGGTTTTCAATGATACAATCGTGCTGGGAAAATAGCATACGGATGGTTGCCCAGATCACACATGTGGGCAGACTGGCGTTTTTTCAGCTACTCTAGGTCAGGCGGCTGGCCCCCTTCCTGTCTCACCCTGATCTAGCCACAGTAATCCATGCAACAGTCATCTCCAGGTTGGACAGTTGTAACTCGCCCTACATAGGGCTACCCTTGAGACTGACCCAGAAATTACAACTGGTCCAGAATGCAGCGGTGCCGGTTCTTACTGGAACCCCACTGACAGCACATATCAAACCAGTGCTGTGCCAGCTGCACAGGCTCCAGATTGAATACCGGATCAGATTCAACAGTTTGGTGTTAATCTTTAAGGCCCTAAATGGTCTGGGACCAACATATCTACGGGACTACCTCTCCCTGGTATACCACCCAAAGAGCAGTATGCTCTGCAGAGAAGAACCTTCTGGTGATCCCTGGCCCGAAAAACATCCAGCTATCCTCAACTAGAACCAGGGCTTTTTCAGCCCTGGCACTGATCTGGTGGAATTCTCTGCTGAATGACATTCAAGCCCTGTGGAACCTAGTACAATTCTGCAGGACCTGTAGAGATGTTCCACCAGGCCTGTGGTTGAGGACAGCAATGGTCTCCGTCGAGCCTGGCCTCCACCTTCTTTCCGCTCTCCATCTATGGAGAAGGATGTAAACTGTTTAAACACCACCAGAAACTAGAATCTGAATCTAAACTATGCATTGTTCTAATTGTTTTAATTGTTCTTAACTTTTAACTGACTTGTAATTATGTATATTGAAATGTTGTTAACCGTCCTGAGCCCCGTGTAAGGCGGAGGGTGGTCTACAAGTCCAATGAATAAATAAAAGACTTTAGTAGGACATGACCAGAGTAGGGGTGCCAACCTCCAGGTGGCACCTGGGGATCTCCTACTATTACAGGTGATCTCCAGATGACCAAGATCAGTTCCCCTGGAGAAAATGGCTGCTTTAGAGGGTGGGCTCTGTGGCATTATACCCAGCTGAGCTCCCTCCCCTCCCTACACCCCACCCTCCCCAGGCTCCACCCCCAAATCTCCAGGTATTTCTAAATCCAGAGTTGGCAACTGTAGAGCAGAGCATGTCTAGTAACTTAAATTGCTAGTTAAACAGCTAGAGCCCAACATGTCTAGGAAAAGATTTCCTTCCTTAATCAAAATCCTTCTTCTCAAGTATTAGCATCTTTTGAGTTTATTATCTGTATTCAGACAGCAAGGTGATCTCTATATGGCTGCTATCCTCAACTGGAAAAATCTTAACCATTTTACATAGCCAACATTAAATGATGCTTAACTTTCCCACTGAAATCAACAGGGGAAAAGTGCTTAACTTTTGCTTGGTTCATAAATAGTACTTCTTTCAAGGGCCTACTACTGCTTATATGAATCAAGTAAGTAGATGTAGAATGAGACATATACAATGTAGGAGGATATGGTCCCTATCCCAAGCTTACAGTCTAAAGTAGTTGTGCTACATGAGGAAAGTGAGTAATGGAAAATGGTTGACTTTCCTATGACACAGAATTGAATTGTTTAGCATGTGATGATGGTGATTTTCTAGGAAGATCAGGAACTGTATAAACTGGCTCAGACAAGGTGAAGAATACAGGCACCTTAAATAGCATATGGGGGGGAAGAGACAATGTGGAAACATTTTGGGACTGAAGTGTGACACTTATCTGTTCTTTAATCTTTCATAAGGCGTTGACTCTTCATAACCCTTGTTGAAATGGCACACAGAGTCATGGTACTATACACCTCTCCTGTCACTTCCAGAGACACATATTGCGATGTTTATCTTTTTATCCATATGCCCTATGAGTTTTCATGTGACTACGTTTTTAGTTGGCTCTTCCTCACAGCTGGCTTTATTCTCTTTGACACTGTGCTGTACTAGCGCAGCACTGTGACAGCTGCAAAATATGTTTCAGATGACACATTTGACTTTGGTGACATGACAAGGAAAATAATTTAAAGCTTCCCCTGTTTGATCAGAATGCTTAACAGGTCATCACTAGATATCAGCTGGTAGGAGTTGGCATGTGGGGACCAGAAGGCCTATCAATCAGTTTTGGAGGGTTCCCTGGATAATTCCACATTCATAAAACCATACAAATATGTACAATGGCCTTGATTCTTTTCCTCTTCACTATAGGGGTCAGTTTCATTGTACTAAGTGCAACTCCCCCCCATCTTTATAGAATGGTAGACTCCCCCATTTTTATAGAATGGTGGGCTCTACATATATACAGATAGTGCCATCTGATAGACAGGCAGCATAATCCTAAGGCTGCCAGGGTAGAGGTGGTTAGTCGCCAGCACAAAAGATCCAGCATAAACCAGGGACTAGGCAAACGTTTTGGTAGGGGAGCTGCAGAGTCTTTGACTACACCAGCATCCCCAAAAATAGCACTGTTGTGCCCAGAGGACATTGCAGAGGTGTGATGGCATGGCCATGATAGACCAGGGGGGGATCAACCAATCATAGGGAGGCAACCATGGTGAGCCAGACCTGGGGACATGTAAACTAAGGACAAGGAGGGGTGGACCTGTATATGATTGAGCCACACCCACCCACCCCTTAAAGGAACAGGCCCCACAACACAGAATGGAGGCCACAAAACAAGAAAGGGGAAGGAGCCCCCAGCACCCTGTCCACCAGCAGCAATCCCAAGCAGGTCCACTCAAAAGTAAACCCTATATAAAGAAATGGGGACAAAGTCCAAGAAAGTGGCCTGGGGAGAGCAAAAGGAACATGGGGCTGGCCATAATGTACTTTGCTCTTAAGCTGGACTACTACATGCAGACCAATAAGAATGCCTGAACACTTTCAAAGGAAGCCCAGTGCTGCTGCTAATTGTTTACAGTTGAACTCCTGAAAACAGCCTACCTGCTATGGGCATTATTGCTGAACGTCATGAATTTCAACTGGGAACCTCACTGCTTAGGGTTGCAAGACCTCCCTCTATGGCAAGAGGCTTCCTGCCAGCACCCCTCTTTGACTGCCACCATTCATAGTATCTTTAAATATCCAGGTAGACCCTTCTGAGACCCACAGAGAGCTGGATTTCTTTTTGACTCTTGAGGAGTCAATGGCAGGGGGGGAAACTCTCTAGTATTCACATAGCAGGATTTTCTGATCACAGTGCAAGATTACTAGTTTTAAAGGTCAGCATGGTTAAAGAATATTAAAGAATCCATTACCTTAAAACTCCCACATAAAATGGAGGCATGATACATGAGCATGTGCTGGAAAGTGTCTGGCACAATGGAAAAGATTTGTAGCAAAAACCTGTTGCTGCCGACTATGCAGACATTCACCTGCAGAATCCAGAGCGGTTTTGATCATCACATAAGAAGCAACTGAGAGAAGAGCATAGAGTTCTGGCAACCAGTCGCAGAGTCCCATATGAACATATTGCTACATGGTCTGCACTCTTCCAAGCACATAATGATGTTACTTGTTTTAGGCATTTTTTCATATCTTTTCAGCTAAACGAATTTCCAAAGCAACTTACAAAGTGGAAGAATGTATTAATATTAACATTTCTCCAGCATCCTCCAGTGTGATAGTTATTAAATGATGGAGGAGCCTCTGATTTCCTGACTCCCTAGGGAGATGGTGGATGTGCTCTGAGCCATATCTCTTCTTTTTCTGTCCTCTTCTTGGCCTAGCTCCTGGCCTTATCACATAGAAGGCTACAGGAAGTGGGCCATGGAAGAATAGCATCTGTTGGCAGCTAGAGCAATTCACAACCAACCCAAATGACCATGCCCCTAAAGTCCTGTGGAGGAACAGAGGCATTTGGCTCTTCAACCAAAATGGATTTCAGATCTTGTTTGTGTAGTTTGCTATCAGAAATTGTGAGTTCTGCTGAGACTGCAGCGATAAAGCACTGAGTGATTATTGTCTATTTCTTGAGGAACATCTAACTGCAAACAGCTATGAATACTGGGAAAGCACATCTTAACATTGAGAGGAAAACTTTCATTTAGTGGAGGGGGGCAATTTGTCTAAAGCTTGTCCAAATGGATTTCTACCACAGAATACCCCTCCCATCAGATGGCCCCAATGATGTTTGGCCCTAATGGATATTACGGAGTGAAGAGAAGCATGGATTGCTGGTTTTTTGTTTTATCTTATTGCCAGCTGAGTTAAGATAAGCAGCTGCTGAAATGCCATGAGAACCAGACTGCACAGGACTGGGTTCCACACATGGGGGAACAGAACCCCCCCCCCCCGACTGTTTACACACACCATCATGCAATACAGGAGTACTTTTCCTTGAACTCCAGCCTGAAACTTCTCATTGGCAGTCCCCAGAATGCACAGCTGAAGGCTGAGAAAGCAAAATGTCCCTGGGAACACAGGTGAAGCCTGCAACTCTGGCTAACAAGACCAGTCTTATGATTGATAAGAACTCAGACCAGCATATTGTTTTCAGATATGGGGAAGATGTCATGGAAAAGGGACATTTGGTCCCCCGATTGCCAAAGTAAACTAGAAATGAGGGGAAATTACATATCCACACTTCTTTCTCCTAGGGTTGCCAGTTCCTGGGTCCTGGTGGGAGTTCTTGCAATTTTGGGGGCTTCTGCCCACTGCCAGTTGGCCAGTAGGGGAAAGCCCACCCCCAAACAGCAACATCATTGCATGACAACTCTGATGTGATGATGTCACCTGGAAGTGAAGTCATCATGTTGGGGGCATGGTGCAGCGATCCTCTGGTTTGAGGGCAAAATTCTATGGTTTGAAGCTGGTTTTACCACAGAGTTTTGCTCAAAAACTAGAGTGTCACCATATGTTCTCGGCAGGATGACATCACTTCCAGGCAATATCATTGTATCAAGGATGTCCCAGAATGCCCCCCAAATCCTCCGACTGGTGCAACTAGGAGACCTGGCAACCCTACTTTCTTCACCCTATAGAATGGGAACCATCTTGGTAACACTTAGGATTGCCAGGTCATATTTCCCCCCCAGTGGGAGGATTTGGGGGGCACACCAGGAGGGGGAGGGGCTGCCCCAATGCAATGACATCACACAGAGTGCTGTCATCATATCAGGGATGCTGCGCTGTGTGCGTATGCCCCCCATGTTTTCCTTCAACCATTTAAAGGGTTAGGGTTAGGGGATAAGCGGGACTGCCCTTTAACTGGTTGAGGGTAAGCCATGAGATTGCTGCTTGCAGGGCAAGCAGGAGCAGCCCCACTTAAAAAGAGTAGGTGCCACTCGTGCCTGCCCTGTGAGCCATGAGACTGCGGATTGCAGAGCAAGCATGATCGGTTCTGGCTTCGAATGAGTGGGCGGCACTCGCACCTGCCCTGCAATCCATGAGATTGATGCTTGCAAGTCCAGCACGAGAGGATCCCATTCTTTTGAAACAGGAGCCACTTGCACTTGCCCTGCAAGTTGCAATCTCACTGCTTGTAAGGCAGGAATGGGTGGCTCCTGCTTCCCCTGCTTGGCCTGAGCCGCCAACAACTTTTGGGTGTGTGGCCCTACCTCTTCCCAACAGCATCTCTTTGAACGCTGTTGGGAAGAGGTGTGGGGTGCAGGCACGCATGGCCACCCCTCTTCCTCTCTGTTCAAGATTTAAAGGGCCAGCTGGAGGGCCTTTTAAGTCTTGAAGTAGGGGGTTGCCAGGTGGTCATTCTTGGGGGTGGGGCTTCCCCCACCAGCCAGTTGACTGGGGGTGGGAAGGAGCCCTCCCCCAAAATCGGGAAACTCCCTTGGGACCGGGGGATCTGGCAACCCTAGTAACACTCCTGATCAAATGAAAGGTATAAAGACCTTTGGTGAGGGTGGGCTTTTAGCATCTTGGAATCCACTTGCCTGTGGATTCAGACCTGCTACCTTGAGGCCTGTAGAGACCTGCTTCTGGGACTTTGACTCTCTGGGGCCCATTCTGTTTTAAGCCTGCTGTAAATGTTTTGTTCTTTGTTTTTGTTCTTTCCATTGGGAGAAGTATACTTCTTAAAGGTCTTCTTTCTAAGGGCCGAGAAACTCTGGGTCTGGACTAGGGTTGCTAACTCCGGTTTGGGAGATTCCTGGAGATTTGGAGATAGAAACTGGGGGAGGTGGGGTATAATGCCATAGAGTTTATCCTCCAGAACAGCCATCTTCTCCAGGGGAACTGATCTCTGTCTTTTGGACATCAGCTGTAATACCAGGAGATCTCCAGGCTGCAGCTGAGGACTGGCGATCCCAGACTCTGGACAGGCCTGCATTGTCGTTTCAGGCTCCTAGCTGTTATGTTTTGCCTTCCTTTCCTATTGCTTCCGAGGAGTCTGAGGGCTGAGAGGCTTGCAAGCCTGTGAGAGTCCTGCTTCTTCAACCTTCCTGGATCCTTGGACAAGTAGCTATGAAACTGCATCAGCTTGCTTTCTCAGAAACTGAGCTAAAATGAGAAGGGCAGAAAGATGAAAGTATTTTAGCATTTAGATTTAGTTTGCCTAATATATGTTAAGTTTGCTTTTGCATTTGCAATTATTGGTTTCAACTGTATTTACAGTGCCTGATGGTTTATCTCTCCACTTCCTAATGGGTCTTCTAGTACTTCAGAACTGATTTAGAATTTTATTTCCTCATGGTTCAGCACTGCCTGTTTCTCTGTTTATATTATTTTCTGTAGCCCACTGCACCTTTCTGATGGGTTTGCATCCATGCTTTTCCATACATATTCCTGCATTATGCATCTGATCTAGTTTCTAATTTGCTTATGTGGTAAATTATGCAGTAATGCCTTTCAATAAACCACTTAATTCATATGTAATACTTTGGAATCAGTGTCTCCCTGATTATGGTAGTGCACCCACTGGAGTGATTAAAAATGTACATGTACAGAGGTCTCCTGCTTAAGGGGAATGAATTAACAATTCCCCCTTCCTGCTGAAAATCCCCTCACCACACAGAGTTGCCAGGGACTTGCATGGAACCCCTGGAAGACTTCGGAGGCCAGGGCATGGGGAGGAAAAGATGTTGTTGATGGGATTTTACCATAGCTATTAATGAAATCCTAGTGTTCCAGCGACGGCACCTCCAGGTTTTAGCCAGAAATTATGCTGACCCATCAATGATATCCTCCCTTCCATGATCTCCTGCTGCACATTTGAGCATCAGCAGGGAATGGGGGTGCTTCAGTGGGGTTTGCCTGCCAAAAATGGGCAAATGGCACCCCTAACTTCATGTTATTCCTCAGGGTCCCCTATCCCGCAATAGCAGTAGTTTGTGGAAATCAGTGGGCTCCAATGAATCTTTAATAGAACAGAGGAAGGAAAGTCTCTCTAGGAACCTGCAATAGCTCATTTGCTTCACCTGCAAGTACTTGCTATGATTTCAAATCAAGCAACAAGTTATGCCATAATGAGTGACTGCGGATTTCTAGAGAGGTTTCTAGGTATTGTTGAAGGCAAAAATGATAGGTACCATGTTGCCCCCCCCCCTTAACAACCCAGGTCCAAGAAATGTTGTATGTCCAGTCCTGTCATCCTGGTAGCCCTGTGTGACTATAAGTAGTACCATCTTCTTTTAAAGTATTTAGTATGTAACCAATACTAGGAGGATGTGTCTGCCTTCTTATTGGCCAAAATCCCATATCAGGATGCTGTGTTTTGTATTTCCACTCTGTTCAGTGATGCACAATGCTGCAGCCTTTCATGAGCAATGCTGTCATGACACAGCTGGTGACGGAGCCTATTGTCAATGCAGAAGCATGAATCCATGTGCTGCGGATGTACAGGGGTCAGCTTGCCTTTGGACGCATGACTGCATTTGCTCCAAGAATTTTGTGCCCAGTACTGAATATCTGCAATTCGGAGGTTCATAGGAACAGTCTGTTAATATCTCAAAAATGAATATCTGCTCACCCATCCAGAGGAAGAAACCAGATTATATTATTTTCAGATTTGCCACATAGATTATGGCAAACAGTCTCCAAAGATTATCAGCTACGTGCCAGCTTTTAATGAATCACATTTTTCTTTCTTGATTAAGTCCATTATTACCCCCTTCCGTCTTTTCACCAACCTATTAGTTTGGTTTTTCACATCACCATTTGGAAGAAGAATTAGGCAGTGAGGCTGGCACTCATCTGTTTATGTAACGCAGTTTATAGTTTAAGACTCAAAGAAATTTTAGTTTCATACCAGAAAATTAATAACAGTGTAATATCTAAGCATAAGTGCAGCCTAGGCAATAGAGTCTGAATGGAACCAGACAAGTTTATGAAGTTTTGTGTGTTTAACTTAGATTCATTTAGGAGTCCTTGCCTAAGTGCTTATAACTTTGAATTGTATTGGGAATTTTGTCACTAAACCTTTACGATCAAGTGGGAGTTTGTGTTTGTTATGAAAAGTAATCTAAGTGGTAACAACACTGTTTTCAAACAAAAACATGTAAGAATAATTTACGTGCCAGACACTCCTTCACCTAGAACTGTTCTCTGTTCCTCTTCCAGCCCATTCCAGACCTGCCCTTTTCCCAACAGATATTTATAGCTGGTGCTGGTGCTGCTGCAGCTGCAGGGGAGTAGCATTCTGAGACACTATTGGTACCATATCTGGGACTGACCCCTGTTCTCCATCCAGCCCAACCCATATTGAAATACCTTTTCCAAATGACGTCATGGACAGCTGGCACTGCTTCTGGAGAGGAAGAACATTTCCAGCTTTGGGATAAAGATCCTCCTGTCTCTCAGGCAATGCTCCATGCACTCCACTGTCACTCTTTGGACTGAGCTCTGCTGCTCTCTAACCAGCCCGATCCATCGTCCAGCACCTCTTAGTCCTTTCCCAAGGAACTGCCGGCAGATAATTCTGCTTCTCTATGCATATTTTTGACAGATACAGGAGCAAAAATCACCCAACAACAGAGGAGCCAGTGCTCCAGTCTACTTATAGAAGCTGAGTGCTGAGAAACAAACATAACTATGAGAAGAATTAGTTGAAGGAGTTTGCCTGAGAGAAGGATAGAGAACCGCATATCAGATAAGCAGAGGTCTTTTTGGGGGGGAGCGCACCGGAGCGCAGCTCCGGGAGCTCAGGAGCCAAGCCCCGCCCCCAGCCGGCGTCCCCGAGAGTCTTTCAGGCAGCCGAATGTCAATTTCAGCTCCATTGTATCCTATGGGCCATTGAAGTCAATGGCGAAAACATAGGGTATATTCTGGGGGCTGGAGGGGAGGAGGCTTGAGGGAGAGGCTCCAAACTCACAGGATAGCTGATGGAGCCTCTCCCCAAGATACCCACCAAGTTTCAAGAACATTGGATCAGGGGGTCCAAGTCTATGGGCCCCTATACAGGTTGTCCCTATTCCCGCCATTGTTCTCTATGGTGGGGAAAAATTAACTTTTTTTCCCACGATAGAGAACAATGGAGGGAATGAGGGCAACCTGTTTGGGGGCCCATAGAATTGGACCCCCTAGTCCAATGTTCTTGAAACTTGGTGGGTATCTTGGGAAGAGGCTCCAACAGCTATCCTATGAGTTTGGAGCCTCTCCCTGAAACCCCCACCCCTCCAGCCCCCAGAATATACCCTATGTTTTCACCATTGACTTCAATGGCCCATAGGATATAATGGAGCTGAATTGCCGCCAAATTTCTTTCATTCCCTCCTTTCCTTCTTTCCTTTTCCTCTTTCCCTCATTCTTCTCTCCTCTCTTTCTTTCTTTCCCACCTTCTTCTCTTCTCTTTTTTCCTCCTTTCCCTGTTTCCCTCCTCCTTACCTCTCTTTCTTTCCCTCCCCTTTCCTTCTCTTTCTTTCCCTCTTTCTTTCCCTCTTTCCTTCTCTCCACTCTCTCTCTTTCCTTCCCTCTTTCTTCCTTCTGTGGCCCAACTCTCATGAGAAGGGGTTCAAACTTTAAACCCCTTCTCTCTTAGCTCCCCCACCCAGGCCAGCTGGGGAAGGGAAGGAGAGGCTTTTGAAGATGCCGCCCCCCCCCCTTTTGCTTCCCCTTCTTACATCACTTCTGGTGATGTCAGGGGGCGTGGCATATGCTAATAGCCTAATAGCTCATTAGCATACCATATGCTAATGAGCTCCTGCAGCTGTTCTTCTACGAAAAGACCCCTGCAGATAAGAATGTTTTGTTAACAGTGCAATCCTAAGAAGAGTCACACTCTTCTAAATCCATCGATTTACACTGTTTGGGAATTCAGTGTAAAAGTACTGAGAGTTTTAAGCAGGAAACACATGAGGCTGCCTTATACGGAATCAGATCATGGTCCATCAAGGTCAGCATTGTCTACCCAGACTGCATGCAGTTGTCTTCTTCGGCTGTAGCACAAGGGAGGAGGATGGAGACAAAACTAGAATTAGTTGGCTTAGCCTTTTGTTGACCACTCTGCCCCACCAGCCCCAAAAGGTATCAACTACTAGTGGGTAGGATAAAAGGACCTTAAACAATTTTTTAAAAAATATCTGTTTTCCAACTCTTGGTTGGTAAATTCCTGGAGATTTGGGGGTGGTGCCTGGGGATGCTGGAGTCTGGGGAGGGGAGGAAGCTCAGCATAGATATAATGCCATAGAGTCTGGCCTCTGAAGTTGCCATTTCCTCCGGCGGAATTGATCTCTGTAGTCTAGAGACCAGATGTAATTTCAGGAGAACTCCAGGCCCTACCTGGATGTTGGTAACCCTCACCTACCAGCACACTGCCCCCAAGTTGACAGGCTTGCTATCAATCATTATGATGGGGGGAAAAGAATAGTCTAGAATGCAGAAAGATCTGTTGTATTACTATTGCTATTATAAAGATTATCAGCAGGAACTCTTTTTGTAGCAAGAACTCCTTTGCATATTAGGCGACACACCCCTACTGCAGCCAATCCTCCAAGAGCTTACAGTAGCCCCTGTAAGAAGAGGTCTGTAAGCTCTTGGAGGATTGGCTACATTAGGGGTGTGTCACCTAATATTCAAAGGAGTTCCTGCTACAAAAAGAGCCCTGATTATCAGCTTAATTATCCCTGACTCCTATGCTACCAACAGCAATAAGGTCACTTGCATATATAATGACAAGGGGGCATTATGGGATATAACATTGCCAGAGACAGAATGACATGACAGGTTAAGATAATCAACCTGGGTTAAATTAAGATAAGGAAAACAATAAATTTAAGATAAGGAAAACAATTAAATGATATCATAAGCAGCATCTGTTCACTAAAATTACAGCATAAGATCTACCAACCATAACATTAAAGAGCAGCAGATTCCACAATCACAGCCAGCAAAACAAGCAGCCCCATCAGTCAAAGTCTTGCAAAAAAGGCTTTTAGGAAAGAGAGGACTGCTTTACAGCAGTACAGTTGACCGGAAAGCCATTACAGTGAAACAGGTGATTTTAATTCCTAATGTAAATGTGTCCTTAGATACCCTAGGCAGGTTTTGGATTTTCTTTCAAAAATCATGTAGATGTGATGTATCATTTTATTACATTTGAATGTTTCAGGTTTCTATCACATGGCAAAATATAAAGCAGGTTTCACTAAGAGCCAACTGTCATATCTAAAAAAAAATTAAGTTAGTGCAGTTTCTGTTTTAAGTGTAAACCATGGCAAGAGGCAATCAGTGTTGCAGTTCTGGAGAGCCTCTCCAGCACAGACGGGAGTCACAAAAAACCAAGATTAATCAGGAAGTGATATTCAGACATGACTCTGTCAAGTATCATGACTTTCTTTTGAGATATAATGCATCCATGAGGAAAACGAAAAATCAGCAGTAAAATTATTCTTTCCTTCCTTGTGTGTCATTCCAGCAGGTATGCAGGAACATCAAGTGTTTTCCTTAATTTTTCCGCTACTGCATAATCCTTCTGCTGTTGAGAGGAGGTTCACCAAGATGATGAAAATTCCCACCATCTTCTAAATGACGTGTTCCAGCTCCGCCCATGAAGATCCCTGTGCACAGCTGATATAGATGTATGTTAAAATAGTCCTCAGTGAAGGTGATGACTGACATAAGTGGGATACACATTCCTGTCAAAGGCCACATGTGGTCTACAACCCACCTTGACTTGACCTTGATTTGAGCCACAGGATTTAATTTCAAGACAGGGGTTAACTGGACTCAATTTCAGAGCCAATTTTAAGTTAAATTCTAGAAATGGAAAAATGGTAAACATGGAACAAAATGCCTGATATTATCTTTACAGGGCAAATTCACACTTTATGATAGCACCATGGAAGCTATTTCTTCATACTTTCTTCAGATGTGATGTCAGTAATGTGTTATCTCAAAACTGCAAAGGGGTTGCCAATGCATGATTCCTTTCCAATCCAAACATCACTAGGCTAGGATGAAGGGTGGTATTTATGCGTGAAGGAACTCTGGCATTAGCCCTGCCTATCTGATTCCAAGGTGTGTTATTTGAATGGCATAAGAAAAAGCCATGCATCGGCTTAGTGTGAATAAACCTCGAAGCATGGCTGCACCAATGCAAAACCACACATGCAACTGTAAAGATTGAAATGTGGTTGAAAAACCAGCTTTTCTCTGCATGGCTTTTGATCGATTGATTCAGAAACTCAATATGAACACATCTAAAACTGCCTTTCTGGTCTACACACACTAGAAACCTAATATCGTGCATTTAGAATAGCTGTTTTTGTACATGTGCAGACCAACTGGCAGGAGAAAGGCTGAACAGTTCCTTAAGCAGCGTGTGTGAATTTGGTCCAGTTCTATGAGGATATCTTGGAATATGGTAGACTACACCAGTTTGGTGTAGTGATTAAGAGTGTGGACTCTAATCTGGGAGAACCAGGTTGATTCTCCACTCCTCCACATGCAGCTGCTGGTGTGACCTTGGGTCAGTCACAAGTTCTTTCAGAGCTGGACTTTCAGGAGCAGTTCTTGAAAGAGCTCTCTCAGCCCCACCTACCTCACAGGGTGTCTGTTGTGGGGAGGGGAAGGGAAAGGAGACTGTAAGCTGCTCTGAGACTCCTTCGGGTAGTGAAGGGCAGGGTATAAATCCAAGCTCTTCTTCTTCTTTAAGGGAATATCAAATCCAGCATACTTGATTAAATTTCACATTATTCTGTTTCTCATTGTTCCATGGTATTTTTGTTTTCCCTCTTCATGGTCACCATTGAAGGCTTTTTTAAAAAAAAAAAAACACTGCAACAAGTTCATGAAAACTGAATGGCAGAATTTGGTGGGTGGAACTGGTTGTGATTGGTGGAGCATACTGTAAAATTTGTAGTGCAAGGAAAATACTGTACACTACTGATGCTATGCCTACGGTGCATAGATTTAATTGTGAACATTCATGCACAATGTGCATATGTACAGAATAATAACAGTGACCAAAAATGTCCTGGTAATAAAAGAGCAGAAGCAGAATCATGAGAAGAGACAGAACAGCAGAAGACTTCAGTCCAGATCAGTTATAAAGAGTTTGACAAGATGCATTTGTCTGTGAAAAAGCCTGAAAGCTTATTGCTAATTGGAAATAAAAGCAGATCACAGAATGTGGTATTTAAAAAATCACCTTCTTCCAATGTGGCAATCAATAGAAAATAGATCACAAGAAAACCTGCCAGTGTGGCTATACTGTGTATAGTTCCATACCGAAGAAACATTGCAAACTGGAGAAATGTCTGCCTTTATGAAATGCCTGTCCTCATGAGAAATGCCAGCCTGGATGAATCACAAGCCGGAATTAAGATTGCTGGGGAAAGCATCAACGACCTCAGATATGCAGACAATACCACTCTTAATGGCAGAAAGTGAAGAGTACCTAAACAGCCTCTTGTTGCGCAAAAGTTATCTTGAAACTCAACATAAAAAAAACTAAGATCATGGCATCCGTCCCCATCACTCCCTGGCAAATAGAAAGGGAAGTCATGGAAACAGTGACAGAATTCACATTCCTGGGATCAAAGGTCACTGCAGATGGTAACTGCAGCCATGAAATTAAAAGATGCCTACTCCTTGGGAGGAAAGCTATGGCAAACGTAGACAGCATAATAAAAAGTAGAGACAGCAGCCTGCCAACAAAAGTCTGTGTGGTCAAAGGAATGGTATTCCCAGTAGTAATGTATGGCTGCAAACATTGGACCATAAGGAAGGCTGAGCACCGAAGAATAGATGCTTTCAAATTATGGTGCTGGAGAAGACTCTTGAAAGTCTCTTGGACTGCAAGGAGATCAAATCATTCAATCCTAAAAGAAATCCACCCTGACTGTTCCCTGAAAGGCCAGATATTGAAGTTGAAGCTCAAATGAGCACTCACTGGAGAAAACCCTGATGCTGGAAAAGATTGAAGAAGAAGAGGACGGCAAATGATGAGATGGTTAGACAGTGTTATCAAGGCAACGAACATGAAATTAAGCAAACTCCAGAGGACCACAGAAGACAGGAGGGCCTGGCATGATGTGGTCCATGGGGTCATGAAGAGTCGGACTTGACTGTGCAACTGAACAACAACATGATAGAAAATGTGTTTGTCTGATAAGACTGCCTGTATATTATCATGGGTCTGCATATCTTCTGCACTCAAAGATACTTAAATCCTCTTGCATGGGGAATCTGGCTTTGAAGGCTGGTTCACCCTATAACAGAGGCAGAGAGCAGCATTTGCCCTGGCTGCAAAGCTCCACCATGGGTTCTGTTATCTAGCTTATCTCACACAGCTTTTGTGAAGATAAAGGAAGGGAGAACCTGTATGCTCCTTAGAGTGAGGGCACAATAAAAAGAAAAATGCAGTAAATGCAGTGGTCACCATTGATTCCTAACCCCTTTGGAGCCATAACAAGATTTTGAAACGATAATCAATAAATTAGAAATTCTTTATAGCATAAAGAATAATAAAAGGATATACTTGGAATTATGGGAACTTCATGGACAAAATGTAAGTGAAATGGTACCGTAGTGAGGAGGTGAATTAGGTGAGATTGTATGAAAGAGCTGAATATCCAACCTTAGAAACAATAGAAGGACTCCAATTTAGTATACAGAGTAGCTTAAATGGAAAGGAGTCTTATGGCTACTTATAAACTAACAGATTTACTGTTGCATAAGCTTTTTGTGGGCTAGATTCCATTTCACCCAATGGATGAAGTGAATTCCCACTGAGCAGACGCACACACACAGATTCAGATATTGAAAATGGGTGGGTTACAAGGCCATGAAATGTGTGAGGTACAGTCTGTGACATTTCAATGCAAATTCAGACCGTTTAAGTAGTTGTAGATAGTAAGCATCTGATCTTTTATTGTGCTTTCAATCTACAACTACTTAAATGGTTTGAATTTGCATAGCACTGGTAAGAATTGTATAGTAATTTTCTTGCTGCAATTTGTTTTAAATCCAGCTTGTTTTTTTAATTTCTTAGAAAGTTTTCCAAACCTGTAATCTTGCAAATGGTCTTTTGATGCTCATAAAGAATTGCTGGTTATTTCAGGTTAATTTGTCTCTTGAAAACAGTGAAGATGTGAAATCTATGTGACTTCCCTGTCATTATATCTTCTGTGTGCACACACACCTCTTTTTCCCCTTAGGGTCAAATTAGACGTGGCATTATTTCCATGAATGCATAGAATTTGCCACATTGATGAGTTCCCTCTCTGGAAGCATTGCTTCTGTTTCTGTGCTTTTTTTCCTTCCATGTTTCACCTGAAGACACGTGCTTTTTTGACCTCCACAGAATCAACGCAAAAAGCATGAGCAAGGCTAAGGTTAACCAACACAAGTACTATTGAAAATTCTCAGAAGGCTACATCCTCAAACTTTACTGTCTGCCTCCTGCCTTCTCATGCACATGATGGAATTTGTTTCCTATGTAGTAGGGATCCAGTAGCTGCCTTGGGATCTGTTCAGTTGCTTATATCTATAGAAGAAGATGATGTAGGTTTTAACAAAAACAACACAGAGATCTCTGGCTCATTGTGCCATTTAGAATTTGTATTTACATGCCACAAATTGTGGTTCATTGTGTTTTACAGAGTGAATTTAATCCCAATGATGAAACTGGAGTTACTAGATTACTATCTGACACATGTTACCAGTGACCAATGCTCCCTCTAAGCTGTGAAGTCTTGTGAGCAAAAATTCTACTTTGTGAGCTGCTGGCATTAAAGCTGAGAGCGAGTAACCTGGCTACTGCACAAATTAGTTTGCCTTTGAGCCATCCTGCCTGAGCTAAGACAAAAATGTGTGAGCTGGAAGCTAAAAAACTGTAACCTAGTTTACACAAACTCAGTTTAGAGGGAAAACTGACTCTAACCCTAACCCTAATAACCCTAACCTTAATAAACCAAATCCTAACTCTAACCCTAATAACCATAACCTAACCCTATCCCTAACCATAATAATCCTAATTGTAACCCTAATCCTAATAACCCAAACCTTGACCCTAACCCTAATAATTCTAACCCTAGCCCTAACCAATGCTTCCTCTAAGCTTTGGAGTCTTCTGAGCAAAAATTCTACTTTGAGAGCTACTGCCATTAAAGTTGTGAGCAAGCCATTTGGATACTGCATAAATTATTTTGCCTGAGAGCCATCCTTCTTGAGCTAAACCAAAAATGTTTGAGCCACAGACTAAAAAACTGTGAGCTAGCTCAGATTAGCTAAAAGGGAACACAGACCCTAACCCTAATAACCTAACCCTAAACCTAACACTAACCCTAATAACTGTAAACCTAATAGCCCTAAACCTAATAACCCAACACTAAACCTAATACCCCTAACCCTAATACCAAACCTAACCCTAATCCTAATAACCCTAATACTAATACTAACCCCAATAATACAAAAGCTTACCATACCTTACCCTAACCCTAAAAACCCAAACCCTAACCCTAATAGCCCTAACCAGTGTTCCCTCTAAGCTGAGTTGGTTTGAGCTAGCTCACAATTTTTAGCCTCCAGCTCACACATTTTTGTCTCAGCTCAGGAAGAATGGCTCCAAAGCAAGCTAATTTATACAGTAGCCCAAACACTTGTGCACAACTTTAATGCCAGTAACTCACAAAGTAGAGTCTTTGTTCACAAGACTCCACAGCATAGAGGGAGCATTTGCCCTAACCCTAATGCCTTACCTGTAATGCTAACACCAAACACTAAGCCCTAACCCTAATTCAGGTGATTTGGATACAATTTGACATTTTTTCATTGATTGCAGAAAACACAATATGGCTCCTGACAGGTGGATCTCAGTGTATATTAAAAAATGGAGCCCTGCTATTAATCAGGAACTTGTAGCTAATCTCTTAGCTGATACTGATCCAAATGTGACATTGGCAGTGGCAAAGTTTTTATCTGTAATCCTGGGTGGTATTAAATGAATTGATTGTTCAGGGTGGTGACAACCAGGGAGGCTTGTGAGGCACTCCAAAGGGATCTGTCAAGGATGAGTGAGTGGGCGGCTACGTGGCAAATAGGGTTCAATGTGGCCAAGTGATGCACATTGGAGCCAAAAATCCTAAATATAAATACATGTTGATGGGGTCTGAAATGGCAGAGACTGACCAAGAGAGAGATCTTGGAGTCATAGTAGGTAACTCAATGAAACGTCTAGACAGTGTGTAACTGCAATAAAGAAGGCCAACGCTATGCTGGGGATTATTAGGAAGGGAATTGAAAACAAATCAGCCAGTATCATCATGCCCCTGTATAAATCATTGGTCTGACCTCATTTGAAATATTGTGTACAGTTCTGGTCGCCACACCTCAAAAAGGATATTATAGCTTTGGAAAAAGTGCAGAGAAGGGCAACTAGAATGATAAAAGGCTTGGAACACTTTCCCTATGAAGAAAGGTTAAAACGCTTGGGGTTCTTTAGCTTGGAGAAATGACGGCTGAGGGGTGATGTGATCGAGGTTTATAAGATTATGCATGGGATAGAGTAGGTAGAGAAAGAAGTACTTTTCTTCCTTTCTCACAATACAAGAACTCGTGGGCACTCAATGAAATTGCTGAGCAGTCGGGTTAGAACAGATAAAGGGAAGTACTTCTTCACCCAAAGAGTGATTAACATATGGAATTCATTGCCACAGGAGGTGGTGGCAGCTACAAGCATGGACAGTTTCAAGAGGGAATTAGATAAACATATGGAGCAGAGGTCCATCAATGGCTATTAGCCACAAGGTATAGATAGGAACTTTCAGTCTGGGGCAGGTAATGCACTCTATTCTTGATGCTGGGGGGGGGGGGCAGCAGTAGGAGGGCTTCTAGTGTCCCCACTGCTGGACCTCCTGATGGCACCTGGTATTTTTGGCCACTGTGTGACAGAGTGTTGGACTAGATGGGCCATTGGCCTGATTCAACATTGATTTATCTTATGTTCTTATGACTCTTTTAGCAAGTTAATATATATTTGGTAACCAAATTTCTTAATTTTGTGAAATTGTAACTGTAATTGTAATGTACTGTATGTATATTTGTTGTATTTTGTATTATATCCCATTTGCTTATGACATGGGTCTATGAGCAATAAAAATGAATGGATGGATGGAACCCTAATAATCCTATCCCTACCCTCAGGGCTGGCTTGAGGTTTTTCTGCGCCCTATGCGCAGAACTTAAAATGGCTGCCAAATGGAAAAACAGCACCCAAAATGGCCACCCTGCAGTACAGACAGAATCCCTCAAGCCTACTCTGCCTGCTCTTGCCAGCCACTGTAGAGAATTGAACACCTTCCCTATGTAGAAAGGTTAAAACACCTGGGGCTCTTTAGCTTGGGGAAACAACGGCTGAGGGGTGATTGAGGTTTATAAGATTATGCATGGACTAGAGCAGGTAGAGAAAGAGGTACTTTTCTCCCTTTCTCACAATACAAGAACTCGTGGGCACTCCATGAAATTGCTGAGCAGTCAGGATAAAAGGAAGTACTTCTTCCCCCAGAATGATCAACACATGGAATTCATTGCCACAGGAGGTGGCAGCAACTACAGGTATGAACGGCTTCAAGAGGAATTGGATAAACAAATGGAGCAGACTTCATAAACAAACACTGGCTTCTCTTATGATATTATGCAATGTAGAGGGCTGTTAATGCTCCTTTCGTCCGTTGTGTTGTGTGTGTGTGTGTTTGAATTTGAACTTCTGTAGGCCTTAGGCACACCTCCTAGCCAATTGGCCACACTCATTCCCCAGTACGTTAAATCATTAGCCTGATCCCTGTAGCTGGGGACTTTTAGGAGAGGCCTATAATGCCCCCTAACCCTTTCAGGTGGACACAGTTTTAGGGCTGCTGGCAGGCTGCGCCATCTAAAAAACCTCGCCACATGGTGGCCTAATAGCTGCTGGCCCAACCAATGACCTTACCGCCTGGGAGCTGCCTCCCCTGAAACACCAGCCCCCTAAAGCTACCAGGGACATACACCAGGCCCATTGTCAGGCCTCCCCCCAAGCAGGCACCGTTATTCCCAGAGCCCTCCCCCTGGTGAACTCAGCATTAAATGGATCCCCCGGCTGGGATGCAGTGGCCACCACTTAGCACAGCTGCCACTGCTTGCTGCCACCAAATCATGTTGCTGCTAAAGACTGCTGCCTTCCAACCATCGTGCACCAGGTGAAGCCTCCCCCAGACCGCTTAGAGCTGCCACAGACTTCACCAGGCAGCCGCTGCCACCCAGGATGAGTCGCCATCTCCCTCAAGTCACTCCCCTCACTCCAGATTGCCCGCCAGTCCCACCGCGGCCTCTGAGGTAGGCCATGTCCTTCTCTGCCCAAGTGCTCCAAGCTCCCTTCAGCTTGAGCACCCGAAGTAACTGCCCTGGGCGGGAGTGGAGCCCTGGCTTTTGCAGGGCCAGCTCTGCCCCCACCCATGGGAGCTCAATTGTGGATGTAGGATGATATTGAAAAATATATAACAAACTGTATGAATTAAAAGGGAAAAAGACTTTCTGTACTTCTGTACTACAGCAAGACTGATTATGGGAAAGAGATTATGCATATTGAATGAATGTAAGGGAAAAGTTATTTTAAAATTTTACATTGATGGTATATTCAAAATATAAGATTAGAACTGATAAGAGAATTTTATATAAATTTAGGGACTTTTGAAATTGTTTAAATAACATTTAAATAGTAGTAAAGATATATCTTTAAACTACTGAATTACAAGAAATAGATTGGGTTAGATTGAACAGTAGACAGGTAGTAAATCAGATATATATGTATGAGGTATTTTTAAAAGTTATATAAGTATAAACTCTCTCATTTATGTGTGTCTGTCTGAAAATAATAAATTTGTTTGCGGGTTATTGGGGTTAGTGTTATAAGGGTTAGAGTTATTAGGCTTAGTGTTATTAGGGTTAAGGTAAGGTTAATGTTTTTAGGGTTAGGGTTATTAGGGTTAGGGTTATTAGGGTTAGGGTCATTAGGGTTAGGGATTGGGTAATTAGTGCTAGGGTGACTAGGGTAAGGGTTAGGTTTATTAGGGTTCAGGTTATTAGGATTAATGTTAATATTAGTGTTATTAGTGTTAGGATTATTATAATTAGGGTTAGGGTTAAGGTTTTTAGCTTTAAGGTTATTAGGGTTAGGGTTATTAAAGGGAGGGATAGGGTTATTAGGGTTAGAGTTATTAGGATTAGGGTTAGTGATATTAGGGTTAGGGTTATTAGTGGTAGGGTTATTAGGTTTAGGGTTAAGGTTTTTAGCATTAGGGTTATTAGGGTTAGGGTTAAAGTGATTGGGGTTACGGTTAAGGTGATGAGGGTTAGGGTTAGGACTAAGTTTTTTAGGGTTATGCTTATTAGGGTTATGGTTATTAGGGTTAGAGTTAGGGTTGTTAGGGTTAGGGTTATTAGGGTTAGGGTTATTAAGGTTAGGGTTAACATTTTTAGGGTTAGGGTGGTTAGGGTTAGGATTATTATGGTTAGGGTTATTAGGATTAGGGTAAGGGAAATTAGGGTTAGGGTTATTAGGGTTAAAGTTAGCATTAAGGTTATTAGGGTTAGGGTTACTAGGGTGAGAGCTAGGGTTACGATTATTAGGGTTAGATTTAGGGTTATTAGGGTTAGGGTTAGGTTTAATGTTTTAGGGTTATTACTAGGGTAAGGGCTATAAAGAATAGGGTTAGTGTAATTACTGTTAGGGTTATTATGGACAGGGCCCTTCCCTGAGAGGTTCAGTATCTTTTTGGAATGAGCCTTGCATTACAGGACAGGTCTATGCAGTACTGCCCACTATCTTGATATCTTTCTGTTGGTAGGAAGGAAAGATACAGGGCAATGAGAATTTTTACTGACCAGCTTCATGGATTTGGCAGAGAAGCTAGGAGTTCCTCTTGCCCAAGAGAAAATGGAGGGTCCTGTTCCCATTTTGATCTTTCTAGGGAAAGAAATTAATACGGTAGGGCAGCTGTGTAAATTACCAGCTGACAAATTAAATGTGCTGCTGTCATTAATTGATGTTGCAAGGGTGAAGAAAAGGATTACCTTGCTGGAATTGCAGCAGCTGGTCAGCCACCTCAACTTTGCATGCAAAGTTGTGGCACCCAGCCAGGCTTTTGTTAGGAGACTATATGAGTCCATGAGGTGCCCTCTTCTCCCACACCACAGGACTAGGGTCACCAAGGGTATAAGGGATGACATCCTTGTATGGGAAATTTTATTTTTTTTTTTTTAATTCATGCAACGGGGTGGGTTTTTTTGGTGGGCAGACCTTATGGTTGGAGCGAATCTACAGGTTACGTCTGACGCCGCCAGCTCCTCCAGATTTGGAGTCTATTTCTGTGGACACTGGTGCACTGCGGGTTGGCCTGGGCAATGGTTTCGGGCAGGGTGGGTCAAGGACCTCATCTTCCTAGAATTCCCCCCCAAAAAATGGTTGTAACAGTGTGGATTTGGTCGGTGGATTCCATGTTGGCTCTGGAAGCGCAAGGATGCATCTGCCCTGATGCTCGACCAGCGGGATTGCAAAATTTAATGTTATTAATGAGGTTCTTCTTTCAGGTGCTGAAGGCTGCAGGGCAAGACAAAGAGTCGCCGTCTGCGGCCACAGCTTGGTCTTTTGTGATTATGAGAGCAAGGTGGCCTGGTGTGCAGATAGTCTGGTTGACAAGGCCCTTGTGTTACAAGCTAAGGTTGACCTTGCAATGATAAGAGCAAGATGGCCCAGGGCACCGATAGTTTGGCTGACAGGACCCTTGTGTTGCAAGCCGAGGTGGACCTTGTGATGATAAGAGCAAGGTGGCCCGGTGTGCAGATGGTCTGTCCGGCAAGGCCCTTGTGCTGCAAGTTGAGGCTGACTTTGTGATGATAAGAGCAAGATGGCTCAGTGCGCCAATAGTCTGGCCAACAGGGCCCTTGTATTGCAAGCTGAGGTGGACCTTGTGATGATAAGAACAAAGTGGCCCAGTATGCTGATAGTCTGGCCGGCAAGGCCCTTGTGTTGCAAGCTGAGGCTGACCTTCCAATGATAAGAGCAAGGTGGTCCGGTGTGCAGATGGTCTGTCCGGCAAGGCCCTTGTGTTACAAGTTGAGGCGGACCTTGTGGTAATAAGAGTAAGGTGGCCCGCTGTTCAGATAGTCTGTTTTGATATTCTGCCCCACCAAGTGTGGCATAATTTGGGAGACCTCTGGTGTATTAATCATGTAAGGTGTGAAGACAGCTGCCAGATGAGTAAGGCTATGGAGGGTGGTTTGCCACACCCCGACATACGGGTTGAATTCCAGGACCTGTATAGGGCTAACGGGGTGCATTTATCAGACAAGGGCAATGGGTTATTTTTACAGGACTTGTGGCAAGGGGTTAGGTGAGCCTTGGGCTGTTAGGTGGGAGCAAAGGCCAAAGCAGAGGCTTGGCCTTGGCAGTGGCAGGTTTGTGCGAGCAAGAAACCGGAACTGGTGAGCACCTTATGGCATTTTCCCATTAGGGAACAGGAGGTCGACAGGAACTGCCTTCGAATTTTAGGGTCCAGGGTGGGGAATGGTGATCACTTCTTGGAACCTCTTAGGGTAAGGCTCCTCTCTGCAGGTTGTAAGGCTTCAGGGGTAGGCACTCTGAGGTGGCGACCAGTTTTGCTGGGCTGCCAGTGGTGAGCCAGACCACTGGCTCAAGACCAGAGCTGGGTGACCTGCCTATGAAAAGGGCAAGGAAGCTGGTCAGGGAGTGACGCCTGCCTTGCCTCTTCTGTGCTCGGTTAGTTGGTCCCTTATCACAATATTATGTTAAATAGTTAATAAAGTGACCCTTATTTACTTCCAAGCTGTGTCTGTCTCATTATTCTGATTGGGAGGGCAAATCCCCTTCAAGGTAGTTTTGAATTGTAAATCCCTTATACAAATCTAATTGCCAGTACCAGTTTATAAGCATCAGAAATAAACTTAGATGTTACATAGCCAAACTTAACACATACAGAGCTTTAACCAATCATAGCCAGTAATACAAACCAAGAGGTTCCTGAACCCATTCTTATTTAAACCAATTGTAGCCAGTAATACAAATCAGGAGGTTCCTGAACCCAATCTTATTTATAAAGTTTAAATCTCTTTTTTTCTGATTCCTTCTCTTCAGTGTAATCTTAGGTCTATGTTGCTCATTCTTATAAATGGAGAGATTTCCCCTTAAATCTCACCTTCTGAATTCCATCCTTTAAGTACTGCCAAAATTGATGTGCAGGAGTCTTTCTGCCAGCCAAAATTGATTCTGCCCAATTTGGACAAATCCGAATCGGGCCGAATTTATTTTTTTTTTGCACATCCCTTTTTGTAAGGCTTCAGGGGTAGGTGCTCCTGAGTGGCAACTAGTTGCTGGGCTGCCAGGCATGAGCCAAACTATTGGCTCAACACCGGGGCTGGGTGACTCACCCATGAAGGGCAAGGAGGTTGCTCAGGGAGTGACGCCTGCCTTGCCTATTCCATGCTCACTTGGTTGGTCCCTTGCCACACTGTTATGTTAGATAGTTAATTAAGTGGCCCTTGTTTACTTCCAAACTGTTGTCTGTCTCGTTATTCCGACTGGGGGGGCAACCTTAACTCTAACCCTAACCCTTAACTCTAATCCTAGCTCATAAAGTAGAAAAAAAATATTTTATGAACTACTGGCATTAAAGGTGTGAGTGAGACATTTGGCTAGTGCATAAATTATTTTGCTCTGGAGCCATCCTTCCTGAGCTGGAGGCATCCTTCCTGAACTAAGACAAAAAAAAAAATGTGAGCCAGAGGCTAAAAAACTTTGAGCTAGCTCAGACTAACTCATGTTATAAAAAACACTGCCAGTGACCTCCTTTTTGTCCCTGGATATGAAAATGGCAAAGGCATAGCTTGTTAAAGAAACTAACTAGTACAGTCCTGCTTAATGAAAAAACAGCTGAGGTCAGGGAATCTCCCATGCCCTGCAGGAAGATGGCAGCTGTAGCTGTATTTCTCTTCCACCTTTCTCCTATTCAGTTGCCATTCTCCCAGGAGAAATCATTCCTCTGCATATTCTTACAAGTCTAGATGAGGACATAAGAGAAGCCAATGGCCCATCCAGTCCAACACTCTGTCACACAGTGGCCAAAAATACCAGGTGCCATCAGGAGGTCCAACAGTGAAGCCAGGACACTAGAAGCTCTCCCACTGTTGACCCTCCCAAGCACTAAGAATACAGAGTATCACTTGCCCCAGAGTTCCTATCTATACTTTGTGGCTAATAGCCACTGAAGGGCCTCTGTTCCATATGTTTAATTCCCTTTTGAAGCTGTCCATGCTTGTAGCTGCCACCACCTCCTATTGCAGTGAATTCTGTGTGTTAATCTTTGGGTGAAGAAATACTTCCTTTTATCTGTTCTAACCTGACCGCTCAGCAATTTCATTGAGTGCCCATGAGTTTTTGTATTGTGAGAAAGGGAGAAAAGTACCTCTTTCTCTACCTGCTCTATCCCATGCATAATCTTATAAACCTCGATCATGTCACCTTTCAGCTGTCGTTTTTCCAAGCTAAAGAGCCCCAAACGCTTTAACCTTATTTCATAGGGGAAGTGTTCCAAACCTTTTATCATTCTAGTTGCCCCTTTCTGCACTTTTTCCAAAGCTATAATATCCTTTTTAAGGTGTGGTGACCAGAACTGTACACAGTACTCCAGATGAGGTTGCACCATTGATTTATACAGGGGCATGATGATACTGGCTGATTTGTTTTCAATTCCTTTCCTAATAATCCCCAGCATAGCATTGGCCTTTTTTATTGCAGTCGCACACTGTCTCAACATTTTCATTTGAGTTATTGACTGTGACTCCAAGATCTCTCTCTTGGTCAGTCTCTGCCAATTCGGACACCATCAACATGTATTTATAGTTAGAATTTTTGGCTCCAGTGTGTATCACCTAGCACTTGGCCACACTGAACCCTATTTGCCACGTTGATGCCCACTTGCCCATCCTTGGCAGATCTCTTTGGGGTGCCTCAAAATCCTCCCTGGTTTTCACCACCTTGAACAACTTTGTATCATCCACAAATTTAGCCACTTCACTGCTTACTCCCAACTCCAAATCATTAATGAACAAGTTAAAAAGCATCAGACCCAGTACTGATCCCTGCGATGCCCCACTGCTTACCACCCTCCATTGAGAAAACTGCCCATTTATACTCACTCCCTGTTTCATATATATTGTGAATATGGACAGATTCACAATATATATAGCAATATTAAGCAGTAAATTTATTCAATGGGATTGCTCAGAAAGCATTCTTTGCACTGCAGATGTAGGTAGGCTTTAGATGGTTGGGCATTGGCCCAACCAGCAGAAGGTTCATGAACCAGAAGGTCCTCTGCTGATAAGAGCACTAAAACAATTTCCACAGGTCTTTTACTAAAAACTTCCTTTCAAGAGGCCCAGTTGATGCCAGACTAAGAAAATACTAGGTTCAAATGTGCAGTCTGTTTTTCTTCCCATTCTGGAAGGGTCTAGGGCTAGGCAGAATGTACAGATTCCAAAAATGGGGCCAAAATGATTTGAAGGAACTCATCTTCTAGACCTCGGCATATACGCAGGACACTGGGCATGTAGCAGAACCTCTTCTGTAGCTCTCTCAGTCGAAATCAGACCTTCCCTGCTGTCCCCAACTCTTGGATGATAAAATGGAGAGAGGGATCTTGGGGAAGGCTTAGTCTTCATTGGGAATGTCATAGCAGATTCAAAGAGGCTCCTAGATCATCTTTTCACCTGAAGACATTACTAGTGTGTGAAGCGGTCTAGAGGCCAGGCTCAGTAGTAATTAATCTGGGGGGAACCGTATAAATCGGTCATCTGGGTAATTATTTCAGTTTTGTTAGATTTAATTATGAATCAGATCAGTGTTAGGGACTGCTAATCATGAGCAAAAAACAAAAAAAACAATCCACAAACCCTTGAAATGTTTAATGTGTCACACGATGGAATTCTGAGTATTCAAAATATACTGCTATGGGGTTAAACCAAGGCAAGTAGTTATGAGCTATGTTAGTAAAAAATATGAATTACATTTAATATATGAACTAACCCAGTACAAAAGAACAAAGAGTTTTGTGACACCTTTAACACATTCACTGTGATATAAGCTTTGCAGATCTGGCTCATGAAAGTTTATGCTGTAATATAGTTGTCTGTCTTTTTATTATTCTAGCTGCAATGGACTCACACAGCTACCCAGCCTGGAATTAACCCAGTATAGTTTCTTTTCCACTCAGGGTTGACAGGCATGGCCTAGCAACCAGCAGGAGACTGGGTTGGGTGGGTGGAGGGGGCATGGGTGGCCTTCTGTTGGCTATGGTGTAACAGTGTGACTTCCAGGGAAAACCCAGAAGTTATGTCAGTCCTCTCTAGGAATAACATGAAAGACTATGGTTTTACTGCAGTTTCCAGAGATTCTTGGAAAGGCATGGTATTTCTTCTGGGGGAAACCTGACAGTAATTTATTTTTCTCCTGCTGCTGCTTAAAGCAGTGGAGAGAAATGGGAACTGTGGGTAGGATACCCTACTTTACACCAATCCAAATGTGTCTTTATGAATTTTCTATAATTTTCTGGTTTCCAAATCTCCCCCCACCCACCACCACTAACAAAGTCTAAGGGCAATATCCTTTTTTGTGGCAGTTAATTTGTGAACAGGATATCAATAATTTATATGAGTATTAATAATATGGATCATACAGGGATAGAAACATTATTCCTGACATCTCTTTCAAGTCCACAAAAAAAGAGGCACTTTATTTTGCTTTTCTTTTTTCTGTTCAAATATGAAGAAAATACAATAGAGCTTGAAGAATATTTAGCAAGTGTTTTTCTCTTTAACAGGGAACAATTCATCACTGCCCCCAAAGAGGTTTCTTGGGATGGAAATACATGGTTTTTAAATAAAATATTTCCTTTCCTGCTCCTAGCCTTTGTATCATTCTTGGAATAATCATTACCTCACTCCTTTGTTCAAGAGCCCTCTTAAAAATACATTTCTTCTGGTGTTGATAACTGCTAACTTTGGCCTTCTTGCCATCTTGTTTCTGAATCACTCCACCATGTAATTATACATTTCTGAGATCAGTTGTGACCTGTTCTGGCTTTAGTATATTTATATTTCTGTTTAATTAAATGGGGTTTTGTACAATGATGAGAGGGGTGTCCAACAACATGAACTTATGGTAGGTGGAGAGTTTGCCCTCTTCATCCTGGCATATGCTTGAACAATTCTCTTATAGTATTGCAGCCTTATAAATAACCTTTGCTACACTCAAATCAGCTCTAGGCTCTAGATTGGAATGTGTTTTGGGTCAGAAAGGCAGAAGTATAATATGAATCAAGGTGACAGAAATGGCTGTTGAGTAATTTTGTTAATCAGACACTTTCAGAAACTCCAGCCTCATTACTTGTTTACCAGAACAGCTTCTACTAAATCTATGATTTTTTTTTAATTGCTAGGCAAGTTTTATTGAACTGAGCCTTAATTAGGGCAGCTGTGATTGTCTGGCATAATTAACTGGGCTTCCTTTATAATTATTTTTTGATCGCTGAAATTGTTTTCCACATGTAGTGACACAATACTAATGGTAACACCACAGACCTGCACATTAATAAGTATAGGTAGTGTGGCCAGATGCAGAAGACAACAGAGCACTTGCCGAAAGGTGCAACTTCAAGGCCAGAAAAATTGGTATAGATGACAAATACGGCAGGCAAGGATGGATAATAAATGCTTTAGATAAAATAAAAGCTGCATCTAAGGACATTGTCTCCTATTAAATGTACAGGGTGCTGCCCTCGTTTGCCTCAGGTCTCCCTGATGCATTTCATGCCACTTTTGTTTGTTTGTTAAAAGGACTGGGGAGAGCTTTTTAAGAAAAAGTGTTTCGCAATGCTAGGACTCCAGTGGGAGGTATATAAACCAGAGCTAAACCAGCTATTGAAGCTCTTGTTCCTGGAGTGACCTAACTCCTGAAATCCTGTTCATCTCCTATTTTTTAAAAAATGCAGTCAGTCCAAAAGAAGATAGTTCTGTTACTTTCTTGTTTTTGCTTTTGTCTTCAGAAGAGATCTCCACCACTTTCCACTGCCGCCTGCTCACACATTTCTTTCCTTGTGCACTGTTTGGCAGGTTTGGGAGGGAAATGTCGAGTATTAAGCAACTGTAGGGTTGACTGTATGCAACTAAAAGCATTGGTGGAAGAACTTAAGAACATAAGAAGAGCCCTGCTGGATGAGACCATTGGCCCACCCAGTCCAGCATCCTGCCTCACATAGTGACCAACTACTTCCTCTGGAGATCCAACAACAGGGCAAAGAGGGCTGAGACCTTCCCCTGATGTTGCCTCCTGGCTCTGGGATTCAGGGGTTTAGTGCCTTTGAATGTGGAGGCTCCCCTCAGACGGAAGGAAGGTAAAGGATAGTGGAACCATGGGAGAAAAGAAAGGAGTGGGGAATGTTCTGACCCACACAGAAAGGAGGACATCTGCTTGAAAACAAAACATTAAGGGAGCTTCTTTACTTGAAGATTTCCCTAGCATGAGTACTAGTAATTGTTCTAGAAAAATTGCATGCACATCGTAAGATACCATTTTCTTCTTCGAAGCTTGAGCATTAATATTTGTGTCAGAAAAAGTAATATGGGAGTAGAACCAATGGCTCTATCTGCCCTGTGAAGTTTTAGCAAGGCAATGAAATGGTTATTGTGTTGCAAGAACAGTACAAAGAATACCATCTGTGCTTAACAAGGAGTTATTTATTTACAGTGTTATAAAAAGGTGGTGGGGGGGCGTTGTTTCAGGCTGTGATCCTTAAGGCCTCTGGCATCCCTTTTTGTGTGCTTTGGGAATACGAGAATTTGGCTGATAAAAAGCAGACACTTCAGATCGAAGAAACTAGTCACTGAATTATCACTAAAATCAGGCTCCATGCCAGAGGACTAGAAAGTGGCAAATGTCCAAAGGGGATCTAGGGAATTACAGGTCTGTTGGCCTAAAATCTGTTCCAGGAAGAATGGTACAAATTGTTATTAAGGACAGAATTATTAAACATCCTGAGGGAGAAAGACTGCTATGAACATCTGCATGGCTTCTGTAATGGGGAGTCATGTATAACCAAACTCCTGGAGTACTTTGAGCAGGTTAACATGCATATTGAGAAAATCAATCCAGTAGACATTATAAACTTGGACTTGCAAAAGGCTTTTGAAAGGGTAGCAAACTCAAGCTGGGTAGACCAAGAAAGGTTTGAAGACAAAACAGTTCCCAAGTAACAAAACTTCCTTCTGGTAAGCTTAAGCAATCATGGTGTAAGAGGACAGGTCCTGTTATTCATTAAAACTCAGTTAAATGGCAAGAAACAGAGAGCAGGGATAAATGGGTTGTCCTTGCAATGGTGTGAAGTGAGCAGCAGGGTCCCACAAGGTTTGGTATTGGAACCAGTGTGTTTTGTTCCAGAGTGATCTGGAACTGGGGATGAGCAGTGTAGTAGCCAGGTTTGCAGATCATATTAAATTATTCAGGATGGTGAAAACCAAGGAGGATTACGACATGCAACAGGAGGATCCTTCAAATTTGAGTAAGTGGGCAACCATGTGGCAAATTAAATTCACTTTTAGTAAGTGTAAAGTAATGTACAATGGAACAAAAAATCATCACTTTAAATATTTTCTGATGGGTCCTGAACTGGCTCAGACCAAGAATGAAAGAGATCTTTGGGTTACAGTGGGTAGCTCAATGAAAATGTCACCTGTGTTCAGCAGCAATAAAACAGGCCAACTCCATGCTGCAGATTATTAAGAAAGAAAATAAAGCCACCAATACTGTAATGCCATTTTATAGAACAATGGAACATCTGCATTTAGAATACTGTGTACAGTTCTGATCACCACATTTTGAAAAGGATATTGCAGAGCTAGAAAGCATACAGAAGAAGGGAATCAAGATAATCAAGGAGCAGGAGCACCAAAATGCTGAAGTGTCTGGAACTTTTTAGTGTTTTTTTTTTTGGAGGGGGGGCATGATAGAGGTTTATAAAATTATGCATGGGGTGGGAAAAGTAGATAGAGGAAGCTTTTTCTTTCTCTTCCAAATTAATAGAACTTGGGGGCACCCAATGAGGTTGATGGACAATAAGTACAGGACAGACAAAAAGAAATACTTCCCCCCCCCAATTTTAACATTTTATTGGATTTTAACAATAGAGAAACACAACAATTATAACAATTTACAACTGTAATATCATATAACAGCCATTTCACAGAACAATCAAAGAAAAAACGAACTAATTACAAATACGACTATAACAAGTAAAAGAGAAAGGGAAAAAAAGGGATTGTAATTAGAAAAGTAAGATATCAAATACATCTCAACTGTTACAATAAGAGAATTGTATTTAATGTAGAAGCAAAATCTTGCTTATCTGATAGAAAGTCTAAAAATTTAAACCAAGTTGCAATAAAAGTAGATTGATAGCTTTCATTATTTTTTTGTCTCAAAGATTCAGTAATCTTGTCTAACATACATAGTTCACTAATTTTTAAAAACCGATATTGGATTAGGACTTTTCCAAAACTTCGCTAACGTCATTCTAGCTGCTGCACAGAGATATTCCATAAGGGATTTCGTGGCAGCCTCAATATCTAATTGGGGCCATAAATTAAATAACAAAATCTTAGGATCTAACGGTATTAAATAATTGGTAATCTGTGAAATAAGTAAAAAAACAGTCTTCCAAAAGTTTTGCACATTAAAAAAGAAATACTTAATGAGTAATTAAATTGTGGAATTCACTGCCAGTGGATTTGATCAACTGTAGTATTTATGTTATGTTTTCATCTGGATAGTCTCCATTTTTGCAGCATTTTTGCTGCTTCCTTGTTCACCAAAAATTATAATTAAGAAGCCATAAGATGGCAAGAGGCCATCTGGGAGATCTTTCCTTATACCTTTCCTGGGTTTTTTTTTAACAACCAGCCTGATGATAAGAACTCAAAAGCTTGCATGCTATGTTGTATTATTTTGGTTGGCCTTCGTTCCTTCCTTCCTTCCTTCCTTCCTTCCTTCCTTCCTTCCTTCCTTCCTTCCTTCCTTCCTTCCTTCCTTCCTTCCTTCCTTCCTCGCTTTTCAGTGCATCTCTGATCTTGAGCAATGACTAAAAGAGTACTCAATTAGTTTCTAAAGGAAAATATGATAGACAGGAATTTAGCAACCAATAAGGTTATATTCAGATCACTGTCTAGCATTAGATAGGGAATAACATCCCTTTGAGAATTACTGAATGATAAATATGATAAAAGAGGGATAATCCAACAATTCCTAAAAACAGTATACAAAGAACATTCCAGAATTTTATGAGATAAAGTATCAATTTTACCCAGGCCACATGGACAAAGACAATCTGAATATGGAGTATTACAAAAACTCCCATGCAATACTCCAAACTTAAACTGGGGAGACCAAACAAGGTTTGAAGAAAAAACAATTCCCAAATAACAAAACTTCCTAACTTGTTCACTATGAAAGTTTGCTGTGAGTCATTTAGAAAGTTTTAAAATGTTATTTTTGAAGAAAACCAGTATTTTAGATTTAGGCTGCAATCATATGCACAATTAGACCCAACATAGGCACAAATACTGGGCAGATTTAAAGGGAGTGATCAGGCAGCAATATCTGGGAAGCATCCCGCAGCCATTAGCAACCCGTGCTGCTCTGCTGCAGAAGCAGAGTTAAAAGACTCTGGGGAAAATCCGGCAGTGAATGGGTTGCAATGGGCCCTGTCTGATTGCTCCAGTGCACTCTCATGCCTTTGGGATAGTCTGACCACACCATCCCAACTCTGTGCCATTGTTCCCCCCCCTTTCAGTATGTGCATTATTGCAAACTCCATAGGGAGCCCTCAGTGCAGAGGTGCGATTCATCAATTCCTCATTTAAGCGCATGGGAAGCAAATGGCAAAAAAAACCCCCGACTCACGCACTATTGTGTCTGATCACACTGTGATGGGCTGCACCCACAGCTTCAAAGGAATGTGTGATCTCACAACTGCAGGTCAAATTCTTCTGGAGGGAATAACCTCACTTCCCCCCTGCTTCATCTGGTGCATGCGACCACAACCTTATTGTAGTTTATTTGCAACTCCTCTCCTTATCAGTAATTTGAGAAATGCCTCATAAGTCTCTTCAGATCAGTCATAGTATGAGAAATAAGAACAGAATCATCAGCATAAAGCAGCAGTGGTAATTATTTTGAAGCTAACACAGGAGCATGAAATTTCGGGGATGAGAGGCTCAACATCAGATCATGTAAATATAAATTTAAAATGAGGTGAGCAAGCAAACAGCCTTGTCTACCCCCTATAAAAACTAACAGTCTGAGAATTGACCCTCATCACCACGTTGAACCTGAGCAGTAGTATTAGTGTATAATATCTTGATTAAGTAGAGTATTTTATCAATTGATAAACCCTCCATCTTTTCTCATAGCTTTGTTTGGCTGACTGAATCAAATGCACCCTTGAGGTCCATAAGCACATACAACTTCCCCTTTGGCATAGCTGCATACTTTTCTGCTAAGTGGAGAAGAACTAAGCAGTGGTCAATGGTGAAGAATCCTCTCCTGAAACCAATTTGTTCCCATTCTAAAATATTATTGGTCTCAATCCATTCCATTAACCTTTGATACAGAAGAGAAGAATATAATTTCTCAACAGATGATAAAAGGCTGATCAGGCAATAATTAGCAGGGTCAGACCTATTACCCTTTTCAGAAATTGGAATGATTATAGAATGCTTCCAAATGGGGAAAATTTCACCTGTCAAATTTATCTGAGAAAAAACTGGTGCTAATTTGCTACAGCAACAGGAAGGATCTATCTTAAATAAGTCATTTGGGGCCCCATGCAAGCCTGGAGCCTTACCAGATCACATATGATGAATCATACTGTATACATCCTTTTCCGATGTGGGAGCCCAATTAGGAAGATCCTCATATGTTGTACCCAATACAAGAGGGACTAGAGCAAAAAATCTCCTTAAAATACATCTTCCATCAAATTAACTCGAGAGAGTTCATCTTTAATTAATCTAACTTCCATCAAACAAAACATGCTACTAATGTTCTGTTCTATTTGAGGGGGGCAATAAAAATGACAGATGTTTTGTTTTTATTTATTTTATTCAATTCATAACACACTCTCCCCTGAAACCAGCTCAGAGCAGTTAACAACAATTTATAACACATACAGTCTAAAACATTCTAATTAATAATTACAACAAATGCAATAAAATCAATACAATACAATTATTATACAACTTAAAAATGGTGTAAACTCATATGGCAATATATAATCATCTGACAAGAAGGAAAAAGAGGGTGAAGTGTGGGGGAGAGAGGAGATGGAGGGTGAGGCCAATCCTAGATGAAACTTATCAGAAAAGAGCCCATCGCTGCCCTCAGCCATAAGCCCTGCAGAACAACTCTGTCTTGCAGGCCCTGCAAAACTGTACCAGGTCCCAAAGGGCCCTGATCTCTACCAGGAGACTGTTCCACCAGGCTGGAAGACAGCTGGACACTCTTTGGACTAGAGACCACAAGCGGATTTTGATCACTCAAGCATAAAGCTCCTTGGGGGACATACTAGGAAAGGCGGTCCCAAAGGTATGCTGGTCCCTGACCATTTAGGGCTTTAAAGGTGAGCACCAAAATCTGGATCCAGAGGAGCTGGTAGAGCCCCAGTTGGATATGTGCTCTAAAGGACATTTTTGTCAGAACCCTCGCAGCAGCATTCTGGACCAGTTGCATTTTCTGGGTCAATCTCAAGGGAAGATTGAGCAAGTCACAGTAATCCAACATGGAAGTGACCATTGCATGGATCACTGTGGCTAGGGCAAAGGGCAGCAGCTATGAAGCCAACTGTTTAACCTAGTAAAGAAGGTAAAATGCCATCTTATCACCTTTGTGACCTGAGCCTTCAATGAAAGGGAGAAATCCAGGATCGCCCCTAAACTTTTGATGGATGGTCCAGATGTTAATGCCACCCATCAAGAGCAGGGAGTCAGCAACCCATCCTAGCATCCCCCTGACCCAGCCACAAGAATTTCATCTTTGATGGATTTAATTTCAGCTTGCTCTGCTTTAGCCAACCAACCATGGCCTCCAGCCCTCTGGCCAGATTTTCTGGGGTGGCCTCCTGCTGGCTGCTCATCAACAGATACATCGGGGTGTCATCAGCATACTAGTGACACCCAAGCCCAAAATTCCGTATCAGCTGGGTGAGGGGTCCTTGGTGGGGAGGGTGGGGTATAAATTGAATAAATAAATAATAAAGATATTAAATAACATTGGGGAGAGGCTTGCCCCTTGGGGGACTCTGCATACCAATGGGTAATGCTACCCTCTGTCCCTGACCTTGGTGAAAAAGAGACAAACAACTGCAAGGCTGTCCCCTGAATCCCCGCATTAGCAAGGTGGTGGGTCAGTAGGTCATAATAACCATAAACACTGCCAATAAATCAAGTAATGTTACCCTTCTGAATCCAGCTGACTGCAAAGATCATCTGTGACAGTGACCAGAGTCACCTCCGTCCCACAGCCAGGGCAGAAACCAGATTGGAAGGGATCTAAGGCAAGGTTTCATCCAAGAAAGCCTGGAGCTGCTCCACTAGCACTCTCTCAACTATATTATATAGGAATGGTAAGTTCAACACTGGGCGGTAGTTAGCTAGATCACTAGGATCTAAATATGTCTTTTTCAAGAGCAGTCTGGCCACTGCCTCTGTTAAACTCCCTGGGAATCCCCTGAGCTCAGGGACAGATTTACAGTACCCACCAGGGGAGCCCATTTTCAATCACCGCAGGCTTTAACCAACCATGATGGACACAGGTCAGAGGGGCAAGTGGTAGGGTTCACAGCATCTAGGATCTTGTCAACTTCAGCCCATGATAGCAGATTTCATTACCCTGCTACAACAATTGTCTTTTTTCACTTAAGGGAAGACAACCCTCACTTTTTAGCATCTGAGTAAGAGAAACAGGTCGATGATCCCCACCCATGAAATCTTGAACAGATAGCTTCTTTATCAAATATAGAAAATCAAAAGCCACCAGAAAATAGTCAATAACACTCGCCCCCTTGGACCAAAAAAAGTAAAGTCACCCCTTTGATCAGTCTCCATATACCCATTTAACATGGTAAGTCCTCTTTGTATAGAAAATTCAAAGAGTCTCAGACCTGCCCTATTAATACTGCTTTCTTTCGATGATCTTGAACACATTAAAGAGAATAAGGTATTATCAATGTCAAAACCCAACCAGGCAGACAATCAAATGTCACTGTCGCTTCCAATCACCTGCTACAATAACCATCATATCTGGAAGAGTCTCCATCAATTCATCATATAACCCTATTAACACATTCCAATTCTCATACATGAAGTCAATACCAACATCTGGAGGTAAATAAATTGAAATAAAAATCAAGTGGAAATTTTCCAGAGTAACCAAAACAGCCAAATCCAAATCCTTAGAAATCAAGACCTTAGCTGAGGTAATATTTAATGTAGGGGAGATTAGACATGCTAATCTGGCCCTAGGTCTCCCTCCCCTGTTCCCCAAGGAAGCTTTCCTGGTGAATGAAATATAAGAGCAACTTCATTTGAAGCCCATGTTACTTGAAGGAAAATTATATCATATTGGGTCAGAAATTTTACTCTTTCTGTAGCTCAAATGTTGGTTACACAATTTTTGCTGTTATTGTTATTTGTTGAAGCTTCTTAAAAAATTATTATTTTTTAAAAAAAGAAATGAAATAACATGTGGCATCTGACTTTTACTACTCCAACCAGCTATCTGCTAACTCAGAATTTTGTACTGATTTGCCTTGAGTGGTCATAAACTATCACATTGTTAATACCTGGGACAGCTGTTACAGCACTACCATTCTTAGGCTGTATCTGGATTATGTTGGAGAAGTGACAGCCTGCTAACAGTCTAGTTCAGGGTTCCTCAAACTTTTTAAACAGGGGGCCAGTTCACTGTCCCTCAGACCGTTGGAGGGCCGCCGTGTTCGCTCCCTCCCCCCCACCAGCCTGCTCGTCCCGCCGCCACATTCGCCCCTCCCCCCCACAACCAGCCTGCTCGCCCCGCTGCCGCGTCCGCCCCCTCCCCCCCACCAGTCTGCTCGCCTCGCTGCCGCGTTCGCTCCCTCCCCCCACCAGCCTGCTCGCCCCGCCGACGCGTTCGCTCCCCCCCCCCACCAGCCTGCTCGCCCCGCCGCCGCGTTCGCCCCCTCCCCCACGACCAGCCTGCTCGCCCCTTCCTCCTCCTCAGCTCCTGGGCGCTCTTGTGGGGGGGCGGGCATAAACACTCGGCGGGCCGCATAAATGTTCTCCGCGGGCTGCATGTGGCCCGCGGGCCGTAGTTTGAGGACCCCTGGTCTAGTTCATGGTAATACTGCTGAAAGAGTAGTTTAGTCCACTTGTACCCTAGGGGGAGCTGTGGTGCCTTCTCAAGTGTTCAGAGTTTATTGAATGTTTTCTCTTGCAGTTCAGCCTACCTCTTGTTGTTTCTCTTTCTGCTGTGTGTTAGTGCTTTTCCCCTGGAGGTCAATGGCCCGCAGTCAGTTATTGTCTTTCTTCAAAATCCAGTTACACTAAATTCTTTAAAAGCAAACTCCAAAGTGTGGATTGGATTATTTCCTGAACTCAGCCAATAGGTTATTGGTTCAAGGGAAACAGGGGCTGAAGGTTGATCATCATACGCGGAGAAGATAACTCTTGGGAGTTTATTCTCTAAGGAGAGGATAATTCCTCCCTTCATTTTAGGGGAATGCAGAAAGTTGTTTTTATTTTTCTGTGATGGACACTTCCCTAATTCAATAAGGTTATTTTCTTTTGGGTGGTCATGAGTCTTACAAGCTTCCTTTACCTCCACCATTTTTAGTGCTTTAGATGCACTTCCATGATTTACATTTTATTGTCTAATTTTAATCAATTTAGCTTGAAGCTGTTGCATACACACAATGATATTTTACTGCTCTAAAACTGGAAGAGCCCCAAATGATTTTAGAAAGCTATCATCAACTGCATTGGGATCTTTTTCTTTCATGGACAGGAAATTGCGAATGTTTCTTAAAGGCCAAACCAGTATTTTCCCTCGCCTTAAGCGAGGGCTTCTTATTATTGTCTGGAGCTGATAAGTCAATCAACAGATTCTCTTTCCCATTTTGCATCAGACAGGGGGAAAGATCCTTAGGCCTATGTAGCTGAGTATGTTTAGTAGAGAACTGAAGGCTAACAGTTGGAACTTTAAAAAATCTCTGGGGAAAATGCCATGTGAACTCAACCATTCAAGGTTAGCCATCATCTGAGATGGAATACTGGGCAACAAAAAGAGAAGCATAGGTTGGTCTAATATTTTTGTGTGAAAAGGCAGTTTCTTTTAGAATCATGGGTAATGAAACCAGGGTGCAAGCAGCCACAAAATGCATACCTCAAAACAATATGCCCCTAAGAAAATATGCCAGGGGGCTGAGCTTGTTCTTAACTTTAGTGACCATGGGTCTAGGAGGTGGTATTTTTATTTGACTCTTTAATGGGGACTTTCTAAAGCATGAAGAGTTTTGAAATGGGAAGGGAGAGCTGAGGAAAGCTTCTGTGTGGTGCTGTTTTCTGAAGTGTGCCCTGCAAGAGTTCTGTGACTGTCCCTGGGGCAGCATTTGCAATGCACTGCAGTAGCAATTAGTATGAGACTTTCTCACCTGCAGTCTCAGAGGGTATGAATTCTCTCCTGTCAACTATTTCCCCAAATTTTGTTAATCTTGCTCATTTCTCCCTGATTGGTTAGATTCATTAATAGAGCTTGGGATCCCAGCAAAACTAAGCCAAATATATATTTAGGAAAAGATTAACTCGGCAACAATGTGGCCTGCAAACACATTAAATGGAGAAAACGAATGCTTTCCCATAATCACTGATTTCCATAATGCAGTTCTGGAATCAAATGCTCACCTTTCTTCAATTTGTGATTATCAAAGGATTTAATTTATCTTAATCACTACTTAAGTAACTTGAATTGGCCATAAATTCTAGTCAATAAGAAGATTAAAACATAAATGCCAGTAAATATGCTCTAAATATCAGGCTCGTCTGACATATTTTTCAGGTCCTGGATCCTCTTAAACGTAATCTCTGATTGAGGACAGAGAAGAAATGTCATCCATATGAGCGTCTCATGAATTTAAGCTCTGATTAGGGAAGGATTTATGTACAATAGTGTTGGAAATCTGATAATTAAAAAGGAAGCACAAGATCCTTTTAGTTCTGACATTTAAAAACCTAATAATGCAAAGGAAAGGTTTTCAGCATTTCAGGACCTCACTTTGAGAGCTATACTAGGTAACCTTATTTGAATTATAGGTTTTTAAACACCAATTTAAATTCAATCAATCAGTTATTTGTGAACAGTAATGATGAGTGAGTTGACATTATGTGGATTTCAAGCCTTACTACACTCTCCTTGTCAGAGGATAAACAAAGATTAGTAACAAGCATGAGCAGCATTTTATAGCATTTTACACACCCAGGGTTGGATCCAACCAGCTTTTCTGCAGGAAGGGACTCCCCTTCGACCTCTAGAAAGCTTATCCTGGGGATCACGGAATCTGCATGAACAAAAGCCATGTGAAATGGGGGCTATAATAAGGAAGAGGATTAGATGAGATTACATGAAAAAACTGGCTGGATCCAACCACTAGTATTTAGGAGCCAGTTGATTTAATTTCCACAACACATCCATGTGAAAGGAGTTATCAGAACCATTTTACAGATGGGAAATGTGAAGAAATAAAAAACAGACAAGTTGCTTACTGTAAATTATACTCCTCTTGTGGTCATCTGTGTAGTCACATCTCTCTTACACCTGTGCATAGCATCCTTCAGAATCCTGAAGAACTCAATTAAAATAATTTTTGGACACCATTTCGAGGAGAACCATTCCCGGTGTGCATGCCTTGAGTGTAGGAAGCCACACACACTGCTCTGTTCTTCTTAGAAAATGCAACTAAGTAATGTGGACCTGTTGTGATGAAAGAGGGTGGGTTTTCATTAGTGATGTTTTAAAAATTACTTGTAAACTGCCTCAATCCAAGAGGTAAGGCAAAGTATAAGTATTCTAATAAAATAACAGCAAATATAATAATGTAGTATTTAGATCTGAGCATTTAGCACAAATCTCTTGTAGAGCAAGTAACCATGGCATTTCCCCTTACATTTATTTAGAATTCGTAGATTTCAGAATTTCAGTCTTGGAACTTTCATCTATGGAAACTCATCTGCTGAGAAGTCTGTATGTCTGCTTTGGAACCCCTGTGTATTCTAGCATATTGTGGAATATATACTAGAGCATACATAGGGTTCATGTGGGATATTTGCCAAGCCTACTGAGTCTCCCTATTGCTCCAGATAAACCAAAAATATTCCTTAGAAAACACCCAGGAGGACTTCCCTGTATTTTGCAGGAGAAGCTTAACAGTAGTGAGCAATCTGTCTTTCAGGAAAACACATCTACCACTATCGATCTCTTCTGTAAGGAACCCCTTATAAGCTTCCCAGGGATCTGTGGAACATTTGAAGACCACTGATGTCTATCACCAATAATCCAGGACGCTCAGCCCAATTCAATATCAATCTCTCTTATCATCTTTTTCTGTTCTGGTGTGCATCTTCTCTACTAGCAAGTGAAAAGTGATTGCTTACAATTGGGTCTTCATAAATATTGACTGTGATAAGAAATATTCTGTCAATGTGCAATGAAACTAGTGAGAAACATTAAAAGAAAGATGTTTACCAAAGAATCTTTAAAGGCGGGAAGGGGGGGGGAGAGAATCTCATTCCAGAAGGAAGTCACACATGTCAACTCTTTTCTCCAGTTGGCTAAGTAACAGCAAGGCTGTTTCCTAACTAAACAGCCTCATTAACATAAGCATAACTACAGGGTAAATTTTCAAGCTCATTCCAAGTGAATTCATGGAAGGGTCGTGGTAACAGCAGAATATTTCTTTTAATATGCACAAGTCATGCAGACAATGATATGAAGCTAATTCGTTTCATCATATTATCACCGTATCACATTAACTTAAAAGAAATAATAATGCAACATGGAAAATGTTTGCATATTAGTGGAAACTCTCATTGTACCCTATTAGAACCATATCATATTAGTATTGCATTAGGCGATTATGCTTCAATGCTAAAATGATGAAATCCCCACTGTGAAAACTGATATTGAATTCTTGTAATGTTTCAGAACCATTTTTAGCTCCACATATAAATAATTCATGGGAGCAGATCTAATGAATTGATGAAAAAAAACCCATCTCTTGACACTGTGAGAATATTTATGAATGTAAAAGTCATGAAAAAGATGTTTAAAAAAAAAATTCAGAGACCAAAATATCTGGCTTGTTGCCTGCTTAGATACCCTGAACAGAAAACTGAGGCAGGTAACTGTGTTTTCAATCTGAAAATGAAACTGATAGAAAATGACTCTCTATTGGTTGGCATAGGCTTGACATTTTGCCTGAAGCAAGTATAGAATCACAAAGCTGAGTGTCGGGGGTCCTATAGGCCAATAGCCACCGTCACCTCTGCCATTGAGAATGTCCACTGCTGCAAACTGTTGTCAAGAAATGCCTGTCTTTCAAACAAAGGCATTTTCACCATTTCTCTAGGCAGTGAAGAACTGAAATACACTGTCAGGAGATTCACATAATGCAGTTTTCAGATTGTAAATGGGGGACAATGCACATTTATAAAACTTCCTGCACTAGGGTTGCCACTGGTGGGGGATGAGGGGGAACTTACTTGAAGAAAGAGAAAGACCCAGGCCTCATCACCAGTGTCACACAAAGGGATGCCAGCCTCCAAGTGGAACGTGGGGATCCCCCAGAATTACAGCTCATCTTCAGACAACAGAGATCCATTCCCCTAGAGAAAATGGATGCTTTGGAGGGTGGACTCTATAGCGTTGTACCCCACTGAAGCCCTTGTCCTCCCCAGGCTTCATCTCCAAACCTACAGGAGTTTCCCAACTTGGATTTGGCAACTCTAACCCGCCCTGCCCCCCACCAGTTGCCACAGGGGACCTGGCAGCCCTAGTCACACAGGAAGTGACATCATCACACCAGCAATATCCAGGTGACACTCTGATATTTTGGCATAAACTCTGTCATAAAATTGGCTTCTACCATAAGGCTTTTGCCCAAATACCAGAGCATCACCTGGACGTTGCCGTTGTGGTAATGTCATTTCCTGGGCAATGCCAGGAATGAGGCCTGGGCTCTTCTCTTTCTCCAGGCAAATTCCCTCACCGGCCAGCTGATTGGTGACTGTGGGGTACGGCCTTGCAGCGGGGGACCCAACCAGGGGGCTGGCAACTCTATCCTACACAGAAACAAAGTAGCATGTTAGGTAGAAAGGTTCTGTCCCTAAGATGCTACTTTTCTATGTGCAGGTCAGTTTGTTATATAGGTAGAGTCATCATACTCTAGGTGGGGCCTGGAGTACTTCCAGAATTACAGTTGATCTCCAGGCTAGAGATATCAGCTCTCCTGCAGATAATGGCAGCCATGCATGCCATGCATGATGTGCTGATGTCATCCAGAAGTGATGTCAGCATGTTGGTGACGTCAGGGGCAATGCTCTGCTTTTTGTATAAAACTCTATAGTTTGAGGCCATTTTTACCATAGAGTTTGCCCCAAAAGCAGAGTATCACTCCCGATATTGCCAACCCTTTGGAAAGATAAGACTTGTGTTTTGGAAACAGGGAGAGCTGTCAAGCATGCTTGAGTGTTCAGTGGGGACCATCATAAAAACTGGGTTAAACATAAGGTGTTCAAGCATCCCTCTTGAACAGTAACTGCTTGTACTGATGAGCTGGATGACATTAAAGGAAATCTACTTCCCAACTTTGCCATGCCTTTGATGAAAAAGAGTTCCATTTCATTGAAATCTTTCTTTCAATGGAATGTAAATTCACATTTCTCCCTCTGGGTCAGACTAAGGTACCAGGAGAAGGACTGAGTCAGGTTCTCTATGATGATTAAATAGAGAGAACTTTTGGATACAAATGGCAGTGTACCAGTATATTGTAATATCTTGCTACTAAAGGTAGGTGGATGAACTACTTTGTGATCAGATTCACTGAGGTTTGTCGTTCTTCATTACAAGCATGAATGCACCCACTAAGTTTACACCGAAGAGCAGGGGAGCTTACGGAAAACATTTGCCCATATATTCTCTACACAGCATGTCAGAAATTTGTAGCAAACCTCTATAAAGGCTAATGTGATTCCCTGGCTACACGCAGCTGTGAATATTTGAGATTTTAAAGAATTGCTCTGGGAATAAGAGGACATCTTTCCCCCGCTAAGTGGCATGGCTTTTGCAGTCTGGTTCCACCATAAAATGTGTATGCCTTTACAAGGGAACTACAATGCTGTCTTATGATTCTAAATGGAGTAGTTTACATTGGCAAAGTTAGTGCACAGCTCTTAGACACTTAGGTTTAAATTCTGATTCACCTCTTGACCTAAGAACTTGGGGAGGGGGGAAGCAATACCCTAATTTATGGCTGGCACTGTAAACACCGCTTCTGGCTCTCAAATACTAAGAGTGGTGCCTATGAGTTTCAAATATTTTTACAGTAGAATTGCTACATTCAGTGTTGAATAGGGCTCCTCAGACTTTTCGCTTTTGAGGAACAGAATGTTTTGGCAACTGCAGGTTCCTTAACTGCTGCAATAGTGTAAAGATACAAGGTGATCTTCCCAACATTATTCTTAACTCACGGTTCATTATCCTGTTGTGATCTGGCAAGCCTGCTATAGATTTGGCTTCAAGTTTGAAATCCTTGATATTTTAACCTGAAACCAAGAATATGGGCTTCAGTAATTAGACTGGAATTGCCTAATTCCCACACGCAGTGAATATTTAAAGTTCCTAAATGTTCTTTGTAATGGGAGAAAGCAAAAGTGGATTAGAAGGCGGTTGTCTCCACAGTTAAAGCCTGCCTCTGTACTGCACATGTCGGTTCTTCATACCATGGACACAAACCAGGAAAACTTACTTGTAACAAAGAAAGCCATCCCAGCACACTCACGTGAGACTAAGAGAGCAATCCTCTGCTGTGCCTGCACCATGGCACTGTCCATGGCATAACTATGGCATTGCTAATCTGTTCTCTATGAGGTTTGGTTACATAGCAGCTGGCAGGAAAAGCAGTGCTTTTTTATTACCTGTGTCCGGGCACTACTACAGTAGCATCCATAACAACCAGGCCACTACATTCTGTGAAGGCATTGCAGTGAGGTGGGGAGATGACAGACAGGGCTAGCAGAACCAATCACGAGTCACCAGGCATGGGGGCCAAGCCAAGCAGCTGTCACAGTTGATGGGTGGAAAGGGGTTCAGCCAGTGATGCTGGTGCCCTGTCAGCGCCACCCCTTCCAACGAAAGGAACCAAATCCCTGGCCATCTGCCAATGGTGGCAGAGGCCCAAGCATTGCTCCCCCCATGAACACCAAAAGCTGGCCCCTGCACATTGAGCGTGAGCAGGTACGGGAGCATATCTGGCACAGGAGGCGCCTTGCCACCCAGGCTGCCTTATGGAGTTCGGGACCCTCTGGCACCCTTGGGGAGGGGTGATGCAGCAGGTGCAGGATGAGTAGGAACCCATTGTCTACCTTGACTGTAGGGGATCAGCACCACCCCCATAACCATTCCCCCTCTTCCTATGGCTGGCCTCACAGTGCACCCAAGACAATTGGTGAAAGTCCCCGTCCACAGGGAGGGCTTCTTGTGGACACCCACCCCCATTCATGTTCCCTCAGCTAGGTATAACCCTGAGCTAGGAATGGAATGAGCCAGGAAGGGGTGAAGCCTTGAGATGCAGAAGGGTACAGAATGTGAGGAAAGCAGAAGAGGGAAGCCCTGCTGGGGAGCTGGAACCTTAACCAGAGGCTCTTAACACCTCGTTTTAACTATGATTTGTATGTGGAAATTGGTATGGGAGGAGGACTTTTGTTCTAATTATAAATTTCAGAATTATTGTTTTGGGCTGTGTTATCTAATGGGGAGTACATTTGGGACCCACATCTTTGAAGCCGGTGCACAGAATGTTCAGCTGGAGACTTCTTGGCCACCAACAAGAGGAAAGAGATGGGCTTTGGGGGGTGACAAGCTGTGAAGGAGGGAGAAGTTAATTGTTTGGACTTTAAAAGATCACTGTTTTGTTATGTTACTAAGATCTATGTTTCTGTTACACAGGCCCTTAGCTACAGTGGGGCATCTCAGGGCCCAGCCTCCTGACCTACTGCCAAGGCCCCCCGACTTCCCATCCAGCCCAGGCACTCCTTGGGGTGGGTGCAGGGTGCCCCCTAACTTATTTAAAGGCCCCCCCAATTAAATAATCCTGGCTATGGGCCTGCTGTTACATGATGATAAGGGAAAAGTCAACATGTTTTATTCCCTTTAAATTATTGTAAGATTCATTCCAAGTTCTGCCCCATAGAACCCACAGGCAGAGGTTACATAGGCAGGGCACCTGCACAGCCTGGCCCCAGGCACGTGGGCCAGGGCATGTGGGGGAAGAAGCCACAAGCTGCTGTACCTTGTCATGGAGGCCAAAGCTCCTGCACAGCCATAACTGGTCATGAGGCAGCCATTGCTGAAGCAGGTAGGGAATGTCCATTGGCACCCTGTGGACAGTGATAGGGGCTTCCCCAGGCTCCATCCAATGTTGCCAGTTCCATTTTTCACTTTTGGTGAAAGGGAATGGGATGACAGTGACTTCATAGCTAGGGATAACCATGACCTGGGAAGCGCAAATATTCTGCTGCATGCTTGTATAAGGCCCAGGGTCCTGGAAGGGTCTGCACATCCATATAGAGGGCTGATCCCTCCATGGTGCAGTCCTGGATGCCCACTTCACGTGGGTTGGGTGCTGCTAGCTCTGAAGGCCCTGGAATGTCCTGAATGCAGCTGAAACCAGACACACCATCCTCAGCAATTGTATTTTTTATTATGGTTGCCATTTTTCAGTGAGAGTGCCAGCCAGGAGCCTGACACACACAATGGCTGTAGCATTGATCCTTTTTGTGATTGGCCCACTGTGAAGCCCATGTTCAGCAGCTTTGCCTTGCTCCAACCCCTATTAGCATACCTAAATTGACCTGAGGCTCCTGGGACCCACCTGGCCCTTCCAGGCCTCCATAGTGCAAGACCCCCCATAATTGATCAGCTTTGCTTGGAGCAGCAAAAGGCAGCTGTCCAAGACAAACACTGGTGGTAGCCCATTAAGCCCTTAGGTTTGTCCCCAGTGCCCCCCCCTTCAGTTGGAGTGTCTGCAAAATCTACTGCTGACCTAACCTGTCTCTATGCTGCGCAGCCCCAGCCGCAACAGCCCAGCTGCTCTCACACAGAAATCCCTCGGCATCTTGTTGGCTCTCCATATACTGTGTGTGCTGTTGCATTGGCTAGGGACACACAGGGCCAGGCAGTTGCCCAACCCTCCCCATGATCATAGTTTGCAGCTGTGTCACCATTACTAGCAAGATTAGAACCATCCGCTCTGTCACCGGATTGTAGCATCTGCACAATGAATAGGCCTCTACGCCTTCCCTCCGAAAGCCAGCAGGGACACAAACACACACATAGAGGTACGGCCACAGAAGAAACTTTATTGAAGGACTCCAGGGACACAGGAGCTATGAAGATGCAATTTCACCTCCACATAGCATCAGGGCAAACAGGTACCACTCTCTAGGTGTGGCTTCCAAATGGGGCAGAGGACCAAGGTGCCAGGAAACCAGATACCAATGGGGCCTTCCGGGGACAGAGTTCTTCTGCAGCCAAGACACAGTGTAGGCTCAGGACTCTGTGGCTAGAGCTGTAGCTCTTCCTGTTGGATTTCCACTTATGGAATGAACACACACAGGGGCATCTGCAGCAAGGCTCCAATAGCTGTTTGGTGGGCACTGGGAGGTGTCACAGGAGCCACGCAAGAGTGTGGCCCCTGGGGCAGATCTATGGTGCAATTGTGCCCCCAAGGGCTTTCAGCATCTATACCTGTCACCTGTGTGGGGCTCACGTCCACACCACCAGCAAACAAAGGGTCTACCATGGCAGCAGCAGGTTGAGGGATCCTGTGGTAACACACTCCACTCAGGATGGTAGGGCTTGTTCCCCCACAGCACCTTGTCCAGTGGAGATGCTACTAACCAGTGAGACTGTCCATCAAGTGCACAGCCGACGGCTCAGGCCCCCTACCCCAGCAGCTGTCCCAGGCTGGTCCCCATGCATCAAACCCCTTGTATGTGGGGCTGATAGTGTGGAGGGAAAGGGTCCCTGTGGCCCCCCCAGCTGCCAAGGCCAGGAGTGGGTGGTGCCACTGACAGGGCAGCTTCTAGCCCCTGCTGGAGGCCACAGAGGGAAAGAGGATTGGGGGAAGGGTGCTTTGGTTACCTGTTTGTGTGGCCGCACTTTTGGTTCCTGGCAGAATAGATGGGGTACCTATTTGGGGTGAAAACTGGAAGAGGTTCACCACAGAGTGTGGACTTTGCTCTCCCTGTTGGGGGTTGGCATCGGTGCTAAGTGCCTTCTCTGTGCTCCTCTACCACCAAGGTGCCTCAGCACTCTCTCTAAGTCTACATAACAGGGAGCTGTCAGACAGCATCCCATGCTGTGTGTCCTCCTTCATGACCTGGGTGGTGAGCTGCTGGAAGCTTTTTTAGGGCTATGATTGCATGCTGGGGGGGCAAAGCTGCTGGGGGTAAAGGTGGGTATTGGTCATGTCCTTAGCATCCTGAGGTGCTTGTGTTCTTGTGGGCAGGACTGCAGCAGTGGGAGGGACCATTGTTTTCAAGTATAATGGATGCAAATGGGATACACCGCCCTTTTTGGTGATGCAACTTTGTGCCTGTTTTGGGGGGCCTTCTGTGCTGGAAGTGCTTAGGGAGGTGTCTAACTGTGGCCACAAATCTCGGAACACCCACATGGATGCCAGTGCAAAGGACTGAGCAGAGTTGCACTGGAGCACAACCACTGCACAGTAGCAGCAGTGCAGCAGAGTGGTGCAGCACTGCTGGTGTCCTGTGTAACCGGTGTAACTGGCCCTTATACCAGTGTAACTCTGAGTGACACTGGTGTAAGGGTTAGTCAGCTCCCTGAACTGGTTAGGATTGCACTTTAAATCACATTCAATGCAGCAGGACTTGCTTACTATGGTCCTGCCCCTCCAACAGAATTAAACCGATCATGTTCTTATTCAAAAGTTGGTTTCCACCAGGAAACAAAATAAAAATAGCCCAACAATGGAGAAAAGCCAACATGACCAAGATAGCAGATATCACAGCAACAATGGGCATACTCCCAAAACAGCAACTAGAGAGAAAACTAGGACGTAACAACTTAAGCATCTAATTAATCAAATATCGAAAACAATCAACTCACAAGTTACCACTGCATTTGAAGAATTTCTGGATGGAAAAAAAGCCAAAATAAAGGCCTAATCTCAAAAATATACGTGATCCTAATCAATTTAAATAAACCTCAAGACACAACTCTGCGAAATAAATGGCAAGCCAACTGCAAGTCCAAAATATCAGAAGAAATATGGAAGCAAATATGGTCCTCACAACAGATCACATCAATAACCATCGCCACAAGGCTACAGTCATACAAAATACTCACATGACACCCAGAAAATTGGCCCTGTCTACGTCAACACACATGCCCTCTCTGCTGGAAAAAGTGGCCAAATAGGAGATTACACCCACAGTTGGTGGGAATTCCCAGCCATTAATAAATTCTGGCAAGACGTCCTATCACAAATTAAGATTATCACGGGCTATGAGGTACCTCTAACACCTGAAGCCCTCTTTGTCAACATCTGGCAAAACTTTACAATTCCACACATCCAACAAGAACTAATCCTAAGTCTCATAGTCACGGCAAGGACATGTACTGCAGCAAAATGGAAAGTGCAACAAGCACCCACGATAGAAAACTGGTTATCAAAAACCTGGGACATCTTTATAATGGAAAAGATCACAGAAAATATAAAACATACAGACGACACAACACAACAATACAACTCACTCATGAAATGGGAACCATTTGTACAATATGTAACAGCATCCGACATCCAGCCACACAATCCGATCTACCTTAATTTAATTTACACATAAATAACACACAGCCACCACAATGCCACAAACCAGTCAAATAAAATCAGATAATGTATAAGAGATACCAAACACAAACTTAGAGTTCACACGGAGACTAACACTGTGTCTAATACTGTAATTACGAAAACAACAATACTTTATGTACTACAAGTTGGTTTAACTTGTATGTAAGCTGCACTGTTATCACTTTATTCTTGTATATTTTTGAAATACCAGCAAAAAACTTCAAATATAAAAAAATAAAAAAAGAAACCGATCACGACGAATGTCACATTTCCTTGCTATTCATGGCTTTCGCTGTATCAGATGTCTTTGCATTTCACCAGTGAGCATATGCTTCTTGGTTAGTCAAGATAAAGTGGCACAAAATGATTAGTGTCCATATAGTGTGTCATCACATTTATTATTCATACAAATTAATGTTGAATGCATACCCCCTGATTATATGTTCAAGGGTACCTGTATTTGGAAAGGGATATTGAAAAAAGGTTTACAGCCAAACTTGGAGGATAGTGTTTTTTCCCCCATGAATGAGTTTTCTCTGACCCTATTTTAATTTAATTTTTCCCCTCTCTGCTCTTTGTATGGAAGATATTGCCACAGCTGCTGCAACAGATGCTCTTCTGGCTTTGTACTGCTTTCACTCTTCATCTTCAAAACCCTGAATTTTTTACAATATTACTTTCTTTCTTTTTTGCAACTTAATCTGAAAGTAAAATGCTGCCACAGTAGCCAAAAAACATGGCTTTCGCCAAGGAATTCTCAAGGGAATTAGAAGAGTGTAATCATCTCAAGCTGGAAAAGCACCTTGTTCTCTAAAACTAACTGTTGCATGAATATTTGCTGAAGTTGTTTCTGATGACGTGGGACAGAAAACTGGACTTCTCTGATACCTTTCTTGTGGATAGTGAAGTATGTGATGAAAAGTATATGTGAGTGCATAATGCGATATCCGTTGGTCTGTAGAAGACGGTGCCCCTTGTCTGAGGAGTTATCAACTGTCTACAGACCAGAGTCTATTATTGATTTAAAGCATTTATTAGCCACCTTTCTCCCTTGCAGAATGTGAGGCAGCTTTCAATATAAACAAAACATTGTAATAAGCACAATAAAAATATTATTATAAAACCCACAGAAGTCAAAATTTAAAAACTCCTATTAGGACTGCCAATAATAAAAGTGAAATCAATTAAAATGCAGTCTTAAATAAAACTGTCTTCAACTGCTTTCTGAGGGTTGACAATGAGGGGGCCAGGTGCACCTCTCTGGGAAGGTTGTTCCATAATTGAGGGGCTGCTATGGAACAGACCTTCTCTTGTATATCCACCAAGTGAGCTTCTTTGATTGGTGGGATGGTCAGGAGGACTTGCAATCTTAATTCCTAGGTAGGAATGTATGGGAGAAGACAGTTCTTCAGATACCCGAGATGGAACCCCTCAGCACCCCACAGGCCAATGACCATGGAGCAGAGTAGGAATCTGTCAACACTATCACCTGAGACTGAACCCCCAGGAAGGACTTGAAACACCATAATATGGTGGCCTTTAGTCCCAGGACTGAGAGGCAGCTCAGTAGGATACTAGTCAATAGTATCAAAGGCAGAACTAGCAGAACCACATTCTCCCTGTTTAGCTCTCCACAGACATCATCAACTAAGGTGACCAAAGCAGTCTATGTTCCAAATCCTGGCTTGGAACCCAATTGAAATGAGTCCAGAAAATCAGTCTCTTCCAAAAACTTCAGTAGCTGAGTTAAGCAAACATGCACTCTAGTACCTTACCCATGAATGAAAGATTGGAGAAAGGGTGGAAATTTTCCAACACAGTAGGACTCAGGGAGGGTTTTTTCAAAACAGGTCTAATCATTGCCACCTTGAGCATGGGCCACATCATTCCCACTCTCAATAGGGTCACCAGCCCCGGAACCCATCAAGAATGTCAACTCTCTCCACTTCTCTTCATTCTTGTGATGGGAATCTTTGCTTCTAAGATAAGACGAAGTATTAAAATTGAAGGATTAAAAGTAGAAGAGGAGTTTAAATTTAAGAGTTATGTAGTTGACATGGTCCTTACAATTTCAAACCCCCTACAATCTCTCTAACATGTAATGGAGCAGATTGACAAGTTTGGATCCTTTTCAGGTTATAAAATCAACAGGAAGAAAACCAAGATTATTTTAAAATTTTTAACTACTCAAGAAGAGGAAGAGATTAAGAATATTTCAGGATATGACATAAACAACCCAGTCAGATATCTAGGAATATATCTCACAGGACAGTGTGATACACTATTAAAGGACAATTACATGACAACTTGGTCCAAAAATACAAAAAGATTTTGAAAGATGGTCGAAATCATATCTATCCTAGCTAGAAAGAATTTCTGCCATAAAAATGAATGTGCTACCAAAATTAAACTTTTTATTACAGATGATTCCAATTTCAATTCCTGAAAAGACTTTGAGTGACTGGCAAAGACAAATAAGTTTCTATGTAAAGATAAGAAGCCAAGAATAAGATTTAAAGTACTGCAAGACGAGAAGAAAAGAGGTGATCTGGCAATACTTAACATTAAATTATATTACCAAGCTGCTGGGCTACTTTAGCTATCCCAATGAAAGATTGATAAAATTAGAATCTTCAAATCTTGATGATGGACTACATAGCTACCTGTGGATTAAAAAATCTATATCAAAAAACAAAAACCAAGATAAAAGACATATAATCAAAGACAGCTTATTTAAAAACTATAACTTATGGTGATATGAAACTTGCAAGGTGATATCAAGACATGACAAGAAATTAAAGAAGAAGGAAAGGAAATACAATGGTGGATATACTTTCAAATTGGTTCTAGATTAAAAATGATATTCACACTAAGAGAGGAGTTATTAATGAACTGACTGATTTTGAAAAGATTGTCTCACAATCTAATAGACCATTTATTAGAATGAATTTACAAGTTATTGCTTCAATATGATTCTGAAGAAGAACAGGTCAAATCCTGTATGATTAAATGGATGAAAAATTTTGATAAGGAAATACAGTTTCAATGTTGGGAAAATCTATGGAGTAAAGGTATTAGATTTACTGCCAGCCAAGCATTCATAGAAATCTGGTACAAGATGTTTTACCGATGTTATGTCACTCTAATAGATATTGTAAAAATGAATAAGAATTATAAAGAGGCTTGCTGGAAAAGTAAAATGAAGTTGGTACCTTTTATCATATGTGGAGGACTTGCATCAAAACAAAAAGATACTGAAAAAATATACATGAAGAAATTCAAAATATCTTAAAAACCAAATTCCTGATGAAACCAGAGACTATGTTATTGGGAATCTTACCAGACAACATAGAACCTCACAAGACCTACTTAAATATATCTTAACAGCTGCCAGAGTAATATTTGCAACAAAGTGGAAGACAGAAGAATGTCCTACAATAGAGATCTGGAATGAAAAACTAGCTGAGTATGCAACACTGGCAAAACCAATTATATAAACAAAAGACTAGTGAAAGAATTTCAACAGAAATGGCAAGCTTATTACTCATATTATGGGAATAACTAACTTAAAAAAAAAAAAGACCTGGAATTACCTGAATATCATATTAAAGCTGATGAAGATATTGATTATCGTTTCAATACTTTATTCTGTATTCCACTAGTAATTTTATAATTAGTAAGAATAAAATTTAGATTTAGATAAACAATTAAGACATTACTAAGGTTTTTACAAAGATTTAGTTTTAGTATAGAAGTTTGTTCAATTGTTTTAAAATTAATTTTTAAAAATAGGCTCACTTGCCTCCAGGTCCCACCGGGTTTCCCCCACTTTGGGAGGCTTAGATCTGCCACCAGCCATCTGGCCTTTGGGGGAAACCCTACCCCAAATAGGGATGTCATCTTGTGACATCTCTGACATGATGACATCACTTCTGGGTGATATCATTGCACCAGGGATGTTGATGGCGACACTGTGGTTTTGGGGTAAACACTATAGTTTTGAAGGCAAAACTGTAGAGTTTTGCCCCAAAACCAGAGCGTCGCAAGCGACATCCCACCCATCCCTGGAAAGCCCCCCAAATCCCCCCTCTGCTATGGAAAATATTATAGTATTGTTCACCTTGCACAGGAATTTATTGTATAGCACTTTAGATTTTATGTGATTTTAAACTGTGTCAATATTTTATGGAAGCTGCCCTGGGGTATAAATTCAATAAATAAATAAATAAAATCTATCCATCTATTATCATCATCAGTCTTAAAATATATAAACACACAAATAGGAGAAGGGTCTAACCAAGGCTAACCGTGGTGAACTTAACTCTGATGGGGAGGAGGCTAAATGGAAGAGCAGCTTCTTTGTGTGCAGAAGGTCCCAGAATCAATCCAGTTTAAAGGATCAAATAGTAGGTGATATGAAAGACTGAGTCCCTAGAGAGCTGCTGCCACAGTAGATAATACTGATCTTGATGGACCGGTGATTCTGTGGAAGGCTGCTTCATGTGTTCATGTAACAGACACTTTAAGAGCATTATATATTCCTGACATCAATGAACTGTGTACAGGTATTTCTAAGATGTGGGGCATACCCAAACTACAGACTTAAACTGGTTCACTAGTCATGGAACCAGGACTTCTGGAATCATTGTGCTTCCTATCAAATAGCGTGGAACAGAGATTGCAATTTTATTATTAGTGATTCTCAATGGGATAAAATATGGCGAGCCCCTATGTATTGTTCCAAATCTTTTAAAATACAGCTCCTGGCATATAAGATATTAAGACGCTGGTACATAACTCCTTCCTAGCTTCATTTTGTAAATTCTAGGATGTCTTCACAATGTTGGAAGGGCTGTGGGGAATCGGGGGCACTAATACATTGTGGATGGTGCAAATTTGTTCACAAATTCTGGAAAGATATTCTTCACCAAATCAAGCTCATTACTGGTTATCAGGTCCCTGAAAAAACTGAACTCATTTTAATTGATTTATGGCACAATCCAGAGATTCCCAAAATTAGACAAGAACTCATTATGATATTGCTTGTAGCAGCCAAATGGCTAATTGCAACCTACTGGGAAAAGGCTTCTGTACCTTCTGTTGATCAATGGTATGCTAGGGTGTGGGAAATATTCTTGATGGACAAGATAGCTGATTTCATAGCTAACTCAGAGACATGTTCAGGCTTCTCCAATCTATTAGAAAAATGGTTTCCATTTTTGGAATATACAGCAGGCAATAATTTGATTAATTCTCGATACTACAACATTATGACACTTTTGTGGGTCTATTTGTGTAACTTTTGTCTCCTGATTAACAGGAGTATAGTTCATGAATTGTTAAGTTTATACTCATAAGGTAATATTAGTTGCACTTCTGGTAATAGTTTTTGGATATGTAATACTATAATATTTTGGATATGTAATACTAAAATATAGTATTTTGTGTGCAGAAGGTCCCAGGAGCAATCTAATTTAAAGGATCAAACAGTAGGTGATATGAAAGACTGAGTCCTTGGAGATTTTTGAATGATGAATTTTTAAAAGATTTAAACATACTATGTAGTGATGTATTTAATGTTACGGTTATCTGTCAATACATGATTAAGACTGTACCTTGTTCATTGCTTTTATGTTTCAATGCATTTTAATTATTTTTTAAAAAAAGAATAATAATAAACACATATATTGTGACTAAAGTTTTAGTGAATCAGAGACTACTCCTTTAGAGTTGCCAACTCTGGATGGGAAATTACTAGAGATTTGAGCGTGGAGCCTGGAGAGGATTTTTGGCTCCAATGTGCATCACCTTGCACTTAGCCACATTGAACCCCATTTGCCACGTTGATGCCCACTCAACCCATCCTCAACAGATCCTTTTGGAGTGCCTCGTAATCCTCCCTGGTTCTCACCACCCTGAACAACTTCATGTCATCTGCAAATTTAGCCATTGCACTGCTTACTCTCAACTCCAAATAATTAATGAACAAGTTAAAAAAGCATCGGACTGAGTACTGATCTGTATACTACCCCACTGCTTACCACCTTCCCTGAAAAAATTGCCCATTTATACTCACTCTGTTTCCTATTAATTAGCCAGTTTTTGATCCACAAAAGGACTTGTCCTTTTATCCTGTGATTTTTGAGCTTGCTTAGGAACTTTTGATGAGGAACTTTATCAAAAGCTTTCTGGAAGTCAAGATAAACAACATCTATTGGGTCCCCCTTGTCCACACGTTTGTTCACCCCCTCAAAGAACACTAACAGGTTAGTAAGACAAGGGGTGATTTCCCACTAAAGCTGCCTCGGGGTTGCGCCGCCGTTTGCCCCGAAGATTATTAGTCAATTTCACACCCGAAGCTGCGGGGCTGCATTTTGACCCGCGGCTTCACCCGATTTCCCCCGCAGTTTCGTAATCCTGTTTTTTGAGGATTACGAAACTGCGGGGGAAATCGGGCGAAGCCGCGGGTCAAAATGCAGCCCCGCGGCTTCGGGTGTGAAATTGACTAATAGTCTCGGGGCAAACGGCGGCGCAACCCCAAGGCAGCTTTAGTGGGAAATCACCCAAAATCTTCCCTTACAGAACCCATGCTGAGTCTGCCTCAGTAGTTTTTGTTCATCAATGCACCTATTAATTCTTTCCTTAATAACAGTTTCCACCAACCTACCCGGTATCATCGTCAGACTGACTGGCCTGTAATTTCCCAGATCTCCTCTGGAACCCTTTTTAAAGATGGGGGTGACATTAGCTACCTTCCAGTCTTCGGGAATGGAGGCAGATTTTAATGAAAGATTACATTTTTGTCAGGAGATCCACAAGTTCACATTTGAGTTCTTTCAGAACTCTCAGATGTATGCCATCCGGGCGTGGTGATTTATCAGTTTTTAAGTTATCTATCAGTCGTAGGACCTCCTCTCTCATCACCTCAATCTGATTCAGGTCTTTTGACACCCCTCCGGAAATCATCCTCCACAGTGAAGACAGAGGCAAAAAATGCATTCAGCTTCTCAGCCATTTTCCTATCATCCTTCACTACTGCCTTTACCCCTTGGTCATCCAAGGACCCCACTGCCTCCCTGGCTGGTTTCCTGCTTCTAATATATTTGAAGGAAGTTTTATTGTTGGATCTTTATGTTTTTTGCAATATACTCCTCATATTCCCTTTTTGCCTGCCTGATCACAGACTTGCATTTTATTTGCCACAGCCTGTGTTCCCTTTTATTGTCAGCACAGTGGGTGCTCTGCAAAGCTGGCAGACAACATGGCTGACAAACATGGCTCTTTAAAGAGGCTGTATTAGGGTTGCCAGGTCTTACCTTTCTGCCAGCAGGGGGATCAAAGGACTTTCCTGGAGCTTCTGCTGTGTGTGCTTTGCATGCGGAGTGTAATGATGTCACCCAGAAGTGACATTATTGTGCGGCTGATGTCATGCAACAATGCTCTAGTATTGGGGCAAAACTCTATGATTTGAGCCCACTTTTACCATAGAGTTTTGCCCAAAAACTAGAGTGTTGCCTTGCAATGTGGCATGATGACATCACTTCCACCAGTGGCAGTGGGGAGGAGATCACAAAAGCAGGGGAACCCCTACCTGGACCAGGGGGCTGGCAACCCTAGGCTGTATGGTTTTGTTGCCATGTCTGGTGGCTATGTAGCCCACTCTGAGCCTGTCCTGATGGCTCTATCCTGAGTGGCAGTTTTGGGGGCAATGCAGTGCTGCCAGACTAATTGTGCAGAGAGCACTTGCTCACCCTGTCTGCAGTCAATGGTAAGTGTGTGTGTGTGAGTGAATGCCCTTGGTATTATATATTTGACTCTTGTGTAATATAGTTGTTCTGTAAAGTATAATTCAAAGTTATTAATAATAGGGATGTGCATTCATTTTCAAACTAATGAAAAAGCTTAATTTGTTATGTACACTAGGATCATGAAAATGATGGGAATACTAAAAAAGAACATTCTATTTGCTTGCTCATTTTGTAGCACCTAGTAGTTTGTTTTATAGAATTCAAGTCAGAGGGAGGAAAAGAGAATAATGGGAGGTAAGAATACATGAAAATGACACCAGATCTTTCCAGTCATCCAAGTCAAGTAGATCTTGCAACTGTAGAGCATGTACAGATAGGTGCTTCTTTTCACAGTGTTTTCGCTGTTAATTGGTAGCTTAGTTTGTTGTGGAGGGCTTTCTTTGTTCTATAGAAATAGCAGTGACACACACACAGACTTATTTCTGCCTGAACTAATTCTGTTATCTTGAAACCAGGCTTTGGGAGATCCTTCATCCAATAGTCAAGCAACTGCTTGGTATGTAGAAAATTCCAAATTTAGTCATCAGTTTCTTCAAGTTAAAAGGATTAACATTAGGTGATGTGAAATACCTCTGCCTGGGACCCTGGAGAGCCACTGCCAGTCTTGAGTAGATTATACTGACCTTGATGGACCAATTTGATTCAGAGCAAGGCAGTTTCATGTGTTCATGTATGTATTCAGGTTATTTCTGGGGCTTTGTTAATTAGCCAGTGAGTTTTCCCTTTATTTCCCTTTCTCTTAGTGTTAGTTGACTTAATTCTATCAGTCTGTCTTTCTCTCTGAGTTACTAAGAGTGAAATACATGCAAATAATGAGTTTCTGTGTCTGTGCTGCTAAAACTGATTGGAGTACAAGCACATTTGTAGTGAACTCATCTCAGTGTGATTTCGGTATTGGGATGCTCATTTACACATCACACGTATGTCTTGTATGTACAGAATGAGCAGAGGATATGAGTTGTGGCTGCCTCTGGGCAGGAGGTAAGAGGCCCAGATGACAATGACAATGGCTGTCTCAGTTCAGGGAAAAACAAGTGAGGAAGACAGTTTGGTGACATTCTTGGCAACAGTCCATCCCTTTCCTCCCAAGTTCAAGTGCATGTCTTCCCTAGTGATTTTTATGTTAGTTTTACATTGGTCTCATAATGAAATTGTCATTTTAATCTGTTACGAACCACCTGAGGTGCAAAGGCAGTCTAGAAGTACACTTAATATATAAAAAAGCAGTGCAAAACGCAGGGGCAGATCTACTATTAAACCAATGAAGCTTAAGCTTCAGGGCCCCTAATCCTGGAGAGGCCCTGAAACAACTTTTTTTTTTTTTATGAGTGGATTTTTCAACAAAATTAATGCAGTTTTTAAAATGTTTGTTATTAAAATAAGGCCATTGTAGTTGGATGTTGGACGTTGCCCTACTGTTGCTGGCTGAGAAGGGGTCCCCTGTAACAGTTCAAGCTTCAGGATCCCAAAAATGTCGGTTCGCCACTGTGCAAGAGCTCTGAAGTGCAGCTGTGGTGCCAGTCATCCTGAGTTGTTAGTGAGTGGGACAGCCTAACCTGCTTCACAGGAAGCACTACGAATGCCACCCTGCCTGGTGGGAAAAATGTCTTGCTCCTTTAATAGAGACTTAATGGACTGTTATTTACCAGGTGGTGTTAGTTGCCTCCATGCCATGAAAAGCTTCAGCTGCCTGGTTCCACAAATTAAGTCTCTATTAAAGAGACAAGATGTCTTCCTCCATGCCTGTTGGCAAAGCTGCCTGAACTCCTTGGAAGATAGGCAGGATAAAATGTAACAGATCAAAATTCATAATGGAAAAATGTAAGGGAACCTAATTTACATGCCATTTTGGAATAATTTTTTTTAAATACAATTTTAAAAATTACCAGTAGTTCTTAAAATTCAGTAGGTAGAAGGGAACTACTGAGAACTTCTTATATTTATGAATAAAAGGAAAATAAATTGAGTACCTCCATTTTATGATGGCAGCTTGCTAAATATTTATAATAAGCCTCACGATGAAATCAGGCCTGACATTTACTAGCAGCTCTCAAGAACTACCAAAAAGGGCATCAATAGACAACCAAATTTCCATCTGTATTTCCCCTATTCACCAAAATAAGCTGAGAAGTGTCTGGAAATGTGGAGAAATAAATTGCTTTTCAGATTATTTTTGTTTATTTGGACACATTTGATACAGAATACCTAATATAACCTGAGGTTTAGAACTGCAAGTTGTTTACTGAACAGGAAGAACCTGAATTTGAAAATTTGAAGGAATTCAGGTTTGTGAATTACTGAACAAATTCTCCCCAGTTGGCCAAGGAGAGTGGAGCAATTATAAAAGGCAATAACAATTAACTGCAGTTTTTAAAAGATAATAACGATTCATTGCATGATTTGAAATACAAATCATGAATGGTTTTCTTACACAATTTTGGTATGGGAATTCAGAAATTAATGTTCTTCAATTTGATGGCATTTTTTTACAAACATAGTTCATAGTTTGGATTGATATAAAGATAATGAATTCTCACTTGCAAGCTTTTTACTTTAGCCTTCTACTATTAAAATCTTTGCTGAGGCAAACAGAAAGAGTGCCATTTTTCTGTTAAAGCTCCCAAAATGTGCTGATTGGCAAGGTTCAGTTCCCTCTGGCCCTCTAAGTAGATGGCACAGCAGGCCTTTGGCAAAATCCCCCTGCCAAAGAGTCAGTGACAAATGAAGCTCCGTGGATATGTTATGGAGAGACAGTTTATGTCGAGTCTCAGGTGGCCCAGCCTCAGTCTCAGGAAAGTTTTCCTAAACAGAAAACTTGGGGCAAGGCTGCTTGAGTACTATGGCAGCAGAAAAAGAGCAGAGGTACAATTTTATTTAGGAGGGGGAAAAGGCAATGATGCTCATGTTAAACTTTAAACATTACTTTCATGTTCGTTTTAAAACTGCTTCCGCTTTGGCCTCATTGTAAGGTGGCAACAGGCCTGGAGAAAAATGTCATCTAGTCCCTCTAACAGAGGCTTAATGTGTGGAATGGAGGTAAATAACATCCCATTAAGCCTCTCTGAAAGAGAAAAGATAGTTGTTTCTCCAAGCACTTGGCAACTGTATATGAATGGGGATTATACATGGAGACACACAGAGCAGTCCCAAGCATGTCTACTCAGAGGTAAGACCCATTTTATTCAGTGGGGCTTGTGTGCTGGAAAATATTCTTAGGATTGTATTGACAGTATCCTATGCAGGAGAGAATTTAGCTCTGGGCTTCAGGGAGTCCATTCTCTCCACCTCCCTCCTGGTCAACATCAGACAAGACTGGAGGATCTTATACTATTTGATAAATTTCAGTAATGTTTGTCCTGCCTTTCTGTGCAAGTACAACCATGGCAGCTCACAACTCTAGAAGCCATTAAAATTCAAAACCCCATGAAAGCCATAATTCAAAATATATCAATTAATAAAATTACATGAGAGCATGCAACGATAAGTAGTTAAAAATGAACAGCAATACAAAACAGAGACTCGGCCCTTGCCAGAGTTTTCATTTATCATCAAAAGGCTAACAAGGAGCTTCTACCAGTATTTATCTATTTATTTATACATACCCCACTTTTCTCCCCAGAGGGAACTGATAGCTTCTGACAGCACTGTTCTCCCCTTTAGCATTTTATCTTCACAACAACAACCCAGTGAGGCAGATCAGACCGAGAAAGTGACTGCCCCAAGGTCACCAGGCTGTGGTCATATGCACAATTAGACCTGACATAGGTGCAAATGCCAGGTGGATTTAAAGGGCGCACTCAGACAACAACATCTGGGAAGTGCCCCGCAGCCGTCGGCAACTCATTCTGCTCCGTCGCAGAAGTGGAGTTAAAAGACACCGGGGAAAATCTGGTAGTTAATGGGTTACGACAGGTCACGGATGAACTTTCCCATGTCTGATGGCTCCAGCGTGCTCTCATGGCATCGGGATGGTCTGATCAGGCCATCCCGACTCCGTGCTGTTGTCCCCCCCCCTTCGCAGTATGCGGATCATCGCAAACTCCATAAGGATCCTTTGGTTAAGCGCATGGGGGGAAAATGGCACCCCCCCAAATCTCCTGCAGTTGCGTCTGATCATGCACTGACAGACTGCACCCCCAGCTTCAAAGGGAGGTGTTATCATGCAACTGTGGGTCAAATTCCTCCAGAGGAAATAGCCTCACTTCCCCCCCCCATTTTTCTGGCATGTGTGACTGCAACCCCAGAGAACTTTATGGCAAAGTGGGTCTCCCTGGGTCTCCGACATCCTAGTTTGATGCTCTAACCACTTCACTGATGAATTCCACAATAGAATGGAAACCAGATTAACCTTGAATAATCGATGTTTGAAAAATAAAGCACTATATGCTGTAATCAAATCTAGGGCAGTTTGATGTGGATGCAATGAAGTGGATATAATAGTAATGACTCAGCCAGGTGGACTGAATACTTTGTGTACAGCCAAACTGAAGGGGTGATTTGCCAGTACTCCATTCTCTGGCAGCCTTCATTGTTGTTGTTGTGACTCCAGCATGACAAAAACCATTGATCACATTCTGGTATTTTTGTGATCAGTGGTCTTCATTGCGAGCATTTGGGATTTCTCCCATTTGGACATTGCAAGCCCTGAATTGCCTTGCCTAAAACCCTACCTGTGCAGACATTCACTACTAATTCACATTCAAACCACAGGACATTCTAGAGGTACTTCTCTCAGAGCCTGTGCCATATCTTCTGCCTAACCTCTGAGCAGATCATGAAAGTAGCACAGCAGGGCCTTGCACAAGAAAGAAAGGAGTTCCTGATTCTGGGAGAAACTCCAGCCATGCAGAAAATATCCGCTCTGTTTTCACTACTCCAAAGGGGAAAATTCTTCAAAAACCAGAAGAGAGAGAAGACTACTCATGCTGTTGGGAGGAAGCTGGGTTGAAGCAGGCTGCTTGCCAGTGCTCGACTTCATCCTGAGGCAACAAGATTCTCCTGACTGTGGAGGAAGGTAGTGGAATCAGTCCCTTGAGTTGGATGTAGCAATGTTTCATGACAGGGAAGGGGGGGAAATCTTCTTTTTCTGTCTTCAAGAAACTTTGGCGTCTTTCATATTGCCTTAAAAATACACTTGTATTACCCACCTTTAGTGTTTTTTTCTTGTGTTCAGACAACTTCGTAAATATCCCGCTGCTTTTTCATATCTTCCCAGTTTTCCTCTGTTCCTAATAAAATTGGTTTTCCCCACACTTTTTTTCCAAAGCAAAATGTATTTGCAACAAAGCCTCAGCTCACAATCTGAACTAAGTTTTTTGCACTGGTGACTTCTGGCACAACCCACCCTCCCAGAAAAGGGTGGGCGGGTTTGGGTGTGTTTATTTTTAAAAAAAAAATGCATCCCAGCAGAGAAACGTTTCAACAATGGAAGGAGCCTGCATTGAAACAAGCAATCATCCACTCTGGGGGCACCTTCCTGTGTGTCTGATCACCTCTTTGCCTCTCTTTCTCTTCCTCTGCAGCCTAAGAAAGCTGGGATCATGTCCCCCTTTTGCTTTACACAAGTGCAAGATCCACTAGATTGTCTCTTGACTAGGGCTTATTTCCTGCAGGAGCGCACAGGAGAGAAGCTCCAGCAGTAAAGAGCCCAGGGGGTGGGCACATGCAGCAAGCCCCACCCCCTGCTCCCAGCAGCCCCCCTCGCCTTTCCCGGCCTGCTAGCCAACCCAGCAGAGTGCTGCCATGAGCTGGCCCTTGAGCTGCTCTGCCACTGCCTGGACTGTGGCACCCAGCCCACCAAGGCTCTGCCTGTCCTCATGCTGGCCCTGGCGTAGCACCTCTGCAAGGTGGGCCCCGGCTACTCCTGCGAGGCCTGTGAGGAGCTCCACCCTGGCCTCCTGTGCCTACTCGGCCTCCCTCCTCTCTGAGGGCAGATCTGTGCGCTTCCCCCCCCCAGCTAGCAATCCAAAACAGTCCAGTGGAGCCTGAGCGGTGGGTGTTGCCTTCTGACACACTTCCAGTGATGTCAGGGGGTGTGGCACATGCAAATAAGTTATGCTAATGAGTTATGCTAATGAGCTCCTGCACCTCTTTTTTTACAGAATGACCCCTGCTCTTGACCCCTTTGTACCTTTCTCCTCCTGTGTTACAGTTTTTAAGGTTTTATTTTAAAAAGACAGAGGGAAAGTAACTGAGCAAATACATTATCTTTTCTGCTTCAGAGATGCGGTTTGAGAGCCTCCTATGATAGACACAAGAGTAAATGTACTGAAGCCAGTGGGGCTACTCTTATGTAAATCTGCATGTAAGGATTTTGCATTTTCCTTGTGTATTCCAAAGAAGAGAGGTGGAGCAAATGAGACTGCTGGACTGTTCAAATGCTTAAGTGCCTGTGCAAAAAACCAACAACACAGGCAATCCCCCCCCCCAAAAAAAAAACCCCAGAACAGAGGGAAGCCATGAGGGGAAGTCTGAATTGATCCCACCGATAGCGCAATCATCAGAAGCAGCACAACACGTGCAAAAAAGTGAAAGACGGCTGCAATCTGAAAAAACCCTTTGACTTCTTTCAACTATACAGGGATAAATGGTTAAGACACCCACCTCCAAACCTGTATTACTTGTATAGAAGAGAAGAAAAAAAGTATATTTTTTTAACTGTAACCCATTTCGAAACACACACACACCCATTGCAAGTTTCTTGTTCTAGTCTGACTGGAGCCAGCTATTTGGGTCCAGGGGGACAACACAATTTTTTTCAGGTCCACACTTGTTTGTAACTGATATATAGTGAAATATACTGAGTTCCAAGGCATGGCATAGTGATCAGCTCATAGTTTATTAAGTATCAGGAGTTGAAGACAAAACAGTGGGCTTGGAGGCCTGCTTAGATCCCCGTAGCATGCCACACCCCACACCCGTGATAGGTTTATTTACAGTGCACCCAATTCCCCATAGGTCCCTACTTGGATCCTGACTGACCAATAGGTCCGTTCTAGGATCTGAGCTGGCTATTGTTTGTGGATGTGAAGCTTTGCTCCTTCGCATGTCCACGTGCACAGGCAACCACGTGTGCGATCCTCAGTTAGTACACAACAGCCCTTCCCCCCAGTTCAGATTGCCCCTGACAGATAAAGTCCTGGAGGTGTGTTGGTCTGTGCCACTCCCTAGTAGAGCGGTATAGCTCGAGAGCTGGAGCAGTTGGCACTGGCGCTGTCCTCGCCTGTTCGGAGTGTGTCTCTGGTTGTCGTGAGGGTGCCATTTCCCTGCTAGGGCTGAGCGTCCTGTCTGGCTTGGGGGCCTCGCTGTCTACACCGGCTGGCGGTGGTGCGCTTGCCTCTGTAGGTGCTTGTGTGGAGGGCGAGTTTCCAGTGGCTTCGATGGGTTCCGGGCCCAGGAACTTATCCTCACTTCCCTCGGCTGTGTCCTGGTCTGCGGGAAGGAGCCTGCAGCATAGCTGGTCTATGTGTCTTTTGGAAAAAAACAGAAAAGGGGGGGTAACTCAACCCAAGATATAACTGCGAACCAAAAGGGCTAAGCTAACACAGTATATTATAAAAGTACAAATGTTTATTAAGGTGTACACATGTTAATGTTGGAAATGTATGTGCTTACAAGGTCTGACAATCCAGTTATTATAGGGTTAACTTGTTTACCTAGTATTGATATTGTCTAGACTGACCTGGAAGGGATAACTTAGCCCTGGAAAAGTAACTTCTATTGTGATGCAGATTGGTTGTTTGTTTCAGGTGACTTCCTTTCCAGGGGTCAAGAAGAAGCACAGCTTCTCCTTTGTCTGTGTGTAGTGAGTAGCCATGACTGGAACTGTAAGCAGCTTAGAAATGTAGCTCTTAGATGTTTGTTTATTTGTAGGTTTCCTGCGTACCTTTTACCCTTAGAAATAAAGGTTTTTTAAACACAAAGAAATCTCTTATTTCCAATAGAGCAAGATCCATCGATACTCTGAGTAATTAAATACTTTTTAATATTTTACAACAGTTTAAACATATTATGATTGAAAGAAAGAGTCTAAATATCAGACTTATAAAAGCTTTTCAAATACAAATACATATGATGGGTAAACGATTTCAAACTTTAGGACCAAATGCGTTTCAACCCCTTAGGGCCTTCCGCAGTGGTCACTATTCTCTATATTGCATTGACACACATCCAAATACATGTATAAAAGGTTATATATATATATATATATATATATATATATATATATCCAGATGTTGTTTCGTTGTATGTTTATAATTATGTTACTGGTATATATGTTGGGTCATAGATATAGGCATGCCAATTCTTCAAATTATTCTGGTATCAGAGATTTCATTGGTCTGGATGTGTGTCACCTCCATCAAAGTAAGAGATCAGATCTGTTCTAGGATCCGAGCTGGCTATTGTTTGTGGACGTGAAGCTTTGCTCCTTTGCATGTCCACGTGCACAGGCGACCACATATAGTTTTCTTTCCATTTTTAAATATAGTTTGACATTTCAGTGGCAAAGGTTGTAGATGTTTCTGCACAGGACTAGCTGGTCTAATGACCCTGTGGCTGGTTTCTGGCCTGCCAGGGTTTAAAGCTGCAGCACTTCCAGCTCTCCAGCCACTTCTGCTGCCTTGAGGAAGTCCGGCCCCACAGGTGTACTGACCAGCTCCAGAGCCACCCCGTGTTTTCCTCTTACCCTGACTGAGGAACCGCAGCCCCACCTTCTTGCCCTGCATTTGTGGTGGCTGTGAGACTAGCATCGAAGCCCTCGTGTGGCTCTGGCTCTGGATGATAATTCATTACCATAGTTAAAACAGTGAGAGAAAAAAAATAACTGGAACCTTTTTAAGGAAACATAACTGTCAACAGAGCAGGACCCCAGCCGTATAGATTCAGCCTTAATTGCCATTGCAGACATGGCATTAGATGAGTATCATTTTGTCAATTAACCTTTTTTCAATTCATAGTTTATTATAGCCTCAAAGAATCCATTTGTAATGACCTTACTTTCCGTGATGCTCACCACTTTAAACAATTTACTACCTGCTCCCTTTGCCCTTTGAACATATTCGGTTACACTTCTCCATGTAATGCGTAACCTTAAGGCACACAGCTGAAGCAACCCTTTTAATTCATGGAGTGTTTCCTTTTGGCTAAATATTATGTTGGCAGCCAACTCCCTGCTTTCTAACTCCTTCATCAGACTAGCTAAGAACATAATGAAGTCTAAAGAGCTGTGCTCATATATGTTATATTTTATGATCACGTAGAACTTTGATTCCATAACTGAACATTCTTATCTTCTCTGTCTAGTTAGAAACAAAAAAGGACTTTTTTTCTGACTGGAACATGTGATAAGAAGAAGAGTTGGACTTATACCCTGCCCTTCACTTGGAGTCTCAGCGCAGTTTACAATCTCCTTCCCTTCCTCTCCCCACAGCAAACACCCTGTGAAGTTGGTGGGTTTGAGAGAGCCCTGAGAGAACTGCTCTTCAGAGAACAGCTCTAAGAGAACTAAGAATGGCCCAAGGTCACCCAGCTGACTGCACATGGAGGAGTGGGTTCTCTGGATTAGAGTCTGCCACTCTTAGCCACTACACTAAACTGACCAGTACCTCAATTAAAATTTATACTAGCAATCCTGAGCACATGTGCTAACTCCTTTGAATTCCTAACCTTTAAAGTCTAAATACATTTTTCCATTTATCTAAAAAAGTCTACTCTGCCTTCAGACTATTGTAGCTGTCCAAATAGCCCAGCTTAGCCCAGGCTTGTCATGGCTTGGGAGCTAAGCAGGGTCAGCTACAGCTAGTGCTTTGATGGGAGACCACCAAGGAAGACTGGGGCTGCTATACAGAGGGACGCAATGGCAAACCAGCTCTGCTCTTCTCTTGCCTGGAATGCCCAATGGATGGGGTTGCCAGGAGTCAGTTGTGACTCAGTGACACATTCTTTTTCTTCTTTCCACTATTTCAGATGTCCCAGAATGCCTACAAGCAAATGTAAAACACCAAATCACAATAAGAATTTGAAAATAATGCAGAATATCCAATTCAAAAGACAAGCAGCTAAAACAATGGCCAGTCCAGATATTGCCAACAGCTATTCAGAAACTACAGAGATTCATAAGCTAATAAAAGGATTTTTAACAGGCATAGAAAAGTCAATCAAGTCGGTGCTAAGACAGATATGCCTTAGGAGGGAATTCCATGATCTTTGGCCTGTCTCTGGAAGCCACCCACCTCACTTCTGAAGGTGACAGTAGATCGAATACCTGTGTGACTTCTGTGGGGCTAAATCAAGGGGGGGGGGGACACACAAGATAAATTAAACTGACACAACTTCTTTCATTCAAAATTCCCCATCATGTACAAGATTGCAGCTAAGGACCGTATAGCTAAACATGTGGGTATAACAGGGCTCTTTTTGTAGCAGGAACTCCTTTGCGTAATAGGCAACACACCCCTAATGTAGCCAATCCTCCAAGAGCTTACAGAGTTCTTCTTACAGGGGCTACTGTAAGCTCTTGGAGGATTGGCTACATTAGAGGTGTGTCACCTAATATACAAAAGAGTTCCTGCTACAAAAAGAGCCTGGCCGTATACAAGAGTGGGAAGCAATATACTAGAGGGCTGGTTGCACAATTCTATGTAAATCAACCAATTCCTAGGGCTTATGGAAGTAAATAAAGCAGTGACTCCGCAGATGACTTTTAACCATGGGCAGGCTCCTATATGAGCAACCAGACCAGCAGTAGCCCAACTGTCCAGGGAGTTAAAATCCCCCTCCTCCTCCTCCTCCTCCTCCTTCTCATCTAGCACTTTGAATAGAACATGCACACCAATTAAGTGAACACTGGCAAGATGTGCTCTGTTCAGGGCTGGATTGCCCATTGGGCGAACTAGGCGCTCACCTAGGGCGCCCACGGCCTCAGGGGTGCCAAATGGCGCCCCACTCCCCCCCAAAAAGTGCCCCCCCGCCTCCCTAACCAGGCGCCTGCTGTCGCCGCCGCCGCTAGACCCCCGCCCCCTTCCCGGCTTTCCTGGGGGGGCCGCAGCCGCGGAGGCCCCAGGAAAGCCGGCTCTGGGAGGGAGGGGGCGGCGGCAGCGGCTAGCCCCACCTCACCCCCTTCCCGCTTTCCCGGGGACCCCACAGTCGCGGAGGCCCCGGGAAAGCCGGCTCTGGGAGGGAGGCGGCGGCAGTGGCTAGACCCCCCGCCCCCTTCCCGCTTTCCCGGGGACCCCGCAGCCGCCAGGGCTCCGCCCCCAGTCTCCAGATCCCACCGGGAGGTTGGCATCCCCAGTGGGGGGCGCCCTAGGCTGTCCTGCCTAGGGCGCCCAGACACCTGGAGCCAGCCCTGGCTCTGTTCTGTGGGATCCAGTCAACTATCTATCTGGTGGCCCTAACTGGATCCAGTTAACATTTCCAAATCCTTTTTTTAATCTGCCTCTCTATGCCCAGTGCAATGGAGTAGTTTAATCGGGAAATCATTTCAGATTGAATGTACAATCCACCCCCATTTAAGCACTTTTATGTTCCACTGAAATGTTGTGCTACTTTCCCATTGAAATCCATGAGAGCTGGCTTTGACCTGGATAGCCCAGGAAAGCCCGATCTCATCAGATCTTGGAAGCTAAGCAGGGCCAACCCTCTGTGCCCCAGTAGGAGTTGCCTGAGGTCACCATGACTTCCAGGCATGGGCACACACACAAACACACACAAATGCAAAAATACAAAAAAGAAAAGAAATCAGTGAGAGCTCATGGGTTGGCCACAGCATGAGACAAGATGCCATATAAGACAGGATTCTGGACTTGATGGACCACTGGACTGATCCAGCAGGTCACATCTTATGTTCTTTTGTTTGGTTGGCTCATGGCCTGGTGCTTTATTTTAAAGACTTTTTTTAAAAAAAACACTCTTGCTGTTCATCTATGATCTACAGAAAACAAAAGTGTTTTGTGGCTTTAATATTTTCAAAGTTGCAACTAGCTAGAGAACAACTTTATCCTTGATGCGCTGACAATGAGTCTGGAGTGCAAGGAATTGCATTAGGAATAGTAAAAAAGATATTTTAATTTCAAGGTTCACTGGAAAAATAACATGAAAAAAATCAATGTTTGCCAAACAGAAGGACAAACTCAGATGGGAAATAAAAAATGTATTTACAAGATTCAAAGAGAGTCTGATAAGTGATGGCAAGTTCAAAAGAAAATGTTAAGGCAAAACATTTGTCAGGTTGGCATCCAGAGCTAACTAAAACTACCGTTAAGTATAACACAACAATATCACAAAATCCTTGAATTCAAGCTATAGTCATGCAAGGGCTTATTAGGAAAATAATTCTATTGCTTTAATGAACAAATAAAGTTGATTTGAAGTTGTTGCATAATATTTGCTTCTATCAGGTTAATCTAGGAGTGGGCAAACTTTTTTGGCCCAAGTGCCCCCCCAAACCTCACAAAATGCACACAAAAATCTATCTACCTGTGAATATGTTGATGTGTTGGCAAGCCAGGAGTGGGGATAAGGTTATACTTGGCCACACTTGTTTCGAGCAAAGTATGTCCCTGTAGCGCTGGCAGCATGAATTCATCTTAGAATTGGCCGGAAGCTATACATATCTAGTAGTCAATGATGGGCTTAAGCTGTGCCTGTTGTCTTCTCTTATCCCTCTGGTCCCAGTGCCTTGGCTGCTTGAGCAGAGAGCTGGCCTTGGGCACCAAGTGGTCTGGTCTGCTGCCATTAGCGTGTGCCGTGAGTTGCTTTCCCCTCGGTCACTCAGTTCAGCAGCAGCTTTCACACTTCCTTTTTTCTTATATCTCCATCTTTCTTGCCAAGCAGTTGCAAAGGCCTCTGTAACTGTTTTACTCATAACCAGTTCAGATGACTGTTGTCCTCATGGGAGCTGTTTCTTTGCAGCTCCGCAGCTTTTCTCCCTGAAGGGACCCAAAGCAGCTCACAGAAAACACTGACATACACTTTCCTGAACAATAGAATTAACCAACAGCAAACAAATAAAATGGATCCTGGGCTGACCTTAGTATTGCCAATTCCAAGTTGGGAAGTTCCTGGGGATTTGGGGGGTAAAGCCAGGGAAGAGCAGGGTTTGGGGAGGGGAGGGACCTCAGCAGAGTATGATGCCATGGAGTCCACCCTTCAGAGCAGCCATTTTCTCCAGGAGAATTGATGTCTGTCTTCTGGAGAATAGTTCTAATTTCAGGAGATCTCCAGGCCCCACCTGGAGGTTGGCAATCCTAGCTGGTCAACAGCTCTACCTAACCCAGGTCCGATGTTGCCAGCCAAGGGTCAAGAGCAAGACGGCAAGATCTTCCTCACTTCCCAGCCAGGTTTTAAAGAGAAAGATAAAATGGAACTCAGCTACTGCTGACTTGCTACCCACAAGTTCTTCCCCTGCTGCCAGCTATGAATTCCTGCACCTTGTGCAGTGGCTCGCAATGTGGAGCCATGGGTAAAAGATAACATCAAAATCACTTTTGTTATTAAGTTCAAACGAATCCTTATCTTTTTTTGTCACATTTTTATACCCCTCTTCTTTAAAGGGTCTCAAAGCAATATGCGTGTGTTCCTCCCCTCTCAGTTTTATCCTCGAAACACTACTATACTTACAGCATTTCAGTGGAAGCCGGGCTATTTTTAAAGTACTGTTGTTTTTGTGCTTTTGCATTGCAGTTCAGCTGTACACCAGGTGGGGGCAGGAGTGGAGCTGGACAGTGAAACTTGCAGCACCACAACAGCAGGATTCTCCTCTTCCATAGTAGTGATTCAGAGGAGGTTTAGTAAGCTAGACAAGTAGAATCAACTGATTTATTCCTCTTTCCTGACTTATTTCCATTCCCATCCCTCCCCACCCCAAGCTTCTCCATTTGCTGTCTAAGTTGTTAACCACAAACAGGGAGAAAAAGATGGGAAAAAAACCCAGCAGCTCTGATAATCAGATGAAAATGTTTCTCAATGGCAGATATAAGAGCTTAAAGCTTTTGTCTTTGGACAGAGAGAACCAGACATTGAATGTGCCCAGCCAATGAACCCTCTGGGAAAGATGATTTTCTGCTTCCTGTTTGGCAGGTCCTGGGAACCAGAGCCTGCAGAGAAAGCTACAGCCTTGCCTACTTGTAACGGTTAACAGACCGGAATCTTGCTGGTGTTCTGCACTGATATGAGAGCAACTGCTAAGTCTGCATGGCTTTCCATACATTACATTTACATATAGGGGAACAGGATTGTGCCTATTGGTCCCGCTGCCTAAGCATGATCAGCACAACTTACATGCACTCTGTGCATATGATTGCAAAAAGCAGGAATTCCACATCACTCCTATAGTGCCATTTGTATCAGCATCGTCTCTTTCAGAAGAGGTGCTGGATGACTGTAGGCTAGCAGGTGCAAGCAGGCATGACCTCACTGTACACACGTCTGGTGTAGACGGTAATATAATCAATTGGCCAAATGTTTTTGCCAAGTGTAAATTTGTGTGTCAAAGGTACATGGTTTTAGGGGCAGAAATACCTGTACCTTCAGGCAATTTCTCTTTTCTTTTTAAAGACTAGTGGGAAAGGTCAAGGCTGAAGTGATTGCAAAATGGCATCTTCTTGGAATTTTGTAAGGGTTGATTTTCTAGAAATGATGCAGAATATCTGATCCCCACAATTCTGACCCAATGTGCCATTTCAATTTCACTTCTTCCTTGTGCAAACAGAACCCATAATTCTTTAATTTTGCAGCATTTTGTTTCCTTGTGCTGATTCCCTCCAGAAAAAGGTAGTTTTATCAACGTGAATTATGCACATTGTACATATCAAAGCCAAATAAAATGCATTCAACTCTCTTATGATGTGGGTATATAAAAGAAATGAATCTACAAAACCAACAGCAAAAAGGAGAGCTTGAACCCTTTACCAAAAACATAGACAGACAGAAAAAGAAATTAAGGCCCCGGTCATACGGGCCAGAAAACATGGGGGGAGGCATGGCAATTCGCCCCGGAGCAAAATAAGGCATGGTAGCCCGATCACATGGGCCACTGGGTTGCCATGTTCAGCGCCGGAGTGCCGATCACACAGCACTGCTACAGCGCAAGCCACGCTGTAGCAAAGGACGCATGTGCCGTTGGGGGGGGCAACGCTTCATTCAGCGTTGATGCGCATCCCATGGAAACTTACAACATCCGGAAACCCCGAGACATGGGCCGGCGTCGGAAGCCGTGGGAAACTGGCGCTCCCAATCAGACGCCGGCCTTTGCCCCGGGGTTTCCGAAAACTAGTACTTCGACCCTAGTAGTTTTTTACTCCATGTTTTCCATGGGAAGCCACGGGTTGGCCATGGGAGTGCTACGCCTCCCAGATGTGCTGGTATGATCACGCACGGAAAGTCCGCAGGGCTACCGTGCCTTCAGCGGGGCAAATGCTCCGCATGAACAGGGCCTAGATAGGGAACAATGGCTCATCACTAATAGATTCAAATATCCATTTCCCTCTGGACATAAACAAGATTTATTAACAGCTAGTTCTAATTTGTTGTAGATCTTTTGCAGGGTTTCTGCAATCAGGAAATCCTGTGAAACTAAAATCTGAAGAAGGTCAGAGGAACAAGACTCCAAGTTAGCAACAGCAGGATTAGCTGGATCAAAAAGAAAGGCATGACTCAGACTGAAGGTGATTTAGGGCACTCTGATCAGTACTCACTCTAAGGTGAGTTGGTGTGAGCTAACTCACAGTTTTTTAGCCTCCGGCTCACATATTTTTGACTTAGCGCAGGAAGGACGACTCCAGAGCAAACTAATTTATGCAGTGGCCAAATTGCTCGCTCACAATTTTAATACCAGTAACTCACAAAGTAGAATTTTTGCTCACAAGACTCCACATCTGAGAGGGATCATTGCTCCTGATCATGCCTTAAAATGTTGAATCTGTTTGAGGTTGGGAATGCATCGAAAAACTCCTCAAGTTTACTTTGGCTGAGTTCAGACTGGCAATTTGCCCAGCTATAGCCACGTTTCAGCAACGTTTTAAAAGCAGATTAAAGGGGGCGTTCACACAGGCACATCTGCCTGGTATTCCCCACCCGTAGGCAACCCGTGCTGTTCTGCTTCGCTCCCGTGTTTAATAGATACCTCATAAATGTGGTAGCAAATCCCTGAAGAGTGCCTTTATGCCACGTTTGCTTCCCGGCAGTGTGAACACTACACGGAGAAGCCGGGAGCAACCCGCGTTGTGCATAAGGGAGCAGCGATATGATTGGCTGTGCTCCGCTCTACCACCCAATGCAGTGCCGGCACAGCAGGATCCTCCCCAAATTGGCTGGATGCCTATGTGTGTATGGGCTCATGAGCACTCATGCGCTCATGCACTCATACACATAGGCATCCAGCCAATTTACCAGGAAAAAGCCGTTTACAGCCGTGCCTCCAGGCCAGCAGTCCAAATGCTCCCGCGTGCCTCCTTCCAGTATGCTCCCACATCAGTCCAAGCTGTGTGACCAGGAAACCCCAGAACAGTTTGTTCTGGGGCTTTTTTGCCACGACTGGCACCCACTACAAATTGCCAGTCTGTCCTCAGCCTTTGTTTCATTAAAGGATTGTTTTGATCACCAGATGGCTACTTATGATCTGGGTAGGAGCACAGCCCAAAGTCCAAAAGTTCAGAGATCCAAAAATTTGTTGAGGTCCAAGAATCAGAAGATCCAAAGGGTTTACAAGATTTTCAAAATCTCAAAATTTGCAGATTCCAGTTCCAAGTAGTAAAATTAAAAACTCTTGCTGTGGACGATAGAGAAGAAGACAAAGTCTTCGCACTAAAGCACTGTAGTTCCGCAGAGCCCAAAAGACATGTTTAAACAGAAATAACTCTGATAAAATAAGTGGAAGAAAACAATAAATGAAAGAACAAAATATTCAAAGAGGTTTTAGTGATTTTAGCAGTTTCCCACCCCAATGCAACAATTGCATTAAAGTTTAACTAAATTCCATTTGATAATGTAACATAGTCCTATTTAAAGAGCCAAGTGTTATTTAAATCACTAGAATGTTTTTTTAAATCTCTATTATTTAAGTGCTATAAACAGGTTAGAAGTCCTACAAAGGAATGTCTAAATAGCCTTATCAAAGCTGTATAAACAGACAAAGACTCTCAAAGCTAGCTTCTCATCTTCCAAACCCTGAACTCAAGCTCCACAAGCATAGCCTTATCAGCAGGCTTAATCCATGAGCCTAGTCAACAAACCAACAAACTAAAATTAGAAACATTAATTTCATATGCTTCTAGTGAAAACAACAATATATAGAATAAAATAGGTAAAATAGAAAAATACAAACAAAAAGTTTAAAAATACAACAGAGCTCGACAACAACACTTCCCTTTCCTTCTAGTGTTTATTGAACGCTTTTGCCCTCTACTGTTCCCAGAAGTCTTTAGATATAAATTATCAAAAGACAAAAATTGTTTTTGTAAAGGTGCACCATCTCACCATCTGTCTTGGTCTATGAATGGCCATCCGATTGCCCAGGTGAACACCTTATCTAGGTGTCCTTTTTTCTTATATTTTGTCCTGGACAAGTCATATTGCTACTGCTAAGAAGCTAGCATCAATACATGTGTCAGCCCTTTTGAGATTCTTTTCAATCCCAGGAGGTAACTATGTACCTGCTGCTATATGTGCCTTTCAGGCAAAGGTAGCTCCCATATTATTATATGGTGTACCATTGTCCATGGCTAAGGTCAATGACAAGTATGATCCCTGCTTAATCTCTTTCCTATGTTCATTGTCAAATTTCCCTAGGTGTGGCTTTGGTCGAGCTATCAGTTTGGAATTTGCTGAACCATCCCTGGAGGCTAAACTTGGACAGCAACTTTCCTCTTTAGGCTGAACATTTTTTATTCTTTGGAGGAGTGCTATCTGTATCACCTAGCTAAGGATGGCTTTTGGAGCTCATGGTGAAAATTAGTTGATGATAGGGTACAGAGGCTTTTCCCTCAAGCTCTTTAACCAAATGGATTATCCCTCTTCATGCACGCTGATTAAATCTAGGTTTCCCTTGCTCGAAAGCCAGTCGAATCCGACTCTAGGGATGCGGTGCTCATCTCCGTTTCCGAGCTGAAGAGCCAGTGCTGTCCAAAGAAATTTCCGTGGTCATGTGGCTGGCATGACTAGACACCGAGACACACGGAACGCTGTTAGCATCCTGCATTTTGATCAATGGAGTACTGACTGCAGAGCTCAAAGGGTATGTTCCCTACATAATTCAGGTCTTTCAGTTCCAAAGACTCTACCTGCTTACTGTAAGTTTTTAATGGTTCCCAAATACAGAATACTATTCTCTATGGCAAGGCTAAATGTCCTACCACTAGGGGAACTAGCAGGCAGGTTCCTAGGAATTCCTTTCTCTGAGGGGTTTTGTGACTGCAAATCCGGGAATTTAGACACTATCTGGCACTTCTTTATTGATTGCAACAAATACAATTTGGCCCATGACAAATGGATCACAATCTATATCCAAAAATGGAATTCTGTCGCAAAACAAGAGGTTGTAGGTAAGTTACTAGTAGATACTGATCCAAATGTGACTCTCGCAGTTGCAAAATTTTTGCCTGGCATTTAATGACACTACTTTTTAAAATAAAAATTAGTATTCTTATGTTTCTCACATTGTTTGTATGTTAACATTTTCCCTGTTTGCTTATGAACTATTGGTCTATGAGTATTAATAAAAGACTGTCATTTCCCTCCTACTACAAAATGGTTGTTAAGGTCACCACAGCATCAGTTCTCATGAGCAACAGTTGCCTGAAAGGGCCCAAGTAGCAACAAGTTGAGGTCGATTTTGCCTTCCAAGTTCCTCCCCATTTCTAGCATGTGATAGTCTCAATAAGCAGGATACTACTGTTCTTCTGAATTTATTCTCCCACCAGTTCTTTTCAGTCTTCAACCTTAGGATGCATCTCATTTTTGTGAGCAGGCCTTTAAGTGATGTCTACTGCTTTATCAATGAGACAGAAGAATTTCTAAAGGCATCATGATAATTTATGGTTTTTTTCCTGTACAAAATGTTTCACAAACTTGTAAGGTTCTGAACTTTTATGGAAGTGGAACAATGGAGATAAGAAAGGTAACTTGCACATATTTGTGGATAACAGCAAAATAGATAGATGAATGAAGTACCTGAGCTACTGGTAATAATTTCTAGAAGTCAGTGTCCTAAAAGTTGATATATTTAAATAGATTATTTCACTTTGGGCAGGACTATATGAATGATATAACACAAATTTCTTTTCATGTCTCAAAAGATCATGATATTCCTAAAATGCAAAGCATTGTATCTAGGACACACTGTCATAATACAAAAAAGGAAGATGGACCTCACTATTGCTGGTGGCACAAAGTACCGTTGGAGACAGTTATTCTGTTGTTGTATCACTATAGCCATCAATAAGACAATAAGAACATGTGCCAACACACTGTCAGAGACATACAAAAGCAGAAGAGCATGAGTGTCTAGACTTGAGGGGGAGGGTAACAGAACTCAACTAGGCTGTGTGAGAATGTACATATGCAAAACTGTGCTGTACTGCATGGTTAGGAAGATATACAATGAAGTGACAAGCCAAGCTGCCATGAACAGGTCAACTAATATTAGGGTTGCCAGGTCCTTCTTCTTCGCTGATAGGGGACTTGGGGGGGCATTTCTGGAGGAGGAGGGGACATCATCATGTTGGGGACTGGCACCCTGCACACCTGAACTCCAAGCTGTGAATTCACCAGTGGAGTTTAGGCACACACACACCCCTTGCAAACAACATTTAAAGGATCCCTTTAATGCTGTTTACACGAGGCGGAGGCTGCACATGGCTGAACTCCAAGCAGCAAATTCTAAATCCTGTTTGCAAGAAGTGGGGGGAGGAGCAAGCCTGATGGCCGCCTCTCCTGCCACTTGCAAGCTTGGAGAGCTCTCCAGCCATGTGCTCCTGCCAATCAGCTGGAGAGCCCTTTAAATCTTAGGACAGGAAGGAGAGGGGTGGTCACCTCACATGTGCAGGGAGTTCTGTGTTTCCCAGATGTGTAGAGGCCCCAAATGGATGGGGACAATGGTGTGTATAGAGAATGGGCTTCAGGATTCTTCTTTATGCTGTTTTCCTGACCTGAAACAGCCCCAGGGAGCCATTGTTTGCCCCTCTGAGGAAACTAATGTGTAGCCATCAATACATGCAAGTTTTCCAGTAAGGCAAATAGCAGCTGCTGAGGGCCATTTCAGGTGGGGAAAATAGTGCATGTGGCACCCTTCTCAGTGCTTGCCACAGCCTCAATCCAAATCGGGCCCATGCATGCCTGGGAAACACAGAACTCTCAGCATGTATAAGATCTCAAGTCCTCATGGTGGCCAGGAGGATTTTGTAACATGTGAATTGGCAGGGTTGCCAGCTCCAGGTTGGGAAATTCCTGGAAATGGGGGGTGGGATGAGTGAAGCCTACGGAGGGCAGGATTTGGGGGAAGACGGACTTCAGCAGAATATAATGCCATGAAGTCTGCTCTCCAAAGCTGTGATTTCCTCCAGGATAATTGAGCTCTGTAGTCTGGAGATCAGTTTTAATTCCTGGAGATCTCCAGTTACCACCTGGAGACTGATAGCCCTGTGAGTTGGTCCTGATTGAGTTACATTGGAGTGATCATCACAGAGCAATTTGAGAAATGCTTGAATCTCGAAGGATAGATGACCATATTTATGAAGGTGCCTACTTAGTTCCATGAGTTATGAGGCTGTTGGTGATTTCTTCCTGGGAGATTACCAGTACACAGAATGCTTCTGAGTATTTAGGACCAGAAAGGAGGATGAGTCCTTAAGAGCCATCTCCCAGCACAGAGTCTGCGGTTCAAGAGACTTGGACCAAGGTGCCTAGGAAACCACCATTTGCTCTACCTTACATGCAGCCTAGGCCTGCACTATATAGTGTTGTAGCAATAATACCCTCACTGTGGCAATTGCCTGCCTACCTGACACACAACGAAAGTTCAGAGAGGTTTCCTCATGTTCTAGAATTCAACAGCAAAAGCAATGGGATGGTGAATATCACTGGTTGGTTTTTTTCATGCTGAAGGGGGTCACTTTACATGAAGGTGATTCCACGTGATTACTTCCTAATGCCAACTCCACAATGGTTCTGCGATTCAATCATAGACAATAATTTTTAAACGGTGAGGAGGCACAAAGAGAGGGAGAAGTAACTCTAACCTTGATATTCAGCCAGCCGAAGAAGTAGAGTTGCCAGATCTATACTCTTACTCAAAGGGCACAATGCAGTAAGGAAGCAGACCTTGTAAACCTCAGATGAAATACCGAATGACGGGATCAGGCTTTGATGGGGAAAGATAAAGTCAATAACTCCACTTGGATCCACACAGCAGTGCTCACCTCTGACATTCTGACTCTCTCTACGTGAGCAATGTGCCATTGATAACAACAGGAGTCCCTGGCACATATGGGGAGAGAAGAATATCAGAGCTAAGTACTATGGAGAGATTTCCCTGCACTCTGTTAAAGAAAGAGATTTCAGCATCAGGATTGTGTAGGGTTATTTTAAATTGTAAAGGGATTGGGGTTTGGGGTTTATTTTTATTTTATTTATTTGTTTGGGTGGGGGAACACAGTAACCATCTTAAAATTTAATGACTTCTCCGCTGAATTTCAAAGTATTCTTTACAAATGTGGTACACCTTGGAAATAAAATGCAGAGCTGCTGTCCTGGCAGCATTTCATATGTTCATGAAGCATTCCTCCTGGATATAATGCCCACATGTTAGCCCACATATGGGAGAATCATCCACCAACCATCTTTTGGCTTGTTTCACAACTTTAAAGCCTTGTTCTCAAGCAGTTGGAGCAGTGCAGTTGACAATTCCCTATCATTTCATCCCATTCCACTTTGGTAACAACTGTATACATGGGATGAGCTGATTAGTTACCACCTCAGCACCAAATGCCTTTCAGGTGGCTGAGCAGCATGGAGATTAAGTAATGGTGTGTTAGAGGTTTATATAATTACTAGGAATAAGGCCCATTGTGGAAATGAATACAATGAGCTCTAGAAAGAGGCTCTGGACAGGTGCCCTGGCCTTGGGCACTCAGTGTCAGTTTGCTGTGGTGACCTCAGCAGGATATAATGACACAGATCTTACCATTTTCTCCAGAGGAACTGATCTCTACCATCTGAAGACCAGTTGTAATTCTGAGTGATCTCCAGCCCTCCCCTGGAGATTGGCAACAATGGTTCCCCAGGAGGAAATGGATGGTTTGAAGGATAGAGCCTATGGCATTGTATCTGTCTTGGAAGCAGTAACCCTAACTCTTTCCCAGCCAACCATCAACATACCATTATCTACCCCTCTGACTTCAGCTTTCCATCTCTCCCCACACCTGGAGCCTCTACCTAGGAAAAGTACAGTCTTTCTCCTCAGTGGGGACCCAAGAGTGGAAGCAACCTCAGCTGGGTATAATGACAGAGTCTACCCTGCAAAGCAGCCATTTTCTCCAGGGGAACTGATCTCTGCTGTCTGGAGAGTAGTTTTAATTCTGAGTAATCTCCATCCCTCACCTGGAGAATAGCAGCAATGGTTCCCCAGGAGGAAATGGCTGCTTTGCAGGGTGGAGTCTATGGCATTGTACCTGTCTGAGGTCCCACTCCTCCTCAAACCCTACCCTCTCCAGGCTCCACCCCACAAATCTCCAGGAATTTCCCAACTTGGAGGTGGCAACCCTATTTCCTTCCCAGCCAACTATCAACATATCATTATCTGACCCTCTGACTTCAGGTTTCTATCTCTTTCCCCCTCCCTGTAGCCTCTACCAAGGAAAAGTACAGTCTTTCTCCACAGTGTGACCAAAGCAGCTCACATCATGCTCCTCTCCCCAGTTGGATCTGCACAACAACCCTGTAAGGTAGGTTATGGTGAAAGTCTGTGACTAGTCCAAAATCACCCACTCAACTTCCACAGCAAGAACCTAGGTCTAGCAGACCCTGCTCTGAAGTGCTAACTGCTATGCCTAGGGTAGCCAACCTCCAGGTGAAGCCTGAAGATCACCAGGTATCACAACTGAACTCCAGATAACAGCTTCCCCCCCCCCGGAGAAAATAATTGCTTTGGAGGGTGGGCTCTGTGGTGTTCTATTCAACTGAGGCCTCTCCCCTCCCACAAACTCTGGCTTCCTTAGAATCCACCACAGGATATCCAGGAATTTCCCAACCTGGAGCTGGCAACCCTAGTCAAGACCGGCCCCACAAAGGCCTTCCTTTGCCTTTTGACTGACAGAACCAAGCTTGGTTGCTTAGCAACAGCCACTGAGGGAAAAGTTAGTCCCACAGGAGCCAAGAAGAAGAAGTGTCTTCCTCAGGAGAGACAGACATTCTGATAGTTTATTCTGTGAGGGAAGAGTGTCTAGGCTGGCAGTTGGCAGAGGAGAGGAGCAGACCCACCACCCAGCCAATGGCACACGAGTACTCTTGAGTGGCGGTTGATAGGCCAATGGCTGATGGAGCACACTGCACAGCCAATGGGAGAGCTGGAAATGGCCAATACATAAGGGAATTATATACATAGAATGCATGAGGTGGAGGGAGTTGATAAAGAGAACTTTTACTCCCTCTCCCAAAATACTAAAAGTCAAGCGCATTCCAATGAAGCTGATAGGCAATAGATTCAAGATGTGCAAAAGGAAATACTGCTTTACAAAGCAAGTTATTAAAATCTGGAATTTGCTGCCAGAGAATGTAGTGATGGTGTCAGGTTTAGACAGCTTTAAAAGGGGATTAGACAGATTCATGGAGGATAGGCCTGTCAGTGGCTACTAGCCATGGTGACTGAGGGGAAATCTAAACCTCTGAAAACCAATGCCAGGAGGCAACATCAGGGGAAGGCCTCAGAATCTATGCCCTGTTGTTGGACCTCCAGAGGAAATGGTTGGGTACTGTGTCAGACAGGATGGTACACTAGATGGGACACTTATCTGATCCAGCAGGGCTGTTCTTGTGTATTCTGCAGGGAGCCCGTTTGCTAGACGCTACTGTTTTCCATTTTTAAAAAATGCACAGTATCTATTTGGAGAGCCACTGAATCTTGCAAAGCAGTTAGTCCTCCTAAATAGACATGGAAGTCATATTTCCATTGTTTAATTTTGCTTGCCATGCATAGTGAATAGCTTGTCCCACTATGTCCTTGAACAGGCCCTACTAGAAAATGAGTTGCTGTATTCTGTTTAGCCTGAGTGTCCCAACTGGGATTCTCAGTTTCAGTGTTAATAGATTAGAAAACTTGTGTTTGGCAATCTCTGTTGGCAAGTCTATGGTTATTCAATTCCAGCACATGATATCAGTTGGGACATGCCCAACTCTAATTGGCCTGTAGGCATGCAGGATGGATCTGGTTACCAAAATGGGATGTTTTACATTAAAAAAAATGGGAATGGGATCTCAGATTTCCAGATTTATATAGTATTGAGATATGGCTCCATGGGAATCCAGTAATGCAAGAACATGCCTATGACATTTGCACTTCATATTTCTTATGGTTACCAAGAATTGGCCATTCCATTGCACCAGTGGAAAAGGAAATGGCACAGATCACAGATGGGCAATATGAGATGCATCCTATCATGGCTTGACATCATATGGGAATGCCTTGGGCTTCCATCCCCTTTTCCCATTTTCCCATTCACTCCAGTACTCACCTTTTCACACCAAAATGTAGTTTGTCACTACCTCAAAATCAGCTGGTTTGTGCTCATCTTTGAAACCAGTATTGTAAACCACAGTCATACTGATTTCAGACTTGGGTTCAGAGTGAAACCACAAACCATAGTTTGCTAGTTCACATGGAGGAAGAGAGGCAATTCCAGCATGGGAGATGTAAAGTACTGAGTTCTGACGCACTGGATAGTGATCAACTCATGCTTTATTAGATAGTGAAACTAAAAGACAAAATAGTGAGGTTCGAGCCCCACTTATATTTGTTTAGTGATCTTGTGGAACAATGCATTCATAGAATCCTTAATTTTTTTCCTTTATTTTCTCTGATGTGGTGCAAATGCACAGCCTTTCTCTTTGCAATCCATTTTGGCTCCCCCAATACCTTGCTCTGCTGAATTCTAAAAACACACCAGAGAAATCAACCCTGTGGTTGTGCAGTGTCAAAATTGCCATAGCTGCTTCCAAGCTGGTAGCAAACCCCATACAAAAGCACGTAGGGCAATTAAATTTCCCCAAATGTTTCATAACAGTGACTCCTTATCGGGTTTTGTGTAAGTCCTTTAGGGAAAAAATGTACCATGTTAATGAACAGAACACAGCTTGTTAGTTTGGGGAACAATGTGCAAAGCTAAAACAAACCTTGACACAGTAGAACACCATTTCCCCTTTTCTATAAAGTCAGCTGTGCTCTATGAAATATTGATATAATGATATGCTAGTATATAATTGATAAAAATGCATTTCATCTCCCCAAAATGGACATTTCACTCTTTGGAACTTTTCTTTAAAGGTGTACAGCAATATGCTGGTTTTGAAATATAGTTTTCATTTGTATGTACATTTTGGCAAGAGTCACTTCTGGTTCATGGTTCATAAGGTCCAGATAAACGTAAGCTGGAGTAGGCCTGAAAGAGTGTTCCTTTCATAGCGATTCTGATCTCTGGAGTGCTTTAAAGACCTTGTCCTCTTCATTCTTACACTACTTTTGCAGATAAGGTTAGGGAGGCGTCTGCCATGCAGCCCCTGCATGCTTTTCCACAAAGTGCTCTCACTTGGCTGGGGAAGGAACTGAATGGGAATGGCTCCACCATGCAGGCTTACCCTGGCATGACACTGTGCTGACAGTATAGTGCTGTGCTACCAGCATATCTGCAAGGGAGGACCCTTTCTACATAGTACATATTTGCCCCTTGAGGAGGGAGAGGGTTGTTGATGTAATACAGAGGATAGGCACACAGGGGGCATGGGGAAACAGGTTGCAGCAGTCACTGCTTGCAGTAGGGGTTTCATTTCTTGGTTACCTGTGTGTTCTTGCATCTCCAGTTGAATGAGTGGTCTTGTTGTCCTGAGGAAGAGTACCTGAAATGGTTTCTGAGCAAAGCGCTGACATACATATGCTACAGCAACACTTGTTCTCTCCGTTGGCTGTTTGTGTAAAGTCCTTCCTTTTGGTGCAGAGTTCTCTTTCTATGTCTGACGTTCCCTTGAGTGTGCTTTAAGGGTGAATGCACATGAACATATAAAGCTACCTTATACTGAATCAGACCACTGGTCCATCACAGTCAGTATTGTCTACTCAGACTGGCAGTGGGTCTCCAGGGTCTCAAGCAGAGGTCTTTCACATCTCCTACTACCTGGTCCTTTCAACTGGAGATGCCAGGGATTGAACCTGGGACCTTCTGCATGCAAAGCAGATGCTCTAATGCTGAGCTACGGCCCCTCCCCAAATAGCCTTCTATTGCCTTATGTGATGCACCCTGCCCTCTGAGCTATGGGCATCATGGCTGGAGTTTATGCAGTTCTTTAGAGAGCTGTGATTGGTTGCATATATAGTTGGCATCCTATGGTGGACTGATGCAGTTGTATTTGTGAAGCATGGTGGGAGGCAAGGGGCAGTTTCATTTTCACTCTGCATGTTTTGTATGGGGACTTCTAGAGCTACACCAGAATTATCAATTGCATGCTGTTCTGCTAGTGCTGTGGGCATAACTCAAGCTGGAGAATCTTAGGATGCTAACAAATGCCTGCACATGCCCCTGATACTGCCCATTTTTATTCTGGCACCAATACCAGCTTAGTATCAGCATGACCTGCTGCCATCCTGCCTTCCTATATGTCTGCATATCCTCCATTTATGCCAGTGTTTCATCCACCTATGTTGCTGTAGGGCTTAGTCACCATCCTAGGTGGTTCAGAGGAACAGTGGTGAACCAAGGGCAGGGCAGGGTGCTGTATACCTGAGGGGCAGCTTGAGGAAAGCCCTTGAAGAGAGCCTTAAAGCCAGCATCATTCTGTGTCCAGCCAAACATCCTTCCTTTTATTTATAATGTAGTTCTGGCTGCAATCACTAGGGGCACAGGGAAGTCTGAGCATAACAAAAAGCCCTCTAGGATCAGCTAAACTTCCCTTTCTCTGAGACTGAAGCAAACTTGCTTAACAGATCGTACAACTAAGCCAGTATGCTGATAGCTGCTACAGTATTGCCATGCCTGTCTGCAGGTCATTTTCTCCAAGAATCTAGCCTTTATCTTTTCCTTTCCTTGCACCCATCTCAGCCAAATCATGCTTAATTTCTCTCCCTCTTTTGTACACATTTCTTATTCATTTCTGTATCCCTTCACCTAATTTTTCCATCCCACCCTCCTTATTTATTTTCACTTCTTGGTCTTAGGACCTTCTCATCCCTATCCTGCTTGGTGGCAGAATATATTTAAGAATAGTACACTAGCAAACATTTGTTAATATTATGAACGGAAGGCACTGGGTTTGCTAGGCATTATATATTGTGCTGGTTCTGCTGGGCTTCCAACCCCTCCCCCAGCTTGGACTCTGATTCTGTGCTTGACATCAGCTGGCATTCCCACAATGGCACTAGGAGTGCTGGGCACTCTGTGATTGCACTGGTAATGCTGGGTACTCAGTGCATTGCAAAAATGCCCCCCCACACACACACACCTTCAGTTTCTACTGCAGAGACTCTCTGGTTTGACTTTGGAAACATTGGAGGATGGGGGGAGCCCTCTTTGGAGGGCGGGTAGCGTGTTTCTTAACATCCAGTCTAGTGAAACTTGCAATCACTATTTTATGATGCTTTGTCTAGTGCTAGTTAGTAAAAGTCACTACAGACTCCTAGCTCCCAAAAATGCCTTGTAGATGTTTGGGATGGTCATCTCTTGAGCTTCAAAATGGAGGGCGGAAGCCTTCCAAAGTGCCTGCTCAGAACTTCCCCCCATCAAGTTGCAGCTGACTTATGGTGACTCTGTAGGGTTTTCAAGGCAAGAGACATTCAAGGTGGTTTGCCATTGCCTGCCTTCATGTCAGCCCTGCTTAGCTTCTGGGAACTGATGAGATCAGGCTATCCTGGGGCTATCCAGGTCAGGGCTAGGCTGAGAGTAAAGAGACTGGCCCCAGGTCACCCAGCAACCTTTGGATTTCCCAGATCCTAGTCCAACTCTTCAAGCTCTACACTACGCTGGTGCTAGTAGTGGAATAGTGTGATGGATTTATTTATTTTTTTACTGGCATGATTACATGTACAAAGTTAAATAAAAGAAATTTTCCCGTCTGTGTTTCTTTCTGGCCTTTGAAACAAAGGTTGAGGCCAGTGGTGTCTTTAAGACCAAACTCTGTTCTGCTGCTGCAGACCAACACAGCTAACCACCTGAATCTATTTTCTGGCCATTATTATTGTTTGTTTTATTTCATGATGATTACTGAAAATAATTTAGTCATATAGAGGAGGAGGCCCTGACCTGGATAGACCCAGCCTAACCAGATCTCATCAGACCTCAGAAGCTAAGCAGATCCAACATGGAGGCAGGCAATGGCAAGCCATCTCTGAATGTCTCTTGCCTTGAAAACCCTACAGGGTTGCCATAAATCAGCTGTGACTTGATGGTGAATAAAAATTATCAGTCCCGGGCACCAAATAGGCTAGGTACACCACTGTGGAATGAAGGCTTAGGATAGGAATGTAAGTTAATTGAGGATAGGGTATGCACAGGATCTAACAATGTGAACATAGTTTTAAGTAAATCTGCTTGATATTGGTTTATGCTACTTATTTTTTTTTTTTTTTAAATTATATGGTCCAGTTAATTTTAAAAGCAAACCAGAACAAAACCCAGCTGCTAACTGCATTTTGGACAGATTTCTGTTTCATGAAGGAATAAACCCAACTCAATGGTTGAAAACAAAGCAGAGATATTTGAAATATTGATTATATAAAGCTCCTGAAAAATGGTAATGGAGGGATTCCTGGATGTAGTATGCATGATTCTCCACATCTGAAAAGTTTGATTAATGCACATCTAATCTTTCTTTTTTGTGCTAATAGACTTTAATGTGTTCCCTTAGAAAGAAATGAATTATCAGACCAGCAGTACAAGTGGTTTTAAAGAAGTTCATTTATAATGCTGCATCTTCAGCAAGTATTCTTGACCTAGAAAACTGTTTCACTAAAAATGACTAATTTTGCCAATTTGAAATTTTTGCTTTCAGTGTGTTTTTACATCAGCAGACTAATCTATTCTAAAATGTGCATACCAGTTGTAGAACATGAATGTAAAATGAAGAACAACATCACTATCTTTTTTATAAGAGAACACCTGACCTATATTTCACTTTTTCTTCTGAAGATAAGGTTGATCTAAGCCATCTCAGGATGGGACCTCCAAAACACAGGTGTCTAAAGGAACTTACATTACCTTAAGCTGTAAATTTCATGGAATAGGCTATAGGCTGTGATTAGAAGTGGAACGTCAGCCATTTGTGGGTTCAGTGGAGGAGGAGAGAAGGGCCCTACATACTGCCTCAAACTCCTTGGACAAAGACTGGAATAAAAACATAATAGATAAAAGATTATTTACCAGTTGGTGGGGGTAGGGGATCTTGTAGGGGGGGAATCAAATCCTGCTCCAGTTGGGGCCCCTCTCTACACTATCACCAAGTTGTACTGAGCCAAGAGGAAAGTTGGGATATAAGCCTTTTAATTAATTAATTAATTAATTAATTAATTAATTAGGCATGGGAGCCCCCAAATGGCTGCGGAAATCTCACTACCTATGAACAACATAAAGTGATCTGCTGTAGAAGGGGGAAACTGGTAAAAATGTCCCCTCCAGCTCTACTAGTGGATATCTGCTGCTGTATCATTCTCATACCCTTCCTAAGAATAAGAGACTGGGAACGAAAGCGTAACCATTTCCTTTGTTCCATTTCATACGTACAGTAACTTATACAGGTGGCACCAGGGGAATGGATACAGCTGATATAGGGAGTTATTTTTGTGAAGCACGTTCCCACCCAGTTTAGTGATTCATCCACATGACTGCAATTCTATAAATAATCAAGGGGTGTGAGGTAATGATTAAAACCCATCGAACTATGACAGATGCTGCTTCATGCACAAATCCACTTATTTGGTTCACTTGGCTACCTGTGTAACTAAGGCAGACTGGTTCCTCTATTATATATGTCACTGAACCAAGAGGTAGTGGAATGAACAAGTAATATTTGAATTAGGCCTCTTTTGCATGCAACAGTTTCCCTCTCTTTTTTTTCCTGGATGACAGTATATATTTAAGTCTGCCAGGATTAGCAGCTGTTGGGTCTGAAGTTCATGAAAGGTCTTGAATTTGTGACCTGTGGCAAGAATTGAACGTGCCCACCATGACCCAGGCATGACCCCATGAGCAAACTAGAGAAAGATGAACTGTACCAACCAAGGAAGCTTCCTATCACCAAGAGGTCAGAGTGGGTCATGTATAGCTATGGCTGTATCCTCATGGCCTTTTCTGCCAAGATATAAGTGGCTAATTAACAAGTGCAGAAGGTATCCAGTGTGGAGACTGCTCAATAGCAAATCAAAAGAAGAAAGGATGAAGCCCCTGAACAGCCAACTCAACCCTGATGATGTTATTAATTTATTTTAAGGCTTGTTTTATATGTGACAGACCCCCTGGGCGTTCAGAAATGTTTAGGGAAGAAGATGGGGAGATAGACTAAATGCTCATGGTGAAGAAGTATTCTTGCACACAAAAGCTTATACCTTGAATTAAGCTTTGTTAAACCTTGTTATACCTTGAATCAAACTTCGTTGGTCTTAAACTGGACTCAAACTTTGCTATGGTGAGTTAGAGGCAGTCTCTCCCCATCCCCTCCCCTGAGCTTAGATTTAAAGGGCAAAATTCTGTTCTTACACTTTTGCCATTTTGTCTGTGCTAGTAAAAACAACATCAAGAGGAAACCGTATAATACCTAACATTTATGTGTTTCCAAAGCACTACATATTATCTTGACAATTCTTACAACAATCTTGTCAAGTAGCTGGCACTACTATCCCCTTATTGGCACTACTTATTGGCACTACTATCCCCTTATGGGGGCAGGGACATAGTACCTGTCCCGCAGGACTGAAAGCAGCTTACAAAACTAAAACAAACAAACAAACAAAAAGTCTAAAACCAGATTTTAACACACACAAAAGAAGCAGCTGGGGGTAGGGCTGACTGGGGGCAAAACTCTGCCCTTGGTAGGCCATCCTAGGGCATCCACAAGCAGCATTCCTCATACTGTAGCTCAGGGCAAGGTCTGAAGGAATGTGATGCATTAACTTTGCTGAGGATTAACAGACTTCTGCAGACGTTCTGTTAGTGTTCTATTCACACGGAGTGGGAGCCCACCACTCATTTCAGGAGCATGATACACACATGAATGGAAGCTGTACCTGCATGGAGAATCTATGCATTACCCTTTCACACGATATGGTGATCACCTGTGTTGCACCTCTGAAATGACAGGAATATGAATGGCATGCCAGTGTAACATTTGAAGAGGGTTCCTGAGTCTGGTCAGTGCCTGCAAGGGAGACCAGCTAGGTACCTCCCAGTCTGCTGCCTTGTGCTTCCCATAAATGTAATTGGCATACACAGAGTAGAGGAAATCTAACACTACTGCCTGCTGGAGCTGGGAAATCCCTGCTTTCCCGAAGTCCACACCATTCTTAGAGGATGACTTCACATTATATGCAAATACTTAAGCAGAACCCTGAAGAGTTTTTGTTTGTTTATTTAAATAAAAGAAATAACCTGAGGGAAAGATTTTGAGTGAGGAAACAATAAGGGAAGAGAGAGGATGCTTCTTTCTTTCTCCAACCACTGTTTTCCACTCCAAATACTCCCAGTGTTCCCTCCATAGGGTCAGATTCAGCCAGGGTAGCCATGTTGGTCTGAAACAACAGAACAAACTTTGAGTCCGGTGGTACCTTTAAGACCAACAAACTTTAATTCTGAGTATAAACTTTTGTTTTATTAATTAAACTTTGTTGGTCTGAAGAAGTGTGCCTGCACACAAGAGCTTATAGCCAGAATTAAACTTTGTTGGCCTTAAAGGTGCCACTGGACTCAAACTTTGTTCAATATGGTCAGTAAGTATACATCTTGAATAATTCTCTCTGTGTGTGCGTGTGGGGAGGGAAGAACTACTTTGTAGTGGCACAGAGAAATTGTGGGCAAAGAAAAGGTTAAACACACCTCCCCCAGGTGTTTCTGTACTCCCACAAGCTTATGTTTCTGTTTAATAAAACAGCATTAGGCTTTATTACACACACCTTTGTGCCCAGTGCATAACTAGTGCCTTAAGAGTTTGTGTTTATTGGTTTATTTCCCCATTCTTTATCTAAATTAGAATTGTATTAGGGGAAGCGGTGTGTTGGAAAGAGCAACCCCTATCCAAACCCTTTTTCTTTGTACTTGAAGGCTTTTCGTTCATGGGATAAATTAGCTGACATTAGAATATTCGACAGAGCAAAGAGATCTATCAGAAAAGCTGTTAGTTCTAATTTCACATTGCGAAGTAAAGCTGTTGGGAAATAAGCCAAGAGAAAAAAATGTCTCTAAGGGATAAATGAAGTTTTGTCCTGACATCCTTCTTTCCTCTCCAGCACAGTGAAGGTCAGTCTGTCTTAAAAGCCAGTTCAAATAGTCTTTTTTGTCCTTTGGTGGAATCAAATATTCCTGTGTGTTTTGGAGTCTAGAATTGGTGCTGTGAAGTCTTGTCCTATCTGTCCACATTGAAATACCTTTGAAAACTGGGTAGAACAGGTATGTGGTCATTCTGGTTGTATCTTAGGAGTGTTCACAAGACCCGTAAAGTGCAGCAGAATCCACTGAAGAAGCCAAGTTTTGTTGAAGTCACTTTTCCAAAAAGTGGATGTGAACTGGAGTTTCAGGAGGGTAGAGCTGAATCCTGGAGTTAGTAAGTGGTTGGTATACTTCAGACCACACTGATAAAGAAACTTGATGGAAGAGGCTATGAAATCTCACTCTAAGGAAAAACAGGTCACTGATAAGCACAACCATTTGTGGGGGGGAGAGAATTAAACATCCATGTTCTTTAAATGGAAATTTATTTATTTATTTAATTTATACCCTGACCGCCCCGCCGAATGCTCCTGTCACAATTTTAATATTTATTTATGTGGATACTTTTGCCTCTCTTTTCTCCACAGAGTGTGGACTCAAAGCAGCTTATGATATGAGAGAACAGATGATGGAGTACAGCAAGACCATCAGTCAGCAACCAACTTATCCACAGGGGATTGGAGGGAGCAGAGCAGGTTGGTTGAAGCTCTGCCCCTGGTGGCAACAGTCTCTCTCCAGGCCCTTAATTAAAAAAAAAATTAAAGTATCTTTTAAAAAGTTATATGAAGCGAATCCTGGGTGGGGGTAATGCACAGCTTACACCTGGCTATGGGCCTGAGCTTAACACCTCCAGCTTTCCACCAAAGGGCAACTTTAAGCAGTAATGGCATTAGCAGAAAGGATGTATTCTTTAGCTAAGAAATCCTGAGGATAAAGCTGATGGCTTCCAGCCTGTCAGTCATGTCAGATGCCCTTGGCCGTGTGAGTGTGTATTTAGCCACTGCTTTCAGTATAGCAGGAAACACGTTTACCCCCTGGTCAGCAGGCGTGTATACATGGCTGAAAGGCAAGAGCCATGACGGACATTCTTTGAGGTAAAGAGGGAGCCTCTGTGGCTGGCGGCTGTTGCTTTCACCCAGGCTACGGATGCCGATATCGTTTTTGACACTGATGGTGATGAGTTGCATGTGATGGCATTAAAGATGAGAGGCTGTGACAACAAAGTGAAAAGAAATCCTCAGAATGTCAGTTCTGTGACCTATTCATAGCCCTGAATCTCAGGAATGGCTGTAACTAAACAGCCAAATAGTATCAAGCAGGGCAAGAAATGTTATTCTTAACACCCTCACCAAACTATGTCACAGGGAGATTAGTGCCTGGATCTCCCCTGACTAGTTTTAGACTTAAAGTGGAGATGCTGCAGACTTCTTAAAAAATGCTATCTACTTTCAGAGTTGCCTTGTTTGGAAAACCCATTTCTTTTGAGAGAGCCAATTTGGTGTAGTGGTTAAGAGTGTGGACTCTAATCTGGGAGAAATGGGTTTGCTTCCCCATGCCTCCATATGCAGCTGCTGGTGTAACCTTGGGTCAGTTACAAGTTCTTTCAGAGCTGCTCTCCCATGAGCAGTTCTCAAAAGAGCTCTCTCAGCCCCACCTGCCTCACAGGGTGTCTGTTGTGGGGAGGGGAAGGGAAAGGAGATTGTAAGCCGCTCTGAGACTCCTTTGGTTAGTGAAGGGTGGGGTATAAATCCAATCTCTTCTTCTTCTCTTCTTTGTTGAGTTACGTTGTGCTTTTGACCACTTTGAAGATTTCTGTGCAGTTCTGCATTTCTTTGATGTTTTGGGTGGATAGCTGCATGCAATAACTGGCATGCGCAACGAGAGGGGCTATAGCTCAGGGACAGAGCATCTGTTTTGCATGTAGAAGGTTCCAGGTTCAATCTTTGGAATCTTCAGTTAAAAGGATTGGGTTGTACATGAAGTGAAAGATTTCTACCTGACATCTCGGAGAGCCACTTCCATTCAGAGTAGCCAACAACCTTGATAGATCAATGGTCTGGCTGAGTTTAAGGTAGCTTCATGTGTTCAAATTGTAGCTGTGGGTCCTTTCCCTTACATCATTTTTTTCAAAAGGCAAATTACCCGCTTGGAACCACTATTTGCTGTTTGGGACAACGTATAAGCACCCCGAGGCACTATCTATGCATAGAAATTCTGCCATCATACCTAGTTGGCCCTTGAAAGCAAGACAGTCAATGACCAGTGTTCAGTAAGAGTATGACTGCAGCTCTTCCCTTTTTCAGTTTTAATGAGCCATCTATTTAGAGAGAATTGTTTACAATTTGGTCTAGAGAAAGGAATATGCACAACTCTTTGTACTGGTTTCTATGCTTATTATTTAACAGCTGAGTACCTTCTTTTGTGTGCTTGGAACATATCTTTAGGTTTAATCACGTATTTCAAGTTTTGTACCACTTCCATCAACCCAGAATGGCCAGTCATAATAATCTCAAGAATGTTACCTGTCCTTTGGTATGCAGTGAGTGGCACAGCTAATGTTGTGAAGTGGGAGTCTGCAAAAAAAGGGTGGTTAGTGTTACCTTGGGTGCCTTGGGTAAAAGTAGACATTCCCTGGGAGGTTTCCAAGAGCTGTCTTGGGGTACAGGAAATATTTAATAGGCCAGTTCCTTAGGCCATTTCCACATCTCCAACCCAAATTTCTTCCAGAGGCCAAGATGAACCATTTAAAACACCTGAATGCCTCCTGGTGGGCTGATAGCCTCCCCCCTCCCCTTGGCCCAGCCGGCCTTCTGGCAAAAGGACTGAGCCTGACCCACCCAAGCCCTGCATGAGGCAGAAAAGGTGGCATCCAGCCAGCTGGGGTGATCGAGTCTGCCCTGCCAGAGTCCATTCCCCAAGAGGCAAGAGGGGGGGAGGTAGTGGCACCTGGCTTTGTGTTAAATCCTGGGTTCTAGACACACTGCAGTGATCAGCTCTAGTTTATTCAGTGATTTCAGCAAACTATAAGACAAAGACCAGCAGGGCTGGAGCCCTGCTTATAAGCATGCAAAACACCCCACCCCACACACACACACTCCCAGTGATAGGCTATTTACGTTACACTGCTTATCTATAGGTTAGTTCCTGGATCCAGGCAAGGTTTTGTTCTAGAGAAGCAAGCTCAGCCCATTCTAGGTACAGCTGGAGGAAAGGCTTAGGCTCAATACGTAACACCCTACATGCAGGAAGCAAAACAGACACTGGCAACCTGTCTGGACAAGCCCCACACGAGGTAGATGGTGGCACCTGGCACAGGCTGAGCCCCTAATGAAGTGAGGCAGATGGGTTCATCCAGTCCTGCTGAGCCCCATGTGCGGCAAGGCAGGCTGGCAGGCAGATGCCCAGCTCAACCCAGCTGAGCACCGTGTGAGGCAAGGGAGGTACCCAACTAGGCCAACCAAGGCAAGAGAAAGAGTGCCCAGATGGCACGAGACAATGAAAGTAGCACCTGCCCAGCTAAGACCTGCCTGAGGCGAGGAAAGCAGTGCCTGGCCAAATAGTTGGGCAAGCTGCCTCTTCCTCCTTCCTTCATTCCAACCTTTAGGAGAGAGGGTCAGGGTCAGACAGACTGCCTCTTTCTTTCTTCTCCCAGGGTGGGCTGGGGGAGAATGAAGTTCCCATTGTGGAGTCCCCATTGTGCAGAAAGGTGGGCCATAGATAAAGATGGAGGGGAAGGGGAGAAGTAAGCAGAGAAAGTTGAGGATATGGGGGTTGCCAGGTGTATGGAAACAGGAAATAGTGTGGGGAAGTTGAGACAGAGGGAAATGGGTGCCCGTTTACAAATCCTTGCAGGTTCCCCATAGTACAGCTGGACATACCCTGGCAACTGGCACCACACAACTCGGCCATAATTTTGTAGGGTAGGGTGGAGAACTGAAGATAGGGAGAAAATAGGGCAGTTTGGCTGGTGGATGGGAAGGACAGGAAGCAGGAAAGGAGGAGAGGTTATGGGGGCTTTTAAGGAAGGGAAAGAAGGAAATAGTTGGGGGGAGGGAAATCCCTCCAAGTCCTTACATGTTCCTGCTTGTAAAGTATAACACTGTGTAAAATATAAAAGGGAGTAAAATATAAATAATATACTGAGAAACAAACATTACCGTTTATGTAAACATGGGTTAATATACTGAAAAGACATTATTTTGTGCACAGTCCCTTACATATCAACTCACCTTCACCCACATGGCCTTCAGAGTGTCATCAAAATTCTTCTGCTTACACATAACCTGCAGAACCACTACCTGTCAGCCCCAAGTGGTGCTTACACATAACCTGCAGACTGACGTATATTGCCCCCAGGTTGGTTGCTGCTGTTACCTTTGCCGCTTCTGGTTTTCTCCTTCTCATCTCTGTCCCTGCTTGAGAACCCCTCAAGATTTGGCTTGTCAAAGAGTTGGCACTTTGCAAAGTTGAAATTAATGTCAGTGCAATATGAGAGTGTCGGAAATTTTGCTTTGAGCTGTTTCATGAAGTAGGCATACACTTTCTGCTTGTCTAGCGATACTCTCTGAATGCCTTTTAATTATTTTTATCAATGAGACTGCAAATGATTCTCAAAAAACAACCGACCCAATTTGTTTTCCTTTATATCAAGGGTGTTCTTGTGTGTCCACAGTGTTTGAATGCTATAGCGCTAGTCAGAAATTGATTTTGCAATTAAACAAATATTAGCTCTGATACTGGTAAGTTAGCAGATGTAAGGCTGAAGCAGAGCAGTGGAATTGATTTATTCTATGTATGTCCCACCCCTCTAAAGCAATGAAAAAAGGATTTTCCTAAGGTTTATCCTCACAGCAGCCCTTTGGGAAAGGCTCAGCTGGGAATTATCAGCTGACTCAGGAATAATTTCATTTGTTTCCTATCTCTTCCTGATCACCATTCCTTCTATCAGAAATGTGTTCTGAGCTTTCTTGACCACTGTTAGGGTTACCAACTTCTGGGTGGGGCCTGGTGATCTCCTGGAATGAGAAATGATCTCCAGATGAAAGAGATAATTTCCCCAGGAGAAAATGGCTACTTGATTCTATGGCATTATACCCTGCTGAGGATACAGAGGGCACATCTTTGCCAGTTTTAGAAACACATCTGAGGCAGTCCTTTTTCAAAAGGCCTCTTGTTGAACTTGTCTTGTCCTTTTTACTTGATGGATGATTTTGCTGTTCTCTGTGCTGTGGCAGAACTGGTTGAATTGAGATGGCTAGATGTTTAGTGCCTGTATTCCTGTGTGTTTTTAATTGGTTCAGCGCTGCATTGCTTGAATTGCCATGTTTGCAAATATATTGGTTTTGTGAACTGCCTTGGATATAAATATTTTGAGATAGTATTTAAAAGCTTTTATTGTTTATTGTTTTATTGTTTAGAACTGAATCATTAAAACATTATCGGCTGGTGTCAGATACCCCTTTTAAGGGAAGTTTTTGAACAGGATAGGGGCCAAGCTGTCAGGTTTTCTTGGATGAAACTTATCATCTGGACCCTTTCAGTCTAATTCAAGGCCTGGCTATGGTATGAAAACTTTTCAGGTTGCCCTGATTGTCTTATTAGATGATCTATGCCTAGGATTGCCAACCTCTAGGTGGGGCCCAGAGTTCTGGAATTACAACTGATCTCCAGACTTCAGAAATCAGTTCTGCTCAAGAAAATGGCAGCTTCAGAGGGCAGACTCTATGGTATACCATAATTTCTAGGTGAGATCCTAGAACAGGTCCCGCATATGTCCTGTCCCCAAATCTCCAGGAATTTCCCAGGCCAGAGTTGGAAACTCTGTCTGTGCTAATTGACCAGTAGAGTACTCTGTCCCTGTTGGTCATCCTGGACTAACATCATAATATCTTTCCAAACCACCTTATGGAGATGGGTCTAGGTGAAGTCTGCTGGCTTTCTTGTTGCTGGAAGCAGAATCCAGAAGTTGGTGCCAGGGGACTTAGATTTCATGCCCATTGGCATATGAGGTACCACAGGGCTCAATCTTGTCCTCCATGCTTTTAATATCTGTATAAAACTACTGTAGCAGATCATCTGGAGCTCCGGAATGCAGGATCCTCACTATGGTGATGGCACTCAGTTTATCTCCCTTTCCAACAAAATCCAGGAAGGCAGTGGAAGTGCTGAACCAAAGGCTGAAGCCATAAAGTAGTAAATGAGATAAAATAAACTGAAACTTAATTCAGACAAGATACAAGTGATTTGGATTGAAAATAAAGTTGAATTGGGATTGTTTGTTTTACCTTTTCTTGATGAGATTACACTCCACCTGAAGGATCATGTTTGCATCTTGGGGGTAATTTTAGACTCTGCATTATACTTGGACAGGCAGCTTTTGAAGTTGCCTGGATGATCTTTTACGAAATAAGGCTAATCTGCCATCTGTTTTTGCAAGAAAAGTGTACCTGGGGTAAGAACTCAGTTGGGCTATGTGCAAATGCACATGTGCAGAAACCCAATTGCCCTTACTATATGGTCAGGAAAAAATGCCGTGGGGAAAACTTGCCATCCAGGGCTGAGATTTCTACTGGCTCATCTTTGCCCACTGACTGCTGAAGCTGTGGAAAGCAGTTACTACCCGGTGCCAGGAGTGGAAGGCCACGTGGTGCAAGATCTCCGATGGCCTGGGAATGAAGTGGTCCTGGAGCACCCTGATGATCTGCTCAAACATGGCCTCGGATAGCTTGGTTGGGGAGAGCAGATTGCAAGCCAGCTCCATGGTGGTAGGGCCACAGGAGCCAATGAGGAGGCCCTTTTTCCTCTCTTTGTCAGTGACCTGATAAAATATCAAGATGGACTTGAATCCCTCAACCCAGGCTTCCCAGTGATGTGGCCAGGTAGGGTCGAACAGAGGGACCAGTCCTGATCCCGGAGCGACTGCCATCGTGCTGCATGGTTGTGGCGGGGAAGTGGCTTGTGCGCCTTCGGTGCTCATCAGTTGAAGCAGCAGCGGTTCCTGGCCTTCCTCTGATGCCCCCACAGCCTGGCCAGCTCAGCAGGATACCACCTTCATCACCATTGTTGCGTACTGGGTTCGATGCGTAGAGAAGACAGACGTTCAGTGATTATCCACTCATAGTTTACTTGTACACAACACGCACAACCGGCCGAAACGGCCAACTATATACAGTCCCCGAGACATATCCACAGGTCCCATTGGAGGGTTTAAACTTCCCGCCACAGTTCCTATAGGTGCTAACTAGGAGACTCAGGATCCTAGTCCCTATTGTTCTTTAGGAGTCAAGCTCCGGTTGCATACCACTGTCGCCTAGTGGCGGTCAGCGGACATAACATGTTTTTTGTTAATTACTGGTAAACTGGTTGGTTTTTGTATTTTACTTGGATGCTTTGTATCTGTTATCTACCTTGAGTGCTGTTTTTGAACAATAAGGTGGAATATAAATAAGCAACTTGCTGAACAGCCACAAACAGGTCAAAGTCAAAACAATCATTAAAAAAACTGGCCTCCTGTTTGCAACTGGCAAACAGAATGTGTCAAACTCTCAACTGTTTGGTCATCCCTTGTAATGAGCTCAGAAAGGAAGATGATAATGAAACTGAGATTACAGTCACAGGTGGTCCAAAGGTAGATTATGTTGTATTTGAAGCTGAATATATGATATGAAGGCCCAGAGGGAAACAAACTTTTGTAGAGCTTCCCCCCACCCCAGGTTTTCCAACATAAAAGTTTGAGAGAACTTTGGAGGGAAGAGCTCCTATGAAATAGTTCCTCCTTTTGAATGAGGGGGGAAAGTCTTTAAATGTATAAAATGAAAATCTCTGACAATTTTTTCAAGTTTTCCAGTGGAAGAATTTGGAAATTTTGGGGAATACTGAAAAAAAAATTCCCTCTTTTGTAATGAATGAAATGAAAGACAAGACTTTACTTAAAATGTATAGTGTGAAGAGTTTTATGATTAAATAATATTTCTTAAATATTCTTTTGTGTGTGTGTGTATATATATATATATATATATATATATATATATATTCAAGTTCTATCTATCTTTAGACATCTAAAACATTTTCAAGAATATTTTTGTTAAAATAATTTTGAAAGTAGCTAATATGCTATAATGTGTTTAATTATAATACATTATTAAATAGTTCAGTGTTCTCAGTGTTATGAACAATATCCAAATATGCTGGTAGGCCTACCTACTGAGACAGTATTATTTGGACATAAACATTCCCATATACTTCTGTTTGCTTAGGAATTTGTTTTGAAAACAGAGTTTGTTTTCTACTGTCAGCTTCTATTTTTTCCTGCTTCTCAGATGGCATAAGCATTATGGGAGCATAGGTTGCAGCATTTTACAACTCTTTTTCAACTATTGGGCATACCTGAAAATTTTCTTACAGAGAACAAAGACATTTATACCTTCAAATTCAATGAGTGCATCACATAGTACAATTTTGGTGGTAGAAAGTGCCATCAAGTCCCAGCTGACTTATGGCAACCCCATTTGATTTTCAAGGCAAGAGATGTTTAGAGCTGGTTTGCCATTGCCTGCCTCCATATCACATCCCTAGTGTTCCCTGGAGGTCTCCCATCCCAATAGTAACCAGGGCCGACCCTGCTTAGCTTCTGAGATCTGATGAGTTTGGGCTCACTTGGGCTATCCAAGTCAGGGAAATACAATTTTATATGCTAACTAAACTATAAATGATGCATTTTATGTTGTTAAATTAGTAAATATTTAGATTTGATAGGAAAGTAAACATTGCATGTATTTCAATTTCCTTCAAAATTTCAATTTTTCCCCAGATTTTTCCTGTGGCTCTGAAGTTTCTGGAAATTTGACATCTCTAATCCCAGGAAATATCTTTAGCACGTACACCTTACAAGTCATGTGTAAATCCCTAGGTATCCATAGCAGCCTAGAAGTATAAGGTGTACTTGTAGGAATAACACAATGAGAGAGTGCATTCTTTCTCACAGATCCAAAATTAACAAGGTCAGATGATGGGAAAGAGAACATAGTGGGAATAGCCACATCATCCAAAGAAACACACCATCTTTTCCAGTTTCCAAGGATGGGAATGTGAAGAAGTAGAAAGAAACATCAACCCATTTTGATAAAAGAACAATGAACAGATTGCATTGTATCTCAGTGTGTTTTCCATTAGGGTGTAGAAAGAAATATGTGTTGACAACTTCCTGTATTCATCAAGAAACACATTAAAAGAAACACTGTGCAATTCTGGTCACCAAACTCAACCAGTGAATCTGAAATCCTTGCAGCTGAGAATGTTGAAAAGTGAAACTTAATCTGAAAAACAAAGGAGGCTGAGATGAAAGCAGGTATTTCCAGACATATGATTGTTTCTCCATCTAGGTCTGATATAGTTCTTAGAGCTTAAGACAGAATGCATTCTCTGTACTCCCACATTCACTCTTTGTGGCCGATGGACACATGCAACACTGTTCAGCCAAGAGTAAATTGACGGGGATCTTGGAAGCACCGTCCAACAGGACTCTCCTGGAGGATGGTGATATGGTTATGTTTTTGTTTTTGTTTTAAATTAGATGTCATGGAGCAGAAGTGGCAGTCACAGATGGCGTGGCAGAGTTGCACTGTATTGCTAACCCCAGATCTTTGAACCATTCCAGGAACTTGGAGCATACTTCTGTGAATGTGTGGATTAAAAAAAATATATATCGAGAGTTATGATCAAATTCATCTGCTATTCACCCCTTACAAAATTAAAGATTGTATCTGGAGAGCTGCACCAGCAACTATTGGAACCAGTGCAGTGCATTTTCTTCAACGAGCATGAGCGGCATCACACTGCCTAAACTTTTGTCACATTAAAGCAAACCAAAAAAAAAGAGATGAGTTGACAGTTTTACTTTCTGGGGAGTCTGAGGAGTGTGCCAAGAAGAAGACAAATGTGTTGTCTGTTGACAGGAGAAAACTAGTCACTGAGTAGAAAAAAGTCAGGAAGAAGCAGCTGAAAAGATAATACTGCAATGTGATGTAACTGATTGAGTCAGGAACTAAGAAGCTACATATATACTCTTCAGACAATGATGCACTATTTTGCATATACTTTGTGTGTCCACCGTAGGTCAATGGACTTAATATAAATGCATTCCATTGACCTACCTTCATCCCATTTACCACATGAACCTTCATCCCATTTACCACATGAACCTTCATCCCATTTAACACACACCTGGACCACCTGAGGCCTCTGCATTGCACTTTGATAATTACAGAAGCTTTTGCGGCCTGGTAAAAGTTCAGTGACATGGTAGAAACGAACAATGGTGATATGAGATAATGGCCATTCAGCATGGAAACCTTCCACTGACAGAAGGATCTCTATACCCTGCAATCCTGAGAACCAGCAAACAGGCAATTCAATGCTATCAAGACGTTCACCATCATCCCAAATGTTACCTTTTGATCTGGGAAGGAAACAAGTAGGAGACGGATTTAAGCCAATTGTATTGCTGTGTGCTCCTGCTATTGTTTCAGAGCCTTGCAGAGGATCCTAATGTAGGTGTGGTTCACAGCGTTTCTGCAACACTAAGTTCCTGAGAACATGTATTCCTCGGGTGACAACTAGCATAGGTTGTTTTAAAAAGGAATTTGACAGAAAAGATGGCTATTAACCATGATGACTAAAGGGAACCTCCACGTTCAGAGGCAGTAAACCTTGGAATAGTAGTGAAATATCTGTGGAAAGCCTTAACCTTTGTACCCTGTTGATTGGCCTTCCAGGGAAACTGGCATTGTTTGTGTATTGCATTTAGCAGAAATACTATGTTTTGAACTCAGCACTGGTTTTTTAAATCTTTTGGACCATGAAACCCCCAGTTTCCCACATGATATTATGCCTTCTATCAACAGTAGAAATGATACCATACAAACCATATTTGGTGTCAGTTTAATAAAATAAACATGCTATATAACTGAATCACCGGGCTCTGTTTTTCAAAGAAACTCCATGCAATCAGAATTTGCCGTCTGCTTGATCTAATGACCAAACTGGCATAACTCCCATGTTGGTATCAGTAACAGGCCTACAGGATTGCATTTACTGCCAGACTGTGGTTTGTTAGCCTACAGCCTGGAGACACGTTGCCTTCCTTTTTGGCCTCTTCTTAATCTAGAGGTGAGGGAAAACCTGGGAATTCCCTGATTTCAAATGCAATTAATGTAAATGTATGTAAAGGTCATATTAGTGATTGATCAACTGAGAATGCCAGCAGGCAAAACCTGTGCTCAGGTAGTGAAGTCTACCAGAACAGAAAGACTAGACTAGGTGTTATGCCCACATGGCTCTTGCTTTTGTGTTCTGCCTTTGATTGTCTGGGAGATGAGAGCACCACTGGCCTTTCTGGCCATGACACAACCTTTAACTATTTGACATCCCTCGAAAGCCCCGACAAAATACCTCTACCTTGTCTCTCCCATGGCATTGCGCACTTTGATCAGGAAACTGACAAATATTGTTCTGCCTCAGGCATCCTCAGTAGTGCCCCTCAAAGTCAGCTCGAACACTATTATTTGTAGTATCTGTTAAACATGGTGACGTAGGAACAATTTTCTGCTGCTGGTTCTGAAAAACAAATGGTAGCTAGAGACTGTGAGCTTGTGCTTTCTGTTTCTCTTCTTCCTGAATTGTCTTCTCCCTGCAAAACAGAGGTTAACAGGGCATGTTTGGCTCAAGTTTTGATGAGTAGCTGAATGCATGTTGCTGCAGTCTGCCCTGTTTTATGTTGCCGCACTTGCTTTTTTGCTGTCTCTTTAATGTTTTTAATTGTTTTCTTTTTTTCTCTCTTAATTTTGTTAGTAGCTTTGGAAATTGTTTGAATGGGAAAAGAGGACGAGCATGTTTAAATAAATGAAGTCTGTATGCTCGCTGGCCTTCTGTATTCTAAAAGGTTGAAGGACAGGTCTTTCCACTGCAAAAGACAAGCTGATTTTTCCATGGAAAGCCATAGCTTGTGATTTAAAGGGTCTTTTTGCAAGCTGAGTGCGTATGGACCGCAACCGCCCCTCTCCCCCCCCTCCTGCTAGATTTAAAGGGCCCTCCAGCTGGTCAGCCAGGAGGGGAGGGAGAGGGGTGGCCAGGCGGATGGTCGCTCTTGGAGATAGGGCTTGGGGCATCCCTGCCCACCCCCAGAATGCCCCCCAAATCTCCCCACCAGAGCAACAAGGGGACCTGGCAACCCTGTTCTAGTTTTATTTATGCTTTTTACTAATTTACTAGGAACAAACACTTTTTGTCATGATTTCCTAGACCACATTTCCAAATTAATGTTACACTGACTGTCTTCCTGGCCTCTAGCAAGGAGGCTGATTTTAATGAAAAGCTGCATTAATTTTATTAAAGTAGTGTTAGACAGTGGTTAGAGTTTGGATTTCGGCCTGGGGAGGTCCCATGTGGCATGCAGCTCTCCATGGGCCAATTCTTTATTTAGCCTAATCTACTTTACTCAGCTGTTGAGGATAAAATGAAGGAGGGCAAACCCATGTATGCCAGTGTAAGTTTTGACAAAAGTTGTGGTAAAAATATACTAAATAAATAAAATATGGTTATGTTCTCATCTGAATTTCAACAACCTTTGACAAATACAATACATCTCCTAGTGATTTGTTAAACTGTAATTTGTTGTTTCCAAAATTTCATCCTGTGGCTGGTATATTTGGGATAGTTTTCAGATGCCCTTTCCAAAACAATAGCTCAGTTGTTGGTATCACTCCATCTTTTGCAGAGAAGGGAAGAGAAGAGAACAGACTGGATTTATACCTCATCCTTCACTTGGAGTCTCAGAGTGCTTTACGATCTCTTTCCCTTCCTCTCCCCACAACAGACACCCTGTGTGGTAGGTGCAGTTGAGAGAGCTCTGAGAGAACTGCTCTTGAGAGAACAGCTCTGAGAGAACTGTGACTGACCAAAGATCACTCAGCTGGCTGCTTGTGGAGGAGTAGGGAATCAAACCTGATTCTCCAGATTAGAGTCTGCCACTCTTAACCACTACACCAAACTAATCTAAATCTAAAAATCTAAAGAATTTGTTTTGTTTCTTGACACTCTTCTTGTCAATACACCTCCACAAAAGTCCAGCTTTCTCCATAGCTGATTTCCTACTCCTAATGAATCTGAAGACTTTTTTATTTTTGATGCCTGTTGCAATTTGTTCCTCAAATTCCTTTTTTGATTATATTGTTATAAATATACATTTGTTTTGCCAGAGTTTGTTTCCAGAAAAATTACTGCTGTAGTTGGATTGCCTTTTGTGGCTTTCTTGCCTCTGCTATTGAACTGTGCTGGCATCCTGTTGGACTTATTTGCAGGGCTCTTTTTGTAGCAGGAACTCCTTTGCATATTAGGTGACACACCCCTAATGTAGCCAATCCTCCAAGAACTCACAGAGCTCTTCTTACAAGGGCTACTGTAAGCTCTTGGAGGATTGGCTGCATTAGAGGTGTGTTGCCTAATATGCAAAGGAGTTCCTGCTACAAAAAGAGTCCTGCATTTGTATTTTTTAATCTACAGTATGCTGTTTATCTGGCATCTATTAATCCAGTTCTAAATAATCTCGAAGTTTCCCAAAGGCATCTGAACCTCCTGTCTCCTGCTTTCTACTTCCTTTTATCTAATCCAACTAATCCTCTCATTTCTGAAATGTTCCCTCTTCTTCTGAGTGAAAAGTTGGAATTTCTGGGGCTATTTTCTAGTCTCAAAAAAGGTTTGCAAAGAAATATCTGTATAAACCATAAATTTAATGAAGCTACCTTTGCCAACAAAAATGAACGTCAGTCAGAATAAGCAGCATGAAGAGAGCCGTCTTTACATCTCATCCTGTCCTTATATATATTTGAATTCTGGTTCCACCGCATTCTATGCTTGCCATAATTGATTCGGCTCAAGAACTGGCAGTCAGAAGACACTGGCCAGGGCTGACTGGCTGTTTCGCAAAGTCCCGCCCACGTCAGCCCCGGTCAGTGTTTTCAGCTCAGTTTGCTCCAGTCCTCCGACAGGAGAGGACCGTCTGGAGTGTGAGCACAGGGACAGGCCCTCAAGGCTGAGGCAAGTGAGAGAAGTCCTTTTCCGCCCCCCCACACCATCCCTGGGCCTTCTATGAAGGGACTAGGCCCAGAGAAGCCCTTTTCCGTCCCCCACACACCATCCCCTGAGCCTCCTATGGGGCACTACGCCCAGAGAAGCCCTTTTCTGCCCCCCACACCATCCCCTGGGCCTTCTATGAAGGGACTAGGCCCAGAGAAGCCCTTTTCCGCCCCCACACGCCATCCCCTGGGCCTTCTATGGGGCACTAGGCCCAGAGAAGCCCTTTTCCGTCCCCCACACGCCATCCTTCTATGGGGGCACTAGGCCCAAAGAAGGCCTTTTCCGTCCCCCACACGCCATCCTGGCCAGGCCTCCGTCCGCTGCCTTCTATGGGGCACTAGGCCCAGGAAGGCCTTTTCCGTCCCCCACACGCCATCCCCTGGGCCTTCTATGGGGCACTAGGCCCAGGGAAGGCCTTTTCCGTCCCCCACACGCCATCCCCTGGGCCTTCTATGGGGCACTAGGCCCAGGGAAGGCCTTTTCCGTCCCCCACACGCCATCCCCTGGACCTTCTATGGGGCACTAGGCCCAGGGAAGGCCTTTTCTGTCCCCCACATGCCATCCCCTGGGCCTTCTATGGGGCACCAGGCCCAGAGAAGGCCTTTTCCGTCCCCCACACGCCATCCCCTGGGCCTTCTATGGGGGCACCAGGCCCAGAGAAGCCCTTTTCCGTCCCCCACATGCCATCCCCTGGGCCTTTTATGGGGGCAGTAGACCCAGAGAAGCCCTTTTCCGTCCTCCATGTGCCATCCCCTGAGCCTTCTATGGGGGCAGTAGGCCCAGAAAAGCCCTTTTCTGCCCCCCACACACCATCCTCTGGGCCTTCTATGGGGGCAGTAGACCCAGAAAAGCCCTTTTCCCCCACACACTGCCTACTGCCCCCATAGAAGGCCCAGAGGATGGTGTGTGGGGACAGAAAAGGCCTTCTCTGTGCCCAGAGAAGCCCTTTTCTGCCCCTCTTCCCTTTCTTTTCCCCCTTTCCTTTCTTCCTCTCTCCTTTCTTTCACTCTTCCCCCTCTTCCTTCCTTCCTTCCTTCCTTCCTTCCTTCCTTCCTTCCTTCCTTCCTTCCTCCAACCCTCTCTCCCTTCCACTTCCCTCTCTTCCTTTCTAGGGCCTGTTGTCTTCCACCACAAACAGGCTTTGCTCCCTAGTCTAAAATAATTAAGTTTCTTGGGGGAGCATGGGGCTATTCTTTGGAAACCTAGCTTGCTTTTCACTGACAAGAGCTGTGCACAATATGATACTGAGGCACAGTGGCAAGTTATTCCTGTCCTTGTCATTCTTTCACATCACTGGAGCACAGAATTCCTTTAAGTTCAATGGGCAGTACTGCTACAATGCTGACCTAAGTCAGGGCTGGTGATGAGGTCAGAGAGGGAACAGCAGGGGATGGCAGTGGACTCATTACAGCGCTGCATTTCCTTCTGACCTGTCCTGGTAAAGGAGCGGCTATTGAATAAAGTAATGTGTTCAAGGCCAACTACATATGAATGTCATTCCTTCGATATCAAGTTGCAGGGCAGGTCAGTTTGACCCAAATTGCTTCTATAAATACAAGAGCACCCTGAGTGTAATAAAATTGGAGATATTCAGGTCTTGCTGTTCAAAGGGGCAGCACCAATTCTTTTGGTGGCTTTCCTGTAAGGCCAAAAATCACGCTGGAGATTCATGGATGCTTTGGCGAGTTGTTTCCCTTCCTCTGACCTGCCCGTGGTGGTTATTTTCAAGACTGCCCCACTTGAAGGCTTTATTGTGCTGTAGTATTTCAACCCTGAAAACAGAGCAAATATTGGTGTGAAATACTGTTTGCTCTGCCTGCCAGGACTTCAGAACCCACGAGCCAGAAGCACAAAGTCGTAAAATAAAGATGTATGCTTTAATTTCCAACTGGTATCATGATAGTCTATAAAACTGAAATACTGTGCCATTATTGGAGCTTTCTTTACATCATTATTATAGCGAGCAATCCCTGCATGTTAAATTTTTCAAAATGGGCAAGGGAGTAAAAGCTATTTGTCCTATTAAAAATGTCAGAGTAACAGAGATGTCTGGATATTCACACCTGCGTGGAACTGGGCCCTTTTCTGGGGCAACAGACCATTGTTTTGAAAAAGTACCAAGAATTCCGTTTCCCTTGCAATCCCTTAAGGCATCATTGTGGAAAAAAGCAAGGTTCTTTGAATTTGGTGAGCACCATCACTTTTCAGTATAGAGAAACTGCTGAAGCTAGCACCTAATTGGAGCCAAGAAATGGTTGAACTCTCAGAGTTTTCACACTAAAAACATACATTTTAATGCAAGCACTTAATGAAATGAAAGCTTCAGCAAAGGAAGGGGCTTTGAAGTTTTATTGTGCATGCAATATGTATATACGTATCTAGTATTTGTATAGTGCTTTTGGTGCTCAAAACATTTACATTATCACAATAGATCTTACACCAGCCCTATATGATGCAGAAGAAGAGGTTGGATTTATACCCCGCCCTTCACTTGGAGTCTCAGAGCGGCTTACAAACTCCTTTTCCCTTCCCCTCCCCACAACAGACACCCTGTGAGATAGGTGGGGCTGAGAGAGCTCTAACACAAACTGCTCTTTCAAGAACAGCTGTGCCAGAGCTTGTGGCTGACCCAAGGTCACATCAGCAGGTGCAAGTGAAGGAGTAGGGAATCAAACCCGGTTCTCCCAGATTAGAGTCTGCACACTTAACCACTACACCCAACTGTACACTTAACCACTACACCAAACCACTACACTAAACTGTATATGATGATACAAGATTATTATCCCTGTATGGTAGGATAGCCTGATTTGGATAGCCCAGGCTAGCCCAGTCTCATCAGATCTCAGAAGCTAAGCAGGGTCGGCCCTTGCAACTATTTGCATGGGAGACCTCCAAGGAATACCACGGTCATGATGTGGAGACAGGTTATGGCCAACCACCTCTGAACAGCTCTTGCCTTGAAAACCCCATGGGGTCACCATAAGTCAGCTGTGACTTGACAGTACTTTCCACTCCCACCATGGTAGGAGGGAGCTGGGGGGGGGGAATGGATCCCACAGAAGATTTCTGTACGCCCAAGTCTGCAACAAGAAGCAATAAAACCATTCCTTTCTTTCTTCTTGCGCTAATTGGAAGTGATTCTGTCTTTACTGACTTTTCTGCATACATAAGACATAGCACAAGTTCTTTCTTCTATGGTGATTTCAAAAACAAATTTAATAAAACCCTGCAAACCATCTGTTCTACATTCTATATTCACTTTGGCTTGGATCAGGCAAGAGAAAGGCCCCTCTCACAGCAGCCTTTTTTGTCCCCTGAAACCAGGTTGGTAGAACAGCAGGATCAGTGCAGTGGGCAAATTGTGAGTTTGCAGCAGGAAGGGAGAATTCAGCAAAAAATGCTAAGGAGTTCTGTTGGGAGGAGATACTGGTGTGCTGGTTGAACAGCTCCACACAATCTGAGCCATTGTTATTTTGTTAAAAATTATATTGAGCCCTTGTATTATTGCTTGTGACCAAGATGAGATTTAAACCAACAATTTTTGCAGTGTAGTGTTCATTTGTTTAGTCATCAGCTCTTGGGTGCAAGGGACTTATTAGGGACTTTACAGGTCCAGGTTCAGCTTCAGATACTCCAAACATGTTCCACACAAATAAATGAACCCTCCTGAGAACTGCAAAGGGTCTGGTTCATTCATGGCATTGGTAGCTATTGCATGCCAGGTGTGAGATATATACTGATATATTGAAACAAGAACTTTACCAAATTTTGTGTTGTTGCAGACCCTTGTCTGTCAGAGGTATTGATTGAGCAAATGCAGGCCTGACAATTTGCTTTAGCTTTCAAACTTATTTTAGTTTTCAAACTTGTACAAGGTTTACTTTCTCACTTACGTTCTCACTGTCCCATGGGGATGAGATAACTCTGAATAGATGGACGTGTGCCCAGAAAAATCTCCGAACAAGTTGATCTAATAGTTCACAGTTTTGATAACATATATTTCTATGGGAAATTTCTTCTAAGCTCACTCCCCTCATACCATTAGAAGTGACATAATGGAAGGTTTGGGTATGGTCATGTGGGTTTCACGTAATTGTGCCTATATAAGACATCCACACCCAAGACACCTGAGATACCTCTCAGACATCAGTTGTGAGAGACTATTTGATGTTTCTGAAAGCACTCTGGAGAGAAACTCAGAAGTTGTATTGTATTTTGTAATCTTAAAATAGAAAGGATAAGGGATTATATGTCTATTTTTCTGTTTGTGATTGCATTTACATATGCAGTTATGTTGTATGATTATGATTCTTTAATATTTACTCATGTCAAGAATAATTAGATTAATCTGAAATAAAAATCTTAAGAGATAAACATAAGTGATCTTTGCCTGGGATGCAAGGTTTTCAGTTGATATCCTGGAATCAATAAACTTCTGACTTCTGAGGGCTGTTAACCTACAGACATTGGGTATCAAAGATAATTGCCATTTCTATATAGCCCTATGAGTTAGTGCTTAATGCATTCCTTTGGAACAGGCAATGGGACTGTTCGTTTCCATGTATCTGTTTTAAAATGAATGCTTCGGGGAGGGGGGGTAAAGATGAAGGCTTATATCCAGAATTAAACTTTGTTAGTCTAAAAGGTGCCACTGGACACAAACTTTGTTCTGATGTCAACTCTGTTTTGACATTCAAATTTGTCTTATAGTTTGTCTATGGTTGGACTTGAGAAAAAATTGCATTTCTCCTTTATTCTGAAAATATTAATGGAATTCAATAGAAATACTACTGTAAAGAAATTCTTTTGACTCAATTGGTTATAAAAATGGAATATAAACCAGCATGGTGTAGTGGTTAGAGTGTCAGCCTAAGATCTGGGAGACCCAGATTCAAATTCCCACTCTGCCTTGGAAGGTCACTGGATAGTCTTGGGCCAGTCACAGACCTATTATGCATGCACAGTATCCTGCAGTGCACAGTATCCAAGCAGTCAAGCCTTTAAGCTTAACTTTGGATCTCTGTCCCTGCCGTACGCACCATTCTTACACCATCTGGTGTATTTGTTCTGCAGCTACAATTTAAAAACCACACTTTTCTACATCGGGGTGGAATGTCACTTGTGATGTATGGGGGGGTGATGTCCAAAGTTTTTTTGTTTTTTTAATTTACAGAATCACCTTATCGCAGCTGTGCAGTAGCATCTAGCAAGCACCCTCCATTTGAATCCTCACAGTTCAGGTTTTGTTAGTTCCACGTTAGTTAGTTGAATGAAAGGGAACAGAAAGGAATGCAGGCAAAGGCTCCCTGCGGGTGGTGGGAGAGGGCAGCACAGCCTGCAGGGAGGTGGCTGGCTAGGTTGTGCCAAGGTGTTGTTTTTTGGTTGTTTTTTTTTAATTCTGCTTTTGTATCTCTCCCTCCCCTTAGTTGATGCTTGGAGGAAGGTTCTGTCTGAGTAGTTGTGCGGGACAAGATAATTATGGCACCCCCATCTTTCACTTTCTTCAAGACTAAGCATGGAGAGGGCTTGGGGAAGGCAGTGGGGGGGACGAGTGGCTCCACAATGCCTGGAAAGTGGGAGCCACCATAGGCAAGGATCCCTGCAGGGCACTCTGCCCTGCACTCTGCCGGCACTCTGACTCCAGACCAGAGGACCATCTGGTGAAGAGCTTTCTCCTGCGTTCCATAGGCAGCAGCCACTCTCCTGGCATCTCCCTAGAGGAAGGGGTAACTTGAGTTGGCTCTCACACACCAATAGCTACAGCTGCTGCTTGGAAGACATGGAGATACCTACCACCACTACTATCACAACCTCTTGTTAAAAAAAAAAAAAATGTGAAACAACAAGGCAACATTTGCATGTTAGGCTTCCAGAGACTGCCAAAATAGTTCCCCCACACCAAACCTTGTTCACTACAGCATAAAAGGGAAAAACGTTTTCAAAGCTTTAGGCTTTTTTGGGCAGGGAGGGGGGACCATTTTGGCAGACTCTGGTAGCAGCTACAATTAAAAAACTACACTTTTCATTCTCTGGCAGCAGGCCTAAGATTAAAATGGAGCCTCGTTGTTTTACATTTAATTTTTTAAAACAAGCTGTATAGGTTGTTGGGGGGGGGGAACTAGCCCACACAGGGATCATACTCTTGACCTTGGCATTATGATCACAATGCTGAACTAACCAGCCATTCTTGAGAACAGGTGTCTCATTTTCCCTCGTGTGAAAAACTAGCAGAATGTAATGACATAGTGGTCTTGTTTCTAAACCATTCAGCAGTTTTATTCCAATTACTGTAAACAGCTATTTTTGTATGTCATCAGGAGACCATGTCCATGGACGGAACTCCATCAGAGAGCACCTTTCCCCCCTTGTGCTGCTTTTAGTGTGTGTGTGTGGGGGGAGTATAACAGAATGCACAAGTGTGGGAGGGAGCAAAGAGTCACTTTTTACCAAGCTCTCAAATGGCTCTAAGACGTCTGTCTGCTGTGGGGAGGAGAGAGAGAAAAAAATTGCCCCCTCCCCCCACAAAGGAGCAATGGATCCTTTGAATCCAAGAGCCTATGTGACTGTCAATACAGCCCCTTCAGTTAATTCAGAGTGCGGCACGGATCTTCTAAAATATGTAACCGCACACACACGCTACCTCTAGCCAAACTTTTAAAGCATTCCCTGCCAATGATTTTGTCTCCAGTGATCTAGTGTTAGACTCAACCCAATTGTTAAAAAAAGATGAAAAAGATGAAAATCCTAACCCATAGTAGATCTTGAACACCAATGAAGGGGGGAGAGCCACTAACATTCTGCCAGGATGGCTGCCTACAGCCTGAAGGATCCTCTGTTTCAAAAACAGCCCAGCACAAAACTGACCAAAAAGGAGCAGGATGAATGAGGAGTGGCCTCAGTGGGGCTGGAAATGGGCGGGGTGGAAAAATCCACAGGAATATGTATGCATTTGAATTGATTTCGACTTGGAAGCAAAGCAAGGGGAAAAACTGCTGCAAAAGCACTTTCAAAAAACCTGGGTCAACAGCAAACGGAAAGCAAACTGAGCACTGAAAGGAGGAAAAGCAATGCAAAATGGGGGGGAACCCCGATGAACATGCACAGTGAAAGCAAGACAAAACACCAGTGCACACATTCTCAGCCTGACCTACCTCATAGGGTTGTTGTGAGGATAAAATGGAAGACAAGAGAATTACATAAGCCACTTTGGGTTCCCACTGGGGTGAAAGAGTGTGAAAATGGCACCGAAATCCTCTAAAAGAAACAACAGACAATTTGCAGAATAAAACTGGTCTTCCCAACAACATACAGAAATGAAAAGAAACAGGAGAGAAAGAGCAATCCTTCATGGAAAAATTATCATTCTACAAAAAGTTTTGTGAGTTCTGTTTAAAAATCTTCCCTTAAGGCAGGGGTGTCGAACTCATTTGTTATGAGGGCCGGATCGGACATAAATGAGACCTTGTTGGGCTGAGCCGTGTGTGTCATAAAATCTAGTGCCAGGTAGAGGAGATATAAACTTTATAAAGGACAAAAACACAAAGGGTTTTTTTTAACTTAAAATAAAAACATGCTTAAAATATTAGCACTCTTGCAACATTTTGTTTATTTAACAGGGTCTGATAACTGACACCTCTTGCTCTGAATTATTGCATCAAAATGTCTGTGCTGTTGCAATCTTGAGTATGCTGTTCAGGTGTGTATCTGTAAGCTGCAAGCAGCAGCAGAACTGGAAGTAGAAGCAGAAGACAGCCAGTTCCACTGTGGGCCTGATAGAAGCCCTCCAGGGGCCAGGCTGCATGTTTGACGCCCCTGAGTTATTTACCTCAGAGTTAACTTGTTGCGACCAGACCTCCGTGGACTATTTCCTGTTCCAAGGTAGAGATTGCCCTTGGAGAGAGAACTGAGGGTAGGGATACTCTACGTTTATGATTCCCCATCTTCTGTATGTTGGGTCTTTCTGATATTACTGAATATCTGGTTTTCTGCAGACCAGTAACATTATTTATGCAGTTAAGTTAATTTTTAAGTTGTCAGAACTTCAGCAGGATAAAAGTAGATAGGTATTTCAATTGGTAAACAGAGAGATAAAGACATCAACACATTTAGCCAATTAATAAGAAAAATAAAAAATATACATAATTTTAATTTCTCTTCTCGAACTCTTACCGTGCCAGTTTTAATGACTTTACACTTTATATTTAGAAAAATGCTAATTTCTGAGTACTTTTTGTAGAACAACTACTCTTTTTCAAAAAGAATTCTTTAATTTTATGGTGAGGGGTTCCTAGGAGTCAGGGTAAATGAACTAGAACTATCAGAAACCTAAATATGTATGAAATGATTGAAGTTACATAATGTATTAATGTATACTGAATTGGATTTCAAGTGCTAGGTGCTAATGCAGGCCCTAGGCTTTTGGTGGCCATTGACTGATACTTCATTTGAAGCAGGGGCTATATATTCCCACTGTAGCATTATCTGACAAAAAGAATTCAACACTTTATAAACATAAATCCAGCATGATTTGATGTAAGGCTGCTGTGACAGATGGTATAGGCCTTTCCCCTTTCTGTCAGTCACCAACCCCTCTTTGGTGGTTGTACAATATAGCTAACAACCAACTAAGGGCCCATGGATGGCTGAGGAAACCAGATGGAAGGGGAAAGTGAGGTAGAAAAAGCTGGTATACTGGCAGCTCAGCTCAGATAAGATCTGAACCTTCAGACAGAGAGATTGGAGGGATCCTGCCTCAGAGTCTGTCTTGTGTGCAAATGCACTAAACCATGTGGGGATACGGTTTGTTTCTCCAGAGTGTTAAGTGGGACAGAAGTTGTCTTGGGAGCCTCTTTAGGGCTCAAAGTCTGCTTTGAGTACAAGCAGGTTAAATCAGTAAGTGCTGGAGGATAGCGTTTGTGCTTATAGAGGGGTAGGCTGATAAACCTTTCTCAGTAAACAGGAAGCACCAGAGTCTGTTGTCTATGATAAGGCAGGCTAGCCTAGTGAAAACTCGAGGAAGAGACTGAAGTTGTCTCAGGGCCTAGTTTCTGAAGGAGACTGGAAAAGACATCAGGTTTTTTTTAACTTGTTCCCCTTATGTCTTTTATGTACTAACTGCATTTAGAGGACCATTTGAATTCAGTCTGTCGGGAAGGCTGAGGTAAAGACCACTTTGGTTGAACTACACAGCACACTGTGTGTGTAAAGTGCCATAAAGTCTCAGCTGACTTATGGCAACCCCAGCAAAGGGCTTTCATGGCAAATAATAAGTAGAGGTGGTTTGCCATTGCTTTCCTCTGCAGAATTCTCCTTGGAGGCGTCCTTTCCAAGTACTGACCCTGCTTAGGTTCCAAGATCTGATGAGATCAGGCTGTACCATGCTGCCTTTGCTCCCACACAGCACACTACCTCTGTTTAAATGACATTTAAAACTCCAGCCTTCACAAATGCCAACACTGGCTTGGGAAAGTCCTGGTGATTTGGGGACAGAGCCTGGGAAGGACAGGATCTGAGAAGGGGAGGGAGCTCATCAACTATGTGATTCCATAGAGTCTGCCCTCTGAAACTACCATTCCCTCCAGGACAACTGCTCTCTGTAGTCTGGAAATCAGTTGTAATTCTGGGAGATCACCAGGCCCCACCTGGAGGTTGATAACTCTACTAGCAGCAGTTATAATGTTTCATCCATCTCGGTAGGTAAGCACAAGATCTCTAAACAGCTGGAAGAATAACGCAGAAGTGAAAATGTGTCTGAATTCCTCCTCAAAAGTACCATTTCAAAAGAGCTTGGGTTTTCAGTTGGTTGGGAAGAAAATGGGGGATGGTGACAGAGCCGGCCATGAGAGAAGTACAGTTGTATGTACATTGTGTCATGTTTTGCAAGTGATTTGTTAATTTTCAGAGTCTTTAAAAGGCTTACATTTGTACAGAAGGGCAGTACTATGAGATCACAAAGAGCACTTATGTAAAATATCTAATACGTAAGCAAATGTGATTAGGGGGTTTCTGAGGCATATATAACACACATGCAGAAGATCCTACATTCACTCCTTGGCATCTTCAATAAAAAGGATCTGAGGGAACACCTGCTGTAACATGGCACACTAAGCCTTATAACCATACTCCATTAATTCTTTGTCAGTTTAAATTGTGTACCTCTGTTATCCTTTCAAGAGATGCTGGGAGGCCATCAACAGTGACTTATACAGTAGGCTTTCTGCTTCCATCACTAAGTGCAGCTGAAGGGGGACACATAGGTGCTGTTCTTTCCAGAGGTTATCAGGGTGGAGACAGAGGAACTGGAGTCATGGCTGTGCCACTATATATAGCAGAACACAGCACTGGCCAGAGGTGTCATCACTGGCTCCCACGCAGGCCTATGACATCGTCTATTAAAGATACTGCCTCCCATTAATTAATTACATGTATAGGCAGTCTTTCCAAAGACCTACCCGAGGCACCTAACAAGGTAAAAACAAATGATAAAAACTTAAAAATATATATATTTTTAAAAAAACAGTCTTAGTAATGATAAAACCTGCATGAAGGGGTTGGGAGCTGGAATCCTCCCAGTGACCCACCATCATGTGAGCTGATGCTGGAGGGCTTAAATCTGTAGCAGCACTCTGAATATTATTCAAAATTGTTTGGTGAAAGTGGAACAGGCTATTAATAAGTGCTTTAATTACCAAAAATTAAAACAGCAGAGTTATAACTGCCTATGAGTCACTCATTCCCACTTAGCAGTTCATATGAACTTACAGACCCACCTCATACCGTGTCGTACTATTAGTCCATCTAGCCCAGTATTGTCCAGTCTGACTTGTAGCTGCTCAAAGTCTTAATCAACACCAGCCACTTCTCCAGATCCTTTAACTGGAGATGTCATGGACTGAGTTTGGTACCTTCTGCACGCAAAGCATGTCATATACCACCTGCCCCAAACTCATCTCCAGTATCAAGTAAGGAAGGAAAGGGGTGTGTGTGATTGAAGAGCATATTGTACTTCTCAGGATCACTCCCTTCATTTGTTTGTAGTCTGAGCATGGAGAAAAAGGCTTATCCTTAAATCAGGCTTATCCAAATCCCCTGCAAGACCTTCTATTTATGTAGTGATGGGGGTATAACTTATGTTCCCTCAGAAGAAAATTTCAGTCCAGTGGCTCCTTTAAGACCAACAAAGTTTTATTCAAGGTATAAAGGTGCCACTGGACAACTTTATTCTGCTGCTTCAGACCAACATGGCTGCCCACCTGAATCTATGTTCCCTCAGGACTTTTGGCACAGTACTTTGGCACACGCAGGCAAGCTTCAGAGCAGTGGCTTGAAATGAAAGATTAAGAACAGATATCAGGCTGAGTGAGGGTGTGTTCAGACGGATCTTTTGATCTGCCATAGGAACGACTCCCTTGCGGATCAAAAATGCACGACCAGACAGAAACATCTGGGAAATATTCCGGTCCCATAGGCATCCCGTTCTGCTGCGCCTCCAATCCTGATTTAAAAAGTAGCAGTTTCAATGTAGGGTTTTCGCTTACCCGCGCAACAACTGCAGACTTTCTTCCATCTGGTCACTCCATTAGCGCGCGATGCTCCCGTCGGCTCGGTCTGATGTCAGACCGAGCCGACGGGGGCGCGATTTTTAAAAATTGAAACCCCATGTGCGCTTTAACGAGGAAACGCATTCAGCGATAAGCGCTACGAGGAATGTAATATTCATGCTTATTTCTTTTAGGGACAAGATGTTACCGCGATGGGAGATGGAGGGGGGAAGGACTGTTCTAACTTGCAAAATAGTCCCTCCATTGATCATGATGGCAATGGCAAGGGGGAGGACCGGGACTTTGCTGAAAACTCTCCGCAATCGCCTCAGTTCTCCAAGGAGGCGCAGCCTTGCCTATGCGAATGTACAAAACTTTTTTAAAAAAAATTCTCGGTGGATGCCGTGTAGACAAATCACGGTGGGAACAACGCACGGTGAGGCTATTTCATGGGGGGGCGTCTGGTCGTGCTAGGCTGGATTAAAAAAATCGGGATAAAATTTTAGGAGGGCTAATGGCGCGATTGACTGGCCGTCTGAACGCAGCCTGAGACTTATTTTTCTCCTACTGCCTGCTACTCCTATTGAGGAAGCAAACTAGAAACAAGGAAGGGGCAACAGAGGAATTTAAAGAATGTGGCATATGAGAATAAACTTCGTCAGTAAGGAGTTACCTGTCCCAAAACTGGAGCTAGGCCCAGAAATGTTTTATGATGGGGGGGCAAATGAGTACAGTGGTGGTGAGCACATCATTATTTATTTACTTTATTATGAACTAGCTTGATACCCATGCTTTGCTATGGTATTTAAGTTCTGTAAATCCAGTTATAATATTGATGTGAAGTTTGAAATGTAACTTTTGTTGTAGGAATTCTAATGGAGAAGACTGTAGTGTGAAAAATGAAGTGAGACATGTTAAGTTTGAGACTTAACTAAGAGAGTAATCAACAGTGATTCAGCTTTATTTAAGAACAAGACGATCAGATAACACACACAAAAACAGTGGAGCACAGCTCCTTTTTAAATAGTCCGGGCTTACAAAACCACGCCCCTTCTTTGGTTAACAACCAATAACATTTGAGGGATAATGAGGCTTGTTCCCTCCATAACATTTTAGTCAGTTCTGATTGGTTACAAACAGTGCAAAATCAAGAAAACCAACAGAATTGTCGAGGTTTACAATCCTGGTCCTGACTTCAAGCTTAACATGTAAAAGAATACAGTCTGTTCATAAGTCAGGACATAAGATATATGTACTGTTTGTTTTGTCTACTGAAGGACCTCTCTGCCCTCAGTGGTGGTTCTGCCCTCAGATTCTAGGATCACCAGGCTGCTAGGTGAGCTCACTCTGGAGCAGGCCACACAGAACTGTCCATGTGAGAAACAGTTGTCTGTTAAGTCAATTTCTGCTACCCTCAGTGTCTGGCCTTGGGACTTTTTTTAAAAAAACAATTTTTATTAGGATATATAATACTTCACAATTTTAGTTAAATAATATAGATCATATCCTTTTCTTCGAATTCCTCTCCTCCCCTATTGGCTCCCAGCATTGTTTCCACCATTTTACCAATACATAATGCATATTAATTCACTATTATCATATAACTTCTACAGGTAACGCAATTTACTTATTTGCAATCACTACTAGTACTTATTGATTATATACCTGTTACACATTTATTACATATCTAGTAGCTTTCCAAACTGAAGATGCTATCCTTCATTTCCCAGTGTTTCTCTAAATATTCTTTGAAGTCATTCCAATCTACCAAAAAAGTTTCTGCTTCTAAATTGTTAAGTTTTCTTGTCCATTTGTCCATTTCTGCCATAAATAGCAGTTTTCTTAACCAGCCCCAGAGTTCAGGATTTTTTTCATTTTTCCAACTTTGAGCATAGATCATTCTGGCGGTTGTTATCATGTACCACATCAGTGTTCACTTACCCACATTTATTTCTTCTAGTTTAAGACCTAAAAGAAACATTTCAGGTTCTTTCTTGAAGGTACATTTCAAAAATTTTTCCACCTCTGTATGTATTGCAGTCCAGAATATTTTTGCTTTATCACAAGTCCACCACATATGATAAAAGGAACCTTCGGCGTGTTTACATTTCCAACATTTGTTAGATAGATTTTTACCTATATTAGCTATCTTTTTTGGTGTCATATACCAGCTGTACATCATTTTAAACAATTTTCTTTAAGGTTGGTACATGTAGATATTTTCATAGCATTTTTCCATAAGAATTCCCAAGATGACATAGATATTTCCTTATTCATATCAATTGCCCATTTAATCATTTGCTCTTTAACTACTTCATCTTCTGTATACCATTTTAACAAAATTTTATACATTTTCTATATCATTTTCTTCCCTTGGCCTTGGGACTTCTTGATGGTCATAGCAAGCATACCTTGAGGGAGAACTGCAGCCTCTTGAACTCGAAGGGATTTTCTGATGGTATGAGTGGTATGTGTGGTATGAACATAACACCCCAGAAGTGACACAACACCTCTCTAGCAATCAGCAGAAAGTCTATTGTAAAACTGTTAGCTGAACTCCTGAACGGAGTGGGGTGGGGGGAATAGCTTCATGCTGGGTTTCCAGAGTGATAAACAAGGATCCTTTATCTATGTGTACAGGGGTTTTATTCCAGAGCAATGTTCCAAGAGAAAAGTAACTCAGATCAACTGATCCAAACAAAATGAAGTCTTTATTCACAAATAATCACTCACGTATAGAAACACAAATGAACTACAAATAAACCACAATACACCACCCTCTCCCTCCTAAATACATACACACACAAAAACACACACACACACACTATAAGGATGGGATAAGGATGAGGGATTCCACAGAGAATGGGAAGGAAGGATGCTCAGATGGGCGATACTACCTGATCCAAGTATGTGAGAGGCTGAGAACCACAGTGAGTCTGTGCAGCAGAAGTCCGAAGTAGCAGAGTATCAAGGAGAAAGGAAGAGGGTACTGCAAACTGGCTGCAGGGGTATCCAGGTAGTGAGAGAACCTGGCACACATTTTACCAACCTGGGCTGTTCCTTATATGGGGAAGAGCCCCCTAGCCAGACATGGGACCTCGCTTTCCCGGGATCAGGACTGGTCCAAATAATGAAGTTTGGATTTGACTGGGTAGTCCATAGGTAACTGCTGTCTAGATCTGGTGGGCAGGTTAGGGAGTGACACCTAACATTCCAAGGTAGGGTGAAGCAATTGTAAAACTGTCCCTTTGATGGATCATCCTGAGTGGATCAGATGTTAGGCTGCTTTGATCAATGGCTAGATCACTGCTGCTCAATGTGGCAGTGAGAAATGAGAGGCAGGGTAGAGCATCCTTTGACAACACTGTCTTGCAGAGGAGTTAGAATACTGCTTGCACATTTTCCACTATATAATGAAACCGAAAAGTTAGAAACATTTTAAAATGAGAGCTGGAAATTCAAGGAGGATATATAATGTGACAGGGAAGGGAAGTCAGCATGGTATATAGCCTGATCTCATATGGATCTTGAAAGATAAGCAGGGTCAGTGCTTAGAAGGGAGATCACCAAGGAAGACTCTTGAGTAGAAGGCACTGGCAAACCACCTCTGCTTCTCACTAGCTTTGAAAGCCCCTTGCTGGGGTTGCCATTAATTGGCATATATAAAGTGACTGTAAGGGGACCAGGTCCCTATGAGCCACACTGTAGTTGTAGGCCTGCATTTGTCTCTTGGCCATGAGTCCAGGGGTCCAGGCTTAGAGGAGTCGATCCTACTCCAGATTGCAGGAGGGCACCTTGAAGTATGAATGGATCCTCTCCAGGGACATTAGCAAATCTGAAACCAGGCAACAGGATCCCTATGAAAGGGATCTTTCTAGAAATTTCTTTAACTACTAAAGTTGAATGAAGCAGGAAAGGATTCACTTTCCTTGAGGACAGCTCGCCATTTTAAAAAGGGCATCATCACTATGTAATGTACTATGCTCGAGGAGTAAGTAGTCACGAAACAGCTTCCTGGCATACATTTGTCATTTTCTGTCTGGTAACTAATAAAGTGACTCTCAAAGTCATTTGGAGCCAGTTTTAATTTATGAGTGGTTTTATCAACATATATTCAAAAGGAACCTCCCCCTCCTTCAATCGTACATATTGGTCACATTGCACCAAAAGAAGAAGAAGAAGAAGAAGAAGAAGAAGAAGAAGAAGAAGAAGAAGAAGAAGAAGAAGAAGAAGAAGAAGAAGAGGAGGTGGAGTTTGGGTGCTTGAACTACCAGTGCAGTTTATGATGGTGTGAATTTGGACTTCCTTATTGAAGTTACATAGTGCTTCAGTCTCAGCTGGATTGCCTCATTGTTTTAAACCTGCCTGAACTCTAAATTGCATTGTATCCAGTATTGTTATGTTTGATCATTAAAAACAGTGATATTACCAAAGCATCTTATATTCTAATCCCAGACTTTTTTTTTTCTGTGCGGATACCTATTCCCTCCAACAGGGGCCTCACTGTCCCCCAACAGCTTTTCCTACATAGTCAGTAGACTTCCTGGGTTTGTAGAAAAATCCGAAAAGTAAGGAAATCCCTTCAGGGACGGTTGAATTCCCCCACAAAAGCCTTTTGAAATGGCCTCTGCAGGGACCTGACTCCAGGCAGCAACGGTGAGAGATTAGAACGTTGGGGGGGGGAAGGGAGAGGCTTCTGACTGGCTCTGTCAGTCAAAGGGTGGGGGAAGGGCCCTTTCTTTCCAGGCCTCTTTCGGCCTTGGAGGGGGGGCGCCTTGGGGCCAGGCTGGGGGATTCCTAGAGGTTTTGGGGTGGAGTGCAAGGAGGGCAGGATTTGGGGAAGGGAGAGGCCTCAGCTAGGTATCATGCCACAGAATCCACCCTCCAAAGCAGCCATTTTCTCCAGGGAGACAGATCTCTGTTGTTCACAGATCTCTGGAGTTCACTCTCCAGCAGGCCCCACTTGGAGGTTGCCAACCCTAGGCCTGGCAGGGTTGCCAGGTCCCCCCACGGGCACTGGCAGGGGATGGGGTAGTGGGGCTGCCAGCTCCAGGTCTGGAAACTCCTGGAGATTTGGGGATGGAGCCTGGGGAGGACAGGGACCTCAGTGGGGTACAATACCCTAGAGTCCACCCTCCAAAGCATCCATTTTCTCCAGGGGAAGTTATCTCAGTAGTCTGGAGCTGAGCAGTAATTCCAGGGGATCCCCAGATCCCACCTGGAGGCTGGCATCCCTAGGCAGCACCCTCTGGGTGACTTGATGCCACCTAATTTGCATGACTCAACTTGGCCTGGCTGCTTGCTGCTGTTCAGCAGCCACCCTATGAAAGCCAGCAGTGATGCAGCAGTTAGAGCCTCAGAGTAGGGTCTGCAAGACCCAGGTTCAGATCCCCATATTGCGGTGGAAGCTGACTGGGTGATTTTGGACCAGTCACATACTTTCAGCCTAACCAACCTCACAGGGTTGTTGTGCAGATAAAAAGGAGGTGAGAATAATGTAAGCTGCTTTGGTCCCCACTGTGGAGAAAGACTGTAATTTTCCTTGGTAGAAGCTGTGGGGGAGGGGGGTGGAGACAAAAAGCTGAAGACAGACAAAGGCAGATAAAGGTTAAGTTGGCTGTTGGGTGGGAAGGAAATAGGGTTGCCAACTCTGGATTGGGAAACTCCTGGACATTTAAGGGGTGGATCCTGGGGATGGTGGGGTTTGAGAAGGGGAGGAACTTCAGACCAGTATAATGCCACAGACTCCACCCTCCAAACCAGCCATTTCCTCCATGAGAACTACCATTGCCAGCCTCTGGGTGAGGGCTGGAGATCACCCAGCATTACAACTGTTGTCCAGGTGACAGAGATCAGTTCCCCTGGATAAAATGGGTGCTTTGGAGGGTTGAGTCCATGGCTCCACCCCCAGAAGGGAGAAGGAGTGTGAGATAGGTAAGGGTAGAGGGGAGGAAGCAAAGGTGTGAGGAATTGGATGACCATCCCGCAAGTTTCTTGCGGGTCTCCACTTGTACCATTTCTATTTTTCCCCACTGAAATCTCTAATTAAGCTGAATTAACACTTTGGTGCTAAATTTGGGCAAAGTTGATATAACCTCCATATGATATAACCTCCATATGATATAACCTCCATATATAACCTTCATATGTCTGCTTGATATGGAACTTAACCTGCATGTCCATTTGAATATGATATTTCTGCTCTGAAACAACTATGAAACCCAAGAAGTCGAGATAGCAGTAGTACATTAACAACACCATAATCAAAATAAATAGCATGTGCACATCCACACACAACCCCACTTGAACTTTTTTCTAATGGGCAATTTATCATCTAAAACAGAGGCATTCATTATGAAAAATTGCACACAGTTATCACTAAAATAAATGGAGTATTTTAAGATTACTGATTCCTGCGATTGGAGTGTTCCACATTATGGAAACCAAATATATAAGAGATGTTCCAAGACATACTCATCACATTTTTGACACTCATCTTTGCTGTGTATCTTAGGCAGAGTAGACTGAACAGTCTAAAGATGGAAACTCATATAAATATTGAGCAGACAGACAGTGTTGTTTTTTCATATGCCACTGTAGGCCAATTCACATGGAAGAATTAATAAGGCAGAAAGAGGCTGTGTTTACTCTGGCAGTGTCATAGAAATGCACATCCTTAAGCTAGAAAGGTCAGCGCATTCAACTAATTTAATTCTGGACATTATTGCCATATATATGTACTATATAAAGACACTTGGGATATCAACATTGTTAAAGTACTTCTGAGGTGGCAGTGCAACATCAGGCTTTCTTGGATGAGATGGATTATTTGGAACCATTTTAATCCAGTTTTAAAATTATAACACATCTCCAGACTACAGAGATCAGTTCCCCTGGAGAAAATGGCAGCTGTGGAAGGTGGGCTCAATGGCATTATACCCCACTGAGCCCCCTCCCTTCCTCAAACCCTGCCCTCCCCAGGCTTCATCCCCAAATTGCCAAGAATTTTCCAACCTGGAGTTGGCAACCCTACGGAATGAGCATGTAGAGTCCCACCTTCAGACAGTTTTTAAAACTGTGAGAGGAGTGGTATATAGGAACATATTTATACTTGAAGGTGGGAGAGATTCATGTTTGCATCCAGCCCCGTGCCCAGAAAACTTTTGTTGGGGGTGCACCAAGGGTTTGGGGAGGGGCTTTGCTCCCGGAGACCAGCCAGGCTCCTCTGCAGAGCGCAGGCAGGCATGTGTCATTCTGGGCGCTGCTCTCCACTCTGCACTGGCCTTTCTCCCCTGCCCTTTGGAGCCTGGAGATTGTAGGGCCAGTGATGTGTAATCCTCTCTCCGAGCCTTTACCCCTGCAGCAGCAACCTGGATGGTTGCCTTGCCTTGCTGGCATCCTGCACTGACTGGCTGTCCCCTTCTTAGCCTCCTTTCCCTCACTGTATCACCTCTTCCAATTGAAGAGGAACAGGCAGTCGCCTGACCGAAGCCAACTGGAGTTCAGAAGCTGCAAGCAGCCAGTCCACCTGGCTGGCTGAGCGAGCCTCTCTCTCTCTCTCTCGCACCTCTCCGTGACCAAACCCTTCCCGCTTTCTTAGTTATCCTGCCACCCAAGGGAGCCTGGGCCGGTGTCATTTGACAGCACTGCCAAGTACCAGGAGTCCTTGCCGAACTGTGTTAAGGGGGTGGGAAGCAAAGAAGGAGAAGCCAAGCAAGGCTGTTTAGGGAGGATGCCAGGTTGTTGGGGGGATGCCAGGCACTTGTCTCCCCCCCCACCCCCCGTTTGTACAGGCCTGCTTGCATCTTTTATTTGTGATATCACTTCTACACACACACACACACACATATTATAGCAGGGCTTTTTTTGTAGCATAATATGCCACATCCGACAGCAGAAACTCAGTAGCATATTAGGCCACACCCATGACAGCACAGCTCATTAGCATATTAGGCCACACACCCATGTTACCAGAAGTGTTGTCATCCAGCCACACCCACCTTTTGCTTCTTATTCTGTTTACCTTGTTTGTTGCCAAAACCCAAGGCTTTTTTTGTAGCAGGAATTTCTTTGCATGTTAGGCCACACACCCCTAATGTAGCCAGTCCTAATGAGTTTCTGCTGTTGGGTGTGGCCTATTATGCTAATGAGTTCCTGCTGGGCGTGGCCAACTCAGGAGCCAGCCAAAATAGCCCTGCATTATAGATTTGTTTAGATAGGCTTAGTTTTCTTCATGTTTGTTTTCCTTCTCAACTGTGTTTTTAATATGGAGAAATATTAAAATATTAATTGTAGCACAAACAGCCAGAGCCCAGCAACAATAATGTTACATGGATCTGTTTATCTTATGTGTCAGCTCATTCACTTCAATCTCTGATTACCAACTTCTTCACTTTCCCCATGTTTTATATAGCTGGCTTGTTTGAGTTATTTTGAACTATCTGCTCTGCTGACATTTGTACGTGGTGTACAGTTTTACTTTTTTTGCAAGTTGGACTCATTGATTCCAATGGATACAGTGATTTCTATAGGACCTACTTGCAAATGTAGGCAGGATTTTAGCTTGTATCTGCTTAAATTCAAGTACATCACTTAAAGTGGTCAAGAATCAGATCTATATGTAAGGAAATTAATAAAATGGAGTGCCCTCCTGTTAACAGGAACCCTGTGGCAGGGGCTTCTGTGCTTTTCATAGTCAGGTTTTGCATTCTGTTCCTTTGTATCCCTTTGCTGATTAAATAAATAGATCAGGGATCATCCAAGGTACACAACTTTAAAGGGACCAAACATCTGCCCCCGAAAAATATTTGAATTTTAGACTTTTGTTTGGAAGGTTGTCATGAACACCAACAAATGCAAAGCAGGGCTTTTAAACTGACTTTTGTTAGAGGCATATTCTTGAACTATTCATCTGTGCTAAATGCATTTTGCTTGAATTGTATGTCATGTTGCCAGAAAAGAGTTGTTTCCATGCCAACTCATTTGCAGCATGGGAAAGAGGAGGGAGGGGGAAGGGGGGATAGAATCAAAGCGACTAACATCTGGAAGATGTCAGTACTGATAGAAGCCACTTGCCATGAAAGGCAGAAGACCGCGGGAGGGTTTGCCAAATAAATGTGGCATGTGGGGGTAGGATATTGTAAACTTACCACTCAACAGTGCATTATTATTCCATTTTTGGTGATACGCTGGATCTAGCCTTTTGCCAGAGAGAGGTTTGCAGTGAAATGATTATAAATACCATCCATAATTCTCTCTCTCTCTCTCTCTCTCTCTCTCTCTCTCTCTCTCTCTCTCTCTCTCTCTCTGCAGCAGTGTTTCATCTCCACATTCTTACTATAACCACTCTGTGTAAACCTAAGTGAACTAGTAAAAGGACTGTGCTTCTTGTCCTGTAGCATTTCTTTCGATTCTCAGGACTGCTGGGCCTCCATTTATAAAGAGGCAATTTATCAGCAAGATTAATGAGTGCCACAGGGTCTGGAACGGTGGGCTCTGTTTTTCTGTCTGCCACATTCTGTTCTTTCCCCCCTCCTCATGCTTGTGCAGTTACTCTTTCTTTCTCTCTCTTTTTCCCTGTCTCTTTTTTGCCCCCCAGATAGAAATAAAATTGTTTGGTTATTACCTAAGCATTATGAAATGCCAACGGCTAGAGCTCTGGTTCTTGAACAGTTCACAACATACCTAGACATATTTAATTTTGAGTCTATCCAGGAGCTGTTCTACTGTTAGGCCAATAGGAAGCAGCAGAAAGCAGTACTTTTTTGCTTCCAGGTGCCAAAACATTTCTAATTTTCTCAGCTATGGGCTTACAACTTCATTTAATTTATATTTGTAGAGGTGCAGTTATTGCTTACTGAAATGTTCTGCAATGCAGGCTGTGAATGCAACCCACAGCCCTTAATGGGGGGGGAGTCACATTGATTTTAATGTATCTGTGCTATACCCTGTGGATATGCCTTCTTGCTTATTATACAGTAACAGCAAATACCCAGTAAATTGAAGTTTAATTCTGATTCCCAACTGGTTATATTTGTTTAAAACTTGCTAAAGCATCCATCCCATGGCCTAAAACAGTAGCTTTTTTCAAGGCCTCCTTAGAAAGACTGTTTGCCCTGCATTACTACTAGTCCATTGTAATGTGCAGCTGCAGCAGACTGCTAGGTAGGTCCTAGGGTGATCATACGACACAGGAAGACTGACCATGCTCTTCAGAATATATGTGTATTTGGTATATTATATTTATCTTGCCCTTCTTCCAAGGAGCTCAAATGGTGGGAGATTCACCAGTGGGGGGATCTCACCAGCAACATAATGGCATTACTGGCAACATGCTGACATCACTTCTGGTGGTGCCAGAAGTGATGTCAGCACACTGGGACACTGATAAGATCACTCTTCCCACTCACCCCCATTTTCTTCCTGCTTCTCAAATGATTGGTGGCAGGAAGAGCCCACTGGGTGGCAGGGGATTCCACAACCCCAGTGGGAACTTGGCAAGCTTGTGTTTTGGGCTCACCCTGTGACACCATAGCACTGCTGAATGCCCCCCATGTCCCCCACTTGGGTGTCAGCTGCCAGCCGGCAGCCCTATTCTCTTTTCCCCATTTTATCCTTGAAATAGCCCATTAGAGTAAGTTAGGTTGAGAGAGGAAATTCTCCCACTGAGCTTCATCCCTGATTCCTGTCTGACACTCTGACCACTTTGCAACATTGGTTCTCACTCTCTCTTTCTGCCCTGTGCAATATACAAGATGCACAGCAAACAAATCAGTAAGAGAAAGGGTTCTCTAAAGGTCAAAAGTTTGAAAAATCCTGCCTTAATAGTTTCCATGCTTGCTCTTAATATAGGGTCCTGTCTCCACAGGTTTTTGTATCTGAGCTTGAGAAAGGGAATTCAAAATTTCTGCAGTTCACATAATTGGCACATGTGTAGATGTGCCTCTGCTGCCTTCTGAACCTAAATTGACAGGATGGCTTACTCGAATAAACACACTTTTCATTAAACTATTGAGAAACACGTATATTTTGAGCTGTCCCCAAGAAGATAATGGTTCTTGAGCTGGACTTTGCAATTTAAAATATCCCTCAATTAAAAAATACAAATATATTCCTTTGTCTGTTGTCAAATTGTGAAACCACTACAGTGACCATTTATGGATTCTCAAGTAATACTGAACGCTACAAATTTTTCATTGCATTTGGATATACCATATTTGGCATTCACTCTAGTCTTTTACTTGGTCAATCCTGCTTTGTGTCTTTATTTTCTGTAACAGATTTTGTCATAAGTGTTATGTGTAGGTGCATTTCACATATAGTTTTATGACTACAAAGAGAGTCAAACCTTGGGAAAATATGCTGCTATTCAGAACTGTGGATGCTTTCTTGTCTTTCTCGTCAAGACTGAATGCGCGCCACGGTAAATGTCAATGTTCTACATATTAAGACCACTTAGGACTAATTTAGATTACTGCTGATTGTCTGCTGACATTGACTCACCAGAAGCTGCCTTGATTTGGGCGTCCTTCCCAACATGTGCCACGTAGGAAAACAGTGCCTGATGAAAGTCCTCTCTTGTTACAATTCCAGCATGCCAACACATACAAACAGAGATTAAGGAACATGAGAGAGCACCCCAGGCTTCAGCTTTAACAAATTAACTGATGGATTATGTCTTTAGAAAGTGATTGACCAAATGAAATATGTCGTTTCAAAGTGCAAAGTTGCCAAGAGGCCATGTTAGCCACGCTCCATCCGCTCAATATGTTGCTCATTATTTCCCTGCTGACGTTTAATTAGGGCAGGGTGCCAAACCCTTTCATCCATATCTTTCAGCCACTAATGATGAACGATATGACTGAGTCAAGGTAGAGTTTCAGCTGTAAAGCTGCAGAGTGATGACGAGATCGCCCCTGACCTTGTGGTGCAACTAGGCAACTTTGGGCATCCATTGGCAAGTGAATTAAGAAATGGAAACACGCCCCCCATTTTGCTTCATTCATTCAGGGATGATCTAATTCCATTCATTCAGGGATTTTTTTTGTCTTGTTCCTGTCTCTCCTCCTCCTCCTTCTCCCCCATCTGCTTCACCACCTCTTCCACTTTTGCAGCTGCTGCTTGGATGCACGTAGGAGGCTAGTCACATAACCAGATAATGGGTGGTGGGCATGATAATCTCTCCTCCCACAGCTCCCTTCTCCTAATTTAGTGTATCCAAGTATCCTGGAGAATGCTGTATGCATTTTTGGGGGACTGGGGAACGAAAAAAGTAGCTCCAAATGAATGACATAAAGTTTCAATGATAAATGGGATGAAAGCAAATGAGATTTTTGAAAAACAGTACTGAAAGCTGACTGTCATCGGTATTGTAAGGACTAGGTCTTGTGTCTGACAGTGTGTCTGATGAAACAGTAAAGCTCTCAATGAAGAGTTCGCCTTAGAAAGGCATTGGGCATCCAACAGCAGAGAGTTCCCTTAATTCCATATTTGTCTCCAGCATGGAAAGCAAAATTAATGGACAAGAGAAGCTGAAGTTGGCAACTGGGGACGTTTCACCCTTCCCTTGGCCTCCCTTTTCATCTGCACCTCTCCCCATGATAGCTTTTCCCTCAGCTTGCTTCCAAATCTGGTTGGGGGTTTTTTCGGTCAAGAGTGGAAAAACAGCATCATGAGTTATATGCCTGACTGGTATTTCAGCAACCATTGTTTTCATGGTTGGTATGTACGCATCCAAACTCAACACCCTCATGCATTTACAATGCATTTATTTATTCGTATCCCACTTTTCTTCCCGGTTCAGACTCAAAGCAGCTTTTAGAGCATTGTTCTTCCCTCCTACATTTCCCTACAACAGCTCTATGAGGCAGGCAAGGCTGAGAGTTTTGATGGGCCCAAAGTCACCCAATGAGTTTCCATGGCAGAAGTGGGGATTTGAAACTGGGTCATCCAAGGTCTTAGTCCACTAAAACACACTAGCATTCACTCTTTCTCATCTTCAGTTATGGAGAAGATCAATACTTGGATGCAACTTGACTGTAACACTGTTTATTGGCTCTCATTTTGTTGAACTCCATTATGCTATTTCCCCTCCGTATATCACACCTAATCCAGTCTCACCTGTTATTGTCATTTGCCTGTTATTGTCATTTGCCTGTTATTGTCATTCAGCATCTGAAATCCCTCCATTCTCCAAGATATAAGGACAGATGGACTCCCATTCTCACCGTATCTGAAGAAATGAGCAGTGGCTCATGAAAGCTCATACCCTGCCACACGTTTTGTTATTCTTAAAGGAGCTACTGGACTCTTGCTCTTTTCTGCTGCTACAGACAGACCGACACGGCTACCCATCTTGATCTATCTCCATTATGCTAATTGAAATTATATTTCTCAAAGTCCTGAGTCAGCTGGCATATTTTCATTTCCCTTATTCATTTGTTGATTGGCTTGTACCTAATCGGAAAGTTCAGATTTTTAAAATTCTATCTATCACTGTATTTTAGCACATACTTTGGCTTACAATCGCACCTCCTGTGCCAGGGTTCCCCAACATGGTGCTTGTGAGTGCCATGGCACCCTCCCGTACTTCCCCTGGGGCCTACCAAGCTTTCCAGAAAGTGAGTGGGGGCCACTGTAAGTCAGCCCTTGTTATTGGCTGCCCTCATTCATATGAAAGGGTTTTCCGGGGCTGCAATTAGAGCTGTCACTACTGGAAGAACAGGAGGACTTGTAAGCACCTGAGCTTTGCGTAGTCAGTGTGTGGTTCCATTCCCCCTTCAGGCTCTCATTTTATTTTGTTTGTTTAGAATATTTCTATGCTATTTCTCTAGACTCTTGCTTGAGGCAGCTTACAGTTTAAAAATACTGTATAATAAACAAGCCATTAGGCATAAGCAGCATAAAACAGCAGACAATTAAAAAGCTGTCGAAGGCTTTCACGGCCGGAGTTCATCAGTTGCTGTAGATTTTCCAGCTTGTGTGGCTGTGGTCATGGTCAAGACCATGGCCACACAACCCGGAAAATCTACAGCAACTAATTAAAAAGCTGATAAGATAACCCCCCCTCATTCAAAGCCTGAATAAAAAAGATATGTTTTAGCCTGGAACCTAAAAGAAAGTAAAGTAAAGGCACCAGGCAAGCCTGAAAGGGGGAAGCATTCTAAAGGTCAGATGCCACCACAGAAAAGGCCCAGCTTTTAATCATCACCCTCCTCACTTCTAAAGGCAGGGGCACAGACAGCAGGGCTTGAGAGGCAGGACTTTTCATTCTCCCTTCTCTTTCTCCCTTGGGCTCTCCTTCATTTCTTTTTTTCCCCCCTTCTGCAGTTCTTTTGCAATGTGGTTGGCTCTGGCTCCTGCACAGCCACTTTGGGGTGGCACTCACCGCCCTTTCTCAACATTCCAAAGGTGCCCATAGGCTCAAAAAGTTTGGGGGCCCCTGTCTATGCCATAGGTTTTATTATGGCTCCACTTCCTAGTTGATATGCTCTTATTGTTCAAAAGCAAAAATATAACCTGAGAGAATAAAAGCTGTTTTGTTCATTACTTGCTTCTTATTTGAGAACTTTGCACAGGGATTTCATTCTTTCTCCCAACATGCTGCAGTATATCTAATATTTATCTCTAATATTTCATTTTGACACTGAATTTGAGTTAGCTTCTAGCCACATCTGCAAAGCATCGGCTCAACCTGCTGAATGATTCCCCCCCCCCGTAGTGTTTTACTCATGTACACCTGTATCTCTGTACACTGATAAAACACAACACACAAAGAATCTTGATGTAATCTCTATATCAAGATTGCTTTTTTGCAATTCCATCTCTCTCTTCCTCCCTGTCTATATTGCTAAGGTAGGAGAGGAACACAGAATGAACTGTGCTGTGTACAAAATTCAAAAATACAAACACCTTCGAACTCTGGAAAAATTCTATAGAACCATAGAATCACAGAGTTGGAAGGGGCCATACAGGTCATCTAGTCCTACTCCCTGCTCAATGCAGGATCAGCCTAGAGCATCCCTGACAAGGGTTTGTCCAGCTACTGCTTAAAGATTACCAATGAGGGGAAGTTCACCACCTCCCTAGGCAGCTGATTCCACTGTTGCACAACTCTTACTGTAAAAAAGTTTTTCCTAATATCCAGCCAGTACCTTCCTGCCCATAATTATTGCATGTCCTGTCCTCTGCTGCCAACAGGAACAGCTCCCTGCCTTCCTCTAAGTGACAGCCCTTCAAATACTTAAAGAGAGGAATCATGTCCCCCCTCAGCCTCCTCTTCTCCAGACTAAACATTCCCAAGTCCCTCAGCCTTTCCTCATGGGGCTTGTTCTCCAGCCCCCAATTATCCCCGTTGCTTTCCTCTGCACCCACTCCATTCTGTCCACATCCTTTTGGAAGTGAGGCCTCCAGAACGGCACACAATATTCCAGGTGCAGCCTGACCAATGCAGTGTACAGCGGGACTATGACATCTTGCAATTTGGATGTTATGCCTCTGTTGATACACTCCAAGATTGCATTAGCCTTTTTTGTCACCATATCACACTGGCTGATCATAACTTTCAGTCCACTCATACACCAAGATCTTGTTCAAACACACTGCTACTCAGAAGTGTATCCCCTGTCCAGTATGCAAGTTCCTCATTTTTGTTACCCAGATATAGAACTTGGCACTTATCCTTGTTAAATTGCATCTTGTTCACATCCACTCACTTTTCCAGTGTGCTTAGATCTCATTGAATTCTATCTCTATCTTCTGGTGTGTTTGCTGCTCCTCCCAATTTGGTGTCATCTGCAAATTTAATGAGTAGCCCCTCCACACACTCATCCAGATCATTTATAAAAATATTGAAAAGTACCGGGCCCAGAACCAAGCCTTGTGGCACCCCACTGGACACCTCCCTCCATTCGGATGAAATGCCATTGACAACTACTCTTTGAGTGTGGTTCTCCAACCAGTTCCCTATCCACCTAACCATCCTAGGATCCAGTCCACAGTCCTCTAGTTTACCCATCAGAAGATCATGGGGAACCCTGTCAAAAGCTTTACTGAAATCCAAGTAAATAACATCAACAGCATTCCCTCGATCCAGTAAGTTCATCACTTGATCAAAGAAAGAAATGAGGTTGGTCAAGCAGAACCTGTTGGGGACAAATCTGTGCTGGCTTCCCCGGATCACCAAATTGCCCTTTAGGTGCTCACAGATCGATCCCTTTAACATCTGCTGCAGTATCTTCCCTGGGACAGAGGTCAGACTGACTGGCCTGTAGTTTCCTGGGTCATTCCTCCTCCCTTTAAAAAAAATTGGGATAACTTCTGCCCTCCTCCAGTCTTGTGGCATCATCTCTAGTCCTCCAAGATGTCTGGAAGATGATAGACAAAGGCTCTGCAAGCTTTCTAGAAAGTTCTTTACTTGGGTGCATATCATCTGGTCCGGGGTAGTGTAATGTATTGGTTCCACTTTGGAAACAAGATCAGGTAATTAGGAATTCCAAAACTGGAGGAGACACTGAAATAAAGAGAACTGTGGAAGTATCCTTTGTGGATGGTTCAAGTGGAAAATGTTGTTTGTGTATAATTGTGCGACACTGTGTATACTGGATCATTGCTCTGAGGCACAACTGTGGCTCCACTGTCCACTGTGGTTAGGGCACTGTCACCCCCAGTTGCCGCTTCTTCTGCCAGTTCCATTATTGGGTTCTGGTACTAGCAGGGCCTCAGAATGAAGAAGAGAAGGGATTATAATCACTGTGTGAGCACCCCTCTTGCAGCCTAGAGTGAACCTGTCTCCTTCAGCCCTGGCCTGAAGTGGTAGCACCTTAAATGGCCACCCTGAGCCATGCATGCTCAATGGATGTCCTGTCCTCTCACAAGATTTCTGAGCTCCGTGACAAGGCAAGACCAATGCTGGCCACCTCTGCAGCCTTTAGAAAGCCCCATCCTCTTCGTGCTATGGCCAGATCTGCCACAGTTATAGAGGGCCCCACTACCCCTGGACTGGCTCAGAGGGGGGGCACTGCTAGGTGTGCCCACCCTCCAACCATTTGGTGAGTCTACAGCCTCAACCAAACTCTCCTGTGGGAGCCAAAAAGTGTCCGCCATGCTACCTGATATGGGGTAAGTCTGGGATCAGACCCTCTGCCAGACACCATACCAAAAGATAGTATGCACCAAAGATGGTATGCACCAAAGGAGAAGTCAGTCCATGTGGAAATGTTGCTACAGGAACTAGCTTTTGCACGTGGCAACCGTATTATAAGTGGCCCTTAGATGCTAATAAGTGCCTTTCTGTTGTACAATGTTCAGCAACATATTGGATATTGTTACCATCTGGAAATACAGAATATGAGCTGGCCATACTCTCCTACCTAGGCTTTCTCATCTGTGCTGCCTCTCAGATCTCAGCTCCCAAAGTCATTGCCAGTGCCTGCCTCACCTCCTCTTGGTGAGCTCTGTCACCCTTGCTGGCTAGTGCAGCTTCCTCTTGCCCTCCCGAGTCTTCCCCTGTACCTTCAGCCCTCAGTCCCATAGCCCTCAGATGAAGGCTGTTCCACCATGTTTGGCTGCTTCCCTGCTCCTTCAGCCAGGCACAGCCTTTCATGTCCCCATGGTTGTCATCTCCATCTCCCACCATTGACTCATCCATGCCTCCAACAGCGTGGATGTATTTTCTGCAGGTCGAGCTGTCTAGAGACTCCTGATGCCATTCGGGCCTCTTACATTCTAATGGACACACTCCTTTTCCCTCTTTCTTTCTCTGAAAGCCACAATAGCCTCTTCCCTTTTCCTGCCTTCTTCTCTGCTTCCCACCCATCAGCATACCTATCTACCTTATCTACTCTCATGTCTTCAGCTTTCCCTTCTTCCCTTCTCCTGACAACCTCTATCTAGGAAAACTGTTGCCTAGTTGAACATGGGGAACCCGCAAGGACTTGCTGTGGGAATCTTATTTCCCCCATATCCTCTTCCCCATACTATTTTCTCTTTCCCTCCTTTTGGTAACCTCCAAATCCTCCTTTCCTGGCTTCCTTCTGCTCTTCCCATGTGCCCACCAGCCTACCTTTTATCCACTCTCTTGTCTTCAGCTTTCCAACCTTCCCTCCTCCTGGCAACCTCTACCTGGAAAAATTATTGCACAGTGGGGGACCTGCAAAGACTTGCTGGGGGACCCGTATTTCCCACTGTATTCCTTTTCCCATACTACTTTCTATTTCCCTTTTTTTTTGGCAACCCCTATATCCTCACCTTTTCTTGCTTCCTTCTGCCCTTCCTACCCATCAACCAAATTATCTTTTATCTGTTTCCCATCTTCAGATATATTTATTGTTTCATTTATACTTTGCCTTTCTCCACAATGGGGACTAATGCTCCCTCTAAGCTATGGAGTCTTGTGAGCAAAAATTCAACTTTGTGAGCTCCTGGCATTAAAGCTGTGAGTGAGCAACTTGGCTACTGCATAAATGAGTTTGCTCTGGAGCCCTCCTTCCTGAGCTAAGACAAAAATCTGTGAGCCTGAGGCTAAAAACTGTGAGCTATCTCACACTAACTCAGCTTAGAGGGAACACTGATGGGCACCCAAAGCAGCTTACCTCATTCTCTTCCATTTTATCCTCACAACATCCCTTTGAGGCAAGCTAGGATGAGGATGTGAGCTTCCAAGGCACAGTGGTGATTTGAACCTGGGTTTCCCACATCCTAGACTGAAACTCTGATCACTGCACCATACTGGCTTTTGTGAAGTCACTGCTGTTGGACAGTAGCAAGCAGATGGGGCTGTGTAGGTCTTGCAACTCACATGGTAGCAAGTTGACTGGTTGTTGCTGCCAGGCCTGGCCTCAATGAGTTGTCTCTCAAAGACCAAACCAACCCTGGATATCACCCTTCCCCTGCGTCTTATTTACAGAAACCAAAGCTTGAATACTGTTGTTGTTGCCTAGCATTTGTTTCTTAAAACTATGCGCACTGCTTCTATTATTTTGAGGGGGTTAACCTGCCCCTTTTTTGTAAGATTTCAGATTTTTCTGCAAACCTGGGACATTTTTCAGGCTTGTAGAAAGATCTGTCTTCTCTGTTCATGACCTCAGTCTCTGGATTTAAGCATCCACAGATTTGTCCACATTGAGAATTAGATGTATTGGCTGACTAGTAAGAATTCTCTGGGACCTAAACATGGTGAAATGATTATACTTATTCAAGAGTCTATGTGCTTGTGAATCCCAGGTGCTTTCAAATCTGCATTAATATTCTTAGATCTCAGCATGCCAAAATATCAAGGGTCTAATCCACTCAATAAAGCCCTCAGTGCGGGGATGTGTAACTTGGAGACTGTGCCTTAAGTAAAGTGTAATTAAATAAAAGGCTGTGTCTAATCAGCACATTATCATTATACAATAGTTTTTTTAATTACACAGTCTAGGCATACCTTTTTGTACAAAAGCCTTGCTTAGTATGGGCAGTAAGATCAAGCAGTTACTTTAGACATCCAGCTTTTAAACAAAGAGGGGTTTTAATTGCCTTTGAGCATACTCTGTAGTTATCTGCTACACAAGAAGCTACCTTATACCAAAGAACTCTGGCCCATCTAGCCCCAGCCTTTTTGAGTCTGTGGGAACCGACACAGGGCGGTGGGCACAGCCACAAAATGGCTGACACAGGAGGTGAAGGCAAGCACACAATGTCAAGAAGTGAGGTATTACATAACTGTAACAGTAACTTTTCAAAATTTCAGGCAGAAGCTGCATTTACCAGGATATCCTTTTAAATGAACATATTGTTTTGAAAATATTTTCTTGCATGTACACAACAGACCTTCAGTCACGCAGTAAAGATCCTTGTGCTGGTATGGCAACTGCTGCCCAAGCACTGTTTTAAAGATCCACGCAGCCAATTAAATCTCCAGTGGCCAATCAGAAGCCTTGTGAGCAAAAGCCCTATCTGACCCCAACCACTTTCTAAAAAACACTTGGTGGACATCAGGAAAGGTGTTGATGGGAGCAATGGCCCCAATGGACACCCTGTTGGGGATCTCTGACCTAGCCCATGTTGACTTTTAGTGCCTCTGCAGGGCTTTGGGCTAATGAAGGCCTTTCTCAACACTCCACTCACTGGAGCAACAACCTGGGAGCCTCTTCAGGCAAGGCATGTGCTCTGCCTCTGAGTCACACTCTCCTTCTGGGTCACCAATTGCTTAAAACCTTCTAAAAAAATTTTAGATTGTTAAATAGTGAATATTTGCAGTCTCTTGAAAGGTCATAACTATATAAAGTGTTGTCATATCAGGGAAGGCAACTGTGTTCTCATTGTGTACAATTTTTTCAAATGTTGTTCATGTCTACGATGACTCAAGCCCTCTGCAGATGGCCCAAGTGTAGCAATGGTATGAAAACGGAGGAACAAGACTGGTGACTGCTGATTGTGCTTTGAACTTCCACTGTTGATTGAATCTTGGGCATAGGGACTGCATACAGGATGGGTCGCAGACACTGGTGTGTGTGTGTGTGTGCGCGCGGAGGCTGTGAAGACCATGTTGTATGTCCAGTGCTTATCAGTGACTTGGGTGTATGTCGACAGAGACTTGGCTTGATTTCTGATCAACATGTGGCAATCCAGCGGTCGCAAGTCTGATCCTCTCTCTCATCATCATCTCTCACTCATACACACACATTTAGTAGCACTTTGATTGCCTACCCAGTGCTTAATTTTACATTAAATTTTCATTTGCTGCCTGGTGTCCTATCAAGCTGTTTAATTGATATCAGTTAAACTACTAAACTGCTGTCTGTGGGTGTACATAAGAGACAGGTCAGGTAAAAGATTCAACAAGCAGGGCACAGAATAGACTGTATGTTCAGGTGTTCTGGAACAAAGAGATCTTGATCCTTGAGCAATCATTTCTAATGGCGTATTGAATTGTGTCAGAGACTCCGGGCTAATCCTAACCTAGTGCCTCAGCCTTTTCCAATCTGCTTTCAAATTTGATATTGCAAAAGTCTTAATCCTCCCTCTTTCCCCACTGCATATTCCCTACCAATTTGTCCATCTGCCCTTTAGTTCATTTTCCTTAGCAATTGCTCCTTATCTTCACCCTCCTTATGTACAGATTATATTACTTTGGCTTGCTGCTGGAAATTTCAGCAGATGCTGCTGTATCTGCTCTGAATAATGTTGTGGTGGCACTTGAGTATGAGCCTGAGGGTGGTGGCAGGTCTGATGTTAAACAGCAGAGGAGTATCCTCTGTTTATTTATTTATTACATTTTTTTTATCTTGCACTTCAGTGAATCTGCCTGATGTGGTTGTTCAGAAAATTTTGCTCTGTCTCTTCTTGGGTTATGTCAGCCTCTTCCACTGCCAATCAGGATCTGTTCTCACTTCATCCGTTTAGGGATATCCCGACAGCACCAGTATTGCTGCTAAATTTTTGTCCTTTTTTATTCATATGCTCTCCATTCTTGCTTTCTCTCATTTATTGTGGGGGAGGGGCTTGTATAGGCAGATAACAGAGGGAAGCCTATTTTTAGAGTGCTATTTGCCAGGATACCAGTTTCCTACACTTGGCAGAAGTGTGGTAGATAAAGAATAAAATTATGTCCTCAGGGCATCCTGAGAGAAAGGTATTAAACAAAAGTGGCACCATAAAAACTAACATAATTTATAAGTTTTTGTGAGCCAGAGCTCGCTTTATTGGATGAATGAAGTGTACACCCATAGGCAGATAGTATATTCAGACCTAAAGCTTCAAACAACTGAAAGGCAGAGGGGAATGTTACCCAAAGAGGTCAGTGTAAAACAAGATCCAGTCAAAAGTAATCAATCCATGCAGAGTGGAGTCACTCTCAACTGTTGAAAGATGAGCAAAGTAGGATTAATATCAAATCAAATCTCAAACTTGGCTTTAAAAATTACATGTAAAATAGCATTCACACAAGCAGCCTTACCACATGAAAATAAGCAGATCCACACATAGACTGAATGTGTAAAGTGGCTATCAATCAAAATGAAATTCAGGAAAGTTGGAACAATTTGCCCTCCTCCAAATACCATCTGAAACAGACCTGTCTTGCATGTTTTGGCTGCATTTAGGAAGACTTCAAGACATGCCTTCCATTCCCGCTCTGGTAGGCTGTTCCAGAGGACTCAACCTACCACAGAGAAAGCCTGTGTCCTAACAGTCGCTGTACAAACAATCCTAAGAGAGGACATCTCAAGGAAAAGGATGACTGAGGATTTTCACATGGAAGAGTAAGGAACAAGAAAAAAATTCTCTCAGCTCCAGGATACACTGCCATTGTTTCAGACCTTTTACATTTTAAACTCTTTCAGTTGTACCAGTTTTAATTGAGGTTCTTCTTCAGGAGAAACAGCAGAAAACCTTTACAGGATATTAAAAATTTTTCCATACAAGTAGAAACATTTTTGCACCTCTACACTTAACCTATTCAAACTGATCTATTTATATCATACTGAAATTCAAATTCTTTTTTTCTCAGTAAAATGAAGCAGTGCAACTAAGGTGCTGATAAAGTAAAACAGGAGACACAGCAATGATGGGGGGGGGGAATTGACAAGTAATCTGTCCTTAAACAAATGGAGTATTTGTTGATGCCAAATCATGTTCCTATTGTTAGGGCCTCTTGATCACCATACCAAATAGTATTGTTCGGCAGGGATACAAAAAGCACCAGCTTTGCTTCTGTTATGTAAAATAGGCATTATATAATTATGACGCCTCATCTTCTTACAAAGTCTCTAAATCAACAGTAAATGCTGTGCACTCTCTAGCTGTAAATAGGAACATATTGGCTTTGATTTCTCCAGAACGTTACATAATTGCTTTGATCTTTATCGTGAATTACTCTTCAGCTGAGTTTCATGGCCTGTGTTGTCAGTTTAAAATTTAGGGGTTGGGTAGAGGTATTATAGACCAAAATGAGAAGAGACAAGGGTTTTGTTTTGTGCTAGAACAGCTGCTGTGAATACCAAGTTTTCCATAGAAGAGATTAAAGCTCTTCAGCTTGGAAAAGTGATGGCTGAGTGGAAGATATGCTAGAGGCATATAAAATCATTAATGGTTTGGAAAATGTGCTTAGGAAACACCTGTTTACCCTTTCGTACAGTACAAAAACACATGAGCACCTGATGATTTCCCATAGCAACAGGTATTGAAAAAGTAAAATGATTCCCCTTATACTGCTGAAATGTTAGATACAAAATGCTCTTTGCCACATGGCATAATAATGGTCAGGCACAGAGCTGCCTCAAACTTTATGCAGCAATTCTGTTTGCTAAGGCCAAGTTTGCCTTCCATGCAGGAAACATACAAATAAAATGTTAAGAACAGATGTGATCTCCTGAACACACTGCAGATGATCCGCCTTTCCACTGCAAGACTACTGACTTTCCTTTGTGAGTTTATATACTTGCTGCAGGAAACATCACTGTAATACACCTGTTGCCCCAGCAAACATGATTTTCACATATATACAGTATGAACATGCTCTTAGGCAAACTAAGGGGGGAAAATAGCACCATTGATATTCCTGACTCTTAAAAGTGTCCTGACCTTATAGGTCAAATCTGCATTTGCATTTTAAAATCAGTTTTGTGCTGCGGTGACGCTATCTTTCTCTATGCTTGACGGTGTCACAGCAGCACGAAACTGATTTAAAAATGCAAATGCAGATTCAACCATAGGCTACACCAAGAAACGGGCATGAAGGAGTTACCCAGTGAACAGCTAGCAGAGGTGCTCTGGCAGGTGGAAGTGACCAGCATCTGCATCACAGATCATAAAGAATGGTGGATGACTGATGCAATCCTTTAACTGAATTCTGCACCAATAAGCTCTGGCTGAAAGGTAACATTTGTAATGGCAAGGCCTTGTACTGCCCATAAAATGCTTCTCTAGCTGCAGGATTACAACTAGGCAGTGTCTGCATTGCCACAATTCTATACATCTACAAGAGCAAGTTGTAAGCAGGCCCAATGCCTGAATTGTCATGCTAGTGTGGCATAATAGTTCACTTACCACACTAGGACAGGGGAGATCGGTGTCCCTACTCAGTCCTGAAGCTTGTGATGTGATTTGGAGCCATTAGCTCCCTAATCTACCTCACAGAGTTGTTATAAGGATAAAATGAAAGCAACAAGAATTGTGTACACTGCCTTGAGCTCTTGGGAGGAATCTGGGATGAGAATGTGATAGATGAATGCTTAAATGGTTGGTCAAAACTTAGTGATTCAGAGTGGGGCAATATTTCATAACTACTGGTATACACCATCCTGGACAGCAGAGAAATATTTTATTTACTTTTTAAATTATTTATACCTTGTTTTTCTCTCCAATGGGGATCCAAAACAGCTTACAACATTGTTCTTCCCTTCTCCATTTAAGAGCAACAATTCTGTGAGGTAGATGAGCCTGACAGAGTGTGTGTGTGACTGGCTCAACGTCATCTAGTGACCTTCCATGGCAAAATAGGGATTTGAACCTGGGTATCCCAAATCCTAGTCCAGCACCTTTAATTCAGCACTGTTTAGAACAGGCTTGCCAGCCCCCAGGTCCGGGCGGGGAATACCCCAGTTTCAGGAGCTTCTCCCTGCTGCAGACCAGTTGGCCGGTGGCGGAAACCCCAATGTGATGACATCACCCAAAAGTGATGTAATTGAGTCCCTAGATGAAGATTCCATCTGAGTTCCTCTCACACATCCAGTTCCAGTGCAAGCATCATATAAAAGCACAACACATGACTAGCCCAGCTTGATGAACCCTGTAGTGACCAAGACCCCATGATCCTGCTTCCCAGAGAAAAGATGAATATAAATATCTCAAATAAACAAATTATACAGTGTTATAACTCCATTTCATATATTTTATGTCTGGATGCCGGTTTCTGACGTGATGTGATGTAACCTATGTAAGAAAATAAAAGCCCAGCAGGAATTATTCTATTTGTTTACTTCAGTTTTTCCCCCTTTCACCTTATCATACACTTGGCAGCTTACTATAGTCAGCAATGAATACTAGGCACAAACCATTTATAACATTAATCAAACACCAACAAATTAAAGAACCATCTAAAACATTTCACAGTCCAGAGGTACAAATCAAATTACAATAAACCTAACAAGGCTGTCTGAAAAACAGCTATTTTTCCTACCTTTGGGCAAGGTGGTTCTGTGAATGCCCTCTGGATTGCCTCCAGCATCCTATATTCCAGAGGACTGCTGCTATGGCAGAGAAAAGGCACACCATCTCTCATTGAAGGGTGGTAGCTGGAGGGCTTCACAGGCTGGTTGTGATGAGGACCTAAGTTTATTACATGGGCTCAGAGAGCAGAGATGGTTCTTTAGGTATGTGGATCCTAGGTCACAGGAGGCCTTAAAAGTAATACCCTTCCAGTTTCATCATTTCCATTGTACCAGGTAAAAACAGTACCTTTTATTGTGTTATCTGCTTTGGACATTAGATGCATTTCTAGAGAAGCGACTTCATTCAAAAGACACTAAATGACTTCTTCTTTACCACATTTAACTGGGTCCCCGAGAATCATGTATGAAGCCATTAACACTAAAAAAGAAATCTACTGTCAAGATATTGTAATAAAGGACCAAATTGAAAGTGGAATCTGAGAGTCTTATTGCTACACTGTGCCAATTATATTACCACATTGTTTCTTGGCTGCAAGACTGATAAGAATCTACAAGCACCTAGAGCCCAAGGGACTTGAACATGTCTGGCGAAAATTGGAAATCAATAGGAGTCTATAATCGCAAGCAAACAGCATCATTTTCGTGGAGGTGAAAGATGACAGGCATCATTGCATTGCCAGAGACATTGCTACACAAAAGTGTATTTGTGAAATCCTTCTCTGCTTTAGGACAATGTAAAAAATGCACCTGGCTTTCTTATTAAAGCAGGTTTCTAGAAAATTTGAACAAATGCTTATGGTTATCCTTTTAGACAATGATTTCAAACAAATGCATTAGCCTTTTGAGAATACCTTTGACAAGGATGTTTGTATACTAAGAAAAAAGATAAGTTTTTTTGAAATTTGTATCCTATATTTAGTCGTGGACATGCTGACGTGACAAATGCAGATTAGCTTACATTCACGAATTTATCCAACATCTCTGCAGAAGTAAATGTATCCCAAAACCAGGAACTCGTAAGCATGAGAATCAAGAGGCTGCATTTTTAAACATAGGCAGGGTTTAATAGTGAAATTCCACACTCGCAGATAGGTGCAGAAACAGCTAACTAAATTGCTTCAAGAATTTCCTTTAGCCTTTCTAGTTCACTTATAAGTCCTGGAGTGTGAAATATGGGTCTGGATCAAAGAATGGAGTTGTCACTAACACCATAGCAAACTTTGTCTGCAATATGGAGGCATGATTTACTCATGGGGGTCATCAGGCAATAGCTGTTGTTGAAGCAAAGATGGCTAGACTTGTATGGCTGTGAGATTTAACTGTGACAATGCTGCACTGTCCAACCCTGGTTCTGGCCAGTCCTGCATTTCCTCTCTAGATCAGAAATTCCTCAGTACAAAAATCAGCTTCTCAGGAAGAAGCTGCTATTGATAATTTCTTGCAATGCTGAGCTGCAGGTAAGTATTGGATGTGTCCCAGGGCATACTCTTTCTTCTCATGGAGTAATGCTTGATGTTCTTATAGGCCAAGACACTGTAGTCTCAGTAACATGATTCAGAATCTTTTGGAATGCACAGGGGTTCTCCAGCAGGAATTGCACAGCCAACTATTCAATGTAGAAGGAGTCTATTTATGTATCACCATCAGTGTACATTGACCTTTACAGAGTACAAGAAGACAGGTCCCTGCCGCACAGAGCTTACAACCTAATATTTGTCATATGGGAGATAAAAAGGGAGTGTTCAGTTCAGTCATCTCTACTTTAGCTTAGGGGTGGGGTCTAAATGACTTCCTGCAAGCAGAAGGTTTGAAAATCTCTGCAGTAATATGTCCAACTAAAACCAGCAGCACTTGTTTCAACAGTAATTTCTTGTTTGCTTTCCCTAGACATACCTTACATTTGAGCCTTTTTCCATGCTAGGTGGACACTGAACTTCTCTAATTGTAGGCCAACCTGAAACAGCAGTTATTTGAGATGTTAAATGAACTGTTAAGTAGAGCTGCCAGCCTCCCGGTTAGGCCTGGAGATCTCTTAGAATTACCACTGATCTCCAGACAAAAGAGATCACTTCCCCTGGAGAGAACAGCTACTTTGAGAGGTGAACTGTATGGTATTATACCCTTCTGACATTCCTACCTCACCAAGCCCCACTGCCCTCAGACTCCACCCTCCAAGTCTCCAGGTATTTCCCAACTTGGAGTTGGCAAGCATATGTCATTGTAATTACAGCCATATGTGTAATGAATGGACTGACCTGTTTTTTGTGTGGCTCTTGGATGACCACAACTCCATTTCACAAGCTGAGGCAAGTAATGTAAACCTTAAGGATTTTGATACCAGATGACTGTTGAAGTATCATATCAAGTATCACTCAGGGGAGAAGAATGGAAAAACCATTTCAGTGCAGGCAAGTGTCCTCCCTTCTGACACTGTAGAATCCCTAAAAGTGCATACACACTCCTGAGGAACAGTGCAGTGGTTTGGAACTATTTGGAAAGAATGTTTGTATAAACCCCACCCCCCCTTCAGATTGGTCAAAGTTGAACCTCCTCCTTCCTGTGGAACCCCAGAAAAAAGGACTAGCAAGAAGGTGACCTTTGCCAGATTTGGAACACTTAGCCTGCCTTGCAAGGCAAGTCTAGCAGCAAGACAATTCTTGCAGGTTGAAAGCATAAGATCCAAGGCCATAGATCTATTTTGTTTCTGAGTTTTCCTTCCCCAGTTACCCTCATCTGTCAATATATGAATGCTTAGATTAAAATTTTCTGTAAACTGGCAGAATAAGTGGCAAGCTGAAAGGTACCTTAACTATTTATTAGGAATACCAATAAGAGAAATAGATTTATGGAATAAACTTTTCAAAACTGGATCTTTATCCCCAAAGGACCTTTTCTGACTAGCCCTTACCCCAGCCAGATACTGCGCTCACCCTACTGAATGTCCAGAAAAGGCAAAGAAGCACCTTTGTCTGTCTCACACAGATGGAGATGGACTCTGAAGCCTCTGCTGTTCAAAAGATGTTGATTCTTCAGAAGGTGGCAGTTCTATCAAAGAGTGGAGGGTTCAAAGGTACTGGGGGTTAGGGATGAAGCTTCTTTAATTCATCTACCCTACAGTGTATCCCGCACTGCTTTACCATACGAACAATGCGATGCATGAAAGCTAGATAAATGGAATGTTGAAATGTGTGTGTGGGCGATGTGTGTGAATTTAATAGAAAGGAAAGCTGATAAATATTGAATAGGATTTGGAAGAGATGGGGATATGCAAATTGTGATGAAATATGATAGGGTGTATTTTGAGAACTGAGAAGTTAGTCCAAGATATAAGTGTAAGGAAACTGAAAAGTGGAAGACTGAGAGGCCTAGACACAACTATGTAAGGCAGATTAAAGAATAACACTACTTGCCCTTGCAGTGTTTAAACACTTTACATAAATGATCACAATAATCCCTGTAACAGCCCTGTCTTTCCAGTTGTATTATTGGCATGTATCTAACCCATAGTTCTCCAATAGAATGCTGTGTCAGTGTGCGGAATAGGGGATGGTGATTTCCACCAAATTCACTCCCATGGCAGACCCACACTGTTGCTCTCTGTGCTATTTCTGAGTGTCCACGAATTCCCAGGAATAAAATTTCAGGGAGACTCAGTGGGCTGCGTTAGAAAGCAAAAGGACGAAAAGCCCATGGATAGTTGGATAGACATCATTATCACCATATTGTAGGTTGGAGGTGGGGGGAGGATGAGAAAAAGTGGCTTGAGTGACTCCACCAATTGAGTTTCTGCCTTAACCAAATTTCAGTGAGCTGTCTCTCACATCATGATACTGGAACCAGCAGCTTCTTACTCACCATGGTAGCTCGATTGACCCAGCTAAGCACAAGCATCATCCGGGCCTCAGCATGGATGTTCAAGTACCCCAATACTATGAGATTCGGGGTCCACAACACCACCTCTGAGACGAACTTTGCCAATTCAGTCAGAGTTATAAGTGGCAAGTTAGGTGAATGGTATTTCAACAGTAGCCCTAACCTGTCCCTGGAATCCAACACAAGGTACATACAACCCAAAGTGGTCACTCTTTGTACCAGGAACCTACAGAAGGAGAAACATGGAGGAAAATAGCCATTAGCACCCTGTCCTCCAGTTCATGATTAATGAAGGTCAGAATACCTACCTGCGGCTGAGACAAAGCAATATTAGAGGTATCCATATCCTAGGGCCTATTATGCATGGCATTTTGCCTCACTTTCACCATGTATGTCTGTCAGATTTTCTTTTATGTTCTGCATTCATTTTCCTCCCTTCAATGCCCAGTTCGCTTTCCATTTGCTATTTCCCCGGGTTTCTGAGAGTGCTTTTGTGCTGTTTTTTCCCTTGTTTTGCTTCCAAGCAAAAAGTAATTCAAAAGCATACAGATGCCCCTTGGATTTCCCCTGCCCATTTCCCACCCCTCCAAGTCCATCACCCACACTGAGGCATTCCTCCCACTCTGCACGCCCTGGTCTCTCCCCTAGCCTCTTGCTGGTTCTGAAAGGACCCCGGGCGGGGGGGGGGAACGGGACATGCCTCAACTGGACTTGAAGGTTGTGATCCTATGGCTTTTACACAAGAGTAAGCCCCCTTGAACTTGGTGGCATTTATTTCCAAGTAAACATCTACAATCTTGTGCTAAGGTTGCTTGCAATCAGATGTTAATTACTTGATAGGAAGCCTCATTGAAATTGGCTGGATTTCCTTTCAAGAGTTTGTCTGTTGCACCCAAAATAAACAGGAGTTTTGTGGTGCTTTAAACATGAAGAATATTTGATTTCAGGATACTTTTTTTCTTGGGCTTCAGTCTATCAGAGTTTAAGATGGCTATCAGAGTTTAAGATGGAGAAAAAAGTTGTTAATCTCTATGGTTCCATTTAGCCTTGTGCTACATGGCTGCAAGTTTTATCAGCCAGGCTGCCAGTTGTGGTGCCACTTCCAGGCTGCAATCCTGTGCACACTTACTTTGGAGTAAGCCCCCTTCATGCCAGTGGGACTTACTTCTGAGCAAACACACATTAGGCTGTTTCTATGTTGCCATAACAGGAGTGGGGAAATAATTTTTTTATTTCTTTCTACCAGTCATTGTTATTTCCCAACATGGAATGAAATTGACATAAGATGTAAAGCCAGATAGACACCAGGGTGGGAAGCCTAAAGCTCCCCCCCCCCCGCATTTTATTGGCACAACACTAAAAAAGCTCTCCAGAGCTTCTGCCAGAGGACTTCTTCACCCCATATAAATTGCAGCCCTGTGCAAAGCATGCTGGAGTTACAGCTGACTTTGCATAAGCGCGCGCGCACACACACACACACTGCCAACCAAACAATCACAGCTTACAATGCCAGTGTCAGTGGGTTCTACCATGCATTCTGTACACTCAACATGTTCCCCCACATTCTGAGATCGTGTGACTCTTTTCCATTTTTCACAATGAACAACAACCCAGCCTCTGCTCTGCAATATGGGGCTTTGCAGCTGCTTGTCAATTTCAAAAAACAAAAACAAGTCTTGTCAGTTTCAACATTGGTTTTCTCCTTTGCCTGCTTTCCTTTATGTTCTCTTTCATTCAAAAAACTAAAATGCATGCACAAAAGCTGAACCACAAGGATTTAAATGGAAGATACTTGCTGAATGCTACTGCACAGCTGCAATAGGGCAATTGCTTGTGTTTTGTTTTTTTAAAAAACTTTGGATGCTACCCCCAACACATCACAAGTGATTTTCCACCCCGATTTAGAATTTTTTTTATTTTTTTATTGTAGCTGCAGAATAAATACACTGAAGGAAAAAGAATGGTGTGTACGGCAGGCACAAAATCCGAGGTCAAGCTTAAAGGCTTGACTGCTTGGATTCTCTGCAGTAAGCTGTTTATGTGTAATAGGCCTAGGTTTTGGTCACACATGCCAGCTCAACAATATCATCTATGATCAGATTATGTATAAATGGTATAACCTAACCTGAAGGTGGCTTCCAAAAAGATTTGAAAACATTGGCCAAGTTTTAGACTTAAAATTCCAAGAAGAGCTGAATTCTATAGCTGGTATCAATTAAGTAAGTCAGCACAATTTTGCATAACTTATTCTGTTTTTGTTAGTCAGAAGCCTTGTTCAGCCTACTGGCTTCTAGGACTTCATCATGGATTTTACCTAAAAAAAGACTATATGAACAACTGGAACAACAACAACAAAAAGCTATTCCAGCAGGGCTATAGCCAGGATTTTGTAATTCAGGGGGCCTTTAAATTAGTCGGGGGCATTGACGTCACAAAATCACTTTTGCAGCATTCGCAGTCTGCTTGCCTATGTGGGGAAGGAAGCTGCGCTTGGGGAAGGGGTGGCCGTAGGGAGTCCTCCAGATGACCCAGATAGTTGGGAGTCCTCCAGGTGGCCCAGAGAGTTGGGGGGCCTTGGGGCTGCATGGAAGTCAGGGGGCCTTGGCAGGAAGTCAGGGGGCCAGGCCCCAAAATGCCCCACTGTAGCTACAGGCTTGTATTCCAGGCCTGTACAGTTGGTTCTATCTCACTGTCAAGATTGATTTGTCTTTGCTTAACATTTCTCCTCTTTTTGCAATGCCAAGAAAGCAGTAAAATAGGAGATGTATTGATCCTTCAAGTGGGGGCTGTGAGTTGCATTTTACTTGGGAAGACCCAATTTAATCTATAGGTTAGATCCAGCTACCTTTTCCACTCAGTCTTATCTAGTTTATTTTTATTTGTTATTTATTTTTCATATTTATATCCCGCCCTCCCCGTAGGCTCAGGGCGGCTAACAAGAGGCATGTGCCGTGCTAAAACAATTGAATCCAAATAAAATACTCCATCCATTAACATTAAAATATCGGTGCTTGAATACAGTTGTTGTTAAAACCAAGATGGGGTCCAAAGATCTGCCAATCTCCTCCTTACTATAGTCCCACATTACTTTTGTCCAGGACACTCAGCAGAGCATTTTTGGAGGTCAAAAGGTGTCCTCCTGCTCCCTTTTTCACCAGCAGAAAATTTGGTTGGATCCAAGCTATTATGTGATTGCAAGTCATGTCCAAAGGCAATCTGCTAAAACTGTCTAAATCGTCTGGGTTGAAGGTGTTCCACTGGGATGAGCAGGCTCCCATGATATGTCTTTGGTTGAAGAATTCTTGTGTTTTCCTTTTCATTTGGACTTTGCCCTCTATGAACAGCCTCAACATATTTCCTAACTGACAGAAGGGCATCTTGCCAACCACATTGCACTGTAATGCTGGTATATCTCAGTCTTCTAAGTGCTAGACTCTAATCTGGAAGTACCAGGTTTGATTCCATACTCCTCCACTTGCAGCTGCTGGATGACCTTGGGCAACCCATAGTTCTGGCACAGCTGCTCTTGAAAAAGAGCAGTTTCTGTCAGAGGTCTCTCAGCCCCACCTACCTCACAGGGTGTCTGTTGTGGGGACGGGAAGGGAAAGGAGTTTGTAAGCTGCTCTGAGACTCTGAGTAAATGGCAAGGTATAAACCCAATATTATCATCTTCTTCTTCTTCTTCTATACTGCAAGAGCAAATGATATTTTAAAGAGTTCATCCTATGTATTTTATAAATATTGCATTGCTGAAAAGCACATTGTTGAAGGTTGCATGTCAATAATAAATTTGTAGACTGTAAAGAAAGCCAGATTGTGGAACTGTACTCATCTTGTATAACATGATGTTCAGGAAAACTGAACCCTCCTTCACATTTTATACTCCACCAAAGTACGCCCTGATACTATAGACAGCATAATCTAGAAAGCGACAGCATCTTTGTGCGTGCTGTTCAGTTGTGCCTTTCAACTGTGCTTTAGGGGATTATTTCAATGGTATGCTAGATGACTTTGGTAGGATTAACAAAACCATCATCTTTATCTTTGTTTATTAAAATGCAAGCGGGTACAAAAGAGCATTGGTATACCCTTTTTCATCCCTCTTTCTCTCTGTGTCAGGGATAATTATTTATTAATGCAAACTTTGCCTTGAGGATTGCCTATGTCAAGAAGAGAGCCAGGAAAATAATAACCTAATAAGAAGCTCCTCAAATGCTTCATCGTATCACAAACGGAGAAAATCTGTGGTTCCATTTTGACCACATTTTATCAACAAGGACATTTTTTTGTTTGTTTGTTTTGCTGCATGAAGAAGACATAAAAGCAGGCTTTAGTCCTTCCATTAGAGCATACTCTCTTTCTTTTCATTGATTAGAGACTTGCTAATGTCAGCATGCTCTTTTTATAGCCCTGTAGCAATTCTGCAGTATTTACACAATGATGAGGATTATGGTGCAGGAAACTGCTGGTGGCTGTCTAAAAAACTCAGATGTCACATGAGCAAAATGTCTTACGCAAAGGTTTTCTCAGTATATCTTGACAAAATGGAAGGGGTTCTTATTAATGGCTTGATTAGGCAGAATATTAGAGGGTGGGAGCAGAAATCCAGCTTTGCCCTGCCCCACGGAAACCTCACAAGTAAGAGATGGTGCCACTCCGTTGAGCAAATACTCTGCAGCCACAAAGACCAGTCAACCACAGAATCCTGTCTTTGAGCATTATTGTCTTACTATGAATTATCTAAATAATGAAATGTCCACTTAACAGATGTTTGTTCTGTAAACCCAAAGATCATTTTAGTTTTAATAGATTTTAAATCATTCAGTTTCTTTCTTATTGACAGCTGGGGTTTTTACATCAGAGCCCCAAGCAGTTGGACACTGGCCACATGATGGCCCACTGCAATCAATTTGCCATCTACTTTGCAGACAAAATTGCCCAGATCCGCTCTGGGTTAGATGCCGGTGTAGATGCATATTCAGATAATATACCGTTGGCATCAGCTTGTCTGATATATATGGATATTTTTTAGACTGTGGATCCTGAGGATCCTAAAGATCCTTGGACAGGTGAGACCTACCATCTGTGTTCTCGACCTTTGCCCTTCCTTTGTTGGTGTAGTGGTTAGGAATGCAGACTCTAATCTAGGCGAACTGGGTTTGATTCCCCACTCCTTCACATGCAGCTGCTGATGTGACCTTGGGTCAGCCACAAGCTATTTCAGAGTAGTATTGGGGGATTCCTGTTCTGCCCTATGGCTGTTGGCCTGTGGGGTGCCACAGGGTTCCATCTTGTCCTCTATGCTATTTAATATCTGTATAAAGCCACTGAGGGAGGTCATCAGTGTTGGGTGGTATGAGCTGCAAAGTCATCAGTTTATGAATGATACCCAGCTCTACCTTTCCAACTAATTCTGAGGATGCTGTTGATGTTCTGAATTGGTGCTTGGAGTCAGTAATGAGCTGGATGAGGGTGAACAAGTTAAAATGTAATCCTGACAAGACAGAGGTTATTTGGGCAGACCATGGACTCGAGATCTCTCTTGTCTTGGATGGGGTTATACTCCCCTTGAAAAATCAGGTTCACAGCTTGGGGAGTGCTGCTTGACCCATCTTAGAAAACCAAGTAGCTGCTGTGGCTTGAAGTGCTTTTACCCAACTTCAACTGGTGTACGGCTGCTTCCATTCCTGGTTCAGTCAGATCTAGCCTCAGTGATCTATATCATAGTTGCATCTAGAATGGATTATTGCAATGCCCTCCTTGCAGAATGTTCAGAAGCTGCAGCTAGTGCAGAATGCTGTGGCTAGACTGCTGGTCAGAGGCAGCTACCAGGAGCACAGGACCCTGATATTACAGCTGGCTACCAACCAGCTCCAGAACACAAGTGTTGAGTTTGTCCTTCAGAGTCCTACATGGCTTGGGAATGGGGTGCCAGAAGGACCGTCTTCTCCCATATCTTCCTGCCCTGGAATTAAGATCACAAGGAGAGGCTCTCCTGACTGTACCTCTAATTAAAGAGGCTCATCTAGTGGTCACGAGAGAGGGCCTTTTCGGTGGCAGCCCCATGATTATGAAACAACCTCCCCAGAGAGGTCCCCCACCTGGGTCTTCCACTGTCAATCTTCAGGAGACAGTTTTATTTAGGACAGTATTTGATTGGTTTAATTTTATTTAGTGGCAGTCCTTACTGGAGTTTTTAAATTGTGACCTTTTATGTATCTTTATCATTGTGGTTTTATTCATATTGTTTTTATTTTTTATATAATTGCTTTATTTATATTGTAACCACCTTGAGTTCCACAGGGGAGAAATGTAGCTAATACATTAGCTTTTTATAGATCTTCCGGGTTGTGTAGCCGTGGTCTTGGCATTGTAGGACCTGACGTTTTGCCAGTAGCTGTGACTGGCATCCTCAGAGATATAACACAGAAAGATGGAGTACTCTCTGTTTCAAGGTGAGAAGAAGAGAGTTTAAAAATAATTTTTCCTACAGGAAAGAAGAGAGTTTAAAAATAAATAGGGCATGGTTTCCTGTCCTGAAAAACACAAAAGGCTCTACATCTGACAATAGCACTACAGATAAGATTAGAATTTCAACAGCCAATCCACATGCAAAAGAACATCCTCTGGAAACCTTCTCAGGAAATGATCCATATACAAAAGAACCTCCTTAGGAAACCTCCTCTATTAGCATGTTCACAGCCTGGGGAACTCCTACAAGATAATGACTCAGCTCTACCCCATCTTCTTAAGTAGATATAAATTACCTCCCTACCATTTTCTTCTCACCTTGATATAAAGAGTACGCCATCTTTCTGTGTTATACCTCTGAGGATGCCAGTCACAGCTACTGGCGAAATGTCAGGTCCTACAATGCCAAGACCATGACCATATAACCCAGAAAATCTACAACAGTTAATGAACTCTGGCCGTGAAAGCCTCCGACAGCATATTGTAGCTAATAAATGTTTTAAATAAATAAATAAAACATTGTCACATATGTCTGCTTTTTGTATTAGCATCATTTTGTTTTCATTAGTTTTAATGGGAAAGACATTATGGCTTTAACTATTCCACAGTTTGTTTTGCATGAAATACGTCTTGTCTGCCTTGCCCTTCTCAAAGTTCAGGCAGACAGGAGAATGAATCCTGCCTTCTAATTATGATTCTGACCTGCAGAGTGGAAAGACACCAACATTTGGTAACTTAAGAAAGCAGTGTGTATAAGTGATCCTCAAATATAATATGGAAATCCTTGTGTAGAGTTCTACCCATTGACATGGTAGGGTCTATTTTTAAAGGCAAATTGACCGTAAAGGCAAGGGGAATCAAACCCTACCCTTTCCCATGCTTTATCTCACTGAGCTCCAATGTTTGAAGCACATTTATCTCACAGGCTCTGATACAAGATCGCCAACTCTGGGCTGGGAAATTTCTGGGGATTTTGGAGGTGCAACCATTTTTTCCAGGGGAGCTGTTCTCTGTCATCTGGAAATCAGTTGCAATCCTGGGAGATCTCCAAGTCCTACCTGACAACCCTACTCTGATACTGGTGAGTTAGGCTAGGAGAAAATTCTGATAGAATACTGTGTGATAAGGAACAGGAAGGGGCAGAGTCCAGTTGTGAGGGTTTCTTTCGCTGGCTCCACCCCTTTTTCCTCTGCCTTCACCTCTTTGGGGCCTCCTGAGCCTCAGAACAAGGGTGAAGGGGTTAGGGGCTGCCTTGAGCCTGCTGTGTCACTGGGTAATGACTTCACTTCCTGGAGACCACTGCCCTGTAGTTTCTGAGAGGGACACTGAAGTGTGCTTCTTGTCAGGGAGCCTGGGGCACTTTGCAGTGTCCACACTGCGTCTCTCCCCGTCTGGTTGGATTTTTGCCAGGTGAGTGAGAAGGGAGGGCTCATGCAGTGTAGGACCTGGCATCAGCAGCATCCACTTAGGCTGTAAGGCCATTGTGTGTGGTGTGGAAACTGTGAGAAGGGAAGGAGAGGCCAGGGGCCACCAACCCTGGACACAAGTCTTTGCCCATATTCATGGCAACGTATGTAAGCAAAATGGCTGCTGCTGTCTGGCTAGCAGCAGTGCTGCCTATCACTGGGAACAGGAGGGCAGGGGGCAAGGGTGGCATTTCAAGTTTTGATTAGTTAAAATTGAACACACATCTGTAGTGAGCAAGATTAGTCTCATGTGGGTCACCACCATCACAACCCGCCATCCTTTTTTTCCTGTGCTTCTAAGTTTACAGAGTTGGTAGAAAACGTGGTCTCCAAAAATGGTGGGTGATAATCATTATAGCCACCACCCTCCTAAAACTGAAGGTTATGTTTTTATCCCCCCCCCTTCCCTCACATGAAATTAGACCCGTAATTGTGACATCTCTCTCTATCTTATAAATAAATACATTAAGACACATCTTGGCATGATAAGCAGCTATTATCAATCCTTTAAAGCAGGACTCCCCAACCTTCTGGCACATGGGGGCCACATTAGAGTGCCCAATGCCTAAAGAGGACCACATCTTAAATCAAAATGTAACCATGGAGACCAGAAGAAACCATGTTGGTATTATGTTTTTTGCCAGAAAGTCACAGGAAGAATAGCAGTAGATGGTGCCTCTTGAGGCAGGAAGAACAGTGTGGGTCTGAGGGAAAATGCCTTGAGGGTGATAGCAGCAAACAAGCCAAGTTGCAGGGCTGCACCAAAAGAGGTCAGGGGCCACATACGGGCTGCAGGTTGGGGACCCCTGCTTTAGAGAAACTATTACTGATGCTCCTTTTTCTAGCTGCATTCAGCATAAGTAATTCTCACGCATCTGAGTTCTAGGGTGTGTTCAGACGGATCTTTTGATCTGCCATAGGAACGACTCCCTTGCGGATCAAAAATGCACGACCAGACAGAAACATCTGCAAAATATTCCAGTCCCATAGGCATCCCGTTCTGCTGTGCCTCCAATCCTGATTTAAAAAGTAGCAGTTTCAATGTAGGGTTTTCGCTACCCGCGCAACAACTGCAGACTTTCTTCCGTCTGGTCACTCCATTAGCGCGCGATGCTCCCGTCGGCTCGGTCTGACGTCAGACTGAGCCGACGGGGGGCGCGATTTTTAAAAAATTGAAACCCCATGTGCGCTTTAACGAGGAAACGCATTCACCGATAAGCGCTACGAGGAATGTAATATTCATGCTTATTTCTTTTAGGGACAAGATGTTACCGCGATGGGAGATGGAGGGGGGGAAGGACTGTTCTAACTTGCAAAATAGTCCCTCCATTGATCATGATGGCAAGGGGGAGGACCGGGACTTTGCTGAAAACCCTCCGCGATCGCCTCAGTTCTCCAAGGAGGCGCAGCCTTGCCTATGCGAATGTACAAAACTTTTTTTTAAAAAAATCCTCGGTGGATGCCATGTAGACAAATCACGGTGGGAACAATGCGCGGTGAGGCTATTTCATGGGGGGCGTCTGGTCGTGCTAGGCTGGATTAAAAAAATCGGGATAAAATTTTAGGAGGGCTCATGGCGCGATTGACTGGCTGTCTGAACGCAGCCTTACTGTGACTTTTACCAGAGTGCCACCCCCTTTTTCTTTAACATACCAACAGTTTTGCACAATGAAATAGTAACGGAACATTATGGTAGTAGCTGTTTTCTGTGTGGTAACCTCGAATTCACAGCCATTGCAATGTCCCAAAGAACTCTGGTGACTTCTTAAAAGTTGATGGTCTGCCGAAAGTTCTGTTGCACTGTAGCTCAAAAGATGGGGCATGTAGTTCTTTAGGAGGAGGTGCCAGTATCCAACTTTACTGTCTTGACTGCTGCTAATGAAAGATGGCTTTAAGGCTCAGGTGGGGGTTGGATGCAAAGTGTGGAAATAAGCATAAAGATGAATTCTAAAATAATATGCATCCATTGATTTCCAGTTTTATTTGAGAAATCCATCCATCTCCTCTTGATCTGTCCATAAGATGTGGCAGACTTGTTCCCCACAAAAAAAAGAATGGCGTGATAATAGTGAGTGACTAATGGTGCACCATGTAAACATGCCAATGCAAGGAAGGGACCATGCACTCTTGATTTCCCAAGGAACAGGGAACTCAGCAAAAAAAAAAAAAGGGAAAGGAATGGGTCATAATGACATGCCAGTCGGTTTGCCACTCTAGTAGATTTTGTTTGCTTATCCATCCCATCTAAGGCTCAGACTATACACTACTTATGTCATCAGTTCTCCACAAGGAATTGCAGCCATACTGCAGCTGCATGTTCCCATGACAGCTCATGTTTGAAAAGTAGAAATGGGCCTGATTCTGATCCGGAAAGCAGTGCAAGGGAGGAGGAGGAAATTGAATTTATACCTCGTCCTTCACTCAGAGTCTCAGAGTGGCTTACAAACTCCTTTCCCTTCCCCTCCCCACAACAGACACCCTGTGAGGTAGGGGGGGCTGAGAGAGCTCTTTAAAGAACTGCCCTTTCAAGGACAGCTCTTGTCAGAACTATGGCTTGCCCAAGGTCATCCAACAGCTGCAAGTGGAGGAGTGGGGAACAATGCTCCCTCTAAGCTGTGGAGTCTTGTGAGCAAAAATTCTACTTTGTGAGCTAGCTCATGTCAACTCAGTTTAGAGGGAACGCTCCACACACTTAACCACTGCACCAAACTGGAGGGGCTCCTTCCTTCCTCCCATGCTGTTTATCACCCCTGCAATCCTACATCATTTTGGCTGTGGAAAACAGTGTGTGTGTGGAGGGGTGTAGGAGCCCCTCTTTTCCAAGCCACTTTCCCAGTCAAACCCTGGACCATCTGTACTCTTTACACGAGTTACCATGGGGATTTGCAGCTGCAGCATGGATGCAGGTCCCCATGGAGAGCTTGTGAGAAAAAAAGTAATGTATAGTCTGAGTCTAACAGCTGAGTTGTTAGGATGCTAAAATAAGAATAATGTATCTGTAAGTGAAAATCGTGAAGGATGAAATAGAGTTTTCTTTCCTGCCTCATTCATACCATGTGGAGGGTGACCCAGATTCTGTCACACCTCTCTCTCTCTCTCTCTCTCTCTCTCTCTCTCTCCCCCTCCAAAATTGGCTTAATTATGCATCCAAGTAGGCTGTCTTCATTACCTGAGATATAAATCACAGCTGATGCATACAATCACAATTAACTTTTTGTATCAGAGTGTGTTTTTCATGAAATCAAATCCTGTCTTTCCTGAAATCCAGCCAGATGGAGTGTTAACAAGCACATGTCTAGATGAATGAAAGGAAGTTTTGATAATCTAAGATGTACTCCAGCAAAGTTGCTAGACATTATGTTCCCAAACTGGAAAAAATAATTGAAGCATTTGTTTTACTGAAAATATGTAAGCTAGAATTGCATTTGTTAAGCAATTTAAAACCTTCTAGATTAAAACCTAAGTGCCACTCCCATTGCCTAGAATGGGATATTAATCACTAAATGAGTGGTTACTCAAACCTATCAGGCACATATGAATATAATGAGTTGGAGCTAGCAGAAAATTTCTCCTGGTACTTTTTCCTTTTCCTTTTCCGTTTTCTTTTTGCCAGTTCTCCCTTCCTGCAGTAGACCTCTGACTTTCCTTGCATGCCTCCAAGAACAGCATTTCAGCAGGGCAGTAGGAGGGGGAAATGGAGAAATTCTGTTCCACCGATGGAAATTCCTTTGGTCAGCAAAGCTTTTGCACAGGATCCAATTCATATGTGGCTTTGCTCAATAATCTTTGTTACCTAAATGAAAGAGGAAATTGTACCCTACTGATTCTCTCACACCTTTCTGGCTTTTGATACTACTCGTCATGGCAAAGCTTTGGTTCCTAGCTGTTGTTTGCAGGATTGTCTTTGAATGCATTCTTATCCGAGAGATCTCAAAAGATGGACTAGATAGTCAATGACCTGTCATTCTCCTCTAGCCCAGAAATTTCTTTGTAGAATCCTGCAGGGTACCATCTTGTTTTTGTTCAACCTATGTATAAGGCCTTTGACATGAGACTGTGTGAAAATACTAGGTTTTATGCCCTCTGCTGGCAGCAATATGGAGTGGAGGGACTCACGGTGAGAACTCAAAGCAGTTTAGTTAAATCTGGGTAAATCTAGGGCTGAGAGAGGACACAGTTGCCAGAAGAATGAAATGGCCAGTGACTCTTCCTCTGAACACATCCCCACTTCTCCATGACCCTACTGAGAGAGGGACAGCACTGGGGAAAACAAAGCAATTGATTTGTGCAGTGACCAGCATGGTACTTTTCAACTGCATTTTTAATTTGGTTGTCAAGATGGGCAGAGACCCATTGTGGGATGACCCTCCCCTGGGGACTGGAAGCAGCCAAGCCAAATGAAAGGGAAACCAGGGAAGACTGAGATGATGGTGATAGTGATTAGCAGCATGTTGGTATTGTGAAATTATACAGTCATATTTTGTTGGGCACAGATAAAAGCATACTGTGTACCAAGAGTAAGAATGAATTGTCTTTTTCATTTATCTGGTCATCAGATGTGACTGGCAAGACCCCAGACTGTCTTGAAAGTGATCCAAGAGGTAGCTTCAAAGCCAAGACTGGTTTTGGAAAAAGAAAAACAAATACTGGCTTTTACTGATCAAAAGATTAATTACTTTGAAGTAGGTGGTTAGTGCAGACTAAATGAGAAGCCACTAAAGCAGCTGAATGGAAACCCAAGAGACATTGCTTGCTTTGAACTGAAAGTGGAGTGTATATTATACAAATGGATGCATTTCTTCTGAGTCAGTTTGAAGGTGGCCCCTTTTAGAATCATGAGGTAGGATGAATGGCCTTTTTATCTGATAGCCATCTAAGTGGCCCCAAGGAAATATCTGTTCAAAAGTTTAGGAGCACTGATGTCAGATTTAATATCTGCAAGACCACAAACTGCATCCAAGGAATTAAGAATACTGCGACACTGGAATAACCAATTCCTCCAAGAATGCTATTGAAAATAACAGCATGTCGTGTAATAAAGGGCATTGTGATGGTATTGCTAAAGTTTGCTTGGCTGAACTTCCCTATGTCTTAAGGTATGGGGCAGGAAGAAGGTTGCTATGCAATACCAATACTACATGCTATGAAATTAGTTTTTTCTACATTATATCCTCACGCTGTATCATGCCTAATACACTATGCTCATTCAAATTTGGGTATTCCTTGTCCTAATACATTGCTCATTAGATGTCTGCTCATATTTATTGTCTCCACCTGGAGAAATCCAGAAGTGACATCAGTCCTCTCTAGATACCAGTTGTAATTTTGGGGGGTCTCCAGATTGGTAAATAGATTTCAGTGAAGACAAAAGTGGGCTGAAAACGAAAGTTACTGGGCTGAAAACGAAAGTACTCGGCTGAAAACGAAAGTTAAAATTGGCTGCAAATCTAGTACTGGAAAGTCCTTAAAGATGCAGCAAATTAAAGGGCATTAAGCGGTTAGAAACAGGCCTCTCTTGGGAATAAGGCCCGTTGTGGAACTAAATACAACAGGCTCTAGAAAGAGGATCTGGGAGAGTGCCCCGGCTTTGGGCACTCAGTGACAATTTGCTGTGGCAATCTCAGCAGGGTATAATGACCGAGTCCACCATTTTCTCCAGAGGAACTGATCTTTGCTACCTGAAGAGCAGTAGTAATTTTGAGTGATCTCCAGCCCACCCCCAAGATTGGTAACAGTGGCTCCCCAGGAGGGCGTGGCTGGTTTGGAGGGTGAAGTCTATGGCATTGTACCTGTCTGAGGTCCCACCCCTCCTCAACACTCACCCTCTCTAGGTTTGACCCTTCAGATCTCCAGGAATTTCCCAACCCTATCTCCCTCCCAGCCAACCATCAACCTACCTTTAGTTTTCCATCTCCTCCCCCCTCCCTCCTAGAGAGCAGTTGTAATTTTGAGTGATCTCCAGCCCCCACCTGGAGATTGGCAACAATGGTTCCCCATCAGGGAATGGCTGGATTGGAGCGTGGGGTCTATGGCATCGTACCTGTCTGAGGTGCCACCCCTCCTCAAACCTCACCCACTCCAGGCTCCATCCCTCAAATCTCCAGGAATTGCCCACCTGGAGTTGGCAACCTGATCAGGACTGGGCCCAATGAGTTTTCTCCCAAAGGCCAACATAGGTGTGGAAAGGGCCTTTTACAGACAGAGTACAGGTGCCAACTTTGATTAGGGAAATACCTGGAGATTTGGGGGGGTGGATCCTGTGGAGGGCAGCATTTGGGGTGTGTGTGGAAGGACTCAGCAGGGTATAATGCCATAGAGTCTACCCTCCAAAGCAGCCATTTTCTTCCGGGGAACTGATCTCTGTCATCTGGAGGTCAATTTTAACAGTGGGAGATCTCCAGGTCCCACCTGGAGATTGGCAGACCTAGGGGAAAGTCAGCCACTCAGTGGGGAGTTGAAGAAAATGGTTTGATGGTCGCTGGCACACCTCGTTAGCCAGCCAGCCAGCCAGCCATGCTGAAGCTAAGCAGGAGAGAGAGCCTTTTTCCATTTATTCTGACAGGAAAGTGGCCGTTGGGGAGGGGGTTACGGGCGGGGGAGGAGGTTATGCTGAAAGTCCTTTGTTTTTTTTACTCACAGAACCAAGCTTGGTTGCCGACCAACAGCCACTGAGGAGACAGTCCCTCACAGGAGTCAAGAGAACTGTCTTCCTCAGGAGAGAGAGCTGTCTGCCAGGGGGAGTGGGTGGGGAAGAGGAGCAGACCCAGCACCCGGCCAATGGCATGCAAGTACTCTTGAGTGGCGGCTGATGGGCCAATGGCTGAGGGAGGGCATTTTACAACCAATGGGAGCGCATGGAATCTTATGAAACCAAAAGATAATTATTATAAGGAGAGAGATATATAAAAGCCCAGTGTATTGGCACTTTCCAGTTCTCCCATTGGCTGTGCTGTGCACTCCATCAGCCATTGGCCCGTCAGCTGCCACTCAAGAGTACTCACATGCCATTGGCTGGGGGCTGGTTCTGCTCCTCTCATCTGCCCATTGCCATTCCCTATCTGAATAAACTGCAAAAACTGCTGTATGGATCACCTTCCCCTCAGTGGCTATTGCTAGGCAATCAGGCTTGGTCCTGTCAGTAAAAAGGCAAAGGAAGGAGGCCCTTTGCAGGCCTGCTTTGGCCTTTGTGGGAAACTCATTGGGGCAAGTCCTAGAGTTGCCAGCTCCAGGTTGGGAAATTCCTGGATATTTTGTGGTGGAGTCTAGGGCATCCAGAGTTTGGGGAGGGTAGAGCCCTCAGCTGAATAGAATGTCATAGAGTCCACCCTCCAAAGCAGTTATTTTGTCTAGGGGGAGATCTAGGTTCTTGCTGTGGAAGCTGAGTGGATGATTTCAGACCAGCCACAGATTTTCAGTCTAGCCTACCTCACAACATTGTTGCGAAGATCAAAAGGGGGAAAGGAGAATGATGCAAGCTGCTTTGGTCCCCACTGTGGAGAAAGACTGTACTATTCCTCCTGGGAACTGTTGCTGCCAATCTCCAGGTGAGGGCTGAAGATCACTCAGAATTACAACTGCTCTCCAAAAGGCAGAGATCAGTTCCCCTGAAGAAAATGGTGGATTCTGTGTCATTATAACTTGCTGAGGTGGCTCTCCTATGACAGCCAATGTGATGTAGCAGTTAGCACTTCAGAGCAGGGTCTGCCAGACCCAGGTTCTTGCTGTGGAAGCTGATTGAGTGATTTCAGACCACTCATAGACTTTCAGCCTAACCTACCCCACAGGGTTGTTGTGCAGATAGAAAAGGGGAGAGGAGAATGATGTGAGCTACTTTGGTCCCCACTGTGGAGAAAGAATGTACTTTTCCTAGGTAGAGGCTGCGGGGGGGGGGGGGTGGAAACCTGAAGTCAGAGGGGCAGATAACAGTACGTTGATGGTTGGCTGGGAAGAAGATAAGGTTGCCAACTCCAGGTTGAGAAATTCCTGGAGATTTGAGGGGTGGAGCCTGGAGACAGTGGGGTTTGAGGAGGGGTGGGACCTCAGACAGGTACAATGCCATAGACTCCAGCCTCCAAACCAGGCATTTCCTCCTGGGGGACTATTGCTGCCAATCCCCAGGTGAGGGCTGGAGATCACTCAGAATTAAAACAGCTCTTCAGATGGCAGAGATCAGTTCCCCTGGAGCAAATGGTGGACTCTGTGTCATTATACCCTACTGTGGTCACCAGAGCAAATTGACACTGAGTGTCCAAGGCTGGGGCACCTGCCCAGAGCCTCTTTCTAGAGCTCATTGTATTTATTTCCACAACGGGACTTATTCCTAGTATAAAAATAACCCTCATCTAACAACTAGCCTAAAAAGGAAAATCATTTAATCACATCCAAGGAAAACTGGCCAGTTAGCAGCCCTTAAAGCAGGCTAGAGTGGGTTTGCTGGATTATTTTCAAAATACAGCCCACCACAAATGAAAAGTAGTATATTCTCACTGAAATTTTAAGGGCAACAATGGCATTCTTAAAAACAAAACAAAAAAACACTCAGACATCAGTGGTATCGTTTAGGAATTCTTTGCTATTCTGACATTTAAATGTGAATAATTTGCTTTCCATTGCCCTCTAAGCTTCCTTGCCCTGTAAGAAATGAAGACAGATGTTTGTAACAAGGATTCAGTGCTAAAGCCGAAAGGTTTTTCTCTCCTTATGGCTAAATTTAGTAATGAGAATATGATGGAGCAGGTTCCAAGTTTCTGTCTCCTTTATCCTCTAGGAAACTGCTGCCTAACTTAAAACTGTGTCAAACATTCAATATTAATTGCTCTAATCAAATGGATTTTCTGCTTCAAGGAAGGTGGATCTGAGCCAAATTTACTTGGGACTTCATATGATGGCACCAGACATTTATATTTCATTCCAATGGTTATTCTGAGATATATCTAATTCTGTACCATCTTCAAACTTAATATGATTTCCTTCATGCTCTGATACCTCAGGCTGCAGTCCTAAGGACACTGAGAGTAAGTCCCAGTCACTAATCCATCTGAATAGACCTATTCAGGGTTGCCAGCTCCGAGCTGGAAAATACCTGGATTTAAAAAAATATATATTTTATTTATATAACAACAATTTACAGTAGCACGTACTATTAGGAAACCACAACAATAACAACATAATTACAAACACAAAAAAACACAAGAGCAACCAATCAACTATTCAATATATAGCTATAACCTTCAAATTATCAGGAGGTGCCTTTTTAAGCTTGCTATGTCTTTCTATAGATTCAAGCAAAGGAATTAGAGCGATGTTCCAAATAATCTGAATGAAACCCCGGATTCTCTGCCAAGGAAATAACATCTCTGATATTTTGTCCATGACCAGGTCTTCCCATAACTTATTAAACCACATATTCAATGAGGGTTGTATACTATTTTTTTCAATGCCTAGCCACTAAAATCTTAGCTGCCACCAACATATAAGAGATAAGATCTTTTAGGGGTGGAACCTAAGGAGGGTGGGGTTTGGGGAGGAGAAAGAATTAAATGGGGTATAATACCATAAAACCTACCTCCCAATGCAGCCATTTTTTCCAGGTGAACTGATATCTATTGCCTGGAGATCAATTGTAATAGCGAGAGATCTCCAGCCATTGCCTGGAGGCTGGCAACCCTATTAGGACTGCTCCCCTAGTCACTAGCATCCGAGTGCCTCCTAAGCAGCCACACTGAATTCACTGGGGCTTATTTCCAAGTCAATGTGCTCAAAGCATCACAGGCTTAAAGAAGTAGTCATACCTGGAAGATAGGCAATTTGCTTCTCTTCAGTTGTCAGGGGGCAGGGTAGCTGGCATGAATCCAGCATGGATCAGTAGTGAATGAATGTACATTTGTTGAATGTACCTAACAATAGAATGCGGCCACACAAGCATATGTGTAGCATTGCCATGGCAGCAGGGCAAACACTCACTAATGGAAAGGAATGCTGACAGCCATTCAAGAATTAGGCTGAACACATTCAGTTCTTTCTCTCAGGCTCGAAACTGAAATAAAAATGAAAGTGAAGGCACAAAAGGAACAACCATTGATTTCATTGGAGTAAGCCTCGCTAAACAGGAAACGAATTCTGATCCAGTTAAATACATTATTACCATACAAGTTTGTTTTGAATTGCCTCTGTTTTGCACTGTTCTTCCTTCCTAGTTTACTTACTAGCCATGCTGGCAGGTATGAAATCTTCCTCTAGCAGTCAGTCTGGGCCAATTGATCTCAGCTGCTGAAGTGCAGGACTAGGGGGACAAAATTCTGGCAGATCACCCAGAGGGTCCATAGAGTTTAGGGTTGCCAACTCTGGTTTGGGAAATACCAGGAGAATTTGGGGGTGAAGCCTGAGGAGGGCGGGGTTCGGAGAGGGGAGGGACTTCAGTGGGGTATAATGCCATAGAGTCCACCTTCCAAAGTGGCTGTTTTCTCCAGGTGAACTGATCTCTGGCTGCTATCACACACACAAAATAATCCACTTTCAGTCCACTTTCCAACTGGATTTTGCCAGTTCACACAGTAAAATTCAGTTGCCAAGTACACTGAAAGTGGATTGAAGGTGGATTATTTAGTGTGTATGATCACAGCCTCTGTCACCTGGAGATCAATTATAATCCCAGGAGGTCCCTAGTTACCACCTGGAGGTTGGCAACCCTAATAGTTGGACAACTCATGTGATTTGTTTCCATCATGTGATGTTTTGGCTGGGTCTGGGTGATGTAGGAAGGGCCCAAAGGGAGTCTGGGGGTCTATGGCGGTTCTTGAATGACAGCCTTATAGTTAAGGCCATAATCACAGTGCTGTCATAAACCGAACTAACTAGAGACATAGTTAATGAAGTTGTGGCCTCTTATTCACCCCTCTATCCTTTGAATCCATTGTTTTGTCTCACTCCTACTGCACCTACAGTGCACCAACTGGTCCCTCTAGCTGTCCCTTCTAATATCAGTTTGATCTGTAGCACATGCCAGTTGATATTTACCTGCATGCCATGAAAAGCTTCCACTGCTCATTTACACACATTAAGCCTCTGTTAAAGGAGCAGGTCATTCTTCTCCTGACCAGATGGCAACCCTCCCTAATTTAGTCCCCCAGTCATGGTTGCTGGCAACCAGCAAGGGCCCTTGGAAAAAGATTCACCCTGGATCACTGCCTGCACATTTAAAAGAAAGACACAACTGTCAGTACTAAACTAACTAGACCATGAGGAAGGAGGGAGGAAAACCCACTCTACAAACTATAATTGGTCTCTTTAACCCTTCAGTTAACTGCAGTTCATGCTGCAGGAGAGTACAAACTATGATTTGTGGTCAAGCTAAGGGTTTGAAACAAGCGATTATGCACTCTCCCCGCTCAAAGGGGAACAAGCAAAGTTAGTAAAAATAACTAAGGACAGTTTTTATTTGTTTTGATTCCACTTTTCTCCCTCTTGGGGGCTCCAAAGCAATTTATCACATCATTCTCTCCTTTTGTATCTTATCCTCACAGCAACACCCTCATGAGGTAGGTTAAGGTGATAGGCCCAAGGTTACCAGGTGAGCTTCCATGGTAGAGTCGGGATCTGAACCCAGCTGAACCAGGTCCTAGTCTGATACTCTACTGTATAGGCCACACCAGCTTCTTCACATAACGTGAAAGGCTGAGATGATGGCTGAACTTCAGGGCAAACTTTCTCCAAACTTCCCCCAGATTATACCAGTGTGGTGATGTTTATTTAATAAAGGAGAGCTTCCTTTCTTCTAGTTCTTCATCCATTTATCTTTTTTCAAAGTAAGTAAATGCACTACTTAACCTAATGACGCTCTGATATTCTAATTTCCTGGGATTCAAAATTGTTCCTCCCTTATTCTATGTGCCCGCTCTTCAGTCAAGGGTTATTACCGATTTATTTAAAGCTCCGTTCATGTCTAGAAAAAGCCCTGATTATATAAGAGCAAGAAGTGTTAATCTTCTGTTAAAATTTGCTTTGCACCTCCCTGCAGGGTGGTCTGTAGCAGTTCTGAGCTTAGACCACGAAAGCTGTGCTCATGTGTCTCTTCCTCTGTTAAGGCTATTTACTTGTTTTTTAAAAACACCCTGTTCATTTATTAGTAACTGATGTTTGACCGTTTCTTTAATGCAAGCCTCCAGCTTTCTTTGGCAAGCTGGTTTGCATAATGTGTTATTATGTCTAAATGGAAAACTAAATGTCTCCATGTGGTCTTTAAATGACAAGTGCTTGTCAGCTTCATGCAATATTCAGAAGTAATGGATCCAAATCACAACAGCTCGGCACAGAGATGTTAAAAAACTTGTTGTGTATCCTTCCTTGACAAATTTACACTTTGGTGTGGAATTGTCAATTAGAGTTTTCATGTGTTAAACACTTCAGTTCAACTGTGAACAAATTTAGTGTAGCTTTTATTCTACCATGCTTAGAGAAATTACTATTCACACAACAGAGGGTTCCCACACACACACACACACTCCCTTTCAAACAATGCAGCTCAGGGAATAATCTTCAGATGACCTTGCCAAGATATACTCGAGAACTCTGGCATTAATTATTCTGGGAAACACAAATGCCTCGTGACAAAAGTTCTAAGAGCTCTGAGAAAATCAGTTACTGAGTTTCCATTTTAAATTGAGTTGACTTTCATTGTTAGTGTATTGTTTGGACCCTTTTTCTGAAAGGTGGAAATTCAAGACAGTTTTCACAGTAAGCATTCATGTAGACATTCATATGAAGGGAGGGATCATGCTCAAGCCCACTGGTCCTGACAACCTCCATGTCTTTCTTTAATTGTTTTATTTGCACTGGGCCAACTAGTCCCCATGATCCATGCCCCTCATTTTTATGGAGCAAGGTGTTTAATCTCTTAATCAACTAGTCCCCAACCTTATTAATGGTCCCATCACAGCACAGCTGTTGCCGTGAAGGTACCGTAATCCAAAGCATAGCCTTTTTGGTGATCAAAGGAGATCACTACCTTTCCTCCCTACTTTTAGAAAAACTCACTGGATCCAACCCAAAGTATAGGTTGAACAGATACTATGAGAAAGCTGAATCCAATATACCAGACATAAGAAATTTACAGGAAATTCAGACATGCATGAAACCTATCCTTTCCAGCTCTTCTCACATACACCCAGGCCTCTTGACTGAATACTAAACTATGCAGGCACAGCAGCATTTGTGGAAGGGAACTTCCTGATCTCTTTTTGCCTACTGCTACTTCAGCCTTCTGCAACCCCCTGAAATTCTGGTCTGGAGGTTGTTTGAGACCTGGGACCCCTGAGGTTTTGTGAAAGTCTCCAGTGGGAGTTATGAACCTAGTTCCACAAGGAGAAAAAGAGATTAGGATCTATTCTATGCCATTATTTTTTAATTTGTCTGAAAGATAAGTGGGGCTGAGAGAGTTCTGAGAGAACTGTGACTGGTCCAAGGTCACCCAGCAGGCTTCACGTGAAGAAGCGGGGAATCAAATGTAGTTCTCCAATCCACTGCTCTTAACCATTACACTACTCTGGCTAAAAGCTTCTAGCTGGCTATATAAGCTAGGATGGGGAGAGATTGCAAATAGCACATGTTGCTCTCATGATGTTTAGAAAGAGAAGCATGAAGAGAAGGAGTTAGCCAGAAGGAAGTAATCCCTGGGGTAGTTGTTTACCCAAGGAAAGGGACAGCCACACACCTGACAAAAGAAAGGATACAGGAACAGTCCTGTCTGGCCTAGCTCTAGTGCCCCCCCTCCCCTGAAACCCTAGTGTACCTCTGTATCTGAGGATGTATTCAGAATGAATAATTCAACTAGCTGAAGTAAATTCTATAATTATTTTTAATGAAATAATGTTAGAAGCTGAAGACTTTATATATCATAATGGCAAGTAAATTTTGTGCTCCAAGTGGCTGTTAAATAGCTTCACAGGCTGCACACACTGTTCAAATAATGTGCAGGGCCATTGCCTGCATTTTGTATATTTCTGAATGTGAGTATTTATTTTGTTTTGAGTTTTTTTGTGATTTTTTAAAGAAGACATTGTCTGATACATGTGCAGTGACTTATATGTGCAACTCCCCATGCATCAAAATGAGAATAAGCCTCCTGTTGGGTGAAACCTGCAGAAATGGAAGGCTTCCCACGGCAGCTTTCAGTAATCTACCCTTGCCAAAAGAATAGATTTAATTATATGAAGAGATGGCAATCAGACTTGATCTCAAGGTAAAAGAAAAGTGGCTAGCAATGTGGAATTAAAAACACACACTATTAATTTTTGTTTTTCTTCTCTGGTAGACAAAGGGATTTAAAGAAAAGGGGAGAGAGAAGAGGGCCTCTTCTTACGGTACCTTATTGGAGGGTCTTATCATCGTACCTGTGGAATTCAGCAAAGCATTTTGTATCCTAAGAAGGTGTGTGGAGTTTGAAAAGCCTACAACGTCCAGTTGTATTATATGGGAGCCGAACCCTCCAGCCAACTTTGTAGGGGGCAATTATGCCACATTACTGCATGAATTGCACACTGTGATTAAGCTGATGGGACATACTCAGCATCAGCCCTTGCTTTGAAAGGGGTCCTGATTACCATTTGTGCTCTACATTTTAATAATCAGAAATCATTATACAGAATTCCAGAATCAGTTGGAGGAACTATCCCCTAAGGCTGTGCACAACTAAAAAAACTCCTTTAAAAAATCAACTTGTAAATAAATACTCCTTTCATTGGTAGGTTGCTAATGCTTTGTCAGGTATTTAAGCTGCAACTCTAGGGATACTTTCCTGGGAGTAAACCCATTGGTTTAGGATTGCTCTCTTAGTGCACCAACAGCCTTACACTGGGTTACCCATCATGCTAGGGAGCCAGTCAGTTATAGTGGGTAAGAGCAGCAGACTCTAATCTGGAGAACGGGGTTCAGTTCCCCACTTCTCCACATGAAGCCAGCTGGGTGACCTTGGGCCAGTCGCAGTTCTTTCAGAGCTTTCTCAACCCCTAAAAACAAGTTTGGCTCACCACTAGCACAACACAAAGAGCTAAGTTTCTGTCGTGGGGAGGGGAAGAGAAAGGAGATTGTAAGCCACTCTGAGACTCCTTTGGGTAGTGAAGGGTGGGGTATAAATCCAATCTCTTCCTCCTCCTCCTCTTCTTCATCTTTTTCTTCTTCTACTACTTGTGGCTGCCAGACAATCTTAGGATCTCCTGGCTATTCTACACGTAATGCCGTGATAATTATTAATTACCCACCATGCTTCAGAATCAACAGCATAGTGGTACAGAGATAATTCTGCATTGTCCCATGAACAAATTTGGTGGTTCTATGAAGTCTGCACACTGGTGTGTGCATTACATTTGCTACAGAGATGCTAATGCAAATAGCTTCCCTGTGACAAGTTAACCCTGGCCGTAACATTGTACAACAACCTACTAGATAGACGTGTCATCTCAATGCTCCCAGTCCATATTCCTGGTAGCTGGTGCCATAATGTGACAGCAGAGCTGCACAAGGTACGGTCCATATATTATGGCCAACATTTGTTTGTTTTTATGCCAGCCTTCCCCCAAGAAGCTCAGGCTGGCATACACAGTTTCCCTGGTATCCATTTTATCTTTACAACAACCCTGATGAGCTTCATGATGTGCTAGGATATGAACCTGGATCTCCTTAGATCTAGTCCAACACACTAACTTCTACTCCACACAGGTTCTCAGCAGAAGGATCATTCATCATGAGAAGCCGTTTTCAATGGGATGATCTGTCTATACCTTATAATATCATGTACGCATTCTCTCTGTCTGTATAGCTTAGTATTTCCATTGAGTGGACAAAATACATACTCTGTAGGTGTGCACCTGCTGGAAGGTCTAGTGTGGAGTAGATGTATTGCCTCACTTACTGTTCTTGGTCTTCTGTTTTATTCTATCGGGAAAAGGCCAGCTTTTCCAGGCATTTTTCACTGTCTACTTTGCAAGATATCTAGTACATATAGTTTTGTTTACCTCAATCCCTTTCTTACATGATTAGTTAACTATATATTCATAACAGCTCTCCTAGAAATGTAAACTACTTCATAGGTGCAAAGATCCATGTGAGAGTTCCTAAATGATTCAAAGTACATCCTAGGCAGTCAGAATATAGCAAAATGCCTTCTGGTGATATCGTAGGGTTTGTTCTTCTCATAAACTACTAAAGTGATGCTTTCTGACATATTTTGACACCTGGCTCTTCAAATGATTTGCCTCTAACTATTATATTGATGTCTTAACCAATATTATAACAGTATGTTTGCCGCTGACTGTTGAATACCTCCTTTACACAATCATACAGAGAAAGAGAGAGAGAGAGAGAGCGCTCATCTATTCTTTGTTGTTTTTTGAAGCAATCTAACCACTCTTTACCCTGAAATAATCCTAGTTTAAGTAAATAGCACTATTGTTGTGTATGCAGGTTGCAATCAAGAGGGCCATAGATGTAAGGGGGAAAACTATTGTATGTGTAGCTCCTTGTGGAAATGCACAATGAGTGATGTGGAGTAAAACTTGTACTGATTTTTCCCCATTTTTTATACAGCTTGTTCTGTTAAAAAAATCAGATATTTCATGATTCAGATTGTAAGTATTCATTACATTTGGTTTTGGTTTCCGTTGGTACCTGTTGTAACTTTCTCCCCTCCTCTCCCAATTCATTATGATGAAAAAGTTCTCAACAACTGTACTCAAGGGATCCTTCTTGCAAAATCTGAAACAGATCAAAAAGTCTCTTACCCACTTTTCAGGGAACACAAGCAAAATGTTTGCCTCTGTCCCCAGAAGATATGCTTCCACCCATGGGGTGGTTCTGACAGAAAAACAGATGCAATATTTGAACAGAGCAGTGAATCACTAATCAACAGTGGACACACTGCTGATCATATAGAATCAGGAAGGGCTTCTCCATGCCACTAAAACACTGCAATGTTTGGTGGAAATGGCTATGGTAAAAATCCAATCTGGCAGGAACATCTACTGAGTCTGGTAATTCTTGCCATTCCTGCTTCCACCTTATGCAACTGTTAAAAGAGCATATGGGACAGGTGCCATGTTACAACTGACCTTTCCAAAGATTACTATTTGTCACTGATTTTTCCTACATGAGGGGGAATATTTCATATATTAAAGCAAAAAGGCGTTTCAGTTCAGATTTCTGTTAGTTAAGTATTGTGAAAACTCCAAATGAGGAGTTCAGGTCTCCAGCTTTCACTAGCTCCCAACAAAGATAAGATTCTTTTACTGCCACCACCACCACCACCACCACCACCAGCAGCACAATAATATTGCAGAGGTATACCTGCCTTTCAGCTTTCAGCTTCAAAGGTCGCATAGTCCAAGCGATAGTATTCCCAGTAGTAATGTATGGTGGCAAGAGTTGGACCAAAAGGAAGCCCAAGAGCTGAAGAATAGATGCGTTCGAATTATGGTGCTGGAGAAGACACTTGAGAGTTCCTTGAACTGCAACGAGATCAAATCAGTCGATCCTAAAGGAAATCAAACCTGACTGTTCCCTGTAAGGACATATACTGAAGCTGAAGCTCAAATACTTTGGCCACCAAATGAGAAGGGAGCACTCACTGGAGAAGACCCTGATGAAGGAAAGATTGAAGGTCAAAGAAGACGGTGACGGCAAAGGATGAGATGGTTAGACAGTGTTACTGATGCAATGAACATGAAATTGAGCAAACTCCAGAGGATGGGGGAAGACAGGAGGGCCTGACGTGATGTGATCCATGCGGTCGTAATGTGGTCCATGGGGTTGTGAAGAATCGGACTCGACTGTGCTACTGAACAACAACAATAATCTTTCCTAGACAATAATCTTCCTATTGTCTAATTCTAGACAATAATCTTTCTCTTTTTAGCTCTTAAAAGTCTTTTTTTTTCCAAATGAGAGCCCCAAACCAATTAGAATAATTCAAACCCATATAGGAGTTTCACCAGCTTGGTAAGCATGGGCCAACTTAGTAAGCATGGGCCAAGTTGTTTGAGTTTTTAGGTATGTCCACATGATGATGGTAATGATTAATATCAAGAACACCCTACCCATATCTATTTGCATGATGCCTACTCTTTTTTCTGCTATTTTTTATATGTGCATGTGTGGATGGGTGGGTGTGCACATGTGTCATGGCAACCTCTGGTGACCAACCTCTACTGGAGACCTGGAGGATATTCAGACAGGTGGCTGAATAAAGCCTGCCCCCACCTCCTGCTTCTGGTATTTCAAGGAGGTCTCGCATCCAAGTACTTGCCAGAGTCAACCCTGCTTAGCTTCTAAGATATGACAAGATCAGGCTTGCCTGGGCTATCCAAGTCAGGGGTCATGATGCCTACTCTTAATAACATTTCTGCATCAGATTATAACAGCGTTGGTTTGCCAGACATTTGATGGTCAGTTTTGCTGATCTCTGTTGTTGTGCCTATGTTGGTTGCTCTGGCTATCTTTATGTTTATTTAATATTGTTTGACCTCTGACTACTGTTTCAACCTGCTGGTGGTTGTCTTTCTTTTTCATCTAGTATTGATTGTTGTATATATAGGCTTGGAGCCTATGCGGTGCATGTGGAACTGTGTTCCATATCTGGCAACTTTCCTGCCTCCCCTCTCCTGCTGCAGTCCTTTATGCCCTCCCAGTATTGTGCCCCCATGGGTCAGTGGACCCCTAGGAACATCATGGAGGTCAAAGTAGGGGTCTCAGTGAGAGGGAGGAAATGGCAAGATGTGCTCACTGTGAATAGAAAGGGAATTTAGAATCTAAGCCACTGTATTTTATGCTTTATTTTTTAAATCTGTCATGAGCTGCCTTGAAAACTCTGGTTAGAAGGATATAAATATCTTAAATAAATTTCTCCACATGAACATTCACATTTCTCCACACGATCATTAGAGTGAACAAGCCTGAAAATATGTGTTCAGAGGCCCCTTAGTTAAACACCGAGGGAAGTCTTTTTCAGATTTAAATTATTGTTTATAAACTGGGAATTATCTTATTACCTAACTTGGTGTTCTCAATTGTGAAAGAAAACTAATTAATTTGGGTCCAAGATGATTTGAAAATGGTTCTGTCATAAAGTTCTGCAGAAAAAATCAGCGTAGAATGTCAGTGAACAACGTACCAGGTCTTTGACTACGAAGAAGGTAGGTCAGAGCTAGAAAATGTAGGGTTTCTTATGAAAACAGGATGCTTTTGTGTAACCTGGATTCTGAGGTCAAAAGCATTGTGTGCTGCAATGCAGAACCCCTATGTTTACTCATAGATTCCTAACAGCCAATGATTTTCATACTCTACCTGAAGGAACCCATTCCAGTTTGAATTGTCTGTTCAGGAGTGGCTGTGTTTCTACCATGTGCATGGAATTGAATTCTACGGCATGTAGTTGGGTGTACCCTCTGTTCACCTTGCATGAAAATGTATCTTGGAGTACAGACAAGAAGTCCCAGCATGAAAAATGTGTGGGGGTTTTTATTCCTTTTGTTATACGTTTCTCTCTCGTTTGATAAATGTGACCTGAGACTTTCTGATGATGGAAATTCCAGTGTATATACTGTCTTCATTGTATAAGAAATCCCAAATCAATGCCAACATGTGTGTGTAGGCCTGTGTATATATACATATGCTGCACTGAACCAGTGCAATTTGAAATAAATGAATTAGGCTTTATTTTTTAATAAGGTAAGGCATGCAATTATGTGATAACTAATTTGTGTGCATAATTAACATGATTGTACGTGCAGATCAGGTAATTATGCATGCAAATAATTGTAATTAACTGTTTTATGGGTAATTATTCAATTATTCAATTTCCACACACAATCACAGTTAATGAGTGCAGAAATTAAGAATGCAATTGTGTGTACAAGTTCAGTGCACACTTGTATGTTTAATAATCAGGCTCTCTTAGGAGACTTTACTAATTTTTCCTGCATGACATGGGAAATCTTTGGTTATACTCTATTACAGCTTGCTACTAGAAATGCCACATCTGTAATGTTGAACTATTATAAAAGGTTTGGTAGATTTATTGTATTCATAGTGTTTATAATTTTACTTCCTATGTTTCTTTTCTTTAGTCATGTGGCAGTTTGTTGTCACATTGAATTCCAGAGGATAACTCTGTGGACTGGGTGATAAACTTGCAAATAGTAAAATAAAATCAAGGAAAGCCCAGACATAAAGTTCACATAGTGGGCAGCATTGCATAAACGGCTTTCCATGGGGACCATATGACTGTAAGATGTGGCCTGGTATGATGTCTATAGACCCACCTGATTTTAAACATTATTCTATTAAAGTATTAAAAAGAGAAATATGATGAAATAAGAACACACCTGGATATACTTTTGCCATTCACAGGTGGTAGTAATCTAAGCTCTCCTGCACTGGCTGATGTGCATAGATACGCTTGCCCCTGCAGGCCTACCAGTTGCTACATGCGTCATGTGGTTGTCCACAACTACCACTGCACTGGGGCTCAAATATTTAAGATAGTGTTCTATCTTTTGGAACCCACTGACTTCTGCTCACAGTATACACTCATTCAAATTGGAATTCAAACCTGCAGTAAAAGCTAATTTTAAATGTGTACAATTGAATTGACTTTCCACCCAGTAATGTGAGTACTGGATTTGAAACAGAGAGACCAATTGCTAAATAGCAACCATAAAATGTTGTGTGCCATTTCCCACCCAATTTTTGCTGAATTCATGGAGTTTACAGCTCCTTTGTACATAGTGGTATGTCCTCTCTCGAAAAAACCATCCTTGGATCCAGCTGAATTGCCTAATTATCAGCTGGTCTCCAATTTGCCCTATATGGGCAAATTAATTGAGAGGGCAGTGACAGTTCAGTTGCAGGGGTTTTTGGCTGACACCTCCACATTATATCCCTTCCAGTCCAGCATCCGACCAGGCCATGGGATGGAGACGGCACTGGTCGCCCTCACAGATGACCTTTGGAGGCATCTGGATTGGGGCAGTTTAGCAGCGTTATTATTACGGTCATAGACCAATAATCAATACAATAGGAGGCAAATAAATAACTGGTAAAAGAACAGTAAGATTATAAAATATAATAACATTTAAGATTATAAAGATTATAAAATAGGAATTTAAAAAGTTTAAAATACAGAAATGGTAAAACTAATATTAAGATCAAAAATTAAAATCTAGGCCTATCTGTACTTTATTTCTTTCCTGGCTCTGTATGCCAACCAACCAAATTTGGCAACCATCCTAGTCAGCTTTTGATTATCACCTGCCAGCATAATTGACAAAAGTATCCTTCTATTGCGACCTGGGTAGGAATTAACAATAGGCTTAATCAAAACTTCCCTAATGTTATGCTATATACTACAATCAAAAATTACATGTTCCAATGTTTCATCAGTTCCCATCCCACATATACAACTTTTCCTCAGTGATCTAGTAAATCTGGCCTCCAATATAGCTGAGGGTAAAGCGTTATATCTTAGTAGGGTAAAAATTCTTCTATGATTACAGATATCTAAGTATTTGATGTAAGATCTCAAAGTTATCTTATTAAGTATACTTACATCAAATACAGGGCTCCTAATCCTGCTCGCATTCATCTGTCATTCAATATCTGATTTTCTTTGTTTTAGAACTGATCTAGCCTGAGCATATCCCAAAGACAGTATAAACTGATTAGAAAAACCATAACAAGCCAGTTTATCCTCTATCTTTTTCTGCCATAAAGAAACAAAGTTATCTTGCATCATAGTTATGAGTAAGGCCTGTGGGTGAGAAGATCAGTTTTAACCAATAACCACAATCTTGCCTCCACTGTAACCAGGCCAGCCTCTAAATGGATTGCAGCATTTGAAATACTCGTTGGAACTTGAAAAATAGCTCTTAAAAATTTCGATTGCATTCTTCCAAGTAAGGTCAAGTTTGTCTGGAGGGACAGAGGTGCTCCATATAATAATTGGGGTAATATTTTTATAGTAAATAACTTAATGGCAGCTTCTAAGTTACAACCTCCTTTGGACCAAAAGAACTTTTGGATAGCACCAGCACTTTTCTGCGCATTAGCTGACAGGTAATCAGCATGGCCTTTCATGTGACCAGATGACTGAAATACAGCTCCAAGGTATCTATAACAATGAACTTGCTCAATGGGATGAGAGTCAATAAACCAATTAAACACCCTAGGCTTGTTGGCAAAAGCCATTATTTTGGTCTTCGTGTAATTTATCTCCAAGCAGTTTTGACCACAGTATTGCAATAGAGCACACAGAGCTTTCTTAAGACCCTTAGGGGTCCTAGAAAGCAAAACTGCATCATCTGCATAAAGTAATATCGAGATGTGTCTGTCTGCAAGCTTCGGAGGGTGGAATTCAAGTTTGTGCAAAAACTGAACCATGTCATTGATATAAATATTAAATAAAAGTGGTGCCAAAATACATCCTTGTTTTATGCCTCTGTCTGAACTAATCATCTTAGCTAGATGACCTTGTGGATTACATTGTACCCTAATAAAAGTATTTTTATGGAGAGCTCTCAATAGAAACAATAGGCACCTATCTATTGTAGAGGATTTCAACTTTTCCCATAGGGTAGTTCTTGAGACACAATCAAACACAGATTTAAAATCTATAAAAGCAGCATACAAGGAAGTTAAAGAGTTTGAAGAGTGTTTGGAGATTTAAATGGTTCAGTATCACATACTGATCTAAACACGACCATCCCTCTCTAAAGCCTGCTTGCTCCTGTCCCAAAAAACCTTCCTGCTCTATCCAATCTTTTAGCTTCCATTGTAAATGTTTTGAATAGAGTTTACTTATTATGCTTAGCAAACTAATGGGCCTATAATTGGCAGGGTCCTTTCTATTCCCTTTCTTGTAAATAGGCACAATTATTGCCACCCCCCTGTCCTTAGGCATTCTACTTGTTCTATCTATAGTTGTAAATAAGGTAGTAAGAACCGGAACCCAAGGTTCCTCTTAATCAGATCCACCAATATAAGATCAGAACCTGGGGCTTTGTTGGATCTCAATGTCTGTATAAGGTTCTTAATTTCTTGAGGACGCACAGGGGGGGCAAGAAGGTAAAGTATCTATATCCAGATCCTCTGTTGGAGCCTCATCCTGATCTCGATAAAGCTGCTCAAAATAATTTCCCCAAGTTTCAGGGAGAATTGTATTACTGTGCACTGAGGGAGATCTAATAGTACAATTAGAGACCATATTCCAGAATAAATGGGGATTTTTGTCTCTGATTGCTGAGTTTAGTTGCTCCCATGCAAGGGCTATGGCTTCTTTCTTTTTCCATTGTATCAAGGCCTTATTATTATTTTAAAGGTTTTCATATCCCCTAGGGTGTCATTATCTCATTACACCTGTATTTGATGTACATACTATTAAAAGCACTTTTCATAGTTCTATAGTCCTTATCAAACCAAGGCTTTGAATTACTATTGGTTAATCTATTTTGTTTAAAACAGGGCTTACCCATTACCTTTTGTATTTCTTTTATGATTTGGGCGTAGGCATCCAGATGTAAGTCATCATGACCCTCAATTCCCAATTTATCTAAAAACTCATTAAGGGCACCCGAACTCAAAGTTCTATAATTTCTTTCTCTCTCCTTCTATTCCAACGTACCGTATAGTATTCATTTCCTTCCTCGTTACCCTCCAGATGTAAATCCGTGATTTGGAGATCACAGTTCAAAATCACAAATTCCAGAATAATAGGTAAATGATCACTATTTAAATAAGAGGAGACTTCAAATAGTTCAACCAAACTTAACAAGTTTCCTGAGACAATAATATAGTCAATAACACTCCTCCTCTCACCAGAACGATAAGTAAACTCTGCTGGATAATTTGTAGGGTATGAGCCATTTAGAATATGACAATTAATTCCATTTACCATTTGTAAAAACCTGTAACCAGCAGAATTAAACTTTTGATCTTTTGAACATCTCACAAGTGGGGGAGAAGGTACTTGCTCCTCTGGGGAAAAGGTATTGTATATTTTATAGATAAAATAGTTATTCAAACCTATCCTCGCATTAAAATCTCCCCCAACTATCAAATATGCAATTGGATACTCAGTAATTAAATTCCAGATGTACATTTCAAGACCTGCCCAATCTATTTCATACTGAGGAGGATAGTAGACATTAATAATTAAACATATTATCTGAGAGTACATGAACATTAATGCCATGGCCAAATGATTAAAAGAAGCCAGTTGTTTAGCCCTTACATTCATAGTAGTTGAAATTAAAATCCCCAGTCCCCCTTTTGCTCTCCCCCTTTTAGAGGGCAGTGTTTTATACCCATTAAAAACAATGGGATCAGCCCACCAAGTCTCTTTAAGCAAGATTATATCAAACTTCCTTTAAAAATTAACTGTTTCAGCATTCCTCAATCTATTAGCCCATCCCATGACATTCCATGACATTAAAGAGTTAGTCTGTGAGTTGATGTATTCACCAGAGGAAGTTGAATTATATAGTCAATCAGAAGAAATCAAATACAATTGGCCTGTTGGGTCACTAAACACACATCCATTTCTTCTAACTTCTTTATTCTTCAGAGGGTAATTATAGTTATCATGGATATCATGGCTAGATTTTCCAGATGTGTCTTCATCAAAGTCCATCACAGGATCTGGACAAGCAGAATCTCTAATAACAGGAGTATTAGGAGCAGTAAAAAATTGGAGCCTCTCTTTGTTTCCTTGGAGGTTGTTACTTTGATTCCCTAGCAGCAGAAGATTATTCCTCAATGTCTCCAATCTATTAACAATCACAACTTGATCCTCTGTTGGTAAATTTGAATGGGAGTTTATCAAATCATCCTCTAGGGAGTTGTCAAGATTCAGACCTTCATACGTTTGAGCTGCTGAAGGTAAATTCTTCCCTGCAGATTTGACTGCCTTAGCAGCCACTTTAGTTGTTAAGACCTCTTCACCCTGTCTGGAGAAGTCCATCAAATCAGGCTGCAAGGAGTTCTGATTTTGAGCAGCTTTAATCTCCTTAGATTTCGTTCTCAGAAGTGGAACAGGTCTTGATGTATTCAAAAAGGCAGGAACTAGGAAAATCTCTTTGCTTTTAAAACTGCAATCTGTCTCATTATTAATGATGGGACCCTCTCGCTTGCAAATGTGAGTAGGACTCTCTGCACCTGGCCTGGTTGGCTAATAATTTCTAGCTCTATCAAGTCTAATCTAGAAATCCCCTTCCCTAGTAACAAGCTCAGATGTCTTAGCACCTTAGGTTTTGTATTCCATAAAGGTAGCCAGCCTTTGTATCTACAAATTGTCAAACATTTTTTTTTTTGTTGAAAAACCAGCTGGAAATTAGGACTTCCGGCATCCCTTTTGCATGGGAAGGAGGAGACTGAAGGTAAATCTTTACTTCCAGGCACTCTTTGCACATTAGCAGGATTGTGTTGTAGACCTCTAGTACAACTACAGAGCTTTTTCTCTTCAGTTGTCCCACTCATCATCTCAAGTTTCTCAAGTTTCTCATTAATTTCATTTAAGCGCCTTAGAATACATTTAACTGTTATAGCAGTCAAATCCATTAGATTATCCAACTCCCGTTCAGGATCATAACGGCTTTTTTTTGCCTTTTAAAGGGACAGTATTTATTTCTGCTGAAGTTCCTTTCTCTTCCTCTCTTTCTGTCCATTCACTCCTATCTTTATCAGCTAAAATTGCATATTTATTTGAGACAGGAATGTTATAACAAGTCCTTTCAGCAGGAAAGTCATCTATCTTTGTTTATACACTGGAGGGGATGAAATTCCTGCTGCGTCCACATCTCTTGGGTGTTTTCCAGCACCCATTAGGCTTTATTTATAGCAGAAAACTTCAAAAGCCTCCAGCAAACAAGAAAAGAAAGCATTAAGTGAAGAAGGCAAGTCCAGTAGTAACAATATACGATATATCTTGTATATCTTGTATATCCAGCAGGGGGGAGACAGAGAGAAAAACAACATCTAAGAAAGGAACTGCAGGGGGGAAAAAAGTTCACCAACCGTCAGCCAACTTGGTTCCCCTCGGTATTGTTGTTGTTGTTGGACCTGTTGGCGGCATTCAACACGGTCGACCATCAACTACTGATCCATTGCCTCACTGACAGTGGGATTCACGGATCTGCCTTGCAGTGGCTTTCATCATTCCTTCAGGGTCGAGGACAAAGGATGGCCTTGGGGAACAGCTGTCCTGAAGGCACCCGCTAATCTGTGGAGTGCCCCAAGGAGCAGTACTTTCCCTGATGTTATTTAACATCTATATGCGCCCCCGTGCCTAGATTGCCCAGAGGCATGGGCTGGGATGTCACCGATATGCAGATGACACCCAGCTCTATCTGTTGTTGAGCAGCCAGTCTGATCAAGTCCAGAAGATCTGGAGCTGGTGTTGCAAGCTGTGGCTGGTTGGCTTAGCCTTAGACTGAGCTGTTTGAAATTGAATCCAACAAAGACGGAGGTCCTGTGCATCAGTCGGAGCATCCCGAGGGTAGGGATCCCACTCACAACTTTTGATGGGGCACCATTGGTGCCAGTGCCAGAGGTTAGGAGTTTGGGAGTGCTCTTGGATGCCTTCCTTCCTAACAATGGAGACCCAGGTAGCAGCCACTGTGAAGTCAGCCTTTTATCACCTTTGGCTGATTAGGCAGTTGGTTCCCTTCCTCGACTTGGCACCAGTGATCCATGCGATGGTCATCTCAAGATTGAATTACTGCAATGCTCTCTACATGGGGCTGCCCTTGTCCCAAATCTGGAAGCTGCAGCTGGTGCAGAATGCAGCGGCCAGGTTGTTGTTGGGTGTCCCCATGTGGGAGCACCTTCAGCCTATGCTAAAAGCACTGTACTGGCTGCCCATAGCATACCGAATTCACTCCAAGGTGCTGGTTCTCACCATTAAAGCCCTTTATGGTCAGGGGCCTCCCTCGGCAGGGAGAGTGGGATAGAAAATAAATAAATAAATAAATAAATAAATAAATAAAATGGTTATTCCAAATATTTTATTGTTCTGTAAGGTTTCCACTTGTTTTCAGCCTGGCTATTCCAACATTTCTTTGTTCTTATATTATGTTACTAAAGATAATTGTGTGCACATGTATTCTTTAAGAAAGTCCTTTTTTCTTAGGAGCACGGCTGCTTAACTGCTTATCATGCATGCAATGAAAAACTGGATGCATTGACAAAACCCACATTTCCCCCAGGTTAAGGATGCCCTCTGCGATAATAAAAAAGGATCAACCTGGTGATCATATCTGACCTAATGCCCCACCTTTTCCTTATTGCGACAGATTCAGTCAGACAAGTTGTTCCTCAAGACAGACAAGACATGACCTTGTGGAGACTCAAGAGAATTCGGGAGGCACTGGAATTCTAAGTAATTTATCTGGTGTTAACAATATTACTTCAAATGTCTCAGAAATCTCTTTATGGAAGAAAGGACTTTGCACAAGTGTTAGTGGTATTAATCTCAGAAAGCTGATAAAAATGAAGGAGAAAAGAAAGAGTACAGATACTCTTTAAAGAGGAGCACATATAACTTTAAATTCTTTTGCCCCATTTGTGAGCCTGTATGTTTCTTTATGCATGCCTTGCACAAGGCTAAAGTATTTCTTCCTGAACAAACTTTACAGGAATATTACTATGGTTTGCTTTATTGTGATTGTTGTTATTGTTGTTCTGGGTTCCAAGATAAAGTGGAGAGGACTTGACATAGATATGGCAGACATACAAAGGTTTCCTATTCCATGTAATTACCTGGCCTGTTGCTTATGTGTGCACTCATATCATGGAAGAGGGACAAAAATAGAGTTCGGTTATGTCCTTTGGCTATCCCTCAAGTCAAAGGAATCTGTTGTGGTTTGGCTTAAGTCAATGGTGTTTCATTTCATTTTATTTATTTTATTTACTTCTTTTATAGCTTGCCTTTTGTGCTGAGGCTCGAGGGGGATTACAAAATAGGAGGGGAGACCCTCTATCATGCAGCATAAAAATTCCAATAAACAATCTAGAAGGGCTAGGATCACAGACTTGGAAAACAATGCAGAAAAACAAACAAACAAAAAGAAAAACCTGCCTAAGGCATGACATACCATAATGCAGAAAGTGGGTTACAATGCAGAAAGTGGGTTACAAAAGTCAAAGACAAAGAGGTATAATTCAAGCAGCTAATAGGACAACAGAAAGAAGGGAGGGCATGGATGTCTACAGAGGAATCCTGAAGTTACTGATTTTTTTGAAGTGTCATAGGGCAGCTGTGCTGGTCTGCAGTAGAAGAGTTAGGTTCAAGACCAGTATCACCTTAGAGACCAACAAGATTTTTGCAGGTCCCTTTGTCAGATAACAGACAATAGATGCACAACAGTTTAGCGTTGGGTGTACACCAGATTGGTGTAGTGGTTAGGCTTGTGGACTGTAATCTGGGAGAACTAAATTTTATTCCCCACTCCTCCACATGCAGCTGCTGGTGTGACCTTGGGTCAGTTACAAGTTCTTTCAGAGCTGTTCTCAAAAAAGCTCTTTCAGCCCCACCTACCTCACAGTGTGTCTGTTGTGGGGAGGGAGAGGGGAAGGAGATTGTAAACCACTCTAAGACTCCTTCAGGTAGTGAAGGGCCGGGTATAAATCCAACCTCCTCCTCCTCTTCTTGTTCTTGTTCTTCTTCTATACCTTTGACCTAAAGGATCTCCGGAGAGCATAACAGAACTCAATTTTCGTCCCTCTTCCAGGATATGAGTGTACACACATAGGCAACACGTCAGGTCATTACATGAAACATGTCTACTGTATCTACATCAGGTCCTCTCCACCTCACTGATATTTTTAAAAAATGTGCCCTGATGTGGACACACTTCCAAAGAGTCAGTAAGGGATCTAAAGTGATTTCTGAGTGACCGCCCACCACCCTGCCATGTAATTTCTGCAGACCTCTTTGGGCATGGCAAAAACAAGATTCTGTATTGAACTTAATTGCAGTTAGAGATGCTCTTGACACGTGTCTTTCCTGTGCTCAGAACATGAGTTTGGGGCACACCTCACTGAATATTATGCTATTGTTGCAGTACAGCAATCAGTCACCTCCTGGATTGTCTTATCCACGGAAGAAAATCCAGTTGGCTTGTGATGCTCACCTTCTTCACAAAGGTGAATATTACAGTCTGAACTTGTTCTCTGGCTTGGATTGTAGTCTTCAGAGTCCCTAGTCTTAGATGTTATCTTTGGATATTTGATAACGTGTATTTTGTCAGTAGCTTTATGTCATATAGACGCAGTAAGGATCCAGACAATTGGCCCTTACAAATATGGTTGGGTCATTTAAACTTTGTTCCATCTACTTTAGATGTTCACGGGGGGGGGGGAGTTCCTATGTAGTTCAAATAACAACTAAAGACCCCACAATGCAAAAAGCTTTTTAAGCTAAAAATGTTCCTGTTACATTCCTTTTTAAGCAAAAAATGTTCCTGTTGGAGCACGCTCCCTATGAGGAAAGGCTGAAGAGTCAGTTTAGAAACAGACAACTAAAGGGGGACGTGACAGAGATTTATAAAATTATGCATGGCATGGAGAAAGTGGACAAAAGGAAATTTTCCTCTCCCAAAATACTAGAACTCAAAGGTATCCAGTGAAACTGATGGGCATTAGATTCGGGAAAGACAAAAAGAAATACTACTTTACACAGAGAATGATTAAAATGTGGGATTTGCTGCCAGAGGATGTAGTGCTGGCCACAGAAGTAACAGCTTTAACAGAGGATTAGATAGATTCACGGAGCATAAGTCTACGAATGGCTACTAGCCATGGTGACTGAGGGGAACCTCCACATTCAGAGGCATTAAGCCTCTGAATCCCTGAGTTAGGAGACAACATCAGGGGAAAGCCTCAGCCTCTATGCCCTGTTGTTCGCTGTCCAGAGGATGCTGGACTAGATGGACCATTGGCCCAATCCAGCAGGGCTCTTCTTATGTTCTTATTCCCCAAAACCTGTAACAAAGGTTAATAAGAGAAAGATGAAAGAAATCATAGTATGCTTATTTGAAATATTAGGAAATGGTTACACATTTCTTTTGTCAGCTGTTCCTTTGAACTGTATACTGTGAACTACATATTCTGTGTCATATAGCAGTGCTCAGCTGGCTTTGTCTCATTAATTCACATAAATGTATTGATAATTCTATTTTGGAGGTTAAGTTTTTTGAGTGGAACAGCTGGGGAGCAGCATTTCAAGGGGCATTGTGGCCTGCAGCAGAAGGGGGGAGGTGAGAAAGTCATGCTCTGCAGGGGAAATCCTTCAACCTGCAGAAATGATTCAGTGGATTCACCCCAGCAGCACAAGCTGAAGAGACCTTGCATCAGGCACATACAGGCCTCAATGGTACAAAACACTGGGATTCGACACAATAATATTTAGCATATGAGCAGTGTTTCAGAGCATTCAGTGCTTTTCACATAGATTATTTCAGGAATTCTTACCAAAATCTCTATAGTAGGTCTATTATTATTCACATGTTGCTGGGGCTCAGGTTGGCTGCTGAGAGGTGTTTGGCTTTAAATAAGATAAGAACATAATGCCATCTTAAAGCCATCTCTCTCAAAAGACTCAAGGCTGCTAACAACCAAATATGCCAGCTGGCATGGAAAGAAACCATTAAATGAAGCAATAAGGATGCACGAGATAATTAAAAAGAATCAATAAATAATCAATAAAAAGCATATTGACAATGTAAAGATCTTAATCTCTTTCTTTCTGTCTGTCTGTATATATTTCTATGCTGCCTTTCTACCTGATCGGGGTTCCCTGATCATGGACTTTGTGATTTTCAGCTGTTTTGTAAATGTTGCACTATAATGGTTGTTAAACAACAACAACAACAAAACAATTTGTGTAGAGGAGACACTATTAGAAGTTTGTTGTTGTTCAGTCGCACAGTCGAGTCCGACTCTTTGCGACCCCATGGACCAGATTACGCCAGGCCCTCCTGTCTTCCGCTGTCCGCTGAAGTCTGCTCAATTTCATGTTCGTTGCATCGATGACACTGTCTAACCATCTCATCCTTTGCCGTCCCCTTCTTCTTTGACCTTCAATCTTTCCCAGCATCAGGGTCTTCTCCAGTGAATGCTCCCTTCTCATTTGGTGGCCAAAGTATTTGAGCTTCAGCTTCAGGATCTGGCCTTCAAGGGAACAGTCAGGGTTGATTTCTTTTAGGATTGACTGATTTGATCTCCTTGCAGTCCAAGGGACTCTCAAGAGTCTTCTCCAGCACCATAGTTCAAAAGAATCTATTCTTCGGCGCTCAGCCTTCCTTATAGTCCAACTCTCGCAGCCATACATTACTACGGGGAATACCATTGCTTTGACCATGCGGACTTTTGTTGGCAAGGTGATGTCTCTGCTTTTTATCATGCTGTTTAGGTTTGCCATCGCTTTCCTCCCAAGGAGCAGGCGTCTTTTAATTTCATGGCTGCAGTCACCATCTGCAGTGATCTGGGATCCTAGGAACGTGAAGTCTGTCACTACTTCTACGACTTCCCCTTCTATTTGCCAAGGAGTGATGCCATGATCTTAGTTTTTTTGATGTTGAGCTTCAAGCCCACTTTTGTGCTCTCCTCTTTGACCCTGAGCAAGAGGCTCTTTAGGTCCTCTTCACTTTCTGCCATCAGAGTGGTATCGTCTGCATATCTGAGGTTATTGATCTTTTCCCCAGCAATCTTAACTCCAGCTTGTGATTCATCCAGGCCAGCATTTCGCATGATGTACTCTGCATATAAATTAAATAAGCAAGGTGACAATATACATCCTTGTAGTACTCCTTTTCCTATGCTAAACCAATCAGTTGTTCCATATCCGGTTCTAACTGTTGCTTCTTGACCCTTATACAGGTTTCTCAGGAGACAGGTGAGGTGGTCTGGTACTCCCATCTCTTTAAGAACCTGCCATAATTTATTGTGATCCACACAATCAAAGGCTTTAGCATAGTCAATGAAGCAGAAGTAGATGTTTTTCTGGTACTCTCTTGCTTTCTCCATAATCCAGCGAATGTTGGCAATTTGATCTCTAGTTCCTCTACCTCTTCGAAACCCAGCTTGTACTTCTGGCAGTTCTCTATCCACATACTGTTGGAGCCTAGCTTGTAGGATTTTGAGCATGACCTTGCTAGTGTGTGAAATGAGTGCAATTGTGCGATAGTTTGAACATTCTTTGACGTTGCCCTTCTTTGGGATTGGAATATACACTGACCTTTTCCAATCCTGTGGCCACTGTTGTGTTTTCCAAATTTGTTGGCAAATTGAGTGCAGCACTTTAACAGCATCTTCTTTTAAGACTTTGAATAACTCAGCTGGGATACCATCACCTCCACTAGCTTTGTTGTTAGTAATGCTTTCTAAGGCCCATTTAACTTCGCTTTCCAGGATGTCTGGCTCGAGGTCAGTGATTATACCATCGTGGTTGTCAAGGACATCGAGGTCCTTCTTGTATAGTTCTTCTGTGTATTCTTGCCATCTTTTCCTAATCTCTTCTGCTTCTGTTAGGTCCCTACCGTTTTTGTCCTTTATCATGGCCAGCTTTGCATGGAACGTTCCCTTGATTTCTCCAATTTTCTTGAAGAGATCTCTAGTCCTTCCCAATCTATTGTTTTCCTCTATTACTCTGCATTGTTCATTCAGGAAAGCCTCCTTATCTCTCCTTGCTGTTCTCTGGAAATCTGCATTAAATTGGGCAAATCTTTCCTTATCCCCATTGCCTTTAGCTTTCCTTCTTTCCTCTGCTATGTGTAAAGCCTCATCAGACAGCCACTTTGCTTTTTTGCATTTCTTTTTCTTTGGGATGGCGGTGAGTGCTGCCTCCTTTACAATGTCACGGACCTCTGTCCATAGTTCTTCAGGCACTCTGTCTATCAAATCTAGTCCCTTAAACCTATTCTTCACCTCTACTGTATATTTATCGGGGATGTGATCTAGGTCAAATCTGAATGGCCTTGTGGTCTTCCCAACTTTCTTCAATTTAAGTCTGAATTTTGCAATGAGTAGCTCATGATCTGAGCCACAGTCAGCTCCAGGTCTTGTTTTTACTCTATTAGAAGTACCCAGCTTTTATTTGTAAAAAAAGCACAACCCATATATACTACTCTTATTCATTGCCGTTGGAAAGAAAATTCTTTAAATTATCTGATCTTAGAAAAAGAACTTTGCCTTTTGCACTATAAAGATTGGCCTTCTCCTTGTTCCAGGCAACCCATCATGACTCAAGTATAGAGTGGAAATGGTGAAAAAAATAGAACAAACTTTGAGTCCAGTGCACCTAAAAGACAAACAAAGTTCTAGGTATAAGCTTTCAGCAAGTGCATAGCTCTGACCAAAGGAGGCAATTCCTAAGATGCTAGTACACCAGTGGAGGGAGCCTCCCAAGAAGAATGGGACAGAGTAGTTCTGACCTGAATAGCCCAGGCAAGTCAAGGCTCATCAGATCTTGGAAGTTAAGCAGGGTCGACTCTGGCCAGTACTTGGATGAGAGACCTCCTTGCAATACCTGCAGTTGGGAGGACAGGGTTAGGGTTTATTCAGCCACCTCTCTAAATATCCTCCAGGCCCCCAGTAGGGGTCAGTCACCAGAGGTTGCCATAAATTCGAGGTGCACACCCAATCAGCCACCAGAGATCACCATGACTTCCAGGTGACATACACAAAACACATACACATACACAAAAATCAATGGGACAGAGTAAGTTAGGTGAGCATCCCCTAAAATATTCCCAAAGACCAGGCACAGTGAAGATACAACAACTGACAAGGAATGGGTATTAGAAATAGAATCTATACCTAAGTAGAGACAGTAGGCAGGTATGAATGACCACATCAGGGCCTTGAACTGGTTAAAAACAACAACAACAGTTTTAGGTGGTGGTGAAAAATGCAAACACAACACAACCAACTTATGGCAACCCTGCACAGTTTTCAAGGCAAGAGACAAACAGAGGTAGCTTGTTATTGCCTATTGCTGTGTAGCAAGCCTGGATTTCCTTAGTGGTCTGCCATCTAAGTACTAACCAGGGTCAGGGTGAGATAGGGTTGACAAGTACCTATCGTAGTTCAGCAGGGGACACACAGTCCCCAGCCGGAACATTCCTCCGGGCAACACCCATGCCGCACGATGCCATTGCCAGGAAGTGATGCCAGGTGATGCTCTGGCAATGAGGCTGGAAACTTGATGGTACCATCGAGTTTCTAGCCCCATTGCCAGAGCATCACCCAGTGTCACTTCCTGGTGATGGCATCGTGTGCCGCGTCTTTCCTTCCCCCGTGGATGGTCCTGCCAGGACGTATCTGTTCTCCGCCAAATTAAGGTAAGTTCTTGGCAAGCCTGGGGTGAGATGAGGTTAGCCTAGGCCATTCATGTCAGAGCAATTAATAGGTACTGACGTGATTAAAAAAAAATGGGATCAAATAGCAATTCCCATTTCTTACTGGCATTTTATGAACGGGGTGGGGGGGTGGGGAGTGTTTCAGAGAAAATAACAGTCTTTGAAGTTTCATCACAGATCTGGTTTCTCCATTTTATATATGAACCAGAGTACTTTACAATGAATAACATCCTGCTAGGAAAGCCCGGCAAGCAGTATAATTAGCTCATCGGCATGTCAAAGTTTAAATTAGGGGCACGTCAATCTGTTTCATAGTATAGCGGATTCTTTAGGAAAGTTCCCCATTTGGCTTTGGAAACTTGTTATTTTCTTCAGATGATGCAGCTGCAGTGAATGAAGGGGGGGAAGCATTTCAATCTTATTTTGGCTCATAGCACTTCATCCAGGTGCAAATCACTCTTGCTCTCACTAATGTATACTGTGAGTGACTGTTAGCTACCTGTATTAATGTTTCTGGCAATGAAAATAGAGACAAGATTGGAGGGTTGTTTTTCTCTCCCTCTCTCCAGCAGTAGCTTATGATGTTTGGCTGCCAAATAGCATTTTAATGATGGTCAGTATTACAGTGGCAAAGTTTTTGACTTTAAGAACTCATGAATTTTCTTGCTGGGTCAGGCCAAATTCTTTCTAATCCATCATTCTGTTTCCAGTCAATGGATTGCATCCAGGGATCTGCAGATGTAAGGACCACGGATCTTTCCCTCCTTTCTCTCCTCACACCTATTCTTTCCAACTTTGGGACAGTTCATTCTCAGGGTTGTAGTACCTGTGTGAAGTAAGAGGCTACAGTGGGGAAGAAGAAGGGGGTGGAATAGCCCCCTCTTCCCTTTTATTTTCTCTTCCCAGAGCTGTGCTGAGGCAGTTTTATCCCATTTGCCTGTCCTCACTGCAGCCTCCTGACCCACACAGCTATTACCTCATGTGGGTACTGCTATCCAGGAGCAAAATTTACCAGATCAGAAATGACTGCTGGGAGGAGGAGAATGCAAGGAAGACCTACAACCATGATCACCACCTTCTGCTGGTCGATTGCAGGATTCAACCCTCTAATCTAATGTTTGTTCCCAGCATTTGGCATTCCAGGGTTTACTACCTCTTGTTGAGCAATAATCTACTCCCAGAATATCTCATTTGTGGCTATATTCTTTAACAGTACAGCACCATGCACTGACTAAAAACTAAAGAAACTCTGCATTGGATTGCATTGTAAAAGTGCTGGTGTAACAAAATGGCTAGGATTGTGAATGGAGAGCTAGGAATTCCCCTCCCAGAAGAGCTGTAGCACAGTGATTGAACACATGCTTTTTATGTAGAAGATCCTAGGTCCAGCCCCTATAGTTAAGGCAGAAGAAGAAGAGGAGATTGGATTTATACCTTGCCCTTCACTCAGAGTCTTAGAGCGGCTTACAAACTCCTTTCCCTTCCCCTCCCCACAAGAGAAGCCAATGTTGAATCAGGCCAATGGCCCATCCAGTCCAACACTCTGTCACACAGCAGCCAAAATACACCAGGTGCCATCAGGAGGTCCAGCAGTGGGGCCAGGGCACCAGAAGCCCTCCCACTGCTGCCCCCTCCAGCACCAAGAATAGAGTGCATCACCTGCCCCAGACTGAGAGCTCCCATCTATACCCTGTGGCTAATAGCCACTGGTGGACTTCTGCTCCATATGTTTATCTAATTTCCTCTTGAAACTGTCCATGCTTGCAGCTGCCACGACCTCCTGTGGCAGTGAATTCCATATGTTAATCACTCTTTGGGTGAAGAAGTATTTCCTTTTATCTGTTCTAACCCGACTGCTCAGCAATTTCATGGAGTGCCCACGAGTTCTTGTATTGTGAGAAAGGGAGAAAAGTACTTCTTTCTCAACCTGCTCAATCCCATTCATAATCTTATAAACCTCGATCACGTCACCCCTCAGCCGTCATTTCTCCAAGCTAAAGAGCCCCAAGCATTTTAACCTTTCTTCATAGGGAAGGTGTTCCAAACCCAAGCATTTTAACCTTTCTTCATAGGGAAGATGTTCCAACCCTTTTATCATTCTAGTTGCCCTTCTCTGCACTTTTTCCAATGCTATAATATCCTTTTTGAGATGTGGTGACCAGAACTGTACACAGTATTCCAAATGAGGTCGCACCAATGATTTATACAGGGACATGATGATACTGGCTGATTTGTTTTCAATTCCCTTCCTAATAATCCCCAGCATAGCGTTGGCCTTCTTTATTGCAGCTACACATTGTGTAGACATTTTCAGCGAGTTATCCACTACGACTCCAAGATCTCTCTCTTGGTCCGTCTCTGCCAGATCAGACCCCATCAACGTGTATTTATATTTAGGATTTTTGGCTCCAATGTGCATCACTTTGCACTTGGCCACATTGAACCCCATTTGCCACGTTGACGCCCACTCACCCATCCTCAACAGATCCCTTTGGAGTGCCTCACAATCCTCCCTGGTTTTCACCACCCTGAACAACTTTGTGTCATCTGCAAATTTAGCCACATCACTGCTTACTCCCAATTCCAAATCGTTAATAAACAAGTTAAAAAGCATCGGACCGAGTACTGATCCCTGTGGTACCCCACTGCTTACCACCCTCCACTGAGAAAGTTTCCCATTTATACTCACTCTCTGTTTCCTATTTATAAGCCAGTTTTTGATCCACAAGAGGACTTGTCCTTTTATCCCATGACTATTGAGCTTACTTAGGAGCCTTTGATGAGGAACTGTATCAAAAGCTTTCCGGAAGTCAAGGTAAATAATATCTATTGGGTCCCCCTTGTCCACATGTTTGTTCACTCCCTCAAAAAACACTAACAGGTTAGTGAGACAAGATCTTCCTTACAGAACCCATGCTGGGTCTGCCTCAATAGTTTTTGTTCATCAATGTGCCTACTAATTCTTTCCTTAATAACAGTTTCCACCAACTTACCCGGTATCGATGTCAGACTGACTGGCCTGTAATTTCCCGGATCTCCCCTGGAGCCCTTTTTAAAGATGGGAGTGACATTAGCTACCTTCCAGTCCTCAGGAATGGAGGCAGATTTTAAAGAAAGATTACATATTTTTGTCAGGAGATCCACAACAGACACCCTATGAGGTAGGCGGGGCTGAGAGAGCTCTTTCCAGAACTGTCCTTGGGAGAACAGTCTGACAGCACTATGGCTTGCCCAAGGTCATTCAGCAGCTGCAAGTGGAGGAGCGGGGAATCAACCCCATTTCTCCCAGATTAGAGTCCACGCACTTAATCACACCAACCTATCTCAGAAAATGTTGGGACACACCTTTCTCTGTCTGAGACTCTGGAGAGCATCTGCCAGTCAGAATGAACAATGCTAACTCAGTGGACCTATGATCTGTCTGACTCCAAATAAAGCAGCTTCATGTGTTCATAAATCCTATATTATAAAAATACAAGAACTGCCTGTGGTTGGTTCAGATCAATAGTTCATCTCATCCAGCATTGTTATGCATAGGAAGAAGCAAGATATGATTTCACAGTCATGCCTTGTCATTCGCTCCCAGCACCTAGCAATTAGAAATCTAGTGTGTCTCATCACTTGAGGCTCCACTTAGCCTGTCATGGCTGATATCTATTGATTATCCTATCTTCCATGAATTTGTCTAATTCACTCACTAATGCATCTGCTCTTTGCAATGGGCAAGTAATTCTGAATGTGCCTAAACATTTTGGTCTTCCAAGAAGGCCCATCTTCTTGGAATAGTTCAGGAAACAGGGCCTTTTCAGTAGTTACACTCTCATTGTGAAACTCTTGGCCAAGCTTCCTGTCCTGGTGCCTTCAGGATATTGCTGAAAACGTTTTGTTTGTTTGTCTTAGAAAGCCATTGGTGAGTTATCTGGTTGCTTCACTTCTAGCTGTTGTCCTCTCCTTTTATGGTTGATGCAGTCTTCTACATGTTAAAGAGTTAGTAGTTGTTTTCAACTCTAAATCCAAGGGATCTATGGATTTGAAAGACCGTAGACCAATTAAACAAATGAGAATAAGAGTAATAGGGTTTAGGGTTTTTTTTAACTAAGACGAAGACAAAGAAAACACAAATGTTTGATCAGAGTAGGTTTCCAGTGCTGGTTACAAGAATTCTTTATTACAAAATTGCTGAATTCTGCAGTGTGGTTATAAGCAATGACAACATTGACATGTTTAGTACTATTAAAGGGCAGAGCAGCTTGCCATTACTACATCCTTACATTGACTCGATGGGGTTAACTGTGTCATACTTTACACCATAAGCTATGTAGATTGCTCTGTTGTTTGGAAAAGCTGATTCCAATCTGATATCACCTTCTTTGTGTGCCACACACTCAGCATAATCTGGCCCTACAGCTGCTAAGCCTGGCTGTGCTTGATATTCATAGACAGCATTTTCACACCCCAGTGGACACTGTACCATGATTCAGATTTCAAAACAGTCTGAAGGCACTCGGGTGCTGCTTTGCAGGCAACACAAAAAATAAAAATAAAAAGAGTTGAGACATGAGCTTTCAGATATCTTCACAGAGTCAGGATTCCAGTCCACAGAGCTGTTAAAATCTCGGTGCCCGGAATGCACTGGTGTTTGACAACAGCATGGCTTGCAAGCCCTCCAGGTGTCTAGGGTCACAATATGATCCCCCCATGTATGTAGTTGGATGGTGTGTTCTCAATTTCATCTAAAAGGTTATTTGTCAAGATTACCTTCTTTGCTGTGTACTGTATGCCTGTCTCGGGATCTGGATCTCTCAACTTTACCTGCATGCAGTTTGGGAAATGTTGGTATTTTGGCAGTGAGGTGTTTGATAATAAGATGTAAGTTAAAATGTACTGAGGCCGGAGACTCCGCATGATGGACAGCTCTCGTTTATTGGATTACATTCCACAGCACAAGACAACTAGCCGGTCTGTGACCGGCTTATATGCAAACCCCACACCACACCCCCACACACCCATTACCCGTGATAGGTTCTATTTACAAGTCAATGTTTCCTATAGGTCTGCTCTAGGATCCGGGCGGCCCCATTGGTGCACACTAGGATCCAAGGGAGCTATTGTCTTCGGACCGAAGGTCGACTGTTTGTTTGACCGCATGGATAGACTCGCACTGCCACGGCCATCTTCTTTTACCTGAGTACATAACATAAGTATTTATGACATTTAAATATGAATTGGAGTCAAAAGCTCTTCTTTGTGTTTGAATGTCATCTTTCTGTATTGGAGGAAGGATATGGACTCACATCAGCTGAATGGACCCAAGTTCCTGAGTAAATTAAATGATTACCAAAGGTCAATCTGTAGTCATAGATAGATCAGTAGAGAACCAGAGTCAGAGGAAGAAAAAGAGTTCCTGAATGCATGGACTGACCACACAGATAGCATGCTCTAATCTCCAGAATGTTGGACTTGGACTTGTTATAATTACTGCTTGGCCCTACACTTATTGGGTGTCTCTGGCATATTGCTGTCTCCTGCTAGTGTCTTGGTACCCTAGTCTGTAAAACTGTCAAGAATTCACCTTCTCAACTGCCCCTCCCCTGACTCTCCCCAATGAGGGCTTGGTTAACGGATTACCATAGTGCAGTCTACATGGGGCTACCCTTGAAGACAACCCATAAAAAACAACCAGTCCCAAATGCAGCAGCCCAACCATTGTCAGGGGCTAGTTGCTGGGAATGTGTTACCCATTTTGAAACAGCTACATTGGCTGCCATTCCACTTCTGAGTTCAATTCAAGGTGCTGGTTAGGGCCTTTAAAGCCCTTCATGACCTCAGACTCACATATCTGAAGGACTGTCTCCTTTCATATGTCTCTGTGCGCCAACTAACTTTATCCCCCAGTTTGCCTCTCTTGATTGGTACACATTGCCAAACCAAGCTGACAGTTTGAACCCTTTGTCTCAAACTTGAGAGTTTATTTATGTCCCTACAAGAACCTTGTGGACTCATCTATAAACTTCCTGCCATGCCACTACTGACCAATCATCTGAAATCATCTGATAAGAGAGATTTTTCTAATGACACCCAAACTAGGGTTACAATCTATCTTGGCTATTGGATAGTTTTGATTGGAAAGCATTTAGGGCTTCCCAATCTGGCCTGCTTCCCTGATTATCCATCCCTTGAAAACCAGCGTGTTGTCATGGCTTGGAATAAGGGATAGTGAAAACCAGTATGGTGTAGTAGTTAGAGGGTCTGACTAGGATCTGGGAGAGCCCGATTCAAATCCTCACTTTATTTTATTTAATTTATTTATTTATTGCTTTGATTTCTATCCCGCCTTGCTGGGCAAGCTGGCTCAAGGCGGCATACAACAATCAATTAATATAAAACAATGATACAATAAACTAGTTAAAACAGCATACAATACTAAAACACAATGTAAATACAAACTATGGCGATCTGTAGTAGACGGTGCATTGCTGGTATAACCAGTATAACATAGATGTTCCGATGACTCAGTTCCTCGGTGGTGGCTCCTAATCGAAAGCCTGGTGGAAGAGCTCTGTTTTACAGGCCCTGCGGAACTGTAAGAGGTCCCGCAGTGCCCTGATGTCCTCCGGGAGCTCATTCCACCAGTAAGGAGCTGCCACCGAGAAGGCCCTGGCTCTGGTGGTAGCCAGTCTGGCGTCTTTCAGGCCAGGGAGAGCCAGGAGATTTTGTAGCCCCGACCTCAGTGCTCTCTGGGGCACATATGGGGAAAGGTGGTCCCTTATGTAGGTAGGCCCCTGACCATATAGGGCTTTAAAGGTCAAAAACAGCACCTTGACACTTGTTAGGTGACCTTAAGCCAGTCATATACTCTCAGCCTAACCTACCTCACAGGGTTGTTGTGAGGATAAACTGGAGGAGAGGAGAATGATGTAAGCCACCTTGGGTCCTCATTGGCAAGAAAGGTAAATGAAGTAAATAAACAGCCTTTTTCTCCCTCTCTGGAGTAACTCCTAGAATTCCTTAAACTGCCCCTCATCTCACAAACATGGCTGTGCGTTCTTTCAATGCATATTTCCTCCTGTTCCTTCACACCTGTCTCCACACATTATGAGTAAGAATGAAATAAGCACATGGCATAAAGCTAGGGAGAGTCTACAATACTTGTATTTTAGGGATCCTCTCTGATGCCATTTTCAGTACTCATACATTGCCCTGTACTGTCTGGGTGGAGAGCCCTTGGTGCACTGAGTAAGACTCTGAGGGAAGTGGATTGTCCTGCACTGGTCAGCAATTAGGCAACAGAAATGAATGTTCAGGGACCCAAAATGAGACAAAGGAGCGTTGTTGTTCTGCAGGACCTGGGAGATCTCCTGGCAAGACACCATAATTCAGACAATGCCAGATGGGCAACCCTGTAAGTCTGTGGCAATAAAATGAAACAGAAGTTCAGTAGCACCATAAAAACTATCTGAACTTATTCCAGTGAGAGTTTTCCTGCGTCAGAGCTCACCTCATCAGATGCACGAAGTATATATCCATTAGGAACATGGATTTATACCAAAAGCTCCAAACTACAGAAAAGTGTGTGGGAGGCAGGGCAGAGGAGATGGCACAGAGAAATGCCAATGTTAAAAGAGATACGATCTAAGAGTGGATTGATCTCACTCCAATCTCAAGAGTGGATTGATTACTTCCCTTTTTGTGATTCTGTTTAAAAACAAAATGATCTGAATGTGACCCTAATAAAATGTATGTCTCCAGCCCTGGTTGGGATTGCCATGCCAGGTCTCTGTGGACAGGAACATTAAATGGAGGACGGGAGAAGAAGGTACACTATTCTGGTCACCTTGGAGGAAGAATGGGATAAGAATCTGATGGACAGATACACAGGGCAATTGATTATGCTCGTAATAGCTGGGCTAACAGACAAAGATGTAATGCCAAATGAATGTTTGGTTCAGTTGCTGCTACTGATGCATTCACCACTGCGGCAGGTGGTCGGATGCTTCAGTTGTGCCCTTAGAGTATTGTTATTTGTGTCCTGTGGATAACATCAGATGTGCCACCAGTTTTGAGGGGCTTGATGGCAATTACCGATGTGTTTGCTGCTGCGCTCCAGTACAAAGTATTGGAGGGCTTTATCACATGCTGAGAAAGGTCAAAGCAAGTCCACATCTGTCTCCCAACTGGAACATTCTGAACTCTTTGCTACCTATTAGGAAAAAGACAAGAAAAGCTCTGGTTTGATGGACTGCTTGAGGCAGATAAAGTTACTGTTCCGCATTTGAAGACAGAGTCAGGTGGGTAGCCATGCTGGTCTGAAGCAGCAGAACAAAGTTTGAGTCCAGTGGCACCTTTAAGACCAACAATGTTTTATTCGCACTATGAGCTTTCGTGTGCACGTGCACTTCCTCAGATATTGAGCTTTCATTGTGTCTGAGGAAGTGTGCGTGCACAAAGCTTATACCTTGAATAAAACGTTGTTGGTCTTAAAGGTGCCCCTGGATTCATTTGTGTAGAAAGTGGAAGCCTCTCAAAGGAAACGCAAGATGTGGGGCTGTGAGTGTCCTTCCTAAAGCAAGAAAGGCAGCAGTGACAATCTTCTCTTGCAGAGGTCTTCAAATGGTGTGTCTGATGGGGAGTAAAGCCATTAAACAATTTACAGCTCAGGAAGGTACCGGCTGTGTCTCTGAAGGATTCACTGCTCTGGCTTTTCCAATCAGCCTCTGTTGTGGGGTGGCGGTTCTGTCCGCCTCAGCCTTGGGTGTAGGTGAATCATGCCATTACTCCCAGTGCAGAGACATAGCAGAATTATTCACACACACCCTAATCAAACTAGATGGGATGGAGCATCTCTAAAAGCCAGATTTCCTTCATGCAGAGCACCAGTTTGGATTCTGGCCATGTGAGAGAGAACAGTGTGGTAAAGAGTATACAAATGGATTATACAGTTAATAGGGAGTTTGCCTTCTGGTAGAGTCTGGGAAGTTGAACTAGAAATAGATGTTATAAAATGGCTACTACAGGTCTCTAGGGTATGGTTCTTGGGGCCCTAGGGTATGGTTGGCAATTCCATGTCTGTAAATTCCTGGAGGCCTGGGGGTGGAGCCTGGGGAGGCTAGGGTTTGAGGAATGGAGGAACCTTAGGGGGATATAATGCCATAGAGTCCACCCTTCAGTGGTTTGGAGATCAGTCGTAATTTTGGGAGATCTCCAGGCTCCACCTGCAGGCTGGGAATCCTGCTCTAGGTTCAAGATGTACAGTATGTAAGTAAACAAATTGGGGAACCTGGTGGAACTTACTTAACCCTCCATTACGAGAGACCAAAGGTGTAATCCTTCCACCCCTGCATGATTTCATGTATCAAAACTGCTCTGTCTGTATAATAAAATATGGGATCTTTATTTAATGGAAAAAAATTCATGTGTAACTAGACCTCATTGTATGGGAAAGAACAGGCAGCTTTTTTCTACTTGGTCACCTATTCTGTAATACTTACAAGAACAGGGGGATATTCCTGAAGATATTGTTAATTGATTTCTAAAAACTGTGCATCTAATTTCACAGTTAAGATTGTTGGTTCTGCTTATTGAAAGTTAACGTTCTGTTTTGTATTATACTATTTCACTTAGTTTCATTTTGATATGTATGTTTTTGTTTTTGTTCTTGTTTCTTATTAAAACAATAAATTTCAGTTAAAAATCCCTGCTCCATCTGCATTTTTTTTTTTTAGCTGTGAAAGAGGAAAATGGGTGTGCATTCATCTTTTGCACATTTTTTTCTCTATCATGTCAAATAAGATCAGGGAACAGGGAAGTTGTGAGCAGCTAAATGGTGCAAGGTTGGAAGGATTAACCTTCTTTCTCCATATGACCCAATCTAAATTAGGAGCTTGCTTGTTGCATCTCTGCATGGATGACTGTTGTCGTGCTGGCTTCCCATCCAGTCTGAAGGCATGACCAGATCAGTGCCAAAATACAGGGGGAAGGCTTCTCTTAGGAGGACTATTATAATTATATATCTGATAGTGAAAAGCAATCCCATTGTGCTAATTAAAAAACAAAAACTTCATGGAAGGGGAATCCAAGGCTAGTGTGCCTGCTTCTGTAAAGCTAGGATAACCCCAGGTTTGCAGAATACTGTGACAAGTAAAAAAAAAGCGGGGGGGGGAGGTAACTCCCTCAAAATATAAACAGCAACAATACCCTAGCAACCCATGATGCTTTGTGACATAGGAAAACAAGGGAGGAAATGGTAGGTAATTGGCTGGGGGAAAGGAACACTTTTCCCCAGCCAGATGACAGAGGGGAGACATAAAAAAGGAAAACTGGATGGATGGGTGAGGGAGGAAATGGAAAACTGAGCAGATGGATGGAGAAAGAACCGGGTATGGGGCAAATGGGCAAGGGGAGAAAGAGACAATTGAGTGGGAGAATGTGGCAGAGAAAATGGAGCCACCACAGGTAGAGAGGAAGCAGGAGTCAGTGAGGGGAGGATGTTCTGATTGTTCTTTCTAATATTTAAGTCCATGGTCAAGGGCATACCAGCTAAACAGCGAACAAAAAAAAGGCCAGCCACAGAAAAGAAGAGGAAGAGATTGGATTTATACCCCACCCTTCACTCAGAGTCTCAGAGCAGCTTATAAACTCCTTTCCCTTCCCCTCCCCACAACAGATAAACTGTGAGGTAGGCGGGGCTGAGAGAGCTCTTTCAAGGACAGCTCTTGTCAGAACTATGGCTTGCCCAAGGTCATCCAGCAGCTGCAAGTGGAGGAGTGGGGAATCAAACCCCGTTCTCCCACATTAGAGTCTGCACACTTAACCACTACACCAAACTGGGTCTCAGAAGGAAGACAAGGAAGGAGTTCCTTCATTCTTAGGGGACTTACCAGATATATAGAAAAAAGTATTTGTTAAAGGGAAAAGACACTAAAAAGACACATTCAGCATGTTCATTCCTCTCCAGAAGTCAAAGAATGTTGAAGACAGTTGAGCATCAGTTGAATTGGGGGGGGGTCTGGAGGAAGAGGAATTACCTTAGTTGTGTCCCTAAAATTTGATAGAATCTTTACAGGAGAGATTCCATGGGGAGATGCACCTTCTGACCCTCATCTGACACCAGTCCAGATGCTACAAAGTTTTGAGGGTTCTGAGCACTCTGTTCCAGCAGAAGGGTTAGTCAGGATTAGAGAGAATGAGTGGATGTCTAGTTTTAATTAGTAACACATACATTTATTTCAATTTTTATTCACTTCATTTATACCTCACCTTTCTCTCCACTGGAAGTTAAAGCCTCTTATAGCATTCTCCTCTCCTCCATTTTATCATCACAACAACCTGGTGAGATAGGCTGGGCTGAGAAAGTGTATGACTGGCCCAGTGTCACTTGGCAAGCTTCCATGGCAGGGGAGAGGTTCAGACCTGGGTCTCCCAGATTGTAGTCCAAAACCCTTACCACTGCACCACACTGGCTAATAAAAATCATAAAGACATAGGGCAGAGCTCCTAATAGCTTTTACTATCCTATCCAAGATGCAACATGCCTAAGGAGAAGTAAAAATGCTGCTGAACTACCAGGGCCCAGTGCCAGCCAAGCAGGACGATGCTCTTCTAGCTCAGTAATGTCTTGCTATTATGCTCTGGGAGGTTCTTAATCTTCTCCTCTCTTCCCCACAATTCCTATAGACTTCCCACTTGTACACCCTTAAAGTAAATCTTTTCAGGTATTGTAGTGTAAATACCACCAATTTTTAGCAAAGGGGGGAAAGCTCCTGTCTTAGCTATCAGCATTTTTAAAACTGCTGGTCTACAGCTTTTCCATTTGATTCTGTTGATTATATAAACCAGCTCTTGGCTGCTTCAAACCATCTGCTCCCTGCAGCATAGATACCTCTGGAGAAGCACACCTTGCTCCTTTGAACTCTGCCTCTGACAGCCTGTGGTGTAGATTATGTCTGGAATCTGTTGGAGACAGATGTGTGAATGATCCCACCATTGCATGGGGTCAGGGGACTGGAATTGATGACCCTACTCGTTGCCTACAATCCTATAATTCTAGATTAAGTAATTAACCATAAGGCTTGACATGGACAATTAATACAGAATGTTCATCAGGCTAGCAGGCCTGAGAAGTTATAATTTACATCTGTAAATTAATCAGTTAATTAATTGGTTAAAAGGAAGAGGAATAATGGATTAGAAATCTTTAATCAGCTGACAGCTCTACTTACAAGGTGAGTCATAAGGCTAACACCCCTATCCTAAGCACACCTCCTTGGAACTAATCCCCATTGATTTCAGCAGAATTATGCTCCAGCTTAGTGTGTTTAGGATCAAATTCTAAATGTACAATCTTTTGGTGGAAATGAGCTCATGACTTATAGGGCCATTATAACGTTCCATGATTGTTTGGGGTCTGTCATTAAAAAATCACATTGTAGACTCAGACACACTCCACTTATCTCTGTGACATAATCTGTAAACTAAACACTTGCATTAGTTTGCTATCCCACTAAACTGTTTCCAATACATTAATGCCATTATCTTGTTAACTCTGGCAAATCCCAGCCTTGTTATAAATGTGTCATTCAATGAGGAATTATTGTAGAGAAAACAAACATAATGAAAGGAGAGCAAAATAAAAAGTGCAGGATTGTGTGAAAATCATTCCTGAAATTGTTGCTGTGTTTTGTACTTTTGTAGTTCATTAACACATTATTAGGGCCTAAAGTGTGGTGTTGACAGATCTGCACATAGCAAGTTGCACTTAAATCCATAAGTAAAATTGATCCACGGTGGAAAATATATAAGGCAATAACTGAGCAAATCCAACAGCGCAAGCTTAGCTTTGTTCTAATTTATCTCTTCTTATCCCCGACTTTCTAATTGCAAAGACACAAATACTGGCACAACCTTTTGGCAAGACAGACTTTGTATGTCTCATTAGCTGTTAAAGGTTTGGTTAACAGTTTGGCTGTTATTTTCCTGATACTTATAAAGCTTTTGCTGTGATAAAGCTTTTGCTACCCATGTACTTATGACTTGAATTGTACCAGGGCCACTGGTTGCTTATCACATTTTCCTTTCTGGTTGGTTTATACCTCTTAACAAGAGATACAAGAAAACTGGGGGGAAATGTCAGTCTATTCATCTATTCTTCCTCAGAGATAAAGTAGTGCTTTGAGGCCATGGTCAGGTAGCTAAGGCAGAATAAGCTGAACCTGAATCCAGACAAGGCAGACGTAATGCTAGTCAGGAAGGCTGATCCTCTAGAGAGACTGGATCCGTTTGTCCTAGATGGAGCAGAGTTGGCATTTGTAGGCAGCTTAGGTGTTCATGGAACCAGCCTTGCATTTTGAAAAACAGTTTTGTAGGGTGGTAAAGTTTCTTCCAGAGTGTCGGACTACTATCCAGGGAGACTCAGGTTTGAATCCAACTCATGTCATGGAGCTCGCTGGTTGACCTTAGGCTAGTCCCATTCTCTCAGCCCAATGTACCTCACAGGATTGTTGCAAGGGAAAAATCAAGAAGAGAAGAATGATGTACGCTGCTTTGGGTCCCCATTGAAGAAAATGCATTAAATGCCTAAAAATAAATAAATATCAACTGCATCTGGTTCTTCAGTTCTCCTATCTTAAATTCTGTCTTCCCGTTTAGCATCTGGGGAAAAGCTACATGATCCAGGATACTTGACATCTGAACTGTCCTCTCCAGAGCACTGCCAGGTTCTCTCTTTGGGCAGGAGACCTCCCACCCCAGATGGCCCTTCCTGCTGGCCAGCAGGAGAAAAATGAGGTGGGGGGGTGGGGAGACTAATTGCTGATGTCTTAACATGCAGCTAGAAGTGATGGCATTATGTTGCCAACAACAATAATACATCATCAGTAAAGGGCCCACAATCTCCCACCAGTTGCTAGTCTTGTACTCATGACCCTAACCCTGCGTTCCAATAATTATTATTAAGAGGGGGGGGAGAAAGATAGGCACACTACATGTCATCGCTGCCTTTAAAGGAACAAAAGAAACAGCCTCCAGGTAAGTGACTGGGAGTGAGATAATTTTAATCTTCTTGTGTTCAGATTTTAGTCTGAGAATTCAGGGCCAAATATTCTTATTCATATTGCAGGTATGCATTACAAATCCATATTCCTAATTAGCAAACAAGGAAGTTCTGCAGCATCATTAATAAAGATTTGTATATAAAGTGGAAGATAGGGATGGGCACGAAGTGGCTCACAAACTAAAGTTCATGATGAATTTTGGCTGGTTCATGCTTTGTGAAGTCAAGTTCATGGCAGGTCACCTGGCATAAACTTTCCATGAACTTTCAAGCTGTTCCTGGAGTTTCCTCCAGGTTCATGAGCAGAATCATTCCCAGACAGACTGTCTCCACTCAATCAAAATGTTTACAGAACTTCAAAGCAACAAGGATTCAAAGCAATCAGGATTTTAGAACTACATTCTCTGGCATGCCAACTGAAGAAATGACCACCATTGCAAGCATTAATTTGTTAACTGTTTACTGTATTGATTGTTTTAATTTGCTTTTAAATGTTTTATGCTGATTCAGCACATGTTGCCGATAAATTGTGAGCTGCCCTGAGCCTCTTTGCGAAGAGGACGGGATATAAATGCAATAAATAAATAAATAAATAAATAAATAAATAAATAAATAAACAACTTGCCGGGCATGTAGAAGATCATCCATGGGATGTACCCTGCAACTTTGATCTGTCTAGCTTGGCACAGGATTCATTCTATATACCCCCCACAGCGGTTATGGGCCCCCAAAGAAGGTGCCCCCAGGAAAGTGGTTTCTGGAGAAATGACACATTTCCCCATTAAACTGTTTTCTGGTGGCACCATCTTTGGGGGGCTGTAACTCAAACCCCATAAATCCAATCCTCACCAAACTTGGAGTGCAAGTCAGCCAGAGACCTCCTGTGTGAGTCTGGTGTCTCTAGCAAGCAGGGGGGGGGTGGCATTCTACCACCTCATGAACCTTATAAACCAAACCAGTTTGTGAGGCAGCTAAAAATTTGTGATGGTCTGTGGTTCACTAACAGGGCACATCACAAACCATAAACCAAACCACATTTTCCTGGTTTGTGCTCATCCCTAGTGGAAGACCATGTATTGTTCAGTAATATATGGGGGGGGGGTAGTTAAGCACCCACTATTTTGGCCAGGAATAGAAAAACTGCCAAAAACAGATCTCACATTCCAAACAGATGATTTATTGGGGTGCGTCCATTGGAAGAGTTCATGGATGGGGGTTTCTAGAGTTTGTGTCAGGGGAGAGAGGAAAAGAGATTCTTTAACTTGATTCCCCTTAATCTTGTGCTGTGGATTACTTTGCTTATGAGGCTTTCCCATTCCTAATGATCTTCTGAACAAACATGAGGCTGATTGAGCTGGGGAAAGGTCAGCTCTGTTGACATCTTCTCTAAACTCTTCTGGTGGATCCAACTGCTTTGAATGGCAGTTTTAGTAAAGTTTTAACTAGGGGTGTGCACTCAGTGTAAACCAAGCTGGGTATTTTCTCAGCCAGTTACCAAGAGGGCTAGTGATTCAGCTATCTGAAAATGACTGCCCCCCAAAATCCCAAAAATACTCAGGATTTTTTGGGGCTGCCAGATAGCTGTAGTTGCCCCTGGATCGATTCTCCATTATAGCCTATGGGGACCATACGACAATCCCAAATATTTCCTGAATCCCAATATCAGTATGGGAATACTGGGGAATGCTGATATTTTTCAAGCTCAATATACCCTAGCCCAAAAAATACAGATTTTTTTGTGTGCATACCCCTAGTTTCAACCCATTATTTCAGTTTGAGCAAAAAATAAATCATTGTATTTCAGCCATTGGTAGGTTTAGTCACTGGCAATGTGTTTGATGAGGCAAAGTGATTATTTGTAATTATTTCCCATACATCTAGAATTAATTGTCAAGTCGTTGTCACTTGTTCCAATCAGAATTTGTGATGGTCTTTCTAAAGATATATCCATTTACATTTGGCAGTCTAAGTGGAAAAATAAAGTCAATCCTGCCCAACTTTGTATGATGTGAAACACCATGTAAGGAAGTAAGCAGCAAATGATTCTCAAATTGATTATCTGTATTTGTTATTCAGAAAATGTTGGTTTTGAAAGCAATAATATTACATTCTAGAAATGCAAGTCTTTTCTTCACTATAATGTTATGCTATCTAATAGATGGCTCAAGGTTTTGAAGCATGCTTTCCTGGAACATTCTTTTCACCCAACAGTGCATTCTACAGGTATTTATGCTCCTATAAGGAGACAAATACACTTATTCTAACAGTTCATCAAACAAATAACACTTTTCAAGAGTAGACTTGCCATGTTAGAATATACCTATGTCTCCAGATATATTCAATGTATTATAGATTCATTGGTGTGCTATTGCTCCATCTGTTTACTTAAAAGCTTTTTTATGAAGAAAAATGGATTAACTGTTCTGCCCAAAAGAGGAGAACTCCTTGGATTTGGTAAGGGTAATGTTTATGGAAAAGAAAATCTTCACTCTCTTCTCACAGCACAGTGGGGAAGGGCCATTTCTCAATTAATCTTGAGTTATTTTAAGGACTAAATCATCAATGGAAGAATAGAAATACATCACTGTCTTGCTCCCACTGACTGTGAAAATGAATAGGTAACATAAAGAGGGACCCCCTTTGCAAGCATTGAGAGAATATTGGGAATTTTATTTGGCTAGGGCATTGGATCTCAATTCAATATGAATCACCAGTTTTTAAGCGCTTGTGCATGTATACCCAGCTGCCTGGGGCACAGAACGGGCAAACAGCAGAAAAGTGAGAGGAGATGACAGAAAAACCTTGGGCCTGTCATGCCTCACAGGCCCCCCTGGTCAAATGGGGTTTGCAGAGGCACTACCTCTGTACCCTGTCATGGACCCTATGAAGGTCACATCTACCCCTTGTGCCACAGCTGCCTAGTTCCAAGGCTGGTTCTTCTTTCTACCATTTGATCTCCACAAAAAATCCTGTATTTACATTTTTTTTCTATCCATCACATTTTTATCTATCCCACTCTTCCTCCAAGGAGCTCAAGTTGAAAACATAATCTTATTTTTTTCCATTTAGTCCTCGTGCCATCCCTGTGAGGTAAGGTTAGGCTGACAGAGTCTGACAGGGTAATCCAAATAAGAGTTACATCCAGGGCTCTTTTTGTAGCAGGAACTCCTTTGCATATTAGGTAACACACTCTGAATGTAGCCAATCCTCCAAGAGCTTACAGTAGCCCCTGTAAGAAGAGTTCTGTAAGATCTTGGAGGATTGGCTACTTAGGGTTGTGTCGCCTAATATGCAAAGGAGTTCCTGCTACAAAAAGAGCCCTGGACATCCTTCTAAATCCATTTCAAAGGGCCTATGAGGGCGTAACTCTGCTTAGGACTGCATTGTAACTGGCTCATAGTCACTACGGAAGTATTATGGTTGAACTAGGGCCTGAAAGTGGGTGTCTCAGATCCCAGCCCAATACCCTGACCACTATACAACACTGTCTCCTCCTATCCTGTAAGGTAGATTAGGCTGAGAGTGACTGGCCCAAAGTTTCCCATGTCAAAATGAGACACTCATCCATTACATCACACAGGCTCCCACGCAAGCAGCAAAAAGAAGGTTTTGTCAAAGGCTTTCATGGCCAGAGTTCATTAGTGTTGTAGATTTTCTGGGCTGTAGGGCTGTGGTCTTGACATGCAGTACCTGATGTTTCGCCAGCAGCTGTGACTGGCAGTGTTCCCTCTAAGCTGAGTTAGTGTGAGCTTGCTCACAGTTTTCTAGCCTCCGGCTCACACATTTTTGTCTTAGCTCAGGAAGGATGGCTTCAGAGCAAACTCTGGCACGAGCCGAAGGGTGAGAGCAAAAGGGTGAGGCTCTTGGCCTGTAGCTCTTGGCCTGTGGCTCTTGGCCTAGGGACTCTCAGCCTAAGGGCTCTGTAAGAAGCCCAGGAAGAGCCAGAAAGCCAGGACCTTGGCTCCTTGGGTTCCCAGTAAGGTAAGTAGACGTCTACAACAGGAGCCATATAAATACAAAGTGTTTTAAAAGGGGGGTTATAGAAAAGTATTTGTTTAAAAACAATTATGAAGCCAGAATGCCAGCAGGGGGTTGGGGGCTATCCAGTGTTTTGCATGGAGTATCACATGTATGACTATCTGCCCACTGGTCAGAAGTCTTGGGTGTGTGCTCGGCTCAAGGAGCTCCTGGTTTTCAGGGAGCGAGTTTGCTCCCTTGAGGCCAAGGTGGCTGACCTGGATAAGCAGAGACAGTCAGTTAGGTGCACGGGGAAGACTCTCGGGGACTTGTTAGATATGTCCCACTCTGGATCTGGCAGCCTGGCTGCTGCCAGGGAACATGAGGGTCAAGGGGAAACGGGGCACCATGCTGAGGATAAGGGGGATGTGCCCTCAGAAGGGACCTCTTCTTCAGCTGGTGAACGGGTATCCTTTCGTACCAAGGAACCGTCCCTGGGAAGGGTGGGAGGGGGGCTCTTGGTAGTTGGTGATTCGATCCTTAGGCAGGTAGACAGCTGGGTGGTGAACCCACGTACTGACCGTATGGTGACTTGCCTGCCTGGTGCGAAGGTAGTGGACATTACGCGTGTTTTAGATAGGCTGGTAGATAGTGCTGGGGAGGAGCCAGTGGTCGTGGTGCACGTCGGCACCAACGATGTGGGGAAATGCAGTCGTGAGCTCCTAGAGGAGAAATTTAGGCTGCTGGGCAGGAAACTCAAGGCCAGGACCTCCAAGGCAGCCTTCTCAGAAGTGCTACCTGTTCCACGCGCAGAGCCGGAGAGACAGGCACAGATCAGGAGTCTCAATGCGTGGATGAGACGGTGGTGTAGGGGGGAAGGGTTCAAGTTTGTTAGGCACTGGGATGCTTTTTGGGACAAGAGGGAGCTGTACAAAAGGGATGGTCTCCACTTGTCCCGAGAAGGAACCAGGCTGCTGGCGCTCAAAATCAAAAAGGTGGCAGAGCAGTTTTTAAACTGAATAATGGGGGAAAGCCGACAGGAGATGAAAAGTCTCTGGTTCGGGATGGCTCATCTCAAAGAGATGAAGGGGTAGCTATTACTTTTGTACAAGGAAATGGATTACAATTGTCCACTGAGACTGTGGGTAATGATAGGAACTGCCTGGCAAGGTCTCAAGGCAGCAAGAGGAAGGCTGTGGGCTTAACAAACATGGGAAACTATAAGTGTTTATACACAAATGCTAGAAGTCTCCGAGGTAAAATCGGGGAGTTGGAATGCTTGGTGTTGGGGGGGAAATAGACATTGTAGGTATTTCAGAAACTTGGTGGGATGAGGAAAATCAGTGGGATACGGTGATTCCTGGTTATAAATTATATCGGAAGGATAGGGGGGGAAGGGTTGGAGGTGGGGTGGCTCTGTATGTCAGAGAGGGTATACCGTCCAGTAAGACTGAGAGGGTAAGAGAATTGGATTCGCTTCTGGAAATGCTATGGGTTGAAATAGTGGGTCCAAAAGGAAGCTTAACAGTGGGATTTTGTTATCGCCCACCAGATCAAAAGATAGAGGAGGATTATAAAATGATGAATGAATTAAAGATAGCGGCTAGACAAAATAACTGTGTTGTAATAGGCGACTTTAACTACCCACACATTGATTGGTCAATATGAGTTCTAGTCGGGAAAAAGAGATCGAGTTTTTAGACACTCTCAATGACTGTGCTGTGGAACAGATGGTCACAGATCCTACTAGGGGAGAGGCGATCCTGGATTTGGTCCTAAGTAACACCCAAGACCTGGTGAGAGATGTAAAAATGATTGCACCACTTGGGAACAGTGACCATAATGTCATTGAGTTTAACATTTGTACAGATAGGGAGTTGCCCAAAAACACTGACGCAACCACTTTTAACTTTAAAAGGGGTAACTTCTCTGGTATGAGGGGACATGTGAGGAAGAAATTGAAAGGAAGAGTGGAGAAGGTCAAAACCATTGGGGGAGCTTGGAGACTATTTAAAAATACAATCTTAGAAGCTCAGAAAAATATATACCGCAGGTTAGGAAAGGTACAAAAAGGTATAGAAAAAAGCCTGCATGGTTAACAAATAAAGTAATGGAAGCTGTAAAAGGTAAGAAGGATTCCTTTAAGTGGTGGAAAGCTAGTCTTAGTGAGGTTGATAAAAGGGAACACAGTGTGTGGCAAATAAAATGCAAGTCTGTGATCAGGCAAGCAAAAAGGGAATATGAGGAGCATATCGCAAAAAACATAAAGACCAACAATAAAACTTTCTTCAAATACATTAGAAGTAGGAAGCCAGCCAGGGAGGCAGTGGGGCCCTTGGATGACCAAGGGGTAAAAGGAGTAGTGAAGGATGATAGGGAAATGGCTGAGAAGCTGAATGCATTTTTTGCCTCTGTCTTCACTGTGGAAGAGGAGAAGTGTTTGCCCACTCCAGAAGCACCGATTTCAGGAGGGGGTTTGAAAGACCTGAATCAGATTGCGGTGACAAGAGAGGAAGTCCTCCGACTGATGGACAATTTAAAAACTAATAAATCACCAGGCCCGGATGGCATTCATCTGAGAGTTCTGAAAGAACTCAAATGTGAACTTGTGGATCTCCTGACAAAAATATGTAATCTTTCTTTAAAATCTGCCTCCATTCCTGAGGACTGGAAGGTAGCTAATGTCACTCCCATCTTTAAAAAGGGCTCCAGGGGAGATCCGGGAAATTACAGGCCAGTCAGTCTGACATCGATACCGGGTAAGTTGGTGGAAACTGTTATTAATGAAAGAATTAGTAGGCACATTGATGAACAAAAACTATTGAGGCAGACTCAGCATGGGTTCTGTAAGGGAAGATCTTGTCTCACTAACCTGTTAGTGTTTTTTGAGGGAGTGAACAAACATGTGGACAAGGGGGACCCAATAGATATTATTTACCTTGACTTCCGGAAAGCTTTTGATACAGTTCCTCATCAAAGGCTCCTAAGTAAGCTCAATAGTCATGGGATAAAAGGACAAGTCCTCTTGTGGATCAAAAACTGGCTTATAAATAGAAAACAGAGAGTGAGTATAAATGGGAAACTTTCTCAGTGGAGGGTGGTAAGCAGTGGGGTACCACAGGGATCAGTACTCGGTCCAATGCTTTTTAACTTGTTTATTAATGATTTGGAATTGGGAGTAAGCAGTGAAGTGGCTAAATTTGCAGATGACACGAAGTTGTTCCGGGTGGTGAAAACCAGGGAGGAGTGTGAGGTACTCCAAAGGGATCTGTTGAGGATGGGTGAGTGGGCGTCAACGTGGCAAATTGGGTTCAATGTGGCCAAGTGCAAAGTGATGCACATTGGAGCCAAAAATCCTAAATATAAATACACGCTGATGGGGTCTGAACTGACAGAGACGGACCAAGAGAGAGATCTTGGAGTCGTAGTGGATAACTCGATGAAAATGTCTAGACAGTGTGTAGCTGCAATAAAGAAGGCCAATGCTATGCTGGGGATTATTAGGAAGGGAATTGAAAACAAATCAGCCAGTATCATCATGTCCCTGTATAAATCATTGGTGCGACCTCATTTGGAATACTGTGTACAGTTCTGGTCACCACATCTCAAAAAGGATATTATAGCATTGGAAAAAGTGCAGAGAAGGGCAACTAGAATGATAAAAGGGTTGGAACACCTTCCCTATGAAGAAAGGTTAAAATGCTTGGGTTTGGAACACCTTCCCTATGAAGAAAGGTTAAAATGCTTGGGGCTCTTTAGCTTGGAGAAACGACGGCTGAGGGGTGACGTAATCGAGGTTTATAAGATTATGATGGGATTGAGCAGGTTGAGAAAGAAGTACTTTTCTCCCTTTCTCACAATACAAGAACTTGTGGGCACTCCATGAAATTGCTGAGCAGTCGGGTTAGAACAGATAAAAGGAAATACTTCTTCACCCAAAGAGTGATTAACATATGGAATTCACTGCCACAGGAGGTGGTGGCAGCTGCAAGCATGGACAGTTTCAAGAGGGAATTAGATAAACATATGGAGCAGAAGTCCATCAGTGACTATTAGCCACAGGGTATAGATGGGAACTCTCAGTCTGGGGCAGGTGATGCACTCTATTCTTGGTGCTGGAGGGGGCAGCAGTGGGAGGGCTTCTGGTGCCCTGGCCCCACTGCTGGACCTCCTGATGGCACCTGGTATATTTTGGCCGTTGTGTGACAGAGTATTGGACTAGATGGGCCACTGGCCTGATTCAACATTGGCTTCTCTTATGTTCTTATGTTCTTATGTTAATTTATGCAGTAAGCAAATCGCTTGCTCACAACTTTAATGCCAGTAGCTCACAAAGTAGAATTTTTGCTCACAAGACTCGGCAGCTTAGAGGGAGCATTGGTGACTGGTATCCTCAGAGGTATAACACAGAAAGATGGAGTACTCTCTGTGTCAATGTGGGAAGAAAAAAAATGGGTCACAAGGTCTACAGAAAACCAACTCACACAGATCGCTATTTACACATCACCACCCTCAGCAAAAAAGAGGCATAATCAAAGCATTAGTAGACTGTGCAAGACGGATATGTGAACTGCATTTTCTCAACAATGAACTAAATCATCTAAACCATGCACTTCAAGTAAATGGCTACTCCAAGAATGAAATCAAAAGAGCGATTAAACCAAAGGTAAAACAAACAACTGAGGAAAAATAGTCTCCCACAGGAAAAGTGGTTTTTCCATATATCAAAGGAATCACTGATCAGATGTGAAAACTTAAGAAAAAATACAACCTACAAACAGTATTCAGACCCACCAGAAAAAATACAACAGATGCTACAATTAGCAAAAGACAGAAGAGACCCCTTACTTCTGCATAATTATACCACATACCCTGCAGTTGTGGACAAGTTTACATTGGAACCACACAGCGTAGCATCCAGACAAGAATAAAAGAACATGAAGGACACTGCAGACTTGGCCAACCTGAATAATCAGCAGTGGCTGAACATAGCGTAATTCAAGTAGGACATGGTCTCTTATTCCAAGACACTGAAATGCTGGACAACACATTCAATTACCATGTCAGATTACAGAGGGAAGCCATTGAAATTCATAAACATAAACACAATTTCAACAGGAAAGAAGAGAGTTTTTTAAAAAATAGGGCATGGTTTCCTGTCCTGAAAAACACAAAATACTCTACATCTTACAACAGCACTACTGATGAGATTTGAATTTCAACAGCCAATCCATAAGCAAAAGAACCTCCTCAGGAAAGCTCCTCCATTAGCATGTCACAGCCTGGGGAAACTACTACAAGATAATGACTCAGCCCTACCCCACCTTCCTGAGTACCTGCCTACCAGGTTGTTGTGGCCATAATAGGCCATCTTTCTTGGCCAAAAGAACTGAATTATCCTGTGTTTCTACAGATTGTATAATAGTGGAGCCACATAATAACCGAGCTCTATCTTGCTATATTGGACACATGAACACACAAAGTTGCCTTATACTGAATCAGACCTTTGGTCCATGATGATCAGTATTGTCTACTCAGACTGACAGCAGTTCAACAGGATCTTTTGTAGAGGTCTTTCGTGTCACTTGCTACCTGATTTCTTTAATGGGAGATGGTGGGGCTTGATCCTGGGACCGTTTGCATACAAAGTACATGATCTACCGCTGATCCACAGCCCCTCCCCTAAATATTGTTATAAAAATTACTAAAACAACATATGCAGAGTCTTTTGAGCACTGTAGGTAAGATAAACAGGGTTGCTAAAATATTTTACTAGGTCTCTATTAATGTAACCAAGCTCTTTTTATAGTCTCTTCATCTAAGGGCCTGAGGCAGTGCACAAAATAAAAATAATCAAACCTCAAAAAGATTTTTTGCATAGTAATGAAAGCAGACAGGCACAACACAACCAACCATGATTAACAAATCCTAGGGATGGGGGATCCCCCACTTTTGGGGGCTTCTGTCTGCCACTGGCCAGCTGGCTGGCAAGGAAACCCCACCCCCAAAGAGCAACGTTGCACGGTGATGTCCCTGACATGATGATGTCATGCAGAAGTGACATCATCATGTTGAGGGATGTTGCACAGCGATGCTTTGGTTTTGGGGCAAAAATCTATGGTATGAGGGCAATTTTGCCATAGAATTTTGCCCTCAAACCAGCGTGTCACCATGCAACATCCCTGATCTGATGACATCACTTCCATGTGACGTTATTGCATCAGAGATGTTGCTGTGCAATGTTGCCATTTTGGGGTGGAGCCCTGCCCCCCTCCCAGAAGACTCTCTCCCACCTTCCGCTGGCACGTCATGAAGACCTGGCAACCCTACTCAGAAAACAGAACCACGTCATCCAATCAATTAAAAGCAAGCTGAAATAGAAATGCCTTTGTCTGATGCTGAAAGATGCATCATGATGGTGCCAAACAGGGAGGATATTCCCAACTCAAGGGGGCAGGCACCGAAAAGGCCTCTCCCTTGTGGTCCTTTGCTTTAGAAGGTGGGGACAAGGGCCTGAGATGAGGATAGTAGTGGCTGGGCAGGTCTATGTATGTTAGAGCAATACATTCATCCCTCCACTTCATTCCATTCCTATTCTGGAAATCGTTCTACTAGCTGGAATTTATAGTTCAGTTTAGTGGAGTTCAGCTGGTACAAATGCATTTGGGACGGCAGCCAATGTTTTCTAGCTTAAACACGTTGCTTATGTACTAGGTAATGATATGGCTGTGTTGATTAAAAACCCTTTAAATCTTGATCCTGTACTGCAAGGTGAAACACAGGGAAAGGCTATAGTTTCTGAGCTGACAATACTGTATCATAGTTTTCCTTGTGAAGAATGCAGAATATTAAGAATAGTTCCTTCAAACTTTTGAGATTCCTTTTTTTCTCCTTTGAAAGTTTGTTCATCACTAAAGAGATTTCACCTTCAAAGATCCTCATTCCGGAGGGATTCCCCTTTGAGGCTTTTCACTGCAGAGGAAATGTCTCCTCTCCTTTGATTATTTTCCTCTTCAGAAACAGTCACATTGCTTGGGTATCCTCTTTGAAGTTGAGTTTTGTCTTTCTTTTTTTTTACAACTTAAAGGATTTCCCCTTTGAATACATTCACATCGCTGAGAGGTGACCATTCCTCCTCTGACATTGATTCTCTTTGATGAGTTATAGAATTTGTGAAAAAGTCCACAAAATTAATCCCATAATGATTACACTGTGGCTAAATCTAAGTGCTATCGGTATATCTGGTATTCATGTTGGATGGATGTAAGCAACACTAAAAACACAGCCCATTCTGGTGAAACAATCTCTGCGTAAAAATGACTACTTTGGAAGGTAATACAGACTCAGTTGATGCTCTAAGATTAACCTAAAATCGCCTTTGCAGGTAGGTAAAAGATTGCTGATCACTTTTTGCCAGCTAGCCTCCAGTCTGCTTGTCTAGTGTTTCATAGGTTAAAGACTGACAGAGCATCATGTCATGTGTGTTTTAAATAAATAACCTTTGAAATAAATAAAAGAATGGATTACATAAAAACTTTCTCTGGAGTTTCCGTTTATTTATTTACTTCATTTATACCTTGCCTTGGTCCCCAGTGGAGACACCAAGTGGCATACATAATTCTCTGTCCTCCATTGCAAAGTGGGCTTGGTATAAAGTGTGTGACTGGCCCAAGGTCACCTACCGAGCTTCCATGGCAGGGTGGAGATTTGAACTTGTGTCTGCCAGATCCTAGTCTGAAACTCTGACCACTACGCCACACTGCATTTCACTAGCAATTTCAAGGAGAACCATAGGTACAGATGGCTAGCTAGTCCCTGTTCTCTCAGATGGTTTGGAATCAGACTGCAACAGAAAAAGATATCAAAAGTCTTGCAATGCAAATGTCTAATTGCCATGATATAAAATGAACAGTGAGACCCAGTGGGAGCAATTGTAAGCAGGTCTACTCGAAATAAGCTTTATGTTATTCAGTGGGGCTTAGTCCCAGGAAAGCATCTTTAGGATCGCAGCCAGTGTACTGATTACAGTGCCAGACTAGGATCTGGGAGACCTGCCATGGAAGCCTGTTGGGTGACCTTGGGCCAGTCACATTCTCAGCCTAACCTACATCATGAGACTGGCGTGAGGATAAAACGGAGGCTTTTTGTCCCCACTGAGATCAATGTTCCCTCTAAACTGTGGAGTCTTGTGAGCAAAAATTCTACTCTGTGAGTCGAAAGAGCGACTAGCATAAAAGTTGTGAATGAACCAACGTTTTTAAAAAATATATATAGGTGAAAAAGTCAGCATCCTGAAAACATAAAGGAGAAACAGACTACCCTGGACAGTCAGTATGTGTAGTGGTTACAGTACTAAATTAAGATTGAGAGACCCGGTTACAAATCCCTATTTAGCCATGAACACTGTTGGAAAAATACAAACCACATTTTTTTGTGTGTGTTACCAAATAGAGCATTGTCTGGTTTTGCATATTCTTTTGGACTTATATTTATTAACACAATTTTAAAAGGTACTCTGTGGTTGCAACCTGATGAACACTTTCTTGGGATTAAGTCCCATTGAATAAAACAGTTTACTTCTAAGTAAACCTGATTGGGATTTCTCCCTTTGTTAATGTATGTTCCAGGAGCATCAACTATTACAAAATTAGACTGTAACAATTTAATCATGTGTTTAAATGCTACATTCAAACAAAATTAAAGCATTATATGGAAATTGTTTTTATTGGAAAAAATACTTGCAAAAAGAATTAAGACAATATAGTATATTCTTCCCTTATATTATAATTTAGAAAAATTCCTGAAAACCTTTGACACATGACTTTTAGCACAACAAAGAACTATGCATAATATACCATTGTCCACTCATCTATTTTTACTCTTTTTACTTTTTTCTATGGACGTTGCTGGGGCATCTCAGTTTCACTGCCCCTATCTGTAGCTTCACTTGCATTACCTATTAGTTCCACATCAAATGGTGATTACAGTAAACTTTCCACAATGTTGGAGAGACATAAATAAGAAGTTGGGATCTGGGTTTCTTTAGACCTGTATAGACAATCAGGTCAATTCATAATTTATTTTTATAAACTGTTTTTTTATTTATTTGGATCCCCCCTTCCTTGTTTAGAAATCATGTTCACTTTCACACAATTCCCAGGAATAATCACCCCCAGAGCCTTACTTACAGCTTTAAAATTACCAATGATTCCTACTATTGTATTGGCAATGGCATCCATCCATGGTTATTCATTTTATGAATTAAGGAATCTTTAAATTGAAAAAATTGCTGTGGAAAAATAATGCACTGGACAAGTTTTTTGAGGGTTATCTGCCCCACATCTCTGTCAATGAAAGTTAATACTCTTTTAGCGTTAACTTCTTCACAGGGGTGCTGTGAAGATCAAACAGAGGATAGAACCACATATCCCAGCCACTCCTCTTAGAAAGGACAGAATAAAAATATAATTGATAAAATATTGGCTTTAAAAGTCAGAGTTTCTAAAACTACAAAAAGAGGTGTGGGCAAAGCCCACTGAAATCCTATAATGTAGGGGTGAGTCTGAATAGGATTCTGGGAGGGTGCATTTCCCACCTGCTCTATGGCTAGTAGAAGGATTTATGCAAAAAGTGGTATTTTTGCAATACAATTAATTTGCAGGTGCTGTAGTGTGTTATAGTGCTAGTTTTCAGACCAAGACTATAATGTATGCATGTCACAAAATTTGTTTTTCCTGAAGCAGAATTTATGTTGTGTTGTTGCAGCATTTTTAGTTACATAGCCCTGATTTTTTCTGAGCTAGTTCAAGACAGCTCATATTTCTTGTCTGAAGCATTCAAAGTTTGTCTAAAGTGTTGATTACATTCGTGAGCCAAATTTTGCCCTTTCTGCTTCTTCCAACTTTGTCACAACCTATGTGTTGTGTTTTAAATTAATTGTAATAGTGTAAAATAATTTGAAGGAATATCAGTTAATAGTTTAGAAATAACTTGTTAAAGGTACATTTTAAAGAATATGTTTTGTTATTTTGGTCAGCTTTAACTAAAGGTATTACATGTTTTTTGGATTTTGTGTTGGATGAATGATGGCCATTGCTTCTCTCAGGGTTGTTGTTTTTCGTAGAAAAAGCCCAGCAGGAACTCATTAGCATAATAGGCCACACCCAACAGCAGAAACTCATTAGCTTAATAGGTCACACCCCTGACAGCACAGCTCCATCCCAGGATTGGCTTCCTCAGGTGCCCCATGCTTGCAGGGCGCATGGGGAACCCCAGGAGGGGAGGTAGTTTAAACTGCCTTCCCTCCCTGGATCGACTTGGCTTCCCCAGGCACCCCGTGGCTTGTGAGAAGCCCAAGTGGTAGGGAGGCTGTAAGTGTGACCAACTCGGAAGCCAGCCAGAACTCCGTTCCTATGTGTTCCTGCCCAAAAATAGTCCTGGCTGCTCTTTTCCAAGTTGCTTGTGGTAAATTTAAAATATGATTCATTCACGTGTCTCTTCAGTAGAAACTAACCTCAGTTGCTCTAAAAAAACTCAACAGTTTAACTGATTGGTAAATGCAAGTTGCAAAAGAACTATGAAGCTGATTAGACAGGTTTCTCTGTCAACTTTGCAATACTGTTAACAGTGAAAAGTGAAAAAATCTTCTACATTTATAGGTTTTACTGGGAGAAAACTGTGGGATGTTTCAGGAATGGTGCGTATCTGGAGTCTGTACACAAATTTGCATTACAAATTCCTGGTTGCTAGAAGAAGAGTTGGTTTTTATACCCCACTTTTCTCTACTCAAAGGACTCTCAAATCGGCTTACAATTGCCTTCCCTTCTTCTCCCCACAATAGACAACCTTGTGAGGTAGATGGGGCTGAGAGAGCTCAGAAAATTGTGCTAAAAAGGGGAATTCAATGCATTAATATCTGTCAGTTCAGGGGCTTTGTTGGAGATAATGAAACCTCTCTATTTTTTCCAGTTTACTAACTCAAGAAAATCCAGAAGGTGGTGTTTGGACTGTTATTTTTCTATATACATATTGTCTTCATTGTCATTCTTATAATTTGTTGGCAAGTATTTTAATTTCTTTGGCTAAGTCATCCTGACAATGCATTCATTTGAAATTCTTAAAATAAATACACTGGAAAATGAAAACTTCTTGTGGAAAGTGGGGAGGCTGCAGTTCAGTGACAGAGAAATTGCTTTGTATGTGAAAGGTTGCAGTTTCAGTCTCCAGTTAAAAGTATTATGTGGCTGATATGAAAGACTGAGATCTGGAGAGCTGCTTGTTAGTCAGAGTGGACTTCCTCTCAGGGTGGGGGGGAGAGCAGAGCTGGGCTCACAAGCTAGTGGGCAATGCGGCCTGACGCTTCTTTGTGGCCTCCTGCCACCGGCACTGTCAGCTAGTAGTGAGATAGGGGGTTAGCAGGAAGCCACAGAGAAACACTGGGCTGTATTGCTGTCCCAAGCCTCCCCTCCCCTGACCTCCCCCAACCTCCATCGTCGCCTGGCTCCCCCCTTCCCCAACCTCCAACCTCCATCCTTGCCCAGCCGCCCCTCCCTGACTTCCGCCTCCCTCCATCCTTGCCTGGCTCCTCTTCCCCCAACCTCCATCCTCACCATCGCCACTAGCCAACTGAGATCTGGACAGCTGCTTGCTAGTCAGAGTGGACTTCCTTGGGTGGGAGTAAAGCTGGGCTTGCAAGCTGGCAGCAACACAGACTGATGCTCCTCCATGGCCTCTTGCTGTCAGTGCCAGAGCAGTGGAAGGCCATGGAGGAGCACTGGGCCATATTGCTACGCCAAGGCCATGGAGATGAGGGGGTGACTCACCTGCTGCTCTCCTGCTGTTCCTGCCAAACTCCTTGGTTTGGCTGCCCTGCACAGAGTTTAAAATCTCTGCATAGAGGGTGGGAGATTTGTATGCTATTGCACCCTAGTGCAGCTTTGGGGAAACTGTAACTGGGATGAAAGGCAGGGTATATATATGAAGTAAGTAAGTAGGTGGAGCTGTAAGTAAGTAAGTAAGGCAGGATATACATGAAGTAAGTAAGCAGGTGGAATTCTTGAGGTGGATTCCTGAGGTGGGCAAGGTAACAACTCATAATTCCTCATGCTTGTGGTAATCTTTCTAAACGAACAAATATTCCACTAGAAACAGAAATTGCCCTGTGAGGACTGTATTGTCTAGACCGAACTGCACTTCAGTTCTGAAGCATGTGCATCTTCAACTAATACTATGCTAGATGTCTCCATGGTATGAAATAGATCAAAGGTTAAGAGTTTTTTTAAAAGGTGTGATGACTAGATTTTTTAAAACTTTTGTAAGCCACCTTGAACTTTTTGGACAGGTGGAGAATGAAATGAGTGAATGAAAATGGTAATTGTTGAAAAATGTTTAAGACAGATATAAGGTAGACCAGATACTTCAGCTTGCACAGAATGCAGAGGTCCACCTTTTCACTGGTATTGAGCAAGCATTTTTGCATATAACACCAGTTCTGCAACCGTTGCTGATTTGGTTCCAGGTACAAATCAAGGTGCTGGCTTGACTTCTAAAGCCTTTCATGACCAGGGTCTACATACCTGAAGGCCAGTTTATTCACCAAATGAGGTCAGCCCAGCACCTCCTTTCAAGGGCTCTTGGGAGGTCCACGACTTCTGTCTGATGTTCAGCCTTCCTCACACCAGCACTTCATGGAATAATCTTCCAGAGCAGGTATGAAGAGCTCCCTGCCTAGAGAAGTTTGGTAAAATGGTCTACTCCAGAAAACACTTTCTGATTGAGCCTTTGGGATTCAGTTTTTGATGCACTTGGCACTTAATGTTTGCTATGTTCTGGGGCTGGAGAACAGATTACTAACCTGTTGTTGTTTTGCTATAGTATTTTATGATGGTTTTCTGGAGGTGACTAGGGATATTAAAAGAAAATGGGATATATGTTTAAACAGACAGAGATGGGTAACAAGGCTTAAAGGCTGAACATGAAAATTTCCAAAGAGAAGCTGTTGTGCCTGCCTCAGTGGGGAGAGCGGGATAGAAATTGAATTAAATAAATAAATAAATACTCTCCATTTGCTTTGTGCAAAGCATCCTTTGCTATTCTTCTTTGCACTTCTATTGCAAATGTATTTGTGTTCATGTTGTCTGCTGCCTATTAATTACTTTTTAAAAGTATGCTGTAAATACTTTCTTGTACAATTTGTTAGCATTACTTTTACTAATTGTCACCCATGATGTCTGTGTAAATAAGCAACCACTTGATGGCTGGGACTTGTCTTGCACAGAATAACCCTTTAATTACAAGGGTCATAACTTCTTGATTTTGATTTTTAAATAGTTCCCCATACTTGTATTAGTATTTCTTTTAAAATAATAATCCTAAGCCTTCTGTATGCTTTTTGCCCTGTAGTGTATATGTTATGTATTGACATACATAAATGTAGGAGCTTGATTCCAGCTCCCATTGAAACCTGGTAACCTGAACAACACAAACTGATTGGACGCTCTGCGTAGTTGTCCAATCAGGATACAAGATATGTGCAGGAGGGAAACGATGTGATTGGTCTTTATGTATATATTTCGATTGGTCCTTACCGCAATAATGGGCATGGTTTAGCAAGCCCAGACTGTTTAAAAAGGAGCCTGTTGCTCCCCAGTTTTGCTGTCATCCTGTCTTGTTCTCACTTTGTAAATAAAGCTGATTCCACTGTTCTACGAGTTGCTGCCTGAGTCTCATATCTAACAGTATATTTATTTTAATAAGTTCAAATGAAATGAATGAGCTGTTTGATGTAGATACATTATACAGATATAGAACTGTTATCCATAAACATTTTATATAAGACCATTATGTATGTATCAATGTTTCTTCTAATGATTCTTGCATTTTCAGGAAACACAGATACATTCCCCAGTAGTACTACAATTGACCTAGAATTTGTGCATGGCTTTAGATAGAATGACTTCTTTTATTACTTACATTAAGTAAAGGTGAGACATATCCCACTACTGGCTGGATTTTAAGAGGTATTTTTGTTTCCAGTTGCAATCTGTCCAGCCAGCTGCTTTTCCTACGACACCTCTGAGAATTTTGATGTTGAATGAAAGTTACTTTGACATCTAACATGTCACCAAAAGTTTTTATATCTGTAACAAAGGAAAATTAATCTACTGTACTGAGAGATGAGTACCTGAATTTAAGGATCTGTGTCGGAACGAATGAGAAAAATGTCTCTTTGGGATCTTTTCAAACTGCAGAGGATTGGACTGATACATATCTACAGCTGTCCATTGCTGGATATTTAAAGCCAATTGTAAGTACATAATCTTGATGTCAAGGCCTGGTTCTTTTTACCTGCAAGATGCCTGGTAGAGTGAAGCATGAAGAGTTAAATCTTGTGCTTTTACTTCTAGATAGAAAAGACCAGGAGTGCACACCAGGGGAATAACACTTTTTGTTGAGAGGAAGTAAAACATAACCTACTTAGAAATAAAATGCCAGAGGATAGCCCATAGGACTTTGCTCTGACATTCACTTGCACTAGCAAGAGTCCTTCTGATCTGAACATTTAAAGAAGAAGACCTGTATGTATGCTTTCACCTGTAAAGCTACTTGGAGCAGCTGCACAATTTGGTTCAAAGGAGCAAGACAAAACTGAGCCAGAGTACTGATAACAGAAGACATTCACAGGGTGACAAAGAGCATGAGCTAATGGAACAAACGATCTCACTTGCCAATTCTGCACATTGTCTAAGGATGGGGAAATGTATACAATCCTAGATGGCCTGAAAAGATGAGCGAGCATTAAGCAGTCAGGCACTTTCCACAGAGACCAATAAGCTAAGTAGAGAGATGAGGCTGGACATTCCTTTACTTTGTTGCTGTTGTTGTTTACTGATCAGTCAGAGGCTATAGTCACATGAGCAGTTTGTGCCAATATCATTGTGGTACCTTTGCACACAATCAGACAACAGCATCTGCCTTCTGCGCCCCAGTCATCGCCACCTCATTCTGCCCAGCTTTGGAAGTGGAGTAATCAGGCACTGGAGAAAGTCTGGTGTTAATGGATATCAGTGCTTTCACCCCACATTCCTGGGTGTCTGAACTCCCCTGGTGCAAGCTCAACCCGGTTGGGAAGTCTGATCACTCTGTTCTGTTTTCACTCTTTAAAAAATCCATTAGTGATGTGTACATAACTGCATCTTCGTGCACACCAGCAAGCTTTCAGTTGTCCTCTAAGGCAAGGGTGGGGGAGATGGGCAGGCTGAGAAGCCTCCTTTGTCTTTTTTATGCCGGTTCCTCTGCCTACAGCTTTGTAGCACACAGGGTGGGGAAGGGATTAATTAAAAAGATGAATCTTTCCAGCTACAAAAAGGAGCAGTGCTGCAAATAAGCAGTTATGCACATCTGCAAAAGACAAATTTTAAAAAGTAGCCACCTGACAACCACCCTGCAGTAAAAATCTGAATGGTTTGAATCTGAATCGATCATGGGGCAAGCACACAGTGAGGCCGCTCCAGGGAGTGCTGGCTGGTCACCACTTCCCACAGTGATTTAAACTGCTACAAATAGAGGCACCGCCAGATCGTGCCAAGCCTCTAGTTTGACCACAGCCATATTTAGTGATAATTACATTAGTCCTCAGCCCAAAACTATGATCATAGTTAATTTTTCACATCTATTCTAATACCTTTCCTTGAAGAATATATTTTGCTATGGTTATCAAACCACCAAGGATCAGTGAAATGAAAGATTATACAGGATACTATAGTTTTAAATACACTTTTTATATTAATCATGTGGATTACTCTACACATTTCCTTAATTATGACAGATGTCTGTACATTACAATTAACAAGATCAGGGGTCTTTAAAACTGAGAGGGACTATTTGTAGCCCCCCCCCCAATTTGGCATTACTTTCCTTATGATAACAATATGTTGCTACCAAATGTATTATGACTTTAAAGTTATCCATTTATTTGCTATTATATTTGTATCCTGTTCTCAAGGAGAATTGGCTACCAAAATGATTGTAAGGGATTAAAACTAAGTACAAATAATATTAATTTTTAGTACAAATGTTCCTTGGGAAGGGAATTCATCCAGGGGAGGGAGTTCATCCAGGCACAATGGAAGAGCGTGAGGAGTGCTTCAGTGACAGCAAGCACACGTAGAAGAATGGATGGCTGTATTGGTATATGAAATCTGCACCTACCCCAATTCTAAACATATTAGTTCAAAGTGGGTCTCTTTCAAATCGAGGGGATATGTGTTCATATAATATATGTTTTGGTATGATGTGTTAGGCTAGTAGTCAATCTTGTTTTTTAAAACTGTAACAAGGCCAAGTCATCCAAGGCATATAGTTGTATGCAGCTTCTGTAATGTATCCAGTTCAGCCTGTGGCTCGACCATGTGCTCTAGCTGGCGCAAACCGGTAGAGCACAGGGCTAGCTAAGGCTGAGCTTCATTCCAGGAAAACAATAGAACAGGGGCTCCTCAAGCCCCACCAATCTGGTCTCGAATATCTTAGGAGTTAAGTGGATTGAGTTTGCATGACCCTATCACGGGTGGAATAGGAGTTGGGGTGTGGGTTTGCTGGGGGATATAAGCCGGCCTGCGAGCTGGCTAGTTTGTCTTGTTCTGTAACTAATAAAGTATGTGAGAGCTGAAATCACTCATCAGTCTCAGTACTTTTCAGCTTCCTAGAGTTTCTTAGTTACTTGTGAGACAAGAAAGCTCTTTCCCCCTCTTCTCTCTCTCTCTCTCTCTCTCTCACTCACTCTTTGAGAATCAGAGGATAGCAGTGGAGCAATACTCCCTCTAAGCTGTGGGGTCCTGTGAGCAAGAATTCTACTTTGTGAGTTACTGGCATTAAAACTGTGAGCAAGTGATTTGGCTACTGCAAAAATTAGCTTGCTCTGGAGCCATCCTTTCTGAGCTAAGACAAAACTGTGAGCCGGAGGCTAAAAAACTGTGAGCTAGCTCATACTAACTCAGCTGAGGGGACATTGCAGTGGAGTGCTCTGCATTAGTAGAAAGAAATGAAGATGGAGTCAAATATGAGTGGAGGTTGGAAGCTGAGGCTGATGCAGCTAACCTATCTGCTCCAAGCAGGGGGGGGAGGGGCCGGCTGAAAGTTGCCATGTATGCCCCCACTCACACCATTCAAACTGTAGGCCCGAGTATGCACAGCAGATGCCACCATCATCAAATCATTTCCTTATTATTGGACTCATGTTTTACTTGTGTACATACACAAAATTTTTTACAGCCTTTAAAAATACTGAAAGACATCTGAAAAGTAAAGGACTGAAGGTTTAAATATACAGCCCTTCCTTTTTCCTCTCTGGCCAATTGTTCAGAAAGAGGGGGAAAAACCTTCTCAGGTCCTTTTTTCCTCATCTGGTTGATTTACAACTAATATGGATTGATTTAGAACATTTCTGCCCCACGTTATCTTCTTGGACTTGGTTATATTCAGCAATGCATTCTTGCCATGAATTTGGAGTTTGGAAGGGGTGGGCTAATGTGCTGAATCCATGACCCAGACACTCAGAAGCTGGAAATGATCAGTTGCATATAAGTGCTCTGCTAGAGCCAGGTCTTTATGAATTGGAGAATGACATAATTAGCCCCATGCCATGATCTATAGTAGGCAGAGGACAGGGGGAAGGGGACCTTCCAGGCTTCAATGATGATAGCAGTCCTAGCTTGCATCTAAGATAGAGAAAGCTTGCTGTAGACTGAGGTCCCATACTCAGAAATATACTGGGGTATGTTGTGGGTATTGTAGTCAATGCCACGCTGCATTTCTAAAGGCACAACACAATACAGGCATTTGTCAAAACTAGGGATGGGCACAGGGAAATGGAGGTTTGTGAAGGTTCATGCTTCATGGAGTCTCACAAACCACGAACTTCCATGAATCTTTCCAGTTAATGAACCAGTTCAAGGTTCGTGACATGGCATGGCTTGCAAAAGTCATTTAAAGGGATCACTTTAAATGGTTTTTGCGAGTCACACTGCAGCGGTGGCACAACTCACGTGAACTCAGAAGGCATTTAAATGCCTTCTGAGTTCACTTGCTGAGTCACGCCATGGTGGTGGCGCAGCTTCTCCAAGCCCTGCCACCAGCATGTCTGCCAACACAAACCACATGAACCTCCCAAAGTTACCTGAGAGATTCATGGGGGTGGGATGGCATGAACTGAGGTTCACAAGCCATGAACCGGGCCCAGTTCATGATGAATTTTGGTTCATAATTCAGTTCATGCCCATCCCTACTTAGAACATCTGGGTTCTCAGTTAAGAATGAGCTGTGCTTGGCTTGGCTGCAATTTGTACCTGCTTTCTTCCCTAGAGCCCTTCTGCCTTTCCCTGTGGGCCCAGGAAACTTCATTGCTGAGAACTGATATCTGTTGATATACACTAGATCAGGGGCAAAATTCCAGTAGGGGTGAAGAACAAATAGAGGTAAATGGTTGCTCAAGATGTATGTAGCTAGCAAGAATCATGTAGAAGAAATTGCTGTTGCAGAATCAAGCTAAGATACAATCAATGTTCCCTCTAAGCTGTGGAGTCTTGTGAGCAGAAATTCTGCTTTGTGAGCTACTGGCACTAAAGTTCTGAGAAAGCAATCCGGCTACTGCATCAATTAGTTTGCTCTGGAGCCATCCCTTCCTGAGCTAAGACAAAAATGTGTGAGCTGGAGGCTAAAAAACTGTGAGCTAGCTCACAGTAACTCAGCTTAGAGGGAACACTGGATACAATGTGAAGGAAGATATTTTTTGCTGGTGCTTTTGACAAGCTTGGAAACCTGTGGGGAAGAGGCTTCTTCATCAGGTTCCAAAGTCTTGAGTTTATGCTTCCAAGCACTGAGAGAAAGGGAATTGGAAACATTTTCTTTTTCTTTCACATAATTTAGAGGTAAATTAAATTTTACAGAAGTTGAAAGGACAAAAGGAAATAACTTTAACTTTAGGAACACCTTTTTAAACATTGCAAGCAAGACACTGCTACAGCATGCTTAAAATTAGCATCATGGAGGATGATAGAAATATGCTTCTACTTGCATCCAATTGTGTCAGTATTTAAAAATGTGAATTAAATTTGTTCTTTCACGTCAACTTGAGACTGAAACCCTCTTGGGATGACTTAAATATATCCATGGGATCTGCAAGCTCATTGAAGTTTGTTTCCTCTAGGGTGTGAAAAAGTAATAGATGCTCTCTTAAACATTTTGGCTGTTTTTTACAAGTGATGCTTAAATCATTTCCTGCCTCTGTAATTTGAGAATAAAATCAACATTGGCTGGAACTTAGATAGGTTCTCTCCTGTTTTCTTTGCTGCACTAGCAACATTTACAAGCAATACTTTCCAGATTAAAAGGCATCTTTCTTTCCTGCCCTAGGATCTAAATTGGCAAGAAAAGTATTGACAGTACCATACATCACAGGTTGGTAGTATGACTATTATTGTCAACACAGAGAAACCAACCTATGGTATATGACAATGATACTTTCCCTGCTAATGACCAAATGGAGGGTTGCTGAAAGTCCCCCTCCAGTAGTTGGATAATCTCGTGGATATGCATACATTTGTGTTTGTGAACAGGGAATCCCTTAACCGAGCTCAAAATAAATAAAATGGAACTTTCTAGTCATCCAGTTATTTTTCTTTATCTTGTTAGGGGCACTCAAAGACTTCTTTGTCCAGCTATTATTAGGAGAAGCAGGTTTGTTTTGTACTATTTTATGACATGGGAATTTAAATATTCTTGGAAACTATTTAAAACTACAGTCCTAAGAAGTTCAGATAAAATATATACCGCAGGTTAGGAAAGGCACAAATAGGTATAGAAAAAGGTCCACATGGTTAACAAACAAAGTAATGGAAGCTGTAAGAGATAAAGAAGGATTCCTTTAAGCAATGGAAAGCTAGTCTAGAGAGGCTGATAAAAGGGAACACGGGGGGTGAAGTCTGTGATGCAAGTCTGTGATCAGGCAGGCAGAAAGGGAATATGAGGAGCATATTGCAAAAAAAGACCAACAATATAACTTTCTTCAAATACATTAGAAGCAGGAAACCAGCCAGGGAGGCACTGGGGCCCTTGGATGACCAAGCGTAAAAGGAGTACTGAGGAATGATAGAGAAATGGCTTAGCTGAATGCATTTTTTGCCCCTATCTTCACTGTGGAAAATGAGAAGTGCTTGCCCACTCCAGAACTGTTGATTTCAGGAGGGGTGTTGAAAGGCCTTGAGTCAGATTGAGGTGATGAGAAAGGAGGTCCTACGACTGATAGACAACTTAAAAACTGATAAATCACCAGGCTCAGATGACATGCATCTGAGAGTTCTGAAAGAACTCAAATGTGAATATGTGGAATCTCCTGACAAAAATATATGATTTTTCATTAAAATCTGCCTCCATTCCTGAGGACTGGAAGGTAGCTAATATCAGCCCCTCTTTAAAAAGGGATCCAGATGAGATCCGGGAAATTATAGGCCAGTCAGTCTGAAATCAATACCAGGTAAGTTGGTGGAAAGCAGGGCTATTTTGGGGCAGGAATGCACAGGAACAGAGTTCCGGTTGGCTTCAGAGTTGGCCATGCCCACTAAAGCCAAAACCTTTGTGTGCATGGCTACAGAGGGAAGACCTGGAGAGTGACCCCCCTGGCGACTCCAAGGCAGGCGGACTAGTGGGGTCCCTGCAAGGATCGGGGAGTCCTTTAAATGCCTCCCCGTGCCTTCCCCGGCTGTCCAAGGGAAGACTTGCCTGGGCTCCCCGCAGCTGTAGGGCACCCTGGCAAGCGAAGGAAAGGTGTGGGGGTGTGGCCTAATATGCTAATGAACTGTGCTGTAAGGGGTGTGGCCTAATATGCTAATGAGTTTCTGCTGTTGGGTATGGCCTGTTATGCTAATGAGTTCCTGCTGGGCTTTTTCTACAAAAAAAGCCCTGGTGGGAACCGTTATTAAGGAAAGAATTAGTAGGTGCATTGATGAACAAAAACTACTGAGGAAGACTCAGCATGGGTTCTGTAAGGGAAGATCTTGTCTCACTAACCTGTTAGTGTTCTTTGAGGGGGTGAACAAACATGTGGACAAGGGGGACCCAATAGATTTTGTTCATCTTGACTTCCAGAAAGCTTTTGATAAAGTTCCTCATCAAAGGCTGCTAAGTAAGCTCAATAGTCATGGAATAAAAGGACAAGTCCTCTTGTGTATCGAAAACTGGCTAATTAATAAGAAACAGAGAGTGAGTATAAATGGGCAATTTTCTCAGTGGAGGGTGGTAAGCACTGGGGTACCACAGGACTCAGTACTGGGTCATTAATAATTTGGAATTGGGAGTGTTGTGTCCGTGGACTGCCACCAGGGGTCCGCGGCCTCAGTCCTTAGCTTGGTTCCAAACACAATAGGGGACAAGGATCCTAGGCCACCCTTAGTCCTCCAATAGGACCTTTGGCAGGAGATTCAAACCCCTAATGGAACTGTGGGTATGTCTGGGTGGGGTGTATACAGTTGGCCCTTGCCAGGCCGTGTGTGTCTTTTGCATGAAGTACAATAAACGTGTGTTGTTTAGCATGTCGTAGTCCGAGTCTCCATGCTGTGAACCCAGTACTTTACAGGGAGTAAGCAGTGAAGTGGCTAAATTTGCGAATGACACTAAATTGTTCAGGGCAGTGAAAACCAGGGAGGCTTGTGAGGTACTCCAAAGGGATCTGTCAAGGATTGGCGAGTGGGTGTCAACGTGGCAAATGAGGTTCAACGTGGCCAAGTACAAAGTGATTCACATTGGGGCTAAAAATCCTAACTATAAATACATGTTGATGGGGTCTGAACTGGTGGAGACTGACCAAGAGCGAGATCTTGGAGTTGTAGTAGATAACGCAATGAAAATGTCGAGGCAGTGTGCAACTGCAATAAAAAAAGGCCAACACTATGCTGGGGATTATTAGGAAGGGAATCGAAAACAAATCAGCCAGTATCATAATGCCCCTGTATAAATCAATGGTGCAGCCTCGTTTGGAATACTGTGTACAGTTCTGGTCACTACACCTCACAAAGGATATCATAGCATTGGAAAAAGTGCAGAAAAGGGCAACTAGAATGATAAAAGGGTTGGGACACTTCCCTATGTTGAAACGTTAAAGTGCTTGGGGCTCTTTAGCTTGAAGAAACGACAACTGAGTGGCTCAACTGCTGGAGCCATGGTGGTCTCTGGCATCCAGAGGGGTCAGTGAGGTCTCTGCCATGGGAGCCTTGCCTCCTGTGGTCAGGAAATCAGCTGGCCCCCTCAGCCATTCTGTCTTTCACATTGCTTTGGATCCCCTGAACAGGGGAAGGAACAATAGTGACTAAAGAGCTAGGAATTTCCACCAGGTGGGACCACTGAGATATGCAAGTTTTGCAAGCACAACAAGGTCATGGTAGGGACCATCCATCTGCACAGATGACCAATCCCTCCAAAGTGTGGCCCCCAGCATCCACTCGACAATCAGTGGATACTCCTAGCTCTGTTGCACTGGGTCCCAGGATGCTAGAGGATGTTTGAAACCTGCTTCCAAAGGAGCATTGATGTTGTTTAACCTCATGGTTGGCATCCAGCTGGCAGGCCAACTGCACAGACGATGGACATATTGTTGGTGGTGCTCATCGCTTATGCTGTCAGTGGCTGACATTGCCAAGCAGCTGCTGCTATTATGTTTCTCATTTGCATACCCAAATTATCACTGGGCTGGCTGAAATGCAGGTGGCCCTCAAGAGGCTCTGTCCTCTGAGATTGACCAGATCCACCCTGAAGGATGGAGTGGGTGGGATGGGCTATGCCAGATGGGCATCCCATACCCAAGGACCTGGCAAATGGCCAGAGTCCTCCCCACCTTGGCATATGCCCTGGCAACAGGTGGCCAAATTCAAGGCTTCAGTCACTTGGGACTACGGTCACATTCCCATGGCCCAGTGCAGCAACTCTTGAAGCCTCTGGCCTCCGAATCAAGTGTCGATGCCGCAGGGATGCATCTGCACCACACTGTGCCCCAAGGTCCCCCTTGTCACCCAATCTGTTTTTCACATTGCTTTGGTCAATAGTGCCTAAAAAGCTAGGAATTTCTGTTGGGTGAAGACAGTCATGCCATGCGCAAGTTGCACCCCAGGTCGGAGCCCAAAGTGTAATTTCTGCAGACACAATACAGAAAGGTGTGTGTGGGGGGGTTTATTGCAGGGACTGTTACCACCACTGGCCTGCCTTGTTGTTGAGGGAAAATAGCTATGTGGCAGCATAGGCCAGAGGGGTACAGGAATCACACACCGCTTGTATACCAAGGTCCAGCACAGTAGGAAGACTCCAGATTTGAAGAGTAAATTAAATAGGTTTTATTGAAGAATTTCCCTAATTACAAGCATACTAAGCATTCAAAAAGAGCAAGCAGTACTAAACTATAAAGCAGAGGTGATTGATAGTGAATAGAGGGGTCAGTTACAGGGTGATACAACCTGTCCAGATGTTCAGGGGTCCATGGAGATGAGATTATGGCCCAAGCCAAAGGTTTAGGGGTGAACTGCCAGTTGGCATCAGGGGCAGACACACAAACTCTGAGGTCATGTGCTCCGACAGATATAGACATTGGGAAACAATGCAGACCAATGGGAGGCCTTGGGGGCTGGTCTCAGGTGAGAACAATAGATTTTCTAGACCAATAAGGAGTCCATGGAGGTGTGCTACCAGGTGGAGTGTAATTCAGGTGTGAGCTTCCAGAGGGGCAGAGTCTGGCTTAACAATAGCTATGATGGGATTAAGCCAGGTGCTGGATGGTTGTACTGGGAGTGTCCATTGTGAAACAATAGAGTGGCTTGGCGTTTCCCTGGTGCCAGACAAAAGAGGTGATGTTTCTTACTGTGCGGCAGGATGAACCTGAATGGGAGACCATTCACTAGACATGGAGAGTTAATGTTTACCTTGATAGGTCTGGCATAGGTGTAAGAATGCAGATATCTTAAGAGAAATTTATGGAGACAGGAATGAGAGGATTATTCCAAAGGTATTTCCTGACAAATGGAGATGGAAACATGCAACATACTTTATTTATGACAATAGCACAGATCAGAGGCTCTTTGTCCCTCTCTGCCTGTGCATTTGACAGACAAAAGACTAGCCATTTGGTCAGTAGAAGATGCCTGAGGCAAGGGCAGAGACTTGCCCATTCTTAGTCCTTTTGGACTGAACTGACAGGTGCGATGTGGGGGGGGGTTGCTTGCATGGAGGATGCTTGGCAGTGCAGACAGCCTGAAGAATCTTCACTTGGCCTGAGTTTTCCCAGCCAAGATGTAGTTCTCGTAGCCTCCCAGGAAAAGCAATTGTTTAAGCCAAGCCTGGCTTCATAAGGGCACTGCTTGTGGAGGTTCAGAGGTTGTTTTGGGATGTCTCTCTCTCGGGAAAGATCACTCCAGGTTCAGGGCTGAGGAAGCTGGCTACAGGACTGCACATCCCTGGAGAGGACCAATCCCTCCCTTACACTAAAATAAATCTTACACCAGCATTGGGGACAGTCAGCTCCCTATTCTGTTTCCCTCCCCTTGGAATTGCTTTGTCGGTTGAATTTTGGCATGTGGTTCAGGGTTAGGACCTCCCCCTTTCCCAGATTTGGCCCGCTCCTCTTTTCCTAGGTTTGCCCTAGGCTCTTACCCATTCTGGAAATGTAAAAGTCTACATTGCTACTTGCATCTGCTGAATCATGGAAAATAAATATGTACGTTTCTATACCTAATTTTAAAAAAATTCCAATGAAAATTTGGTTATTTTTATATGTTAGGTTTATTACAATTTATTCAAGAACAAAGCAATTTCATTAGTTGGCATTTTTTGTTATGGAATGCAAGTACCATAGAGATGTATAAATGTGATTAAAACTAACAGCACTGATTTTGCTAAGGCCATATAACATGGAGTGTCATTCATGACACCTGTTGTGAGTGCAAAAATATCTACTCATGCCACTTATTCCCTTGCAGGAGATTTTTCTCTGTGTTATTCCCTTCCACAAACTCATTTGCTTTGTACGAGAGTTCTTGTATTTTTGTTTCTGAGCTTAAAAGTACATATATTAATAAGCTTTAAATGAGGTTGTGGAGAGATATCTGGGAATGGGGTGCGATAATCACAAAGTACAGAAGAACAGTGTTAGGTATCAAAATGGAATGTTCATCAACTCATCAGTATTTCATTTGTATTCTAGCTCTATGATCTTTCCTTGTCATTTTTGAACTGCAGCATCCTCTCCTTCTCCCCCATAGCCTACAATGGTAATTTGGTGTGCAGTGTGAGGGTATTATATTGTTTTTTATTATATTCAAGGGTATAATATTGAGGGTATTATACTGAGAGTATTTATATTGCTTTTAATTGTAAATAGTGGATTGAACAGTTGGTTCCTGTTGGATGGAAAAAAGAAAGGGTCTCTCATAAAATCAAATATTTCGTGCTAGTGACATCCATTTTCTAATTATTAACATGAAAGATCTCACTAGACCTCAACTAATTTGAAAATGTTTAAACCAGCAAATTTAACTTAACTTTGTTAATGACTCTGTCTTTAATGTGTTTCCCTGAACCTGAACAAATTACATGATATGCTTACAATGCAAATATATTCACTTAAGAATTAGGCTATGATCCACTAATCACTGTCTAGTAGACTCTTTGCATTCATAGGAATTACTGTAGAGTAAGTGGTTTGAAGCTTAAAATTGTGTGGAGTCTATGGTCATGCATATTTACTCAGGTACATTTGCATAGGATCATGCTGTTTGTGTGTGTGTGTGTGTAACATTTTTAATAAATACCTAAACAACTTTTAAAATATTTACTGACATATTTTTCATCAGACTTCACTATATTTTGTAAATACTAATTAAAGTACATCTATTTTGATATTTGTGGAAACAGAGGCTATAATATACACATTTTTTACTGTGTCATGCAATATTTCATAGCACATTCTGGCTATTAATGCCTAAACGGATTGTGCTCCATAAACCAGCTAAACCAGAGCATTTGAGTATAAACTAGTTTATATATGCACTATTTTTTTTGCAAATTGGTCTAAAGCTTGACAAGCTGTAATTATACAATGCATAATGGCATGACTACTTTGAGTGTGTGACTCAGTATGGCATCATGTGATCATACCTTTATGACAGGAAAAAAATTACTTTTCACATTCATTACTACACAGCCATGTGCATTATGGGAAGACTATGACATCTTCAAATGTATTTTCGAAGGGATTTTCATTTCACATTTTGTACTGGGATGTTGATATCAAGTATAAAATTCATGTACCACATGTCAGCTGAGAATGCCTTTAGTTTGCAGCAAATTTACAGAAATACTGACTGGAATATCATGAGGGTTTTTTTGTGCCTGTTTTGCTAAGCAAAGCAATGGTTTAAATGTATATGCCAGATTCTCAACTAATGTGAGATGTATGTACTCAAATGAAATACAAGGTTATACTCTAATGCCACAGGTTTTAAGGTAGAGCCCACATAGTGGTAGGAATACTGGACTGAAGAAGAAGAGGAGATTGGATTTATACCCCGCCCTTCATTACCCAAAGGAGTCTCAGAACAGCTTACAAAATCCTTTCCCTTACCTTCCCCACAAAAGACACCCTGTGACGTAGGTGGAGTTGAGAGAGCTCTGACAGAAACAGCTGTGCCAGAACTATGGCTTGCCCAAGGTCATCCAGTGGAGGAGTGGGGAATCAAACCCAGTTCTCCCAGATTAGAGTCTGCACACCACACCAAACTGGAACACACACACCCCCTTACAGCGTCAGGACAAAGAAGGGCAGCTCCTCAGAATCCCCCAGCAGACCCAGCTGCAGTCCAAAGTGGAAACAGCTGAGTTCAAATCCCTGCCCAGCCATGAAAGTAGGGAATAACACAGTTGCCTTCTCTAGACAATTTTCTCAATTAGCTCAGAGGCACCTGTAACTTAGCAGCAACTGAGTTGGGATCCTTTTAGACCTGCTGGCACTGACAGGGTTAAAAAGAACAAAGTTTGAGTCCAGTGGCACCTTTAAGACCAACAAAGTTTTATTCAAGATATAAGCTTTCGTGTGCATGTATACTTCTTCAGATACAGTAAAACAAGATGTCTTCAAACATTACATTTAGGTGGGGCGGGGTTAGTTGTCAGGAAGGGCTAGTTAGAGTCAAGAGGAATAAGTAACTGGGCAATTACAGCTCAGATTGGATTAAAGCAGTTGGTAAGATCTGTGTAAAGTGAATCAGACTCAGGCAGCTCTTAACCAAATGATTTCAACTTTATTGAACAAGAATGATCCAACACAACAAACCATAGGAGCTAGGGCTCCTTTTAAACATCCTGGGCTGGGGAAAGCCACGCCCTGTGAATGGTAAGAACCAATCATATTTACACGATAAAGACCAATAGAATTAATTCCCTCCAAAGCATCCTATTGGCCTGCTGTCTGGAGCAGCCAATCATAATGTGCAGTTCAGGATATCAGAGTTCCTATGAGCCTCAGACTGAAGCTCAACATGTAGTCCGTAGTTCAATACATAACACCCCTCCCTCCTAAGATTTGTCCACATCTTAACAAACAAAGTCTTTAAGGTAGGCTGGATGTCCCCACGTTCTTGTTGAACGCCTAACAGTTCTGGATGGGGGAGCTGCCTCAATGGCGAGTGGAGAAAGTGGCACAGCAGCTGCTGCTGGCTGGTTACCTGGCAGGCTAACTGGGTCACAGTCCTCAGCACTCTGTGGCTGGTCAGGCTTGGTTTTGGTCAAAGGAGAGTCCACGGGCAGCAGAGGCTCTGCTTCCACAACGGTAGGCTCCGGGCTCTCTTCTTCGGGTTCCTCTCCGTCTGGACTGCTCACCCAATGTTTCCGGAGCTGGTTGATGTGTCAGCAGAGACACTTGCCACTGGCCAACGACACGATGTAGGATAGAGGGCCTGCGACAGAGGTCACTGTTGCCGGAATCCATGGGGGACCCTCACCATAGTTTTGGGCGAAGATGGTGTCTCCCTCCAGGAATGACCGCAGCGTAGTGGGCGCCTCCATCTCCATCGGTTTGTCAGACGTCAAGTCCGGATGTAGTCTGTCTAGAAGGGAAGCCAGGCGGCGCTTCATCAGTAGCTCGGCCGGGCTCCTTCCAGTCGTTGAGTGCGGTGTGATGTGTTGGTAGAGTAACAGGGATGCCAACTTTTGGTTCCAGCCCCCGACAGGCACCCGGCACAGTGACTCTTTTGTTGACTGCACCATTCATTCAGCCTGACCATTTGTGGCCGGATGGAATGGTGCCGCTGTGATGTGCCATATCAAGTTTGCTTGCAAAAAGGCCTGGAACTCAGTTGAGGCAAATTGAGCCCGACTGTCACTCACAATGGTGTGGGGCAGGCCGTGGGTGGCAAAAAGAAGGTGGAGCGCCCTAATCACCGCTGCTGACGTCATGGTCGTCATCTGCACTACCTCGAGCCATTTCGAATAGGAGTCCACCACAATCAGGAACACTTGCCCTTGGAATGGCCCGGCAAAGTCTATATGCAACGGGAACCAAGGCAAGCATGTGGTCTCCCAATGTTGCACCGGCACCTGTGGTGGTTCTGGCCTTAACTCCTGGAATGTTTGGCAAACCTTCACCCAGCCCTCAATTCCCGGTCAATGTGTGGCCACCATACATAACACCGGGCCAGTGCCTTCATCCGTACAATGCCTGGGTGCCCCACATGCCCCACATGCAGGGCCTCGAGTACTCTTTTGCACAGTTTGGGGGGGCACAACAACCTGATTCCCCCATAACAAGCACCCTTTGTGAACTGAGAGTTCGTTCTGTCAGGAGGTGTAAGGTGCAAATTCGGCTCCAACCTTGTCCACTGGCTATCCCCTTCACACCCAGTTGAGTACTCGGGATATGATAGTGTCCCTGCCTGAGTTCTCAGCAACGTCCACGGCGTAGACCAGGGGTTCCGGAAGTGTCTCCAGTGCCATGATTTCAAATGCCAGATCCGTGGCAGGGCTAGGCACGTGAAGGCGGCTAAGGGCGTTGGTGTGACCGATCGCCTTCCCAGGCCTGTGGACAAGTTCATAATCATATGCGGACAAGAACACCATCCACCGCAAGATGCTGGAGCAAATAGTCCGAGGAGTGGCTTGTGGTCAGTTACTAGTAAGAACCGGCGCCAGTATAGAAAGTCATGGAATTTTTTGATTCCTGCGACCAAAACCAACCCCTCCTTGTCAATTTGGGCATAGTTACTCTCAGCCCCTGACAGGGTGCAAGAGTAATATGCCACCGGCGCTTCTTTTCTGTCAGGCAAGCCGTGGTTCAGGACTGCCCCGATGCCATAGGGCAACGTGTCTGCCGCCAAAACGAGCAGCTTGTGCTCATCGTAGTGCATCAAGACACAGCCTGACACCAGCAACCCTTTAACCGCTTGAAAAGCCTGCTCATGCTGTTTCTGCCACCCCCACTCAGCCTTTTTGTCTAAGAGCCGGTACAACGGCTCAGCAATAGATGCCTTGTGAGGCAGGAATGCATGGTAGAAATTGAGAATTCCTAAAAAAGATTGTAACTCTTTTTTATTAGACAGCCGTGGTGCCAGTTGAATGGCAGTGATTTTGTTGTTAGTGGGGTGCATTCCCTCCACGTTGATGAGGAATCCCAAAAACTCCACTCTCAGGACCCTGATCTGGCACTTCTTGGACTTGACCTTAAGTCCCGTGTCCTAGAAACGCCTCAGCACCGTGCATAGGCGCTCAGCCAGTTAGGTAGCGTTTGTGCCAGCAATAAGCACATCATCGAAGTAGGGCACAACCCCCGGAATGCCCCAGAGGAGCCCCTCCATCAGACCCTGGAATATGCCCAGGGCCACGTTAACCCCAAACTGCAGCCTGTTGACCTTGAACGCATTGTCTGTGCCTCTGCTGCACTCCAGTCCACAGCTGCTGGTAGGCCTGCGCAAGGTCAAGTTTAGCAAATATTTGGCACCCGGCCAGTGACGCCAGGACGTGGATAATCACTGGTACAGGGTAAGCGTGCTGCTGCAGAGCTTTATTTAAAGTACATTTATAATCAGCACATATACGAATGGAACCATCCACTTTCACAGGGGTCACAATGGGTGTTTCCCATTGAGCATGGGAGACTGGGTTGAGCACGCCCTGCGCAATCAGTTTGTCCAGTTCCTCTTCAATGCGAGGCTTCATGGCAATAGGAACTATCCGAGCCTTCAGCCAGATGGGCGCAATTGTGGGGTCTAGATCAAATGTCACGGGTGGGCCCGTATACTTGCCCAGGGACCCATCAAACACTGCTGGGAACTCCTTGCAGATGGCGCTTTGGTCAGGGTGAGACGACACCTGGTTGACCCCTGTGACTGCTATTCCCAGGGCGTCAAACCAATCTAGCCCCAGCAAGCTGGCCCTCCTCCCTTCTGCCACAAGGAGACCTAACGTTCCCTTGAAGCCCTTTAATTGTACCTCGAACTGCACCATGCCTGCCACCGGAATCCGTCAACCCTGGAAATCGGACAGATGCACCCAGCTGGACTGTAGATGGCGCCGGCTCCTCCAGGGGAACAGCCACTGTCTCGGTGGAGATGACAGACAATGCTGACCCGGAGCCCACCTCCATTTCACAGGGTACACCATCTAGAAGCACGGTGACCTTGATCTTGCTCCTGGTCCGTGATCCAGTATTCAGGATGGTTGACAGGCAGGAGCAGCAGGCTGTCAGATGGCAGTCGGCAGACGACGACTCAGATGGTCACGGAAATGGCCCTGTGGAAACCGTATGAGGTGAAAGCCATTCGCGTTGTCCTCACCTCGGCCTCGGCGGTATGCCTGTGGAGAGGGTGGTGGTGATTTCTTCTTGTGGCTGGCGCGACACACTCTGGCCACATGGCCCCGCTTGTCACAGTTTAATGTCCCGAGCTCAGCAATGGTCTCAATCGTGGTTGCCACCGCACCCGGCGCAGGATCGCTTCTGTGATGGCTTGTCAGGCACCTTTTTATGATTCGCAAACCGGATCTTGTGGACCTCGTTGGCCACCATCTCTGACTTGTCAGCTGATTCATGATGTGCCGACTTGTCATGTTTAAGCGGAGTTGGGCTGCTGGCTTGTCGCACCTCTCGCATTGACCGTTCGGCAGCTTCGGCAGCGATCACTTCTGTGTAGGCCACAGTGTACATGAGTGTCGGCTTGGTGAACAGCCACTGCTGCAACCTCTCGTCCAGTAGATCGCATACCAATCAGTCAAGGAGTACCGCTTCTAGGTCGGGGAAGTTGCAAGGCTGGGCAGCCTTTCGCATGACATAGTTGGCAATTGCTTCACCTGCGGCCAGATCATGCTTGTAGAAAGCATGCCGGCAGGCGATCTGCGACGGCTGAGGTGAAAAGTGATTTTTCAGCTTAGTTTTTATGCTGTCTAGGGTCACTGTCAGGATGTCATCTGGGGCCACAAGGGACTGGGCTACATCAAAGACAGCCCTTCCACAAGAGCTGAGGAGCGTTGCCGTTTTCATAGCCTCATCCTCGATCTTGTTGGCGCGCAGATGGAACTTGAACCAAGTGATGTACGAGTCCCAATCCTCCAGCCCTGGCTCGAAAGCATCAAACTTGGTGTAGACGGCCATCACGGGTCTCGGTGTAGCCAGTAGAGCCACTGGTACAACCGCTGGATTGGCCAGGTGTTGATTTTCTTCCCTCAGTCTCTCCGGAAACTCTCGTTCGTCAGCCATTGTGGCATGGGTTCAGCGGGGCTGCCTACCCACTCAGTATCCCATCCTTGTCGCCAGTAAAATGAATCAGACTCAAGCAGCTCTTAACCAAGTCATTTCAACTTTATTGAACAAGAACGATCCAACACAACAAACCATAGGAGCCAGAGTTCCTTTTAAACATCCCGGGCTGGGGAAAGCCATGCCTAGTGAACGGTAAGAACCAATCATATTTACACGATAAAGACCAATAGAATTAATTCCCTCCAAAGCATCCTATTGGCCTGCTGTCTGGAGCAGCCAATCGGGATGTGCAGTTCAGGATACCAGAGTTCCTATGAGCCTCAGACTGAAGCTCAACATGTAGTCTGTAGTTCAATACATAACACTGTGGATAGCAGCAGGGCTATTTTTGGGCAGGAACGCACAGGAACGGAGTTCCGGCTGGCTCCTGAGTTGGCCATGCCCAGCACGAACTTATTATTGGCTACATTAGGGCTGTGTGGCCTAACATGCAAAGGAGTTCCTGCTACAAAAAAAGCCCTGGGTTTTGACAACAAACACGGAAAACAGAATAAGAAGCAAAAGGTGGGTGTGGCTGGATGACCACACTTCTGGAAACATGGGGGTGTGGCCAAATATGCTAATGAACTGTGCTGTCAGAGGTGTGGCCTATTATGCTAATGACTTTCTGCTGGGCTTTTTCTACCAAAAAGCCCTGGATAGCAGTAAATCAGCATACAAATGCAAGAGTTACAAACAGATGTGAGAACTGAGTTTGAGTCCAGTGGCACCTCCAAGAGAATTTTGGGCAGTAATTCCTGCAGTGTAGCTGCTATGGCAGAGACAGGGAGAGAAGGGAGTCACACTTGGTGGGAAGGTGGCTGTGACTTGGGGAGAAGGATGGGAGCTGGGATGGGGGGGCACTGGATATGCATGTGTCTGTTTTTACCTGTAGCCAGCTCTTCCTTGGCACCATTGAACAAAGAGTAAGCCTAGCATCATGCCACACATTCCTATGTGCATTTGAGGATCTCACTGAAATCAAGTGGATTACTTCTGAATAAACATGCAAAGGATTAGGCTATAGGAATGTATGCTTTTTGTCCATAACTAATTCTGTTGGAGGCCAGCTTTGAGAAGTGAGTGTGGGATTATAGGCATTGAACCTCCATCCCCTCAAGTGGTTTGTCAGCGAGTTCTGGTACCACAGTTAGTATTTGCTTCACACTTCTTTTATCTTTGGGCTGGCAACAGAACAGTCAGAAGGCTGGGTTTGGCCCAGTGGCTTCTAAGTTTTCAGTGAGCATAATACATGTGGTGTGGTGGTCAGGATCATGGTGATCAGCTTCATCCCTGATCTGAATGTGTTCACTGGAGTATATGCACAGAGAATGCCTATATGCACATGCCTATATATGTACATATAGCAAGTGGAATGGACAGAGCCATATGTGCAATCATTGGTAGATGCATAGATTCACATGCATATGTTCCAATGAACTATGCAGGCTGACGACAGAACTTACTTGCACAATCCAATCTATTTCTCATGCACATTTAACATACCTGCTGGAAACATGTGAAAAGGGATTTGGGCTGCCAACACAAGTATACTTTCCTGGGAGTAAGCCCCATTTAATACAATAATACTTTGCAGACCTACTTGCTCTCTAAATGTGATCCAATGCAATGTGGTGGTGGTGGTGGAAAGTGCCATCAAGTTGCATTGGACTTATGGTGGCTCTGGAGGGTTTTTTGGGGTTTTTTGACATTCAGAGGTGGTTTGCCACTGCCTGCCTCTGCATAGCGATCCTGGACTTCCTTGGTGGTCTCCCATCCAAATACGGACCCTTGTTATTTTCCGAGATCCAATGAGATTGGGATAGCCTGGGCTATCCAGACTGAAATATGCTACACATATCTGAAGGAATTATGAGGACAAGGAGCTGGACTGACTGTATATTAAACAGGTACATAGTTATTTCAAGTGGAACAGGGACATCATATGTACACTCTTAACTTGTGACGAAAACTTGGCCATCCAGTTTTAAACCTTGTCATCTTGAAATAGAGTCTTATGGTTGTGAAGGGGCAGCCACTTGTAGCAGCTATGGTTGCCAACTTTGTGTTGGAAAATTCCTGAAGATGGGGGGAGGAATCACCTGGGAAGAGTGGATTTGGGGGAAGAGAGGGAACTCAGCAGGTTATGATGCTATAAAGTACACTCTCCAAAACAGCCATTTTGTCCAGGGAACTGATCTCTGTTGTCTAGACATCAGTTGTAATTCTGGGACTTCTCCAGGCCCTACCTGGAGGTTGGCAACCTTACCTAGGAGCCAAAACAAGAAGCCCAAGATTTCTTTGTCCCTCAGTCACCATTGTTTTGGCCATTTATAAATGTAGCTCTAAATTTTTGGACACATTTCCATGTAACAGGAGGGTTTCAATTATGTTAGTCAGTCTGTCCCTCTCTAGATGAAGAAACATGCTTCCCAGGAGGAAAAAAAAGGCCCAGTGTGTACTGGTGTCCTTCTCAAATACAAATGGAACTCAGTGAGACTCAGTGTTGCAAACTCTGGATTGGGAAATTCTTGTGGATTTGGGGGGTTGAGCCTAGGGTTGCCAACCTTCAGGTGGCACCTAGAGATTTCCCGCTATTACAACTGATCTTCAGACGACCAAGATCAGTTTCCTTGGAGAAAATGGCTGCTTTGGAGGGTGGACTCCATGGATTATACCCTGCTGAGGTGAGGTCCCTTCCCTCCCCAGGCTTCAGGTATTTCCTAACCCAGAGCTTGGCAACCCTAGTTGAGCCAGGTGAGGGAGCATTTGGGGACGGACGTCAGCTGAGATGCAATACCATACCGCCCACCCTCCCAAGCAGCCGTTTTCTCCAGGGAAACTGAGCTCTGCAGTCTGGAGATCCGTTGTAACTGTGGGTCTCGATGCCAGGTCCAACCTAGAGGTTGTCAAAACTACGAGAAGCATCTCTGTATTAATTTTTTTTCAAAAGCGGAGAGAATACTTAAGTAATTTCTTTTCCTTAGTGTGCCTGAAGACAAGTTTAAAAAAAAAATCAGCTCCAAGGCACAAACAAGGATTGTCCCGCGCTTTTCTTAGGGGTTGGAGGCGTATTTTTTCCGTTGCCCTTACTATCTCTCTTTAGGCCTTTTGAGGGCAAAAAGCCTTCAACCGCCTCATCTGAGCATGCCTAGATCCTTCGCGCATGCTTACTGAGAACAAAAGAGTCCCCCGGTCTGATGGGGAGCGGAATCAACTAGCGCTCGGCAACCTTCGGCGGTTTCCGTTGGGGCCCGGCCGCCATTTTCTCGCTCCCTGTCTTTGCTCGCTACCTGCGCGGCTCCCTGCCCTGGTTGCCAGTGCTTTGTCCTGTTCGGCGATGGACGGGTGAGTGAGGGAGTGGATGAGGGACGGATGTCGCCGCCGCTGTCGCCTCCGGGAGGATGAGAGGGAGGAGGGAGCTGTCGCCGCCGCGCCAGACTCCCCTCTGCCCGTTGGGTATCTGATTGGGGCAGGCAGCGCATCCCTTGTCCGTTGGGGCTCTTTCCCACTCCTTCCCGTCGGCCACTTCTAGGGGCGAGCCAGCAAGTGAGGCCGGAAAGGAGACGACGAAGAGGGGCGTGTGCGCGCGCCTTCTGTTTTGGGTGTGTTGGGCTGTTAACCCCCCCTCCAAGGGGGGGGTTAAGGGTCTCCTCCTGTAAGGGGCTCCCTTCCCCCCAGTATGCGCGGAGCTGCTGGACCGAAGCATCCTTCGTGATGTGGGTTGAGATGCTTTGTATCGCCGGCAGCCTGCCCGAGGAGGGGTGGAAACTATGGCAAGGCCTTTCCCTTCAATCCTCAAGAGCTTTGTTCATATTGTTAAATTCCTTAACCAACGTTTATTTATACATTTTCCCGGCTCTGAGAGGAGAGAAGCCTTTATTTCTTGCCTTCTGGCCCTCCTCCTTTAGGGTTAGAGGAGGAGCTCTAAACAAGCCCCCTCCCCCCCCCCGGTTTGGCGCTACCCAGATGAGGGACAAGAAAGCAGCAGGAGGCAGATGTCTAGCTCTTTTGTTTCCTTCGGCTGCTTTAATGGCCTTCTTTCCACCAAGGTAGAAAGATGCCTTTGTGCGTGTGTGAGAAAGAGAGAGAGATAGGCAGTCAAAAGCGAAGGAAGAAAAACGATTGCAGGCGTCAGCCATATGGAAACAACACCAGGGCCTTCATTGGAGGTAGGGAACTCTGGTGGGTAGCCTGCAGACAAGGCCCTCTTTTCATTGAAAGCTGGGAAGTCCCACTCTTGGCTGTAGATTGGATCAGCATAAAGAACACTGAATTATATTACCCCTCCCCATCATACCCAAGTCTGTTTGGGAAATGACCCTGCCTAGCTCTGGTACACATCAGAAACAGCAGTGTTGACTTCTCTAAGCAGTTGCACGATGGTAGCAGCGTGATGAGCCCTACTAAGTTGTGATAGCTTTAGTCAACCACATGGCTTAGTTGTGTGTAACTTGAAGCCCAGCTAGTTGGAGGGGAGATTGCCACATACACAAGTTGTACTATTCTCTGTGAACCAGCATGGGCAGCTATTGTTTCTAAACAAAGAGGCATTAAAGTGGCATGCATTCATTTTAACCTCATTGCCCTGCCTGGGTGAAATGCCAGTGCTTGGCTTGATTACATTAGGCCAATTGTAGAATGTGTGTGAGAAGGTTTACCTGATTCCTTTTATCAGAACATGTGGAGATGACAACATGATGCCATGGGGATGATAGCAGTTTAGTGATGATGGTTCAATGTGTGGGCTTCCTTAATGGGATGTCTTTTTTTGTGCGCATTGTGTTCAAAACCAGATAAAGCTCATGCTTTGGATAACCTGGTCCCATTGGAACTGTGTTGTGAGGTGACTTACAAAACCATGCCACGGACAGAATAAACTGGTCATATAAAATTCTACATGTTATTTGTCAAATCTTATCTTCTTAGAAAATGGAATATGCAATAAACTTGTTGGCATTCTGTTTTTAATGAGGAATTGGCCTTTAGTGTGGAAATAAAAGATTTGGTTTGCTTTTAAAACTCAAAATAATTTTAATACCTATCTGTAATTTGCTCTTTAGTATGCAGTTTTACAGTTATGCTATTGTTAACTTTGTCTGCTTTCCTTCACTATTTTTGCCTTCCACTGGTTAGTTAGTTATTAAAATATGTATAGCATGCCTTTTCTCTTTGCTTAACTTGGCTTATAAGTAATAGTTCAAATGTTATACACTATAACTAAATCAAGACAAATCAACGTTGCCTAGCCCCAAAGATTCCTGCTCTTCATACCCATCAAAAGCCCTGGTAAACAAACAAGCCTTGCAGTGCCTCCAGAAGATCTCCAGTTGAAGGGGTTTCCCTTGCCAATTTGGGAGCTCGTTCTACAAAGTGGAGGCTACAAGGGAAAAGACACAGACTGTAGTTGTTGCCAGGCAGGCCAAGCTGAGTGGGAGAATAGTCTGCAGGTCTGAAGATCATAATTGTGCATGGAAACTTATGAGAGAAGACTGTCCTTCAGATATGTGGGCCCCAGGCTATGAAGGGTCTTAAATTTGTAACCAGTGTCTTGAATTGAACTCAGAAACATTCTGGCACCCATGTATCTGTTTCAAATTATGTGAGATAGGTTCCTATCAGCTAGCCCCTTGCAATATTTGAGTTGCCTCACTTTGACCTGTCTGCATTTTCCTGGTTGTCTTCAAGGGCAGCCCAATTTAAGAGTGTGTTAGAGTAATCCAACCTTGGATCAGCATGGTCAGCTTAGCTCAGTGTAAGAAAGGAGAGAGTTGGTGATCCAGATGCAGCAGTAGAAGGTGCTGTTTGCCCCTGTACCAAGCTGCTATGGGGAGACATGATAGAGGTTTATAAAATTATGCATGGGATGGAGAAAGTGGATAGAGGGAGATAATTTTCTCTCCCTCCGTAATACTAGAACTCAAGGCACCCAATAAATTGTTGGGAAATAGGTCGAGAGCAGACAAAGGTAGTACTACTTTACTCAACAAAAAATTAAACTGGAATTCATTGCCAGGGGAGGTAGTAATGGCCACAAGCAGAGAGAGCTTTACAAGTGGGTTGCAGAGATTTATGGAGGAGAGGTCCATCGATGGCTACTAGCCATGGTGACTGAAGGGAGCCTCCATATCTAGAGGCAGCAGACCTCTGAATACCAGTGCTGAGAAGTAGCAGCACAGGTGGTCCTCTATGCTTTTTTTGCCCTCTAGGGCAATTGGTTGGATGCTGTGTGAAGTGGGGTACTGGACTGGATGGACCAGTGGCCTGATCCAGCAAGCTCTTAACCTGCAAAAGCCAACTCCGCTCCATCTGAAGATAAGTGGACCTAATGCCTCTGAAACATCAGGTTTAATAACCAGCATTACCTCTCTCTTGTCTAGATTTAACTCCAGCTTTTTCTGCTTTAGCCAACTGACCACAGCCTCAAAGTAGACAAATGACAAAGTAGACAAACCCAGACAAATGAGTCTGAAGTCTTGTATACTGAAATATAAAACTGGGTGTTATCTGCATATTAATGACTCCTAACCCCAAAGCTCTGGACTATCTCGTTCAGCAGCCACATGTATGAATGATCATGAATGAAAGAATAGAACCCTATGACACTCCACAGGACAAATCCCTCCCAGATGCTGCTGCTCCTCTTCCTGTCCAATCAGATAGAACCCCCCCCCCCCATGGAGGGCTACTCCTTTTATGCCAACTCCATGTTCCATCCAGTAGAAAAGAATGGAGAGGTTAAATGTGTCAAAGATGGATGAAGGATGTAACAGTATCAACAGGGGTGACTGTCCCTTGTCCAACTTTGAATGAAGATCTTCCACCAGTGCACCTAGACCTATTCTGGTTCCAAACTCAAGCCTGAAACTGGATTGAAATGGATCAAGGGCAGATGTATCATCCAGGAACCCCTGGAGCTGCTCCACCAGTGCACACTACATTTAGCTTTCCTAGTTTCCTAGCTTTCCTAATTGGTCACCTTATCCCTAGCCCATGAAGGTTGTTTAAGCAACGGTCTGATACTTCCTTCTTGAAAGGTGCACGAAAGGCCCTGTTAATGAGGCATTAGTGATTTTAACCCGTAGCTCCAATACCTTTCCCCAGCATGATTTTAAGATTTTCACCGGTAGAATTGGCTTCTGTTCATGGCATCTAAGGCGTTCTTTTTCGCATTCTACTTAAGTAATAAGTGAATAAGTCTCCACACTTCCAAATCAACACTGTGTGCTGTTGGAATGGACTAGATACGAATTATCTTGTGGAAATGGAAGTCTGTAACATGCCATTCAGTGGCTTCAGTGATACCCAAGAAGATTAGAGCATCCTCTTGTCACTGTACTAACTTAGCTCTGAAATGTAACTCAGCTTGTCTGTAAGTTTTGCTTTGTTTTTGGTCACTAATGCTTGTGAATATAACATGCTTTCCTTTCCTTTAATTTATTAGCTTCATTGACCAGTGGTCTTAAGCCAAGTGTACAAACAGCGACTATAAAACACATTACGTATAATTACAGGATAATTTAGACTAAACATTTTTACAATAAAAACTAATAAGCGTACTCAAACAATATTAATAAACAACATTTTATAAACTTCTATAAATTCTATAAGATCCCATGATATTATGGAAATTGGTTTAAAATTTTTAAAATTTATATATATAAAACTACCTACAGCATTTCAAAGCTGCTTTAAAAATAGCACTATTGATAGATATTTTGCCACCAAGCAAGTTGTTTCAGGGTCCTCATCTGCTAGCAACATAACATGCTTTAAAATTGCTGGTTTTAAACAAAGAGAGCAATGGATACATAAGTTATCCCACATCTTAAGAGTTTCTAAAGATACTTAAGTAAAGGTAAAGGTTCCCTTGCTAGAAAGCCAGTCGAATCCGACTCTAGGGTTGCGGTGCTCATCTCCGTTTCAAAGCCGAAGAGCCAGCACTGTCCAAAGACGTTTCCATGGTCATGTGGCCAGCATGACTAAACACCAAGGCGCACGGAACGCTGTTACCTTCCCACCGAAGTGGTACCTATTTATCTACTTGCAATTTCTTGCTTTCGAACTGCTAGGTTGGCAGGAGCTGGAACTAGAGACGGGAGCTCACTTCGTCATGCGGCGCACTCAGGTCTCGAACTGCTGAGCTACTGACCTTCCACAGCCTGCAGTTCAGTGTCTTAACCACTTGAGCCACCACAGCTCCTTAAAAGATACTTAAAATGTACTAAAAATTTGATTTCAAGGAAAGTGCTCTTCTCTTTGGGAAGGAGAAAAGAAAGTGCATTTTCCCCTCTAAAAACTTGTTTTTCTCTTTCAGCATTGTCACTGATGTTGCAGTTGGTGTGAAGGTAGGCTATGAATTTGACTGATAAATGATGGGGCTAATTAATTTGCAATCTTTATAAATTTGGTAAATGTTTTCTCTGGTTACCATTGGGTATAAAATGGATACTAATCAGAAAAAGATGTTTCAGCATAGTTAGCTATAAATAAGTAGATCAGTAGTAGTCAGTATCTATATCCAACTGACTTATTTCTTCAAAAGAGAATTGTGTATCCTTAGAATGTGATTGAAATTTGATCTGAAGAGGGTACAGATAACATTTTAATGACCTGTGAAGAATATTTGGGTAATACATGTTAATTATTTGATACTTACAGTGCAATTTTAAAGAGGGTTACACCTTTCTTAGATCTTAACCAGAATGCTGGACAGTACAAGAAAAGATGATCCTTCATTATAAAGAATGCTGGACAGTACAAGAAAAGATGATCCCTCTTATTGTTAGTGTCCCCGCTTTACATAGTTTGTTTTAACCATGGTTCCATTGGCATCAAAATTAATGCTAACCAAGGTTGTCCTTGTAAAAGGAATTTGGAAACAAGAGTTTGAAGTAAATTTGAAAACCAGGTTTTGAAGGCTTACTGTTTAGTGCTGCTAATCTTCTCTCAATTAATACTTTATTAAAATTTTGTAAATATTACAAAAAAAGCAAAAATACACAGCAAATTTATACAGTTCATATAATGGAACTTAACTTCAAGATAGTAGTACATAAAAGAACCAGAGATTGGTTAAAAAAAATCACTGCATAGAGGTTGAGATACAGAACATAATATTAGTGCATAGGTTTTACCACAAACATAAGTCATTGATTACTTTAGGAATTTCCTGTTGAGAGGTCAAATATTCTAAGATGGGGAACCAGATAGAAGTAATATAAGAGGATGATGGGTGCTTGTCAAAATGCATAAGATTGTCCACAAGCTTAGCCATAAAGTAAAAATCCCACAACTATTTATGCCAAAGTGAGAGAGTATCAGTGCCTTTTTTTCCAATTTGTGGCAATGACAGTCTTAGCTGCAGATAGAAGAAGAGAGACCCTTTTTATTTTAGAGGAAGAATAAAATCTTGATGAAAGCTAATCTTGATGAAAGCACTTCATCATCAAACATAGCACCTGTAACCTTATTATAAATATATCAAGTTAACATGTGGCCAGATTAGTGGATAATTAAATCCAGAAGTTGGAGCTGTGAACTGGCAAGACAGCTATTTCTACAAAGCTGTGAAAAGCCCAACATTTGGGGGCAGGGAATCTAACAAAAAAGTATCGTGGATTTACCCCTCCCCCCAAAACAGAAGTAAATGCCTTCAGCTTTAAGAAACTCTGTGGCCACTGAGGAGGTTGCTTGGCAGCCATAACAGTGTTGTCAGCTTTCAACTTGGTTTCTGTCTGGAAAATAGTGTGGCTGTTTTGTCCTTTGAGGGGAGAACTCATTGGTGCTAGGCCTGATAGCAACCACTGGGCAGCTTGATGCTATGTTCAGCACCAGCCACCCCACAAAAGCCAGTGTGATATAGCAGTTAGTGTTTCAGACTAGGATCTGGGAGACTCATGTTTTGAATAACCACTCTGCCATGGAAGTTCACTTTGGGTTGCTTTATATGTGAGGTATTTGAATACAATGGTGTGAAATTCTACCAGGTCATACAACTTCAAGAAATATCTTGATTTTTTTTCTATATCAACAGCTGAAAAAGTAAGAGAAGCTTTTGTACTCCCGCAAGTGAAAACTGAAGCTTTGGCTTAGCTATGACTTATTATAGAGAAGTTTGATTTTAAAATTATAGTCACAGTTAAAGTTTCTCTGTACAATAAGCAACACATTTCTCATTATATAAAGATCCTGAGTTTTTGCTTGAAGAAGGCAGTGCCTGGTGCCCCCTTGAAGGCCCCCTTTTTGGTTAGGTTCTAGAGTGGTCTGAAGAGCTGCTTGCAGGTCAGAAGAATGTGAATTGTCACCTTGTTAGAGAAGGGTGGGGAGTGTGGCATGGCTCATTATAGAGCACATGCTTGGCCTGCAGAAAGCCCCAGGTTCATTCCTAGTCCTCTCCAGTTTAAGTTGCAGCTCTGGCCTGAGACATTGGAGTCATTGTCAGTCAGACAGTACCAGGCTAGATTAATAATACAGCTCTCCATGTTCCAAGATATTCCCAGTCTGTGTGCATCGTGTGATGTGAGTCAAATGTAAACTGAAAGAGGACTCTGTTGTCATACATGTAGCCCAACTTGTTTGCTGAAGCACCAATCATATATATTTGAAGTGTCTGGTGGGGTACATTGGGAATTATTTAGTCAAAACTTGGTATATATAGCCATGTTCTTCCCTTCAGCCATAGTATGTACAACAATGCATTGCTGATTGAGTAAAACTAGATTCTGCCTTCTAGATTTTGGCACATCGCAAGTAATGGGACCATGTAATTTTTGACCCATTTACACATTTGGGAATTAACAGGCTTGGATCCAACTTAGATGTCCACAAATGAAGTGAGGGAGGGCAATTTCTGCTGGACATTTCCTCTGTGTACATTCTGCTCCAAATGTTTTTAAGATCTGCCTGTCTAATGATGTGCTTTTACTTGTTTCCTTTGACTGTGTACATTAGCTTAGAGCAGCACGGCGTGACTTTCTTCAGAACACATTTCTAGTGAGGGATAAAGAAAAGTATGACTCTAGACTTCAAACTCCTCTGTGACATAAGCCTCATCAATTTAGATGAAGCTTGTGTTTGTGCAGTACTGCATTTATCAAACTGACTTTCTTTTGGGAGCATGCCAGCATATTCCAGAAACAGAAATGGAATTCCTCATTGCTAACCATGTAAACTTTTAACAGAGTAGAGTTGTGTGGCTACTATTTTCATTTTTCACTATAGCCACTTCGAAGAAGCATATAAATCATCTGTCATTCATCAGGCTGGCACTTTACCTCCTTCAAAGGGTGGGAGGTAGTTTAATTTGTTAGAAGCATTATTGGTTATATCAGCACAATTATGGTCAAATAACTGGCTGACTTGGTGCCTTTCTCCTAAGCAGCAGGATAAGCATGCCATTAATGTAACTTTTAGACTGGAATAACTTAAAACACATGCTAACTTGTAGTGTCTAATAGTACACTGGTGATGGGAAGCAAAAAACTTCCGACACTCTGAATTAATAATTACCTCCTAAGTGTTAAATAAAAAGCAAAAATGCAAAAACTGAGCAGCAAATGTTAGCAATATCTGTGGGTTCTTTTTACACAGGTCTAGCAATGCGTCCCTAAGCAGAGTTGCACCCTTCTAAGCCCATTGAGGTAGAAGGATTTAAACAGAGAAGAAACCTGTGTTTAGGATTGCACTGCATTTTCCCTCAAGGTGTGTGAGATTAAACTAGGTGTTCTGGATGAACCGTCTAACTGGAGTTATTGATGGGCTGAATTTGCATATGAAACATATCAAGAATGTGATATTGCAGAGGATTCTGGGATGCACTTTTTTCATGTAGTGAACTGACTAGAGAAAGTAGTAATCCTAGTAACGATCCTACTGATCCATTAATCTTCCTGCCATTTCTTCATGGAATGTATCCAAAGCTAGGAGTTTGTGTCAGCAAAGTTGGGAAGGAGGGATGCTTCAGTGAGGGAGAGACTGGCAGCTGTATGTTAAGTTGGCTTTGGCCCAGAGTTGCTAGGTGCCAGTCCATAGATTATGATGATTATTTCTTTTTTGTTTACCAGCCCCCCCGAAACAACTGCTTTGGAAACATATATAACTTCTCTTGTTACCAGTATAGGAATTGTTGCTCCAATGGAAGCTGATGGTATAAAGTCTTACATATTTTGTGGGGGCCCTTAGTATAACGGAACAGATGCTTGTACAAACATGATATTGTTTTGTCATACACTGTAATTGTAAACATTTGTTTGAGAAGCCTGGTAGTTTCTTTTTCATAGATCTGCATTGATCTGTTGAGCTATGTTTGGTACACCTCTTGCCACTGTACATTCTCCCTCAAAAACTTTAACACAAAATTGAAGGGGTTTGTGTCACAGAAACTCAAATTTCACATGGGATGTTTTCAAGAAATTCTGTAAAGTGTACTAGGAATAAAAAGGACTTTAAAAAAATCAGTACATTTCCTGGAAAGCTATAATCATGCTGCCTTTCATGTTAAGATGATGTAATATTGTATATGGAAAGCATTAGGACAGCCCTAATGGATAAGAACAGTCTCCTGTAAGTAGATTTAAGCTATTTATAACTGATTTCCTCATATATAAATTATCACTGTATGGTTAATGGTAACAGAAAAAGTCACTTTCCCATAAGAAGTCTTTACTACTTTATGGTTTTTAAAATACCTAATAATAGATACAGAACATAGCTTCCTTAATGTTGTGGTGTTTATTATTAAGAATGAAAGATTTTTTTAAAAAATTGCCCTTCGAAGGTACATATATCAAACTAGTACACCATAGTTTATCCAGACTTCCTCAGTACCAAAGTGGTGGCCTACTAACATGTTACTTCTCTTACTGCAAGACTAATGGTTTAAAGATGCTATATGGTGTGCATATTTGGGAATTTCAAACTTTATTTTATTTTAAGACCACTTTTGACTTCATAGTAATTGAGTTCAAATGTTGGGTGGATTATCACTTGACCTACTGTAGCAAGCAGTGAGAGTTGAATAAATATTTTGTGGTCCTGTTTCAGCTGTGCAGATGGATGGCATAATATTTGCAGTGTTTTGTATCAAATGCTTGAAACAATTTTTTCTGCAATTGGAAGAGATTAAAATAAAAAGTTTGCCAAGGCACTACAGTTTTGTAAATGTAAAGATTAATTAAATTTTCACAGAATAGGAACATTATGACTGCCTGTACCTACTGGCCCTAAAACATTATTTGCAAACATCCTGTAATAATATGTTATGGCTCTTTAAAGCAGGAAACAAAATACACAACAAGCAGTTGTATTTTCACACACATACAAAACCTCTGCTCCTTCAGAAGCTTCAAAGAGAAAACAGAGAAACAACAATTTGGTTCTTGTGCAAATCTTGAACTAGGATTTAGATATTTGTGTAGTTTTTCAGGGGTGTCAAACATACAGCCCGTGGGTCAGATCCAGCACCTACAGGGCATGTTTCCAGCTCGTGAGCAACTGGCTCCCTCCTGCTCCCTTCTTTGGGGCTGCTGCTGCTGTTGCATTGCAACTTGTGTTTGCCCAGCTCCCTGTGCTGCTTCCTGCTTCCTTCCAAGTCAAACCTCTCTTCCCTCCCTTGGCTGAGAGCTCCTCCTTTGGGAGGAAGGGAGGGGGAGGCAAAGAGCAAGAGAGAGCCCCACCCTGGAGAGACAGCAAAGTCTGAATCCCATGGCTCCTTTAAGACCAGCAATGTTCTATTTCAGGTAGAAGCTTTCGTCCACTTCTTCAGAGGGAAGGAGGGAAGGTGGATTCTTCTGACAAGCACAATTTACTTTGAGATTACGATGCTCTGCTGTTTGAGACACACTCTCTCTCTCTCTCTCTCTCTCTCTCTCTCTCCCTCTCACACACACACGTGTATGTGTGTTAAAAAGAAGGGCACTTTGGGATAAGGGGAAAGGAGAATTAAAAGGAAATTATTTTAGCTTATTCAAAAAAAAAATTTTAGATTAGATTTCTCTGTGCTTATCTGGGATTTTATTTTTCAAAAAGACCCTGATTAGGAATTAGAACACTTGGATTGGCTTCCATTGTTTAATCTAATTCCATTGGATTCCATTGTTTAATAATTGAAGGAGATGGCTAAATATTTAAAAATACATTTATGGTTCCATATGTTCCAGTTCAACAAATCTACATTTCTCCTCTCCGATCTCACTGGCTGCCTTTTTTCACTCCCCCTTTGCTTTTTCAACTGTGTTATGATCATAACTAGCACTTGAGTGGATTTTGCCCAGTCTGAAGTCAACATATTATTTCACTTGGAGAGATCTCCCTCTCCAGTTGAAACAATGAAAAAGAAATAAGAAACCTAACAGTACATCTTGCAAGTTTTATTAGTGGAAAGGAACAAGAGTCCAGTAGCATCTGACAAAATTTGTGGCAGGGCATGAGCTTTCGTGAGTCACTGCTCACTTTTTCAGATACAGCTAGAATGTCAGTCCATTGGTCCTTGTATCTTGGAGAGTGGAATGATTTCAGATGTCAAATGACAATAGCAGGCATTGGTAATGAGCCAGGAAACCTAGGTCTCAATTCAGCGCTGGAGGATGCATTAAGCTTCATTATCAGTTGCAATTCAGCAGTCTCTCTTTCTAATCTCACTTTGAAATTCCTTTGTAAGAGAACTGTTAGTCTTAAATCAGTAATGTCCTGAAAGGTTAAATGTTCCTCTACTGTTTTTTGAATGTTGCGGTTTCTAATGTCAGACTTATGCTCATTTATTCTTTACATCCTCCTGGACTGAATCCTCATCACCTGAAGTTTCTGGAGAGTCATCAGGGACAGTCCAAAGTTTAGTGCTTTATAGTAGCCCAGTCTTAATCCTGGATCAGCATGGTCAGATTAAAAAAGAGGGCCAGTATCCATACCATATGGAGAGGGGAAAAGCCACCCAGTAAACTTGCTTCTGAAACAGCAGTGCATAGTCCAGGATTGTTTTCAGACTTCTGAGTCAGCCAGAGACAACTGAACAACATGAAATGTGGGGAACACAACAGTTTGGGGGACCTCATCCTTGTCAGCCAGCATTGAACTGCAGCTTGTTCTCACTCAGTGTCTTGGTCACAGCTGGCAGAGATAGCAGTTACTGACAACATAGGAAAAGATATATAGAGCTAGTTGTAATCAGCATAAGTATTGGATGGTCTCCCTTAAACGTTGCTCACACAGATTGAAAAGTGTAAGGGTTAACCCAACCCTGCAGCATTCCACAGTCTAAGTCCATGTTGATGGTTATGAACAGCAGTCTTCCAGATACTCTCAGGAGCTCATTTCAGGTTTCCTTTTAAAAAGGTTTCAAAGAAAAATATCACTGATTTGATATTTATTCCACCATGGATGTGGAATCTCTGTACACTAACATCACACACCAAGATGGATAAGGAATATAATTTCTGACAGCAACGCAGCTGACCATCCTACCAGACTGTACCATTTCGTTCTCACCCATAACTACTTGAGATCTGGTGACAAACTATTCCTCCAGATCAGTGATACAGCCATAGGCACCCACATGCCCCCACAATATGCTAATATCTTTATGGCTGACGTGGAGCAATGCTTCTTAGACCCCCATTCACTCATATCTCTCTTATACTTGTGTTACATTTTCATTGTCTGGACACATGGTAAAGAAGCCCTGGACATATTCCACCAGGCATTCAACAACTTTCACCGCACCATCAACTTGACAATGAACCAAGCTATGCAAGAAATATATTTTCTGGACACTATTGTAAGACTTTACAATGGACACAGACACCATCTTATACCAGAAACCTACTGATTGGCAAAAACTACATGCCTCCAGCTGCCACCCTAAACATACCAAAAGATGCATTGTATACAGCCAGGCTCTACACTACAGCTGCATCTGTTCCAATCCTACAGACAGATTCCCACCTGAGGGATCTACAACAAAGTTTTTTGGAACTAAAGTATCCACCTGATGAAGTCAGGAAACAGATTAACAAAGCCAGAATGGTACCCAGAGAAAACCTGTTACAAGACAAGCCCAAAAAGACAATAACAGAATACCCTTTATGGTCACATATCTCTCAACTCAAAACAGTTCAACGCATCATCAGTGTTACACAACCTCTACTAGACAATGACAGTCCTCTTTCACAAATACTCTTTTCTTGTGCACAGACAACCCCCCCCCCATGTCAAACAACTCTTCATTCACAATAATACGTCTAATTCGAACATGGACACTGGTACCAGAGCTTGCAGTAAACCCAAATGCCAACTTTGCTGCCACATGTACCCAGACAACAGAAGAGAAGAAGACAACATTGGATTTATACCTGCCCTTCACTCAGCGTCTCAGAGCAGCCTACAAACTCCTTTCCTTTCCCCTTCCCACTACAGACACCCTGTGAGGTAGGTGGGGCTGAGAGAGCTTTTTTGAGAACTGTTGAGAGAACAGCTCTGGCAGAACTATGGTTTGCCCAAGATCATCCAGCAGCTGCAAGCAGAGGAGTGGGGAATCAACCTGGTTCTCCCAGATGAGAGTCTGTGCACTTAACCACTATACCAAACTGGTCCTGTCACAGTCACTTAAGCCAACAGCATCAACTACACCATCTCAGGTGCATTCACTTGCACATCTTCTAACATTGTATATGCCATTAAATGTCAACATTGCCCTTTGGCTCGCTACATAGGACAAACAAGACAAATCCTACACCAAAGGATAAATGCACACAAATATGACATCAGGAATCACAAGACTGAGAAATCTGTAGGGGAACATTTCAGCCTTCCAGGACATTCAATGGCTGACCTCAGAGTAGCTGTTTTATTGCAAAGGAACTTCAAGAACAGAATGGAAAGGGAAATTGCTGAATTACAAGTTATTACGACACATGGAACAAACACCCTTCCCTAACTTAACAGGGATATTGATTTCTTATCCCATTACATAAGCTAACTCATTCAATCCTCACATATGTATTCTCGCTAAGAATACATCCCCTATATTTTAATGTGTTTTTTTAAATAGTATATTATAATAGTGATTATAATACAATACAATATTTTGTTGGTCTCTGGCATAACACTGCACCTCAGGAAAAGGATTCTGTCAGTTAACTCCATGTTTTAGTGAAGTAAAATGTTACTTTTTAAAAAAATCTCAGTTTATTACTCTTAACAATGTAATTGAATATCTAGTGTAATTTGGAATGGTAGATTTAAATGTCATTCTCTATTCTGGAGACAAGAAAAATACGCTACACAGCCAAGGTGCTTTAAAGTTTGCCTCCGTGCTAGAAAGGAGACGGATGCGATCTAATGACTGAATTCTCACAAATTAGGGTACATCGGTCTCCAGTTCTGACATATTTATTACCTGTGTTGTTCCCCCACCTGTTGAATCCAAACAGATGATAACCAGAAACCGAGCTTGTCTGTTAAAAATACACCTCGCTATTTTGCATGCTAGTTTAACAAGCCACCATCTATGTATACAACTGTGTTCTGTAATTCCGTTTCATTGTCTGATGAAGTGTGTGTGCACACAAAAGCTCACACCTTGAATAAAACTTTGTTGGTCTTAAAGGTGCCACTGGACTCTTAACTTTGTTCTCTTGATATTAGGGCTGTGCAGAGGGGAAAATGGATTTTTTTTAAAATTGGGTATAATAAACCTGAATTTTTTTGGTATTCCCAAATATACCTGAATATCAATACCAGTATTGTATTGATACCTGAAAATATTCAGTTTCCCAAATATATTTGGCTCCAATATATCCTATGGTGTCATTGTAGTCAGTGGCAAAAATCTTCTAATGAGTATTCAGTGGGCTGGGGGGGAGGGCGGCTGAGGTAGAGGCACCAAATTTGTACTGTAGCTGTTGGAGCTTCTCCTCAAAAGAACCCCCAAGTTTGGGAAAGACTGGACAAGGCGGTCCAATTCTAGGGGCATCCAAAGAAGGTGCCCCCAGTCCTCCATTGTTTCTTATGGAAGGGGGAAAAGGCAAGCAGCAGTGTCTCCCAGAGAATCTCTGTACTAGAAAGTAAGTGAGGTGTGGTATGAGAGGGCATGTTTGCAAGGCCAGCAGCAGAACCAGTGCAATGTATCCCCCAGAATTAGTGCCACTGTAGCAGTCAGTGCCCAAACCCTAATAGGACTCAGGTCAGATCTGAGAATCTCTGCAGTATAAACTGAGGGGGCATATTTGCAAGGCCAACAGTAGAACCAGTGCAATGTGCCCCCCAGAACCAGTGCCACTGTGGCAGTCAGTGCTCAAACCCAACAGGACTCAGGTCAGTGTGAGGATCTCTGTGGTATAAAAGAGTAGGAAAGAGACAAAAACAACAGCAGGAGGAAGAAGATTGGATTCATACCCCGTCCTTCACTACCTGAAGGAGTCTCAGAGTGGCTTACAGTCTCCTTTCCCTTCCCCTCCCCACAACAGTTATCCTGTGAGGTAAGTGGGGCTGAGAGAACTTTTTCGAGAACTGCTTTTGAGAGAACAGCTCTGAAAGAACTTATGATTGACCCAAGGTCATACCAGCAGCTGTGGGTGGAGGAGTGGGGAATCAAACCTGGTTCTCCCAGATGAGAGTCCATGCTCTTAACCAAGTGAAGACATTTAAAATTTAAAGGCTCCAAGAGCCTATATTCAGCAATGTTGGAAAAAGCTGGAAAACCCCGAATATTTTCGGGGATTTTTCAGCATTCAGTATTTGGCAGCTGAATCAGATCAGGGAATCTGATTCTGTATTCTGAATACCCAAAAATGCAGACGAGGGGTTTCGGTTCGGCTTTACTGAATGCACACCCCTAGTTGATTTCACCTGTGTCATTGTACCCATGTGAAGGATGAAGAGTCATTCCTACTTCCAAAGATTTCACCCTTTGTTTCTGAGAGTTATGGTAATCTTTGGTCTGTTTCAGATGATACCAATATTAATATTGATGTGGGTGAACAACATTGGGAAATGGTCAGAGAGTTTAAAGGATCTTAGAAATATTACTCATGCTTTACAATCTGTTTCTGAGCATTTATTAATTTCCCATTGCATCTTGCTTGCTTGTGGAAGACAGTGGGACAGCTTATCTTTTAAACACTAACTCCATGGCCTTCCTTATGTAGGGTAGGCTTAACCTTTTCTGAGGTCTGCCTTATAAGTCTGGCTTTCTTTTGTAGAGAAGATGTAAATAGAGCAGAGAGATCATATGACAGATGAAGAATTTTTGATAAGGCTTTTCTTGTGCCATTTTAACCTTCTCACCATACTTGTGTCTTTGGAAACCATATCAGAGCACCTCATCTATTTCTGATAAAGATCTGAGGGGAAGGGGAATGAAGGCTGGGACAGAGGTCTGTTGCCACCTATCTCCTGAAGTCTTCAGAATTCCTAGTTACTTGAATGGCTCACTGCTCAATTTTGTCAGCTAGCTCTCTGATTGTCTGAGGAACCAAAATATATTTGTTGTTCAGATGGTGCTGCAGTTTATTGCTGGCTTGTGGCTAACTCTGTTTTCAAAAAAGGGTATTTTCAAATCTTCATGAATACTGGAAGGGCTTTTCAGCACATGCCATTGCTGCCAAACCATTAGGTCTACTATCTAAATCAGTAGATCAGTGTTTTCGCCAACCAAATAGTTTTGGGACATAATTTCTCAGATTAAATACAGACAGTAGATGACAAGAACAACTTTGGCAATCCAAGCAAGATCGGTTAATACCTTCATTAGGGCTAACTGATCTACAGACTGCAACCCTCTTAAGATGAAGCAGAAGAGGTGCTATGCAGAATTAACTATGTATTAGGCAATTTTAGATAAGCAAATGATCTCAGATTTATTCAATGCATATTGGAACAAATACATAATGACCATTCTTCCTTTGAAATTGTAGATTAATTGTGGAATTAATGGTTTTCTGTTTGATATCTGTACATATGCAAGGTCTCTAAACAAGATCACTCTTGAAGGTAAGGACTATGGTCCAGTTTATATGTTAGATTATGGGCTAAGTAGGTAGAACTTTTCAGTCAAGTCTGTTAATTACTGGCTAAAACAGTGTTTCCCCATGACAAGCAAACATCCGTGTAATTTACTTGATAGTAATATTCATAATTAGCTGCTATAGTAAACACAACATATGACTTTATAGTGCTTCACCTTAGATTTCTATGAGCTGCCCCTAAGGAGAAGTCATAGGCTTCAATTAGTGCAGAATGCAGCAGCCAATGGGCTGGTTAACTAGGGTCAGGACATTTTGAACAACCAGCAGCCTTGAAATATTGTGCCCATTTACTCCTGGGTTTGATTCTTAGCATTAAAGTCAGCCTTAGACCACATCTTCCTTTATTTGAACTCATGTGGGAGCTATATTCCCCTAATAAGTTTCTGCACATGGTGATCTCTCTGAGTTGCCCCTCCTCTACACAACAAAGGATTTTTTTATTGTGTAGAGATTTAGAATTTCTAGAAACTTTGAAGCCACAGAAATTTTTTTTTTTGGGGGGGGGATTGAAATATATGCAACTTGTAATAATGCCCGTTGCAGACAGCAGTGCAACGGATTCTAGGAAGAGGGCCTGGGAGAGTGTGCTGGCCTGCAGCAGGTGGTGGCTAGAGACCTCCTGGGGATTACAAACGATCTCCAGGAAACAGAGATCAAGTTCCCTTGGAGAAAATGGCTGCTTCGGAAGGTGAACTCTATGGCATGAAACCCTACTGAAGCCCCTCCCCTCCCCAACCCCATACCCCCTCAAGCTCCACCCCCCAAATCTCCAAGTATTTCCCAACCAGCAGCTGGCAACCCTAACAACAACACAGATCAAAGCATGCCAAAGTGGAGCAGGTGGAGGGGGGTGTTCCTGAGGGCAGGTTGTGTCCAGTGCTTCCTCTAAGCTTTGGAGTCTGGTGAGCAAAAATTCTACTTTGTGAGCTACTGGCATTAAAGTTGTGAGCGAGCAATTTGGCTACTGCATAGTTTGCTCTGGAGCCATCCTTCCTGAGCTAAGACAAAAATGTGTGAGCCAGAGGTGAAGAAACTGTGAGCTAACTCACAGTAACTCAGCTTAGAGGGAATACTGGTTGTGGCCTACATGAATTTCTACCTTATTAGCATTTTAGTGAGAGCTCAGAGGTTTAACTGGTACTTGCAGAGTTCACTGGGAGAAGAAAAGAGAAGCACTGAAATCAGGAAAAATAGATGCCCATTGTGAAATGTTTTTCCTCTCCATGGCACTGCAATGACAACATGCTTTATTTTAAAGATTTGCTGACTGCAGAAACACGTTATGCATTTGAACGGTGCCTTTTAGTGCTTAGTTAGAAACAAAAAACAGCTAACTATATATTCTACTTCCTCGAAGGTCTCTCCCCCCCCCCATTCTGATGGTCGGCTCCCAGCACCCACTTCAGAAAAGGGCAGGATGGGCCGTTCCTTAATTAATGCAGAGTCACAGGGCTTGCATGAGTGACTCGGTAAAGCAGACAGGAGTTGGCAAAAGCATTCCCTGCAGCGCTTGACTGATTTACTCTGGAGTAGTCCTGCCATCATCCACAACTGTACCCCAATGTAAGTGAAAACAGTAGCCCCAACTTTCCCCTTCAATTAGGCATTTGTGGTGAACCTTCGCACATTCCTAAAGTCTACTCACCAGGAAATTATTTCTGTGTCTCCCATACTGGAATTGCAGAAGAACCTCTTGAAATCCCATTTGCAGTTTCTTCTACCACCAGAACTGCTAGCTAAATGTTGTACTACAGTGCTCTAGAAACAGAAAAAACCCTCTCCTCCTCCCACAGCAGTTTGTTGTCTTTGCATCTATCCTATCCTGAAAGCTAGATTAACCGGGGGGGGATCTCAGCAAACCGTCACTAAAGTCAACAATGCGAACAACTTTTGTCCTGTGACTCTGCTTTAAGTTGAGCAGCCCATGTACCACAGCTTGAAGCGCTTCTTGGCTTTGTGGTAGCTCCGTGGCGGCGACCTCCTCCAAGGGGTGCGAGAAGAAGGGCTCAGTGGCAGTGGCCGCTGTCGCCATGGCCAGTTGTGCATCTCCTACAGTCCATGTAATGCAGCCTGGCAGCTGCTGCCTCCCAGAGACAGGGCGGCTAAGATCGCATTTGAGGGTGGCAGCAGTGGCTAGCTGGCCATTCACCGAGGGCTACCTGAGAGGGGCTGCCTGCAAACAAGACATCCAGCAGAGAATCTCTTTTTTTGTTTGTTTTGGCCCCCCAAAGGGGATTTTTTATTGATTTTTTTGTATATACTACTAAAACTACAAAGAAAAAAAGGGAAAGGGAACTACATCTAGGGATAAAGGAAAGTAATATATTAATACCCCAAGAGAAGATCATATCCGTGTTAAGCTAAATTTTAGTATTTTAGTGTTAATAAACAATGTGTGTTGTGAGTTCCTGTCTATCTCAGTTAAGTTGTTAATTTTTTACTTGTTATGAGGAGATTCCGGAGCACCCCCTCTAGCTCACTTCATAAAGGCAATTTCCAGAGTCCTTCTGCCTTTATCTAGGCTTTCTATCTCTAAAGTCATAAGATGATTTGATGGCTCCTTCTTCTGCGGCCAGGTCTTCATCCGTCTCTGAGGGGGTGGAGCCACTAGACCCAGTTTCTCCTTCTTCTTTAGATCCCAGGTGGCGTTTTAAAAATTCTTTGGCTTTAAAAATGGAGTCAATCTTCTCTCTCTCGTCGTTGATTTTAAAGAAACCTTCTGGCACCACCCATCTATATGGAATTTGATTGGTTTGGAGAAAAAGAATTAAGTCCTTATAGTTCTTTCTTTTTTGACGAATTTCAAATGGAATGTCTTTTAAGGTCTTGATAGTTGTATTTCCCAGTTTCAGTGGAATTGCTGATGTTGCTTTTAAGATTGCATCTCTGGTCTGTCTTCTTGAGAATCTGACCATTATGTCCCCAGACAGGCTATTTTTGTGTGTGTAATTAGAATACACCCTATATGCTGTTTCCATATCATGTGTAATTTCTTCCATTTCCAAGCTTATTGCTGGTGCGATAATTTCACTATTTTCTTCAGGTCCTCTTTAGCTGATTCAGGAACTCCCTGGAATCTATGGACCATATTAGCTTTTTCCATTTGTAATTGCAGCAAACAAGTTTCCTGGTAGTTCTGCTTATTCACTAACTCTCCCATCTTTTTCTTCATATTCTTATTTGTGGCATATATCTCCTTCACAACTTCCACCATTTGCTCCGTCTTTTTGGCAGTTTCCGCCAACTGGAGTTGCTGTGATGCAAAGTTTTGATTTAGTGTGACCAACTGCTGGTTAATACCAGCGAGTTGTTCCATCACAGGCTTGATGATATCCACTAGGAGTTTCATGACATCCACTCCCTCTTCTAGCCTTGAACTCCATTGGTTTTACTTTCGTTCTTTTTCCCCTCGCGCCCGCCAACATGACGTATTGTTTACTTAAGCCACCCGCTATTTCACCACCTCTGAAAATCACTTCCGGACTAAATCCGCTCTGGTAAGTGTCTCAAAACAAGCTAATCGCTTATTTTTCCCCGTCTCCCCCCCCCTTTCTGCTTATCTGTTCGCACAAGTCGGAGGCATCCCTCCTCTCTCTTGCCTTGAAGATAGGAGGGGGTAGGGGATTTTCCCGCTTATTTCAGAGTTCGTTTACATCTGACTCACGTTCATTGTCAGTCCCGTTCGACCATGTTTACATCCTCTCAATTCCGCTTGATCTCCAGCGCTTGTTCCGGTTACCCCAGCTTGTGCCCGAAGGCCGCACAGCGGCAGGACCATCAAGGTGGAGGGGCGCCTCAATTCTCCAGCATTACACCATCGAAGAGACTACTCAGGAAGCCCTATGGCTTGGAGCCTATCCCTAGGGCTTCAGGGAGAGCGACCACCATCGCTGCGCCGAAAACAGGAAGTCCCTCCCAGCAGGGAATTTCATGTCCCTCGCTGCCTGCCTGCCTGTCCGCCTGACTCCTTCTCCTCCTGCAGGGGCCGCTTCAGAGCTGTTGTGGAGGGATCGGCCCATACCCACCTCCAGCGCCGCTTACCCCCTCCAATAGTGCCACTGAGAGCCCAGCCGGAGGAGGGCTCAGCCTCATCACCGCTCTAACACTGGAGTGTCCGTCCTGCATGTTGGCTCCCAGCACACTGAGACTGAGACGCTGGGCACTGCTTGTGTGGGCGGGAATCAGGCAACGCAGCCAATGAATAGAGAGACCTTGTGATTGACACATCCGGCAGCCAACTGATTTTGGCATGCATTGAATGTTGCCATGCAAAAATGCTTTTATATATAAGGACAGGATACTTACTTTTCTCTCAAACCTAACCTTGTTTTGCTGATTTATAAATCTACAGTGCATCATGTAAGTTAACATATAAAGCTGTACTAATTGGTATAAATTCCTTAGTTTACTATGAGCAAAATTGCAAATAAGCCAATAGTTGAGTGAGAACTGGAAACTGCTGCACCCCATGCTAACATAAGCAACAATTGGAAAGCAAGTTTTATAGTAAAAAATGTTATTTGGACAGAAGCAGTGTCATAAAGTCACAGGCAGTATGACTACCAGTTTATCTATATATCTAATTCCCAAGTGGCCCCCTGTGTGCAGATATCTAAATCCGCACATCGGGGGCACCTGGGGGGCAGGGAGATTTTCCTGCGCACGTGGGGCAGTCCCCACGTGGGCAGAAAAATCTAAAAAGTTTTTTAAAATGTACGGGGAATATTTAAATCCCCAAAAAAGTAAAAGAGCCCTCCCTGCGCATGCGCAGGGAACGCTCTACAAACTGCCTCGCCGTTGCCGCCACGTCATCACAACAAGGGATGGGAGGGCGGGAGAAGGCTTGACGGGCCAGCCAGCCTCACCTCTGCTGCTGGGGAGGGAGGAAGGGGGAGGCTTCGTGGGCAGCCAGCCTCGCCGCTGGGGAGGGAGGGTGAAGCTTGGTGGGCTGGCCGGCCTCCCCGCCGCCGCCACCGCCGCCGCCCTGCTGCTTGGAAGGGAGGGAGGGAGGGGGAGGCTTGGCGGGCCGGCCGGCCTTGCCGCTGGAGAGGGAGAGTGGGAAGCTTGGCGGGCCAGCCTCCCCGCCAGCTGCCGCTGCCGCCGCCACCTGCTGCTGCTTGGGAGGGAGGGGGAGGCTTGGCGGGCTGGCTGGCCTCACTGCCGCCTCCACCCCCGCTGCTGCTGGGAAGGGGGAAACTTGGTGGCCGGCCTCGCCACCGCCACCCCCGCTGCTGCTGCTTGGGAAGGAGGGAGGGGAAGCTTGGCGGGCCAGCCAGCCTCGCCGCCCCCCGCTGCTGCTGGGGAGGGGGAATCTCGGTGGGCTGGCTGGCCTCACCGCTGCCGCCGCCACTGCTGGGGGGAGGGAGGGGGAAGCTTGGCGGCCGGAATACTCCCTTCCCCCCGCGAGTATCACAGGTCCCACCTCTTGTTTGGATATAACTTGGATATCAAGTTAAACTGCATAACATTGAAAACACTAAACTTTGTAATAATTTTGTTATTAGACATTTTGTAGCATATTAATTGTTACTAGAATTAATCACATTTATACAATAAACTTGGGGATTACCTTTATCTAACATTGTTGATTGTCTTGCATAACATATATGTTGTATGTTTTGACTAGGGAGAAGGCCTGTTGTGGAGACAAATGCAATGGGCCCTAGTTGGGCTCCCACCCAGTAGCCCCCACCTCGGGAGAAGAAGGGGCGGCAGCGGGCAGAGCAGAGCTGCTCCACTGGTGCATGCATCCCAGCTCCCACCACTGGGGTCGAAGAGGAGGAGGGTCTTGGTGCAGTGGCGGGTGTGCATCAGGGAGGGCTGTCGGTGTGGTGGCGGCGGGGCACAGTGTGGAGTGGCATCAGAGCTGCCTCAGCAGCCTCTTGCCTCAGCAGCCTCTTACCTCATCAGCAGTCGCTGCCCTGCCCCCGCGACATGCATTTCAGGACATCTGTGGGCTCTTGCGGCTCTTCTCCGCCTCTCCCAGTGGGCCCACTTACCCTCCATCTGCTGGAGTGCCCGTCTCCTCGGCTGCCTCAGAGCACAGTGAGGCAAGGATACTGCCTGCGTGGGCAGAATGGAGGCAAGGGAGCTATCCAATGTAGGCAGGGGATCCGACAGAGTGGCAGGCGCGAGAGCGAAAGGCTGAGGGAGCATGTGCAGGAGGGACACAAACTCAAATATAATAAGGAGAGATTAGAAGTATAAACTTAATACAGTGTATTTGATACAGGGTCATGAAATGTTTTAAAAGTACCATTACATGTTCTTCATATTTTGTTTTAAGCTAGGTGTTTTAATGATGTAATTAATTTTTAAATAACTTGATGTGAATAAAAAACACTATCTGTTAAAAACAAACATTAATATCAATTTCTATACAACTTGCTCATGTTGTAGTAAAGCAGTAAAAAGGAATTTCTTTGCAGCAGTTTTTTTCATGTGCTTTCCAAGGAAATTTCTAGTTCCTTGAGTTCATAGCATAGTCCATACTTCAGGGTCCTTTTAAAATGCCACCACTGTTGTATACAGATAACATTTGTCCCTTATAGATTTTGGTGGGTAGCCATGTTGGTCTAAAGCAGCAGAACAAAGTTTGAGTCCAATGACACCTTTAAGACTATCAAAGTTTTATTCAAGGTATGATCTTCCTCAGTATCTCAATTTTGAGAGCCAGCTTGGTGTAGTGGTTAAGAGTGGCAGACTCTAATCTGGAGAACTAGGTTTGATTCCCCACTCTTCCACATGAAGCCAGCTGAGTGACCTTGGGTCAGTCACAGTTCTCTCAGAACTCTAGAAACCCCACCTAGGGCACAGGGTGTCTGTTGTGGGCAGGCCCTCACAGAGGTCAAGAGAGGCCCAGGCCTCTGCCTTTTTGGCGGGCCCCCCAGTAAATTAAAAAATGAAGAAGTGCAAAAATGATACAAAACTAGTAATATATTTTAATTGCTTACATTTAATACAATAAGAAAAAGAACATTGTAACACTTTGTAATAAACATTCCCACTTTTATTTAAAACAGGAGGCTGGGAAGGCTAGTGTTTCTGTGTCTGTAACTATAACCAAATTAAGAGTTAATGTCAAAAGTGTAAATTTGAGGGGGCCTCCGAGAATATGAGGCCCAAGCCAAATGGCCCTGCTGCCCCCCCCCCCAGGCCCTGGTTGTAGGGAGAGGAAGGGAAGGTGATTGTAAGCTGATCTGAGACTCCTTCGGGTAGTGAAGGGTGGGGTATAAAACCAACTCTTCTACTCCTCCTCTGAGGAAGTGTGCATACACACGAAAGCTCATACCTTGAATAAAACTCCATTGGTCTTAAAGGTGCCACTGGACTCAAACTTTGTTCTATTTGTTCCTTATTCAAAACTAGGAATGTTGACTGCAGTTGATGTGTAACAGATAGAGTTAATTTGCTTAAAATGTTATAATCTTTCATAAACTATTGATTAACTTTTGCTGTCTTCATGAGTTATGTGTTCTGGGAAATTGCCTTCGTTTGAATGAAAAATTGTATACAAATAAAGTTAGTTTCTACTGAATGGTTACCTGATAAAGAAGACTGGAGAATTATGTCTCTAAATAGGTATTCTACTCAAGAATTTCATTTTTTAAGAAAGTATGTCCTGTCGATCTGTCATTATTAATATCAGTGACAAACAGTTAAAAGTTTACTGTTGTTTTTTTCTTTTTAGAGAGGATCTGACGAACTTCTTTCAGGCAGTGTACTCAGTAGCCCAAACTCTAACATGAGTAGCATGGTAGTTACGGGTAAGTGATGTTTTTTTTAAAGAGCCATTCATTATTTTAATACCAACAGATGTATTTTGGAGAATAAAATAAACAGACATGAACCATATGTGATATGGTTTCATTTTATCTGTATATTGAACTTTATGTTTTTTTAAAATACCAGCTGCCTGACAAAAAAAAAGAGTTGTGTAATGTAATTAATTTTTAAGCAATATGGTAGATTTTAAATTTAGTATTCTCATGTTTATACTTACCTTTAAAAAAAAAAGATGCCTCAACTTGGTTTTCTCACCACAGTGCAATTCTCTGGGCAGTATCTGCTCTTATCAACATTACCATCTTTTTTCTTTCTTGGTATTTTTGCTTTTGTGTGTGTGTGTGTGCTTGCCCATGCCTGGAAGTCATGGAGACCTCTGGTGATTCCTGCTGGGGCATGGGGGACATTCAGAGAACTGGCTTGATAGCCTTTCTCTGCCTCCCAGCCCTGGTATTCTATGGAGGTCTCCCATCCAAATACTTGCGGTAGTTGGCCCTGCTTAACTTCTGAGTTCAGACGAGATCAGGTTTGCCAGGCCTATCCAGGTAAGGGCTACAGCACCATGTATTTTCAGTGACCCTTTCTGTTTCAGTGGAGTTAATATTGCCACAGAAAACCTGGAAAGCATATCTCATGTGTTCCTGTTGGGAAGCCCCTGCCCCTCTGATGGAACTGTGTTTCAGAAATAAAGTGTAATCAGGTTTGCTTTGCTAAAGATACAGTATTCTGGGGATTGGGGTGACTTTTAAAATCAGTGATATACTTTTAAATAGAAAATTACCATATACTTTCTGCAGCCATGTTGCCTTGCTGGAATCAACTGCAATTTTGGTGCCTGCCTTTCCAGAACTGTCCATAATTACCAGCTATGTAATATTTGGTACTAAGTTGTTTTTTTCTTCTTCTTCTTCTTCGCTATCCATCATGTGAGTTTATGGTATATATGCTTATGTAAGAATTACCAAAATTCCCATTCAACTGAATCTGCCCAAAGAGTAGCTACAGAAACTTTTAAGATTCTTTTTTTACAAAAGGGGGCTCTCAAATACAATATACATTGAAAGTCTTTTCAGGGCAAGGTGGTTCCCCAGCTTACATATGGTTCACAGATGTATCTGTACAATGACTACCATAAACTAGAAGCAATCCAATCCAGATTACTCATATCCTTATTTGGAGTACTTCGTTGTGTACTCAGTGCCCTGCTTATGCTAGAAGCAGGATTAGTTCTACTAGAAGTACATGTCTGGTTCCAAGCTACATGCTTCTGGTTCAAGTTAACCTGCCCTCCAGATAAACTTCATTAATCCTTTCAGACAATTTTCACTCAAGGTGAGTGAGATTAATAGATTGCAACTACTTGGTTTCTCCTGTACAGCCTTACTGCATCTTAGGTACCCAGGAACCCATGAAAATCTTGGGTACCCATAATCAAACAGATTATGGGACACTACTAGGAGTGTGCACTCAGTATAAACCAAGCCGAAAAAATACCCGATAAATACTTTGGGGGGTTGCTGGATAGCTGCAGTTACAGGGCATTTAAAGGGCTTTCAGTCCATTTAAATGCCTTTGGAATGAACTCTCAGGCATTTAAATGGACTGCAGTCCCTTTAAATGCTTTTGGGGTTCACTTGCTGAGGCGTGGAGTCATGCCATGGCTTGGAGAAGGTATTTAAAGGGACTGTGTCCCTTTAAATGCCTTTTCACCCTCCATTGGAAACAATGGGGGATGTGGCACCTTCTTCTGGGGCACTTGGTCCAATCTTGTTGAAACTTGGGTTTTTTTTGAGGTAGAGGCACCAGCAGTTATGCTGCAAATTTGGTGCCTCTACCTGAAAAAAACAGCCCCCCGGAGTCCCAGATATCCCCAGATCGATTCTCCATTATAGCCTACAGGGGCCATTGACTGTAATGGTCCCCATACGGTATAATGGAGCTGAAAAAATTCAACAATCCCAAATATTTCCTGAATCCCAATACCATCCTATACTGGGATTCAGGAATATCAGGAAAAATATATTTTTCAGGTTCAGTATACCCAAACCAGAAAAATACCATTTTGTGTGTGTGTGTGTGTGTGTGTGTGTGTACATACCCCTGGAGACCACCCTTCAAGTCGACAGATCACAGGCTCACTCTGCTCCAGCCATGGGGAACTGTAACAAAAACTTTGTTCCATCAAGTTCTCTTTATGTATTAGAATTCCTTAAAACACCACAGAGCCTTCACTGAGGTCTGGTTTATTGCCCTCCCATCTGCCCAAGTCAGTTTGGACTGATAGAAACAATCAAACATGTTCTCTTATGTTGCCAATTTTATCAGGACATTTGGAATGTGTGCATTACCCCAACTCTGTCCAAATATAGAGGTAAAGCAAATTATTTTTATACTTCTCTTCTTCTTGCTGACTGTTTCAACAAAATTACCCTAGCAAGATTCTGTGCTCTGGCATGTTTAACAAGGCAGAAGAACACTGTCTAGTGTTTTAATAATTTTATAATTGCTATTTGTATATTTACTGTACAGAATATCTGTTTTAATGCATCCAATTATTATTATGTGTTGTTGATATTCTTGACTGCTGATCTTGGATCAGCATCATCATAATAAACTAAACTAATATGCTGCCAGCAGAGGTGGGGGGGTTATCTCCCGTTACTTTACTTGAACTTCTTTCCCCTTTCCTGACCAAGGGTGCAAAGACAAGGGAGAGAGACTGTTATGACCCCAGCGGGTCACTGCCGTCCACCACCACCACCACCCTGGACTTAACAGTCCCTTGAGAAGGCCCAGGGTACCCGCTCAAGCCCATCCAAAAATACCCCTTTTGCAGCCGAGAAAACACAGGCATGATGACCAGGCAGGGAATACTTAACAATGGTTTATTAAGAACAATACTGGGGCAAGGCAAATAAGGCAAGGTGCTTTAAAAGATATAACTGCTTAAAGGAAAAATAATCAAAGCTAACGCAACTAACTACTTCATTTTAATTGTGACTACTTCAGGCCTACAGCCCACTATAGACCAGGCTTGTTTTACTCACCCTGCCAAGTGAAGGAACTTTGTCCTAGACCAGTTTCTTCAGCTCACTCCTGTGTGAGGCAAGACCGCAGAGAAAAAGAACTGAGGGTTCTTTCTCTCACCAGACCAACCCGGCCCCTTTATGAGACAAGACCGCAGATGAGAGACGAAAGAACACTATCCCCTTTAGTTTAGCTCGGAGAGCAATAACACCATTTTCCACAGCTAACAGCTTAAGTCAGAAAACTCCTCATCAAGTATGTAACAATCTCTTCACAGAATCCCTGTACTCTGGCTAAAAACCGTCCCCAAGCATTGTGGGGATTGTAGGCTGCTTTCTACTCCTAGACAGGCCCCTCCTAGAGCTTAGGCCTCTAGGCCCTGCCTCCATCCTGCACTGATCATGACAGAGGCTCATACTCAGCTTCCATAGCTCAGATCTATGTCACTGGCTGTACTATAGTAGTTCTATGCTGAATTTTTTGTGTGTTCTGTTATCTTAAATGGACCAGTAGCTTCCTTAAGCTATAAGGAAACATGAGAGAGCTGTATAGATGTATTTTTCCAGCAGCAATGATTCACCCAATAGCCTAGAAGCATTTTTTAACTGCCAGAAAAATTGCTAATTATAAACTTAAGAAATGTAAATGTTAATTACGGAGCTCTGTAAACACTTTTTTTGTTTACAAGACCTCAAGCAGGGATTACATTAAGATGTAGCAGTAACAGTCATATATTAATTTCAGTACTTAAATAATTTACTGAATCAAAAGAGGGAAGCAGTTTTGTGAAAGTTTAAATGTGTTCCTGAAAAATACCCCTCTGGAGATGCAGAGGCCTGAAGGCCCCCTCAGAAGTACAGGGAAGGAAGTAGCTCTGCTTCATAGCAAGACACAAAATGTTCTTATTGCCAAAACAGCATGGTTAGTTTTGATGCTAACGAATATTCTCTACTCTTCTTACCAAATGAAACTGAAGACAAAGAATGGAATTTATTTGCTATAAGTAATATTGTTTGATAGCCAAATCTGGCTACATGGCACAATGATGACATCACCTTCATGATTCGTGTTTTGTCTTGGATCGCATAATGAAGAAAAAGAGGACTTAAGGTCTTTACAGAGGACATATACATTTTCTTTCTTTCTTTTTTTAGCAGACAACATGGAAATCCCTTTATTTAGCAGCCAACACAGCTTTTTTTGTATTCAAAAAGGAACAGACTTTGGCGGGGCAGGGATGGAATTTGCTCTCCTCTGTGCTATCAAGTGGTTTCATTTGCTTCACCTTCACAAGGCCTACAAGAGATGGAACATTTCTGGCAGCAAGAGAGAGAGAGATAAGAGAAGAAAAGTTGCCAACTCTTTCAGATCTCCATATTGCTCAGCAGTGGAGATGTTGCTTGCGTTGCCTCCAATGCTCCCTCTAAGCTGTGAAGTCTTGTGAGCAAAAATTCTACTTTGTGAGCTACTGACATTAAAATTGTGAGCGAGCGATTTGGCTACTGCATAAATTAGTTTGCTCTGGAGCCATCCTTCCCAAGCTCAGACAGGCATTTGTGAGCTGGAGGCTAAAAAACTGTGAGGTAGCTCACACTAGCTCAGTGGTTACCTCTGACAGAAACTTGCTTCTTAGCAACCGAGGCTGCTTTTCCTTGCCATACTCTCTCTTGTTCTTTGGTCAGCTACAAACATCCACCAAGTTCTAACATCCCCCTGAGATGAAAGTTTGGGCTTGTGTGATCTTGCTTGCAGAGGCTCCCAACTGCACCAGAAACATCTAGAAGTTGTGGCTCTCATCCGCAAGGATCACAAAAGTGTAACATGCTGCATCCAAACTTGGTGACAGCCAGTTCGGTAGACTTCTTGCATGTTGAGGACCAGAATGGAATTGCTCCCACTGCTGCAAAAAAGCACATAATCACCAGGCTGAGTTATCCTTCCTCAGTGGCCTGCTGCCAGCTGCAAGCACATTACTACATGTCCATGTCTTCCAGTTTCACAGTGCTCTCTTGTGGTGGGATGTATTTCTCCTGGACTGCCAGGGTGGACATGAAGTGGAAATCGGCTTCCACTGCTTGCAGATATCAGGCCTTGGAGGCTTCTTTGCTCCAAGTTGCCGAAACAGTAGCCATTGGCTTTGTCCACTGCCTCCATCACACGCTGCATGCTCTCCTTGTCCGGCACATTGAGGGGAACAAAGAAAATCAAGCTGTAATCTTCAGCCACTTCCACAAGCTTTGGTTCAGCCAGTGGTAGTTCTTGAAGAAGGGATCTGAAGGCAGGTGTTCCAACAGATAGGAAAGATCTAGAACCTCTGTGTAATAATCTAGATTGAAAGCTAGTTTCCCATACTATTCAATCAGGTCCATTTTGGAGAGGAGGTTAATGTGGGGCAGTGCCACATGCAGCATGGTGGAGAGGGAAGTGCAGAGAATGGGGATGAACTTGCTGGGATCTGTGCAGTAATGAGAATCCACTAAGTGAACAGCAGCCAGCCTGAAGTACCACTTGGCAAGCTGGGCAAAGATGTTTCTCAGTGAACTATGCTGGGTGCAAAGTTCTACCTGTTCTGGGCAGACAAACAAGAAGTAATGGCCCCTAAACTGAGACAGTTTTTCTTGCAGCCAGTCAAAATAGCTTCTAGATACTCCATGCAATAGATTTTAAGCCACCACTGGGTCCCAGTTTCAAGTTCTCCATTATATCAGTCAAGGTAATCAGCTCAGATATATCCACTGCGTACTGGGAGGGAATTTCTTTGTTGGCTGCATCCAGATTCACCACCACTATGTTGTGCCCAATTGCAGAAAGGAATTTCTGCATGCCAAGACAGTACATTGTTTTTCCTGAACCAAGAGGTCCAATCACCACCTGCCCAAAGGTCAGTGAAGATTGTGGCTTTTTGACATGACCGGTGTTTCTTTCTCCTCCTCCCAAGTAGATGCAACACAGACTTGTTTACTAACACACCCTAACAATGATGACAAAAAGGGCTATATAGGGCATGCTTAGGGTAAAAATTGGCCATGAGTCTCCATAGGCACAGAGCGGTACTGCTCTAGCCTCAGTATCTCTGTGGGGAGATGCCTAACATACCGGCATATGCATTTTCTAAATAAAGAAACAACAATATTTAAAATAGTTCTTAAGTAGCAGGTTATCAGGCCTGCTAACAGGCAGAGAAAATACTCAGAAGGCACTGGGGGTGGAGATGGGGGGGTTGTTCTGAATCCCATGCAAGCTATTCAGCTCAATATTTAAGAGAGTTCATATTTTATCATATATATTAGGCTACCATACATTTCCTGATGTGATTCTAGCAAGCTTTTCTGGGTAAAAAACAAAAGAGAATTCCAATTTTAGGTTACAACCTTGATTGTTTCAAGGGATTGGAGATACAATTGCATCATAAAACATAGGCCCTGAATCTAGAAATTGAAAAATATCTCACATTTATGAGTCAGTAATATAGGTGACACAGCTTGTATTTTTCCATTGACAATCTGGAAGCTGTGAATCTTATTGAGCAGGAATAGAAAAATATTTTCACTTCTAAAATTGTAGCAGAAGAATTTACAGTGGCAACCTTGTATGTGCGTGTGATTGTTCCAGCATTCTTTTAAGGATGTAACTTATGGATTGAATATTTGTAGTTTCTTTCAGTTGATCACAAAAACATATTACACTGGTAGGTGACAGTAAACAGTGACAAATTAATTTGGTTTACCTAATACATCTGTAGACGTACATATATATGCTTTAACATATTTTTTTTAAAAAGAAAGAAAATAATCCACAGTTCTTTAGCTTTAAAAGTTAACAGATGTTTCCTTGAGTACTTGTGTGTGGAATAAAAGGTCAAATTCCTGCAAGTTGGCATCAGATGTTTGAGCAGGGACAATCCTAGGTGTTTGAGGTTTTTGAATTTTTGCTTATTTTAGCAAATGAGTGGCAACAGCTACACTTTTTTGGTACCTTGCTTACTGCACAAAATTGTACTGAGTAGTGCTGAGCTCCACCAATATCCCCCTGTGCTGTAGAGCAGCTAGGTGAGTTCAGTACTCTCCAACACCAAGGAAATGCTGTCCTCACGTGGCTGGCTTAGGTGAACTCCATCAGTAGATGCCTCAAGGTGATTGCCAAGTTTTCTGGCCCATTTCATTTAAAAGAAAACCCTGTCTAAAAACTTTATTAAAAAGTAGTCAAAAACACTCAAGTAAACAACCCTAACTCTGGAGCAAGTTGCTGCCAAGAAGTGGCCTGCCAAAACTTCAAGTGAGTCTACCATGGTTTAAACCTTAGCCGGCACTACTGCTGGATTCATACCTTTCCTCTTAGTCTAACTAACAGTCTTTTTACACATGTAAAAGGTCCCTCATGCAGTATAGAGCAAGTTAAAAAAAGGACAGTTAGAGACAGTCACAGAAAAATCCTGGTTGGCGTTAAAGCGACCAACTAATCCCACCATATGATCTAATTCACAAATTAATACCCCAAACAAATCAATGAATTCAGACCAAATATCACAATATTTCAAATGTATCTCGCCTATCAAAGGCAAGATTTAACATTATTTTAGTCCGTAGTTGTGGCACAGGTTTTGCTTTCTACTTTTGAAGAATTATTTAACTATTACTAAGGGCCTTCAAATGCAGAGCCTTTTTCCTTTTGAGAGGTTCTAGGAAGAAGGAATGTACATTAATACTGTACTAAGTAGATTAAGATCGGTGAATGTTTTAGTTTAAAATTAATTTCTCTTAATGCTTAACCAAAACGGGGTGATAATCAGGCAAACTCATAAGTGTGTCAAATTTGATGTTGGCTGTTTAGATCGCCAATGCCTATCCAGGTCGACAAGGTTCCAATAATTGCAGAGAATAATCTTTTTTGTATTACATTTAACATGATACAGTATTTATTTATTTATTACTTTTGATTTGTATCCCGCCTTGCCAAAGCAAACTGGCTCAAGGCGGCGAACAGCAATTAAAATACAGTAAAACAATAAATACAATTACAAACAATTACTTAAAGTGCTAGTAGATACAGATGGCAATTTCTGTAAAGCAGACAAATTGAAAGCAATATCTAGCATTCCAACATAGGGCCCTAGCATGTTCAGATTCTGGTGGCTCGTTCGCCAGCAGCGGCTCCTAATCAAAGGCCTGGTGGAAGAGCTCCATTTTACAGGCCCTGCGAAACTGACCCTAATGTTTTCCAGGAGCTCATTCCACCAATGCGGAGCCGCCACTGAAAAGGCCCTAGCTTTAGTTATGGCCAGTCTGGCATCCCTTGAACCAGGGAGAGTCAGGCAATGTTGTGCCCCTGACCTCAGTGCTCTCTGGGGGACATATCGGGAAAGGCGTTCCCTCAGGTAGACAGGCCCCCGACCATATAGGGCTTTAAAGGTCAAAAACAGCACCTTGAAATGAATCCGATATGCTACTGGCAGCCAGTGCAGTGCCTTCAGCACAGGCCGGATGTGATCTCACATTTTGCACTAGCTGCAGCTTCCGGATTTGGGACAAGAGCAGCCCCATGTAGAGAGTGTTGCATTAGTCTAATCTCGAGGTGACCATAGTATGAATCACTGTTACCAGGTCATTACATTGGAGGAAGGGAACCAACTGCCTAATCAGCTGCAGATCTTAAAAGGCTGCCTTGGCAGCGGCTGCTACCTGGGCCTCCATTGTTAAGGCAGCATCCAGGAGCACTGGCACCAGTGGTGCCCCGTCGAAGGTTGATAGTGGGATCCCTACCCCTGACCCACTCCAAATCAGGCACAGGACCTCCATCTTCGGTGGACTCAATTTCAGTCGGCTCAGTCTAAGCCAGCCAGCCATGTCCTGAGGCGCCCAGTCCAGGTCAACTGGGGTAGAGTTGGATTGACTGCCCAACAACAGATATAGCTGGGTGTCATCTGCGTATTGATGACAACCCAGCCTGTGCCTCCGGGCAATCTGGGCAAGGGGGCGCATGTAGATGAGACCCTGCAACCCAGTGGGTACCTCTGGGATGTCTGATACCCTAAAGCAGGGGTCCTCAAACTTTTTAAACAGGGGGCCAGTTCACTGTCCCTCAGACCGTTGGAGGGCCTGACTATAGTAAAAACAAAAACTATGAACAAATTCCTATGCATACTGCATATATCTTATTTTGAAGTGAAGAAACAAAATGGGAACAAATACAATATTTAAAATGAAGTAAAGTTAAATCAACAAACTTACCAGTATTTCAATGGGACTTCCTTAGCTCCCGCTCCCAGGATGACATCCCCCCTCCGGCTGAAAGGGATCAGTCCCCCGGGGGGCCCTTGTGGCATTGGGGGGGGGGCTCACAGGCATTGCTCCCACGGGGGGTTCTCTCCCCCCCCAAACAGACCTTTCCAATGGGGCTACTCGGGAGGAGCAGGGCCGGCTCCAGGGTTTTTTGTGCCCTAGGACTGGCTCCCGGGAGAGGGACGCGGCGCGGTGTGCAGGGGCAGGCGAGAGGGCACCTGTGAAGGGCCGGGGGGGGTGAGGAGCGGGTCCGGCGGGAGTCCGGCTGGCCGAGGAGGTGCGGCAGAGGCTGAGGCGGGGCGGTGGGAGTTACTTTCCAAGCCCTCCTGCCCGAGGAGGCAGAGGAACCCGGAAGGATGCCGGACGAGGCTTGGCCTGGTGCGGGCTGGGGACGGCAAGAGCGCGGCGCGGGGGGGCGGACCCTGCAGGCGCGCACCAGGCTGGCTGTGCGTGGACCCTGCGAGCTGGGCTGGAGCTTCTCGGCCACCGCTTGTTGCTGGCTCAGCTGGACACGCCCAAGGGTGGGTCGCTGCCCATCCAGGGACCCCCAGCGGCGCCAGGTGGGAGGAGCAGCCAGGCAAACAGGCGGCCAGAGGGGCGGCCAGAGGGGGAGGGCGGGCAAGTTCTGCTGCCGCCTCCCGTGCCCCGCTGGGGCACTCTTCACAGACTGGCGGCGGCAGCGGGGCTTTCCACGGGGTGTGCAGTTTGGTGGAGGAGGAGCCCGCAGGCGGGCGGGGGCACTGCTGCTGCGCTTCCCGAGGAGGAGGAGGCGGGCATAAACACCTGGCAGGCCGTATAAATGTCCTCGGCGGGCTGCATGTGGCCCGTGGGCCGTAGTTTGAGGACCCCTGCCCTAAAGCCACCCTCTGTCCCTGACCATGGAGGAAGGAAACAAGCCACTGCAAGGCAAGCCTCTGGATCCCAGTGTCGGTGAGGCGGTGGATCAGTAACTGATGGTCGACCGTGCTGAACGCTGCCGACAGGTCCAACAACAACAGTACTGCCATGCTGCCTCGATCCAGATGCCTCCAGAGGTCATCTGTGAGGGCAACCAGTGCTGTCTCTGTCCCATGGCCTGGCCGAAAGCTGGACTGAAACGGGTTTAGGATGGAAGTGTCATCCATAAAGCTCTGCAACTGAATCTCCAATGCTCTCTCAAGTAATTTGCCCAAATAGGGCAAATTGGATGCCAGCCAGTAGTTGGCCAATACAGCCAGATTGAGGGATGGTTTTTTCAGGAGAGGGTGGACCATCGCTTCCTTGAGTGCCCCTGGGAACAGTCTCTCCATGAGGGACTTGTTGATAATATCCCTGATGGCACCTCGAAACCCCTCATGGCCAGCTTTTATAAGCCGTGATGGGCACGGATCAAGGCTGCACGTGTTTGAGCATACTGTTGAGTGCAATCTGTCAACTTCCTCAAGGCTGAGTGGACCAAAATAATCCAGAATAGAACCAGAAGACATGCATGGGGCCTCGAGTTCACTCACTGTCTCAACTGTGGTGGGGAGATCGCAGTGGAGCAACAGGACTTTTTCTGCAAAATAGCTCACAAAAGCCTCGCAACCAATATCCAATTCCGTAGCATTTGGTCTGCCCTGTGGCAGCTTTGTCAATGACCGAATAGTTCTAAACAATTATGCCGGGTGTGAGCTAGCAGACGCAACTGTGGTCATGTAGAACTCTCTCTTCGCAACTTTGACTGCCATCTCATAGGATCTCATAAACGTCCTATAGGATGCTCTTGTTGCTTTGTTGTGAGCACACCATCACCATCTCTCTAGTTGTCTGAGCTCTTGTTTCATCAGCCGCAGCTCCTGGGTGAACCAGGGAGCCCACTTAGAGCGAGGGCGCAGAGGGTGTCGGGGAGCGATCTCGTCAATTGCTGCCGAGAGTTGGCAATACCAGTCCTCAACTAGTTCATCTAAGGAGCTGCCAGGGGGCATAGGTTCCCGCAGAGCCAACTGAAGCCACTGAGGGTCTATTTGGCTCCGCGGGTGAGCCAAAAGATGCTCACCGCCCAAACAGGGTTGGGGTGAGACATTCACACGGGCCTTCCAAGCATGGTGGTCCAACCATGGCACTGCCAAAGCAGTGATCCAGTCCACTGTGACCCCCGCTGTGAAGATCAAGTCGAGCATGTGCCCGGCCCTATGAGTGGGGGCCGTTATATATTGGGTCCTTATATATTGGGTCCTAGCGCCACCATGGACAACACCAAGTCCATTGCCTGTGCAGAGGCTGCATCGTCGGCATGGACATTGAAGTCACCCAAGACTATTAGCTTAGGGTACTCCAATGCCCAGCCCAACATAGCCTCCACCAGGGATGGCAGGCTATTGGCCAGTGCGTTAGGTGGTTGGTACACTAGCCAAATAGCCAAACTTTCCATGGCTTCTCACAGTAAGCTTGAACACTCGATGCCCATGAGCTTCAGCGGTGGGAGTGCCCTAAAGGAGTAAGCCTCCCAAATGAGTAGAGCCACTCCCCTCCGCGATTGGTGGAGGACCGAGAACCCAGGTGGAGCCAACTGGGAAAAAGCTACTGTCTCCCCATCATGCATGCCAGGTCCACTCCCTGCTTTAGCAGGAAATCCCGAAGGATTGAGGTCTTATTATTTATGGACCTGGCATTACAGAACACCAACGTTGGAGGGGGGTTGTTAGTCCTAGCCCCATTGCCAGCTACTTTCGGGATGGGATGCAGGCTGGAAGGGGGCCGAGCTCCTCTACTTCTCTTGCCTCCTTCCCTTGACTTCCTGCCTGGTCCCACTGCTGTACTTTCCCCTCCCTAGGAGCATTGGTATCCCTTGGCCAGTTGCCGCCATTGAAGGTGACCTTCGCAGTGCCTTCACAGTGCCTCAGACTGACCATAATTGGGTTATAGTTGGAATACCACTGGAATGCCATTCATAGCAGTCAATAGTTCTCCTGGTGTTCGGAAGCTGCTAATCCTTAATCTAACTCTGTCCTAAAAGATAACCTATTTCCCATCCCACCCTAACTTCTCATTCCATCAACATTCTGATTGCTATATAATAAGCCCAGTCAACTGGCCAGTGAATTAATAAAGGCAAGTGGCAAATCAGTTAACAATATTTCATTCCCTAGCAGTCAATTTTGATACAATTCCAATCAATATCCAATATCAGTTTTAGTAGGGCAGTTTATAGGCTGTGAATTAATCAAATAATCAGCTAACAATAAACTATTTAAATAACCTGATTTAATTCATTGAATTATCATATGAATAATCATTCGGTTGGATCCCAATTAATTAGCTAATCTAATAATACTCATTAACTAATCTAATCAATTGGACCTGGCATTACACGGTTTACCCCTTGGATTAGCAGTATAAGCGGTGGACTGCTTTCCAGTCAGTTAACATCCTACAGGATTCTCTGCGTCAGATGGCAATGCTGACGGAAGAGTCTTTCACTCAGATATCGTGCCTGTGGTCGATGGTTTCTTGTGCCTCAGTTTCTTGCGCCTCAGCCGGTCCTAGTCATGGTCTTCTGTCTCTCAACTCCTGACAGTCTGGCTCTTGAATCCAGATGTTGTAGGCGTAAGTCAGTATGCCACAGGAGTTGGAAACTCTTGTCTGTGCTGTCGATGGTTGTTGCAGATACGGTTGCTGTAGTGTTTGCAGCTGCTGGAGTCGGGGATGTAAAAATGTTGTTCGTCTAGTGCATCCGAGTGCCACCGTGCAGATCCTGGAAGGGGTGGAAATCCCCTCCAGACTCCCTGGCTGCTGCTCTGCAACTTGAAGCAGCCACCACAGCAGCAACTGCATTCCTGGAGTTTGTAGAAGATGGTGTGCAGGTGCCCTCTCGGTAGCTCTCAGTAGCTCCAAGATGGCAGCCATGTAGAAGGTGAGACTGCAGTTCCGTTAAGCATTCTTACTCGAACTGGGCCAGTTTTAGGCATTCGGCATCCATGTTGGAGCCACATGTTGGAGAGGCATCTTATGCTGGCCATTTTCCTCTGTCTCGCTTCTGACTCACAATCTGTGGGTAGGTGAAACTCCCAAGCTGGCAAAAGGCAGGAGACTATCCGCTGATTAAATTCAAGCAGGAGCGCCTAGCACTGAGCTCCTAGTGCGTCGCCATCTTGATTGATTTTTTTCTTAAACATACAAATTTATTAAGGTGTACACTTGTTAAAATAACTTCTGATTAAAATTTTTCCAGTTTCAGACGTATAAAAACATACAAATACCCATACACAAGATGGGTCAACACTAAACAACTGAAGACCAAACGCGTTTCGGCCCCAAAGGGCATTCCTCAGTGGTCACTAATACAGATATATCATTGACACACATTCATAGACATATATACATATATCAATCCAGGTGTTGTAGCCTGAAATTATAAGGGGGAAAAAAGACAAATTATTTTATATTCTCGAATTATATGCCAAATTTTAATTAAAAATTGCTTCTTACAAAAGTAGTGTTACCTTATATGATTATACAGCTATTACAGGTATTAAGGTAACACTACTTTTGTAAGAAGCAATTTTTAATTAAAATTTGGCATATAATTCGAGAATATAAAATAATGAATGTGTGTCAATGATATATCTGTATTAGTGACCACTGAGGAAGGCCCTTTGGGGCCGAAACGCGTTTGGTCTTCAGTTGTTTAGTGTTGACCCATCTTGTGTATGAGTATTTGTATGTTTTTATACGTCTGACACTGGGAAAATTTTAATCAGAAGTTATTTTAACAAGTGTACACGTTAATAAATTTGTATGCTTATATTATATTAGTCAGCTTGGCCCCCTTGGTTCGCAGTGTTATTTTGGGTTGAGTTTCCCCTTCCCTTTTCCCCCCTTTTTTCAGCTTTGATTTTTTTCTTGCCATATTGTTTTCTGTATTTGAATATTAAGTTGCATATTCTAGATCTGCCGTAATGTTTTCATTACAGGTTCACATTCAGGTTTCAAACAGGAAAATAGAGATGTGTGTGCTTTTAGTGATGATTCTGCAGATGTCAAGATGGCAGTATGTCAGAAAGGTCCAAAGCTGCAAGTACATCTGGGACAAATTTGATACCAAGGCAACATAGAAGAGGGAAAGATTCATTGGGCGAGTTTTTCCATTTCCATAGTTCTGGCATTATTGTCAAGGTAGCTTTACTTTAGGAACTTCAATTGGAAGTGTTGTCCAGTCTTTCATTGTTTTGGAACCAAATGCTGTGTCCTGTTTGGGAAGTTTGAGACCGCCTCACTTCTGCAGGAGTATACCGCATACCATGCAGTTGTGGACAAGTTTACATCGGGACCACACAGCGTAGCATTCAGACAAAAATAAAAGAACATGAAAGACACTACAGACTTGGCCAACCTGAAAAATCAGCTGTGGCTGAACATAGCCTAACCCAAACAGGACACAGCATTTGGTTCCAGGACACTGAAAGACTGGACAACACTTCCAGTTACCATGTCAGATTACATAGGGAAACTATTAAAATTCATAAACATAAACACAATTTCAACAAGAAACAAGAGAGTTTAAAAATAAATAGGGCATGGTTTCCTGTCCTGGAAAAGCACAAAAGGCTCTACAGCTGACAATAGCAGTACAGATAAGATTAGTTTCAATGGCCATTCCGCACACCTCCTCAGGAAAGCTCCTCCATTAGCATGTTCATAGCCTGGAGAACTACTACAAGGTAATGTCTCAGCCCTACCCCACCTTCCAGGGTAGATATAAATTATCTGCCTACCATTTTTCTGCTCACCTTGACACAGAGAGTACTCTATCTTTCTGTGTTATACCTCTGAAGATGCCAGTCACAACTACTGGTGAAACATCAGGTCCTACCATGCCAAGATCACGGCCACACAACCCGGAAAATCTACAGCAACTAAGGAGTTCGTAGTGCTTTATTTCTCTAAAAATCAGGTATGCAGTGGTTCCATTTGGACTGAGATAATGGGTGAAGCTTAAGCCTTTTACCCACCTTTTCTTAACCTTGTTGTGTGTGTGTGGGCTCACGCGTGCACATGTGTAAGTGGTCAAGTTTAAAACCAAGTAGTAGTTTAGCCTTTCAGTTTGTAGGGCAGGAATGAGACATCCTCCTTCAACTTTATGTTTAAATATATGTAGCCTTCAGTTAGCAATGTGGTACGTCTGTTTTCCATATTTTGGTAACCTTTTACTATCTCTCAGGTACGTTCTGTGGTGATTCTAATTGAAATACCTATCAAAATTGCTGGGTTTTTTTAAGTAACTGACTTCACCATCCAACATCTGTGATCATCTTCTTTTCTCCTGCACTAGTTGTGATAATTATGTTCCTTTCTCACAGTATAATTCAGCTATGTCTCCTGTTGTGAAGTATGATACCTGTCAATGTTCTGAATGAGTATTTTGGAAGATTTTGTATTTAACTTCTGTAATATTACACAACTAGCGGGGAAGCCTGTTGTGGCCGAGGCAACGGGCCCTAGGGAGAGTCCTTGGGGGTGGGCAAGGCAGCTGGGCGGCTCCCTCCCAGGCGGAGGGGTGGCGTTCTCCGAGGAAGGGAAGCATTGTGGTGGCGTTTCCCTCCTTCGGCGGCTCGCCAGCAATGCAGGGTGGAGGTCAGGGCGGGCTTCAGAACCGCGGCGTGGGTCCCCCTGTTCTTGAAGCCAGGCGGGGGCAGAGGAGTGCGTCAGTGGTCTAGGGGAGGGGGGGTTGCAGCGGCTGCCATCTCAGAGACCCAAGGCTGGGTGTGGAGGCTTCCTGGTGGAGGGTGTGGCAGGCCTCGGGAGCGCAGCGCAGCCATCCCTCCCAGAAGCTTGTTGGGGCCTGCAGAGTGCGGTGGCAGGGTTTCCCTGCTCGGAGGGGCCTCCAAACGGTGGGGCATGCAGGCTGGCAGGCGGAGGCCGTGGCAGGCCTCTGATGCGCGGGTTGGCCCCCCCTGAAGGTAGGCAGGCCAGTGGAGTGGCGCAGTGTTCTAGGGGACACGGTGACGGCAGCTCTCCCCTCGGTACTCGGCAGCCAGCAAGGGAGGTGTTTTTGGGGCTGGGTCTAGAGGAAGCCGCTAGCACTTCCTGTAAGGCGTGGCAGCAGCAGAGTGCCCTGAGTGGTGGAGGTGGTCTCTGGCGGCGAGGATGGCTGGGGTGCCGGGAAGAGGCCCGTGTTCCAACGCGAGCGGTGGCTGGATGCAGACTGGGAGTGTGAGGCTGTGCGGTGGCTGAGTGGGAGAGTGCGCGCCCACGCAGGATGGCAAAGCAGCCAGTGGCCAGGGACTCCCTCTCTGACTGGCAGGTCCCTCGGCCAACTGATTCCGGCGCGCATTTTGACCATATAAGGTATAACCAAAACTCAATTATATATAAGGTAGGATCAGATTGAAACATGGCTATTGGAAAGTATGTTGAATTCTCTCAATGGCCCTTTATCTACACAAAGTTTACTTCCGATTTTCACTGAAGTCGAGTCATTTGGAGTTCACTTCGAATGCTGTGCCTGTACTCTGCACCTTTTCTCTCTCTCTCTGGTTTTCTATTGAGAATTGAGGAGTATATATTCTCCATACCTGTCAGAAAACTCAGATAGTGTTGTGGGTTTGGTCTCTCCTGATTGCTCAGTTTCTCACTGGATGTGTCTTTTGAAACAGGAGATTCTTTGATCTGAATTTATTGTGGGGTCACCATTAGTGATCCCCCCCTTTATCGATGTATAGGCTCCACTATTGGTTAGGTAGTCCATCTGTACAGCTTTTTTAAAAAAGGAGAGGTTAGTCTAGCATTAGGAGTTTAACTCTAATCAGGAGTTTAACTAATCTGAGGTGGTTGGAGGAAAAAGTTGGCAAGGAATGTTTTAAAAGTGGTAAAAGGTGGTGTGTGTATGTGTGTGTGTGCACAGTTAAAAGTTTTTAAAGATGTGTGCCCTCAAGAGGAGACACTGATCACTTTGCCAGAGAGGGGTGGGGAGGCTGCTGTGCTGCAGCTTGGTGGAGGAGGTTCACAAGGGGGGTAGCAACATCAATGCTTCGCAGTCTGAGGTCCCCCCGAAGCGTTAGTTGGAAATGAGATGACAGGCAAGGGGGGGGACACAGATGTTGAGATGGACCAGACTTTTTTTTTTAAAACAGGCTGCCCCAGAGCAGGCTCTGCAGCATCATACTGGCAAAATGTTTGTGGTCGGAGTCAATTAAAAAGAAAGCCATATATATATTTTTTTTCAAAAACAAACTTGCCCAAGTGGGGAATCAAACCAACAACCTTGCAGTTTAGCACTGCATTCTAACTAACTGAGCTTACTGGCCGTTCCTGTAAACAAGTCAGACAAAGGCAATGACTTTCCTAATCTCCTATTTCAAAAGTCATGTCCAGTGCAAAACTGACCAGTAAGGAGAGAGACCAACTGGCCTCCAAGGGGAGGGGGGACGAAAAGTCCGAGGTAATGTGTATGCTTTTAAATTACCTTTGGGTTAAAAGTAAACCCGGGGGGGGGGGGACCATCACAAAAGCAGTCTGAGAAAATTTGGGGAAACAGCAGACTAAAAGCGGGCTCAGTGCTTAAAGGGGGAAAGCAATGCAAAAAGAAAAACAAAACACAATTGGAATGCGTGACGTGATGCAGAAGGGGGGAACAATGGTGATACGCAGTGAAAGTGAAGGAAAAGACGTGCATAAAGTGTCTATATTTGATAATAGCTACTTAGAACCAATTTAGAGTCCAGTGGCACCTTTAAGACCAACAAAGGTTTATTCAAGGTATGAGCTTTTGTGTGCTCGCACACTTTTTCAAATACATTGGAATGGAAGGTGGAGTTCAAACATATAGAAAGAAGCTGGACAGCAAATTAACATTTAACATGATGAAGATGTTTTAAGATAAGCAAAGACAAAACTAAATAACAAGCTAAGGTTATAAGGTCAGCAGTTGTTTTGATTTAATTAAGGAGAGAAAGGACAGCAAAGCAATAAATATGTCAAAATAGGGGATAAATGTATAAAGGTGTCTTTTCTAATTGTGGGAAGTAAACCAAGACTCACCATTCGTCTCCTCTCAGGCATGGAGGTAACTTAACAGCATTTTCTTTCTTTCTTTTTTGAGGTGGGTGCAGTGGTATGTCAGCAAAACTTTCCAATATTCCTTGCATTACATTTAGTATTCTAATACACTATTCTGAAAAAGAAATACACTAAAATACAGAGGATGCCTTGTCGTTCTTATTGAGAATACAAATGTGAGACCTGAATGAGTTAGCATATGTAATGAGATAAGATGGCTACTTGGGTTTCATTTCATTTTTTAAGTTAAAATTAGAGTCATACTTAGTTTTTATTCCAAAATAGGTTTGATTTTTAATGTGCAATAAAAGTACTTGTCCTCTGAGGAGGTAACCTGTGTCACTTATCTGGGCATGCTTTTTGCCTGATAAGTAGTAACTTGTCCTACTAAATGGATGGTAGTGGTATTTGACAGGCAGTTTCCTCTAAAAGTAGATAATATCCTCCTTTTTACATTTAGATACAATATAGAAATGGAGCAGAATTTCCTACCATAGCAGAGTCTTATTGAAAGGAAGTAAAGTCAGAACAGCAAATCATGCAGAAATACAGTGGGGCAACCTCCTGTGTGGGTGAACGTTTCTGAGCTCTAATTTTTAGCCCCTCCCCCAATTAAGGCATGCAAGCAATTTTCTGATGATGTATTAGTGTGGTCCAGCCCACAGTTTGGGTATCACCAAATCAATTAATCATGTTATTAACTTGATAATAAGAGTTATCGCCCTCGATAACATGTGTTATTAGTTATAATATGCTGATCATTGCTTCTCTGTTGGTCAGGAAGTTAACATGAGTATATGGTAACATGAGTAACATGAGCACATGAAAGTGTCATTAATTATAATATGCCGATCATTGCTTCTCAGTTGGTCAGGAAATTAATTCTGTAATAGGTGCAGAAAAATATTGGTAAGTTGACCATTCAGATATTATAAAGACTTCTAGGTGAACAGCATTCCCTTGCGCCTCAGCGTTTAGTCATGCCGGCCACATGACCATGGAGAAGTCTTTGGACAATGCTGGCTCTTCAGAAACAGAGATGAGCACCGCTCCCTAGAGTTGGATTCAACTGGCTTTCAAGCGAGGGGAACCTTTTATCTTTTTTTTACCTAGGTGAACAGGTTTACTTGAGTTATTCCATTTTTTTGATAAATTGTTTCATATACTTATTTGGATATTGTACACACATACAAACTGTTTTTTGGGGGGTTAACCTGTGAGAAATAAATAGGGTCATTTTCAGTTATAATATGAACTATAAAAATGTCTTTCAGCCAATGGTAACGACAACAAGAAATTCAAAGGTGAAGATAAAATGGATGGGGCTCCTTCTCGTGTTCTTCATATCAGGAAATTACCAGGTGAAGTGACAGAAACAGAAGTTATTGCGTTAGGCTTACCTTTTGGCAAGGTGACCAACATTCTCATGCTCAAAGGAAAAAACCAGGTATTTTCTAATTTTTTTCTATTACTCTAGTATAGGAAACAGCCCCTTCCTCAAAACCTGATTATTCTGTCTCCCAATAGTGGGCCCATATCCTAGCATTTGAGCCGGGAGATGAGACTGTCTTCCAGTGCCCTTGCCAGACCTGAAAGTATTTCATTTCCCAAGATGCCCAAATTAGTCATAGGCCAGTATAGTGTTATCTCTGTTTTTTTGCAGGGATAATGAAAAATGTTAAGTACTATTACAGTTCTTGTAGGCATCTGTTCTGGGTCCTTTTCAGCCCTTGCTTGATCCTGTTTTCTGATGTTGTGCAGTGAAACATTAGGATTAGATTCTAAGTGTGGGTACAACCTGACCACATTTAAGCATTTTAGGTCTTGTTTCCAACAGAGAAAACAACCACCGAATATAGTGATAATGCTGAATATCTCAGCAGAGATAGTTAGGAGAATGAACTCCAGGATCTTCATGTACATGCAAAGCAGAAGGTCCTTCAGAATGGACTTCAGAGCTCTCTTGTGCAGTCCTCATTCAGTGCCATCAGACACTTTAGGAGTCTCTCTCTTTCCCCTTATCCTTTCCCAAATGTAGCCCTGCATAGAGCAACTGTTGGCAGGGAGGTCTCCCAGCTGAAGAGAGAAATCTTGAGCTTAAAGATTGCATGCCATTTTAATACTGGGAGCATCTATTTCCATTTCCCAGCATCCATAGATAATACTGCATATATTCCCAAAAATGGCCAGGCCTTAAACATGAGGTCTCTGTCACCAGGGGAAACAGTGCTCATGGAGATGGCTGGTAGGATGGCCCAGTGGCAGGAAAATAGCAGGCAGTATCCCCCAGGGCTGATTCAGAATTGGGTTTAAACTTAATGCCCAATCCAAATCAGGCCCAAATTAATGTAACTGAGGCGCTAGTGCAGATGAACCCCAGATCAACTTGCTTGATCATCAAAACCCTGGCTAGTTTTATGCTCCCCCTGTAAGATATCCCTGCTCTGCTTTTTGAAAAGTCTGAAGGTTTCTGTAGCAGGTTGAGAAATTTGAAGTACATGGAAGGGGGCTGGTCCAATATTTGTCAGCATAACTCTCCCCTTGATGGTTAATTTTCCCTCTTCTCTCACCATCCCAAACCCTAGGAAAAATCAGTTGTTAAAGAGAGATAAGCAGAAGTAAATAATGAACAAAGGTAATTGCTCCTTGGTCCTTTAGCATATTTGCAGTCTTTTCCAGCTTTCTGTAGCAGGACTTCAGAATTCTCATTAGAGCTGGACTGCTCTCTTGTGTCAGACTCTTCTTATTTATTTATTAACTTTTTTGGTACCCTGCCTTTCTCCACATTGGGGACCCAAATGGATCATGTCATTCTCCTCCTCTCACTTGGGATGGGCATGTCTTTCTCGAACGTATACTGGAATTTTTTCTGGTTTAGCTGTTAGAGATATTTAAACCTAACAGCTGAGCAGTGTGGGTCCGCAGCTCATCTGTTAGGTTTAAATGACTGTCGATTTCACAGGTCAGTCCCCCCACACACACTTTAAAGTGGGCGGTAGCAAAATAGACAGCTTAAATGTCTGCCAGCTATTTAACCATTTCCAAGTGATTCCCCCCCTTTCTCCCAGCTGCGGCAAGCTGTGGCCAAGAGAAAGGAGGATCCAAACTAGCCAGTTCAGGGCATTTTTGGTTCAGTTTGGGGGCGGTCCCCAAACTGAACTGGATTTTTTAGGTTTGTGCCCATCCCTATTCATCAGAACACTTCAGAACACTGGCTCTATTGGCTGGATGGTTCCTTATTTACTAATATTGGTCTAAAAAGCATCGTGCTATGTCCTTTTAAAACATTGTGCATCATTTAAAGTCCTTTAACTGAAATACCAAGCATTTTGTTATGTATTGCTTTCTGAAAAACAAGCAAAATTATTTTGACTGTTTCATCAAATGGTAATGTTTAGTATAACATATCAACAGATCTAATAAAAAGTAGCAAAACTAGTTTTGTCTTCATTAATACACATCTAAGATGGAAAAACTTTAAGGCATTTCTCCTGTCCCTTAAGGTAAAATCACATTGATAGGTTTATCCTAAGCATGTTTACTCAGAAAAAAGTCCCACAGAATTCCGATAAGCTTAGTATTGTATAAGTATGCACAAGAGTGCAACCTTTATTTTAGTCTACCTGAAATACAGATTCAGAGTCAAGCTTTGCTTTGAAATAGTATGTGTTAGAAAATATAGCATTTCTCAGTCTGAGTTCTTCAGGTGGCTCATGCAGCCAAAGGCTTTTCTCGTTATGAAAGGCAGACAGAGAGAAGCATACAGACAGACTGTCCAGATCACAAAGATAAACATGATTTATTTTATTCAGAGGGTTTTAACTAAGAATGGCTGACTCAAGTATTAGCTTTTTTCAGCCTTGTATGATCCCATGGTATCGCAAAATCACACACATCATCTTTCATATTGCGTATTATGAAATTACAGGTATGTGTTTGCAGGACACAATCTACTTGGAGAAGGATTAGCAGATACTTTTGATTAGCCTGTTCTTGAGCATGCAGCCTGAACAACTTCTGCCTGCCAACATATTTACATATAACTTCAGGAAGTAGCAAAAGATTCCTCAATTCTTTAAGAAGCTGAAGGACTAGTTTTAGGGAAATAGTTTGTTTCATATTTTATCCCCCCCCCAGTACTTTTCATCAGTACTTTCACCTGTGGAAAGCTTTTGGGTTTTTTATCAACATAGATTCTGCAGAGCAGCCACAATAATTTTTGTTCAATAAACAGTATTTCTAGGTAAAGTAAACTTTGATTACATAAACATTGAAACCTTGTGTGCTGTTGCAAATCCAGTTTCACCATCCTGTGAGCTTTTTTGATAGCCTAGTCTGCCTTCTGGCCTTACCTCAGACTAAGGAAAGCCACATTATCTCACAGGCCTCTAATATCAAATATGTATCTATGACAAGGTATATAAATCTGGATCCCCACTGGGTTGGGATCGCTGCTGTTTTGAAAAAGACATGCACAACCTTACCCTACTTCTTATGGAGAGCATTTGAGGGAACTAGCGATAAAGATAACATCTGGATTATTATCTTTAACAGAGGATTTTAATTGTGCTTTCCCAAGTTGAAAGCTGTGAAAAGGCAGGCGGGAAGTCTCAAGATACATCTTCTGTCATATGACCTTCCCCATACACTAAAGAGCTGCCAGGGAAACCCTGCCCAGGCTACCACTTTAAATCTAGAATCATAACGTTAAGGTGGAAGAGGCCCGCAGACCATCTATTCTAACCCCCTGCTCAATATAGAATAACCTAAAACATCCCTGACAAATGGTCATCTGGCCTCAGCTTAAAAACCACCAAGGAGGGAGAACCCACCAGATCCCAGGCTAACTGATTCCACCACTGAACCACCCTGATTGTTAAAAGAGTTTTCCTAGAATCATGCCGAAATCTTTCCACCCATAATTTAAACCAGTTATGAGACCTACTCTAGGTGCTATGTTTTGTGGAGGCAAGATTGGCATCTACTAGAAGCCAGAACAGATTCTGCTGGTACCATGGAATATCCTCACTCAGGTGAATCAACTGAGTTTTTACAGCAGGCTGAGGATTTGAGCCTGGCTCTAACCAGTCCTAGTCTGATGCACTGATCACTACACTACAGTAGCTGGTGATAGGCATGATATGTTATCATTACCCCCTTTTCAGTGTGCTGGGAATTGGAATGTTGGTGTTTGGTCATTGTCTTTATGCTCAGCTAGTACTGGTTTCTATCAGTCCTGACTAAATTTTGTCATGCCAGCATCTTATTCCTGCTTCTTCAGTTGTGAGAATGAGAGTTTGTGTAAAAGTCCTTTTCTCTCTGAAAACAGCTGGTAGGATCTCTTCTCACCCGCTGTTCTTTGAAATTTCTTCAGGTTTTGTTATCAAACGTAGCTGGGAGTGAGCTGGCAGCCTTAACTGTCAGGGTTCTAACTCACTCTTTCTCCTTCTACTTTGCCCTCTGTGGGAATGCTGAGAACAGAGCATGCCTATTTCAATAAACTTTCCAGAGTAGAGAGGCTGTTATTGTATTTTTGGCATTCTGTGCACCATTTGCCAGTTCCCATGCTTTTATGTACATGTGTAGTTCTCTGTAATTTAAGCTTTGATTTTTTAGTGACCAGCAGATTCAGAAATAGCATATCAATACTTCATTATTATTTATTGCAAAATTCTTTTAAACTTTTCATTATAGGCTTTTTTGGAACTAGCAACAGAAGAAGCTGCTATCACTATGGTTAATTATTATTCTGCTGTGACGCCTCACCTTCGTAATCAACCCATTTATATCCAGTATTCAAATCATAAAGAATTAAAGACTGATAATACACTGAACCAGGTAATATGTCCATTTCATAAGGATTACAGTTGATTGTGTAGTGATTACTAATGTATATACGTACGCCAGTGAGCTTGTGCTGTGTAAACATATTATAAGAGGTTTGGGTTTTGTTGTGAAATTGCATATTGAAGACATAGTAATCATAATCGCTTTCCACTTTTGAACTGTGTCCAGTAACAGTAAAATCCAGTTGGAAAATGCAGAATGTTTGATTCTCTTTACAAACTAAAGGTTATAATAATGTTTTTAGATTAAAAGCTTAGGTTTACCCATAAAAGAAAATTTCTGCCTCCTTGTATGTAATATGAACCCTTATTTCTAGTATGTTAAAATAATCTGTTTAAATTTCATGGTACTTGTAACCTCAGTTTATTTGATCTGCTCTTCCCATAAATGCAGTTACTGAAAAAATATATTCATATTCACCCCAGGAAATAACTGAAAATACAGTTATTTGATCTCAGACTTTTAGAACCTATTCTTTCAGATCAAGACAGCATTCTTACTTGAACAGGGAAACTACTGCTCCTACAGGTTCTAACTTGAAAGATCTTTTTAAGCATTTGATGTTACTGTTACCTATGAAAAATGTTAAAGCAGTGACCCATCGTATGTCAAATGATGATATCTTCATGTGCATTTCTTGTGTTCTTTCCTTGATCGTACTTACAGTGCTATAATGAGCAATAGTTTTTAGGACTCTTTCTGTTCTGTTCTTCTCTTAATAAGCTTTGGCTAGTGTGCCATTTGAAATTTTCACTTCACCTTTTTGGGCCAGTTTACAGCAGATATTTTCTAAAAAATGTCTTGGTATTAGATTTTCTTTGCCAGCAACTGTGCCAGTTAAATGTGATGATATTTGGGGAAGGTGTTTGTTTAGTGGTAATCAGAAAAACAGTGTCCTTTCAGAGATTCTGGTTGAATGACACTGATGCTGAAATTTGAATAACTCAGTTATTCCATTGTATGCATCTAAAAGGATGGCTCTACAGTCATTATTCTCTGTGAATTAGATGCCATGCCATCCCGAAGCTTCAGAGTATGTCAGCTTTCTTGGTCATAATTTTCCTGTTGTTACCACTCATTTGAATTTAAGAAGCTATGCTATTTAAAGTATACTTATTTTCCTCTTCTTGGAGCACTCCATTAGTACTAGGAGTGTGCATTTGGCGTAAACTGAGCTGAAAAATTCCCCGGAAAATACCTTACTGGTTACCAAATGGGGCTGCATTTCGGCTATCTAAAATGGCTGAGCCCAAAAAATCCCAAAAATATTTAAGATTTTTGGGACAGTCAGCTAGCTGAATTTGAAAGTCATTAAAGGGATCACAGTGCCTTTAAATGCCTTCTGGGTGAACTTGACACTTGGAGAAGATGTTAAAGGAACTGTGAGCACTTTAAAATACCTTCAGACTCTCTCCGCAAAGTCATGTGGTTTGAAGAAGGCATTTAAAGGGACTGCAATGCCTTTTTTCCTCCATTGAAAGCAATGGAGGGTGGAGGGACCTTCTTAGGGGCCCATAGAATTGGACCACATGGTCCAGTCTTTTTTAAACTTGGGTTTTTTTGAGGAGAGGCACCAGCAGCTATGCAGCAGATTTGGTTCCTCTACCTCAAAAAACAGCCCCCCCCCAAGCCCCAGATAACCCTGGATCAAGTCTCCATTATAGCCTATGGAGACCATTGACTATAATGTTCCCCATAGGGTATAATGGAACCAAAAAAATTAAGCTTTCCTGAAAATGGAATCTGAATACCATACCAATATTGGGATTTGGGAACATCAGGAAATACCAAGATTTTTTGAGTTCATTATACCCAAACCCGAAAAATACTGTGGGTGTTTTTCCCCCCACAACCCTAATTAATAATTAAATAGCAGTTGTTTTATGATTTGATGGCGAAAACATGGTCAGTTTGGGTTGCATAAAGGCTTTGAACTAGCATAAAACTTGCATAGCAGTGGATGAAAATCCCTGCAGTTGTTGAAATATTAGGACTCAGTCACAAAAGATGTAAAGAGGGTCAGTGCGTGAGAAAATCAATCAAGAAAGGCTCCAATGGCTATGCTTAAGGAGAGTGGGAAATAACCTTTTCCTTAAACACAAGTTAGTTGCGAGCAAGTCCTTTTGAAATCAGTTCAACTCAATGTGGGTTAACTAAGCATAGCCTTTTCATTATGCCTTCACAAGATCAAAAAATTAAAATATTTAAATTAATACCCATGATGATACCTAGTAGATTTTTAATCATTTTGGTTAGGATATTATTGGTGAAATAGGGTTTTAATTGAAAGTTATTGGATATAACCTGGGGAAAAATGAGGATATCTCAGCCTCTGTTTGCTTATGTTCTACTGATTTTTTTTTCCAGAGAGGGTTGTTGGACATCAGTTTCTTGAAATAGTGCCAACACTATCTTGAAACTCAGAAATACCATAGAATTAGATAATTGTGTGGTTATATAGCAACAAGGAATTTTACAATAATAAATAGGCCTAGTTAGGAGGAATTTAAAAACAGCCATCGCTCAACAATCAAATTTAACTAAAACCAAGATTATACATGTTAGCATGATTGAGCTAGGGGATTCCCATCCCCCTGACTACCCCCAGCCCTCAGAAGGGAAAGCTAGCCTCAGCATGAGATGGAAGGGGGATTATTGCAGCCAGTGGGACACTCTCCTGATGCAGCACTGGCTTGTCATGATAAAGGTAAGCCTGTTTCCCCAGGTGTTATACTGTCACACCTATCTTCCTGAGGTTCCCCAGCATCAGCTGTGTGGTGGATGACCAGCTTCCTTGCAAGAGTAACCACCACCACCACCTTCACTCTCCTGCTGCCACTCAGCAGATCCTTAAAGGGACAGCTTGCCTTAGCAGCTGGTGATGGAGGCAATGAAACTCACCCAACAGCTCCCAGTCAGGGTTGTGAGGCTTCTGTTCCCCAACAAATGCTTTGTGTAAATAGGCTGTAGGTGTGTGTTGCAGTTTATAACCAGAGAATATGTCCCTGAACAACTTCGATGCTTTCTGTAGTCCATGATGTTACATCATTAACTAAGAAACAAATGTATATTTCTGTCACTTGTAACATTTTAATGCAAATTTTAGAAATATTTGCTTTTTCTTCAGAAAATAACTTGAAAATGTCTAAACTACATTTCTAGTTCTCCAGGGTTTACTCTGAGCAGTGTGCTTTCTGTTACATAGTCCTTTTGACATAGTATAATGAATAGCTGCAGTACTCTTTGTGTCGTTCTATTTATTTATTGTAGAAGAGTTGTCTACTTGAGTTTGTATATTTATTTATTTAACCTATAGACCGCCCTCCCCTGGAAGGCTCAAAGACAGTAAAGTTAAGAATGTATGTAACAGCACTGTATTTATCTACAGAGTCAGTAAAGCTGAGAATGTATATAACTCATGGGGTTATTTTCATGCATGTTAATCAGCTTTTCAGAGACCTGTAAAATAAGCGCAGGCAATAATTGAATGACAGTTGTACTGCAGTAAAGGAAACTACTTCTGCTGATTTCAGAACAAAGTTGCACCTAAGCACCACCATCCTAAAAAGGAGATCCATGTGTAAAAACAGGCTCACTCAGCTGATAGAAACAGCTGCATTGTGATTACTACCCATGCTTCATTAAACTGACTGAGTGCATCTTTCATTACATTTGGGGATGCTTACTGCATTCAGGGCCCTTAGCTGTTGATTTAGAGCTGGATTAGGTTTTAAGATTTTTCTAAAATTTATTTTAATGGGAAAATCAGTATTTCGGCTTCAAAGTGTTGTCAAAATAACTTAACACTTAATGTAAAATTAATTTTTATCTAAATCTCTCCTATTATACATTTCATTGTGAGGAGTATCACGCAAGTTGTGTGATCTTCACATGTACTGTAGCTCAGGTAATAATTTCAGTCGTGGTCATTCTTTATAATTTTTCTATTTGGCATGCACACTTCATTTTTGTTACATGGCTATATTTGCCTTCTTAAGGAGAGAGTATGTAAAATCTTCCTGTATGCTTTGACAAAATCTCCTAACCCAGTTGAAACAGTGTATTAATTATGTGTGGTTTTCTGATACAAATATGTAAAGATCATGGGATGTTTATAAACTATGAATTTTCTTCAGTTTTGTTTGCAAGGCTTGATGTGATCTTTATTTCTGAGTGTCTCCAGTAGATTTCACAGCACAAAATAGATTTATTGACATAAGAATTGCCAAGTTACCTGAAACTCTTGTGGAAAAGTGGAATGGAAGGGACATTTTTGAAATGTAGGTTGATTCAATCTAAAGGTATTTTGTGAGTGAAAGGCACTTCTGTTTATAGAAAATGGGATCCTTGATTTCTTTGGATGGCAGCTCTCTGGGCGACATCCCATTAGTTCCTAAGTCTTCCCCTTCCCTCTTCAATCCCTACCATGGTGCTTTTCAAGAGACCTTGGGGCTGCAGTGGGAATGAGGTTGGTAGAAAAACACACTTTGTAAACAGAGTCTTGTTGTGCTTTGATTATCCTATTATCTATAAATGCTTAATAAAAATAACTTGTTCTAAAGTGCTCTTATTGCCCACTGCTGCTCACATTCAGAGCACAATGCCAATCATAGGGTGGCTGTTCTTATTTTACTACTAAGAAGCCAGTACCAGTTTTCAACACCCACAGCTTCTCTGCTGCTGATTTTAGTGCTTCAGCTTATTGAGCAGATGAGACCTCCAGACATACAAAGGTTTCTCCTCATCCATATTGATTTTATTCTACATAATATTAATCTTTTACATGATAACAAATGTTAGATTCCTGCTGTGCTTTGGTATCTAGATTGAATAAAATGAATATGAAGGTCTGACACAGTATTCTCTCATATAAGGATGGGAAAACAATGGAATATTTATAGTAATTCTGTTCTGTCTCTCATTGTTCAAAGGTAGTTTGGAGAAGCTGCTAAATATATAGTCATCTCCCACGACGTCTTGTTTTGAATATTTTTCTCTCTCTTTTTTAACATTTAGCGAGCTCAAGCTGTTCTACAGGCAGTGACTGCAGTGCAAACAACAAATACCCCCATAAGTGGAACTACAGTTAGTGAGAGTGCAGTAACTCCGGCTCAGAGTCCTGTTCTTAGAATAATTATTGACAATATGTACTACCCAGTAACCCTTGATGTTCTCCACCAAGTAAGTCTTTTTCTCTTCTGTTGGAACAAAGGCCAGCCCAAAGTAATGTTTCAAGTATAACTTTTGCTGAAAATGTGTCTGTTTCTGTCTTTACCCCCATAACATCTGATAGTTCTTGCCTCATGTGGCAATGTCACAATGCCTTGCATTTTCATGGTCTCTGTTATCAGCCTCTGGGGTGGAGAAACGTAGGATGTCATGTCATGATGAGTGAAATTCTACTAGTTGCTCACAGGGAAGTGAGGGAACTAGACATGTTATTGTTTTTGGCACAGAAGCATTCTTACCACTGTTTACTCTGCTCCAGGTTGAAGGGGGAAAGAAATAGATCTGGGATAGGAGGAAAAGCTCAATATCTCCTTTTTGATGTATTCTGCTCATTTTAACTACCCATATTGTATTTTCATGTTGCTGTGTGAAGTAGTCATATAACAATAAGGGATGGAAGAGGAATTCTTTTTTAAAAGGATGAGGGATATTGCTGTATTGAAGGAAGAAAACGTGGTTATTTTGTTGTAAGCCACCTACACAACCTCTAGTGTCATAAATAAAGATGACTAATGTATTCATATTGTTGTGGCTAAGAACAACTGAAAATAGTATATTGTGGATGTAAGGTGCTACTGAACTGATAAAAGAGTACAATCAGCCCTATATTTGGGACTTTGAGAAGCACCCCACATTTTTGGTGAGTTTCCCCCCCTTTGGCAGAAGTTGATAAAGAGAGCGATGCAGTGTTGTGCTGGTCCTCTTTGTTCTACTGTGCTTTGACACTAGAAGCATGAAGTTAGGTAAAGTTATTCAGATTATATTGCTCCCAGAAGGATTCATGTTTCAGTATGAGGGCAGATTTATTTATTTGTTTAGATTATTTCTATGCCGCCTCTTCAGAATCCTGCTCAAGATGGCTTACAATAAAAACCACAGTGTGAAATACCAAATCACTGAGTAATTGAAGAGGTGTCCTGTTCAAAGGTGTTAAAATACAAACACATTGGAGAACGATGGCTCCAAAGTGGTATTAAAAAGTGGAAAGTAGAAAGCTTGTGGTGTTTTCATACCCATTGAAAACTTTTGTTTTTGAAATATTAGGGCTAAATTTATTGCTGTTTTGCATGTAATGCCTGTAATTAACACATTAGAAGTAATTTGCTTTTTACTCCTACACATCTAAGAGTCTTGAGGTGCTCTGTTCTGACATTTATTTTTGGTAGATGGGGCACTGGGAGTAGAAAATCTGTACTGAGAATTCAATTGCCATGGAGTATTGTTTGACTTTATTGGAGCTGCAGTGGCTCAAGTGGTTAAGACGCTGAACTGCAGGCTCTGGAAGGTCAGTAGTTCAGCAGTTCGAGACCCGGGTGCCGCATGATGGGGTGAGCTCCTGTCTCTAGCTCCAGCTCCTGCCAACCTAGCAGTTCGAAAGCAAGAAATTGCAAGTAGATAAATAGGGACCACTTCAGTGGGAAGGAAACAGCGTTCCGTGCACCTTGGTGTTTAGTCATGCCGGCCACATGACCACGGAAACGTCTTCGGACAGCGCTGGCTCTTCGGCTTTGAAACGGAGATGAGCACCGCAACCCTAGAGTCGGATTCGACTGGCTTTCGAGCAAGGGAACCTTTACCTTTACCTTTATTGTTTGACTAAGGCACACCAATTTGCATGGAACAGTTTATATCACGTTGATCGTGTTTTATTAAGCAATGTTCTTTTGTCATTTGTAGAGCTCTATTAATTTCTGTTTTGTTTATTTAAAAAAACAGATCTTTTCTAAATTTGGTGCAGTTTTGAAAATAATCACATTCACAAAGAATAATCAGTTTCAAGCACTGCTACAGTACGGAGATCCAGTAAATGCTCAACAAGCAAAACTTGTAAGTACAGTTCTAATTTGTTTTACTTAATCATGACTGGTGCTTTTCCTGGCAGTACATGTGAAATTGCCAGATTGTGATAAGCTAAACTACTGTTTGTTGGGAAGAATGAACAGCCTTAAGAATCATAAATAAATAATTTCCTGCCTGTGAGTAAATGCTCTTTCATAAATCAACACATTAATCTATGATTTGTTTATCCAAAGTAATACTTGAGACCAAAATGGATACTATGGTTTCCAGACTCATTCTGTTGAATAGGGACCTCTTCTTCTGATCTCCATGTAAATGACTAAACTACAATGCTAGAGTTATTGCAGTCTAAACCCATTGATTTCAGTGCGTTTAGACTGGAATACCTGTGCATAGAGTAGCAATATAATTCTTCTGCTATGTGGCTTTGAGAATGCGAGACTACTGGAAATGATTGAAAGGAGTTCTTTTTTAGAGAATGGTATGAGAAATAATTCAGCATATCATATGTTCCTGTTTTAAGGTGACTGGAGGGTACATGTTTCATTATGAATTTGAATGGTATTTGTGCTACGTATAGAATATTAAAATGATGTGAGTGAGGGGTCTCTTGATTTATACAGATTTTAAAACTTTGTGACGTTCCAGATTTCATATATGTTGAATATACTGCTGGATGGCAGTCTGTTGTTAAACTGAATCTGTTTCATTTTAAATATTTTTGCTGGAGTTTAGACAAGTTCTGGACTGAGTACTTGCTGTATCTCCTAGACACAGGATTACAGGGCTGGAGTCTTTGTTGTTTAAGTTTCTTTTAACAGGACTGATAGCAGTTAGAGATCTCAATACAATAATTGTTCAACAAGATTTTTTGGATCAGCCCAGGTGAAAATTGTTAATCAACTAAATGTTAATCTCTGAGTTGAATTAAAGGGTTTCAAAGGTTAGCCCAATCTTGGAAGCTACGCAGAGTCAGCCCTGGTTAGTATTTGGATGGCTGACCATCAAGGCAGCCCAAGGTCACTACACAGAGGCAGACGATGGCAAATGACCTTTGAATTTATCTTGCCTTGAAAACCTTATGGGATCACCATGGCTGTGACTTGGCAGCACTTTCCACCACCAGATTTGAATTAAAAGTTTTAAAGGGAATTAGAAATGGTGTACTAGTTAGAGCAGTTGTGGACACCACAGTGTGTCAGAACTTCAAAGGTTGGGGACCCTGAGTTAGAGTATCTAACTAGGCTCTGGGAGACCCAGATTTGAAGTCCCACTCTAACCTTGGAATCTTGCTGGAACCTTGGGGGCACGTTAGGACGCTCTCACCTTAAGCAGTGGGGGAGAGAATCACTATGAAAACCTTTTTGAGTCCCCATTGAAGCAAAAAAAGTGAACTAAATAAATTATGTTAGGTAACATCAGATTTTTTGATAGAGCATTTGGGGTTTACCTTTCTAGGTATCCCCTCCAGAAATTTTAAAATATTCTAAAGGACAAACTTTTAAACCAAAAATAAGAATGCCTTAAGTTACAGCCGAAGTCATATAAAAATCAATAAGCTGTAAGGACATTGTTCAAAGAAATTTATTTTACCAACCTAGGAAAGTTTTATATCCATTACTTCCAAATTATGTAGTTTAAAACCATCCATTTGAAAGCCTAAGTGTTAACTAAACAATAAAAATTCATTAGCTAATTGGGGAAGTTATAAAGGAAAATAGGAAGTACTATCTTAAAAGAATAATAAAAACAGGAGGGCTAAATAAAATAGCCATAAATTTGAGGGTCAGCAAGGCAGCAGAGAAGTTAAATGAGTTTGTCACCATTTTCTAGTGTAAAAGTAAAGGTGAATATACTTATTGGTTGGTATTCTTTATAGGGAATCAGAATGTGGCCTTCACAGAAATTGAAGGCTCAATAAGGAAGTTTAAAGAGCAATTTAGAAAATCAAGCACCTAGAAGAGAGAGCATTTTCCTAAAGTGTCTGATGAAAATAGTGTTGTTGACAAGGCTGTCTGCTATGAAGTGCCTATGATTTTGTGACTTACTATTCAAGTTGCAAAAGTGGATTCTTACAATGATTTCCTTTAGTCTCTGTTTGATGGTGATCCTTCATTTATCTAACTGTTCTAAACTGATTTGTTGATATACCTTAAAATGAAGGTAACGTATTCCCTGTTTTGCATGCTAAGGTAATCCTTTTACATATAGAAAAGCATTTGCCATCCATATTGTCAGGGTGGATATAAGTTGATTAAGCTTCAATTGTTTTATTGTAAAGTCTTTAATTTTTTAAAATCCATGTTTAAATTTTAGTTCAAATTCCTTTTAAAAGGTACTAAAACCTGAATGTCAGGTAGACAAGCATGGTAACATTTCCTCTTATCATTTCTTAATGTGGTCATTTTAACCCAGTTCAGTTTAGATAGTCCTCTAAACCATTCCTTGGAGGATTGGGAACTTTCTGGGTTCTTGTAGTCCCTCCATTCCTCTTGTGTATGCATTTCCCCCTCCATTTCCTGACTTCCTCTGATCATAATGTGCTGTGATGTTGAAATTAAAGTTAACTGTGGTTAGCACATAAGCCAGGATATGATGTGAAGGCACACGATGAAGCAACCTAACTGAAATCAAGCAGATCTGGGTCTTGTTAGTACTGTGACATGAAACCTACGAAGAACCCTCTGTTCAATACCTTGAGTTTTGTGGAGAAGAAAGGCATAGTAAGTAGTTTCAAATCGTGGTTTGGAGGTTAGCTTGCTTGATTTGGGCAACATGGTCAGGCTATGTTTAGAGAGAAATCAGCAAATAGAAGTTGGAACTGGCACATGAGAGGGAAGGAGAGTTGTGGGGGGTATATGAACCAAGCTTGGATAGGGAATTCTGAACCAGACTATTGAGCTGAATCTTGCTTCTTTCTATTTAACCCCACCCCCAAAAAAAATTCAGTAAAGCATTATGACACAACAGGTTATATAATTGTGCAAATTATGGGTTGGATCCTGTGATCTGTCAGCAAAAGGTACCAACAGTCACTGATTTTCCTGACTATTCCCAGTGGCCATGTATGTTCCTGGAAAAGTTTGTTCCTGAGGTTGCTTTCCATTTCAGAGAGAAATATTCTTCTGCCTATTACTAACCAGCTCTCTCTCTGGAAAGTTTGAGACATGGGCAGAGCAGCCCTAAGCCACTTTAATAATGCTGGCATATAGCTAACTGTGACAACAACATAGCTACTCAGTAACCCAGTGTTATCCAACCTTTTAGAGCCTGTGGGTATCCATGGAATTCCAACACGATGTGGTGAGCCCAGCCACAAAATGGCTGCTGCAGGAGGTGGAGCCAGCCACAAAATTATTTCCACAACTTAACTTCATTCACACAATAAAGATCCTCTGCTGTGGTGGCAGTTGCTGCCAAAGCAACATTTTTTTAAATCTGCACAGCCAGTCAGAAGCCTGGCTGGGCAAAAGCTCCACTTAGCTCCACCCACTTCCTCAAAACATTTGGTGAGGACCACAAAAGGTGTCATTGAGCACCATGGCATCACATTGGGGAACTCTGCCATAACCTGTGCTTTCTCAACAGATAAATTCCTAATCTTAGGAGTTGAAAGCATAATAACTGTACTGGAGTCAATTAGCAGGACTGCTGATGCCTACAGTCATGCAGTGGAATGGCTTCCCCATGTTAGCCATATATGAAAGGAGCCAACCAGTGCTTTCCGATGAGCCTTTGTGATGTCGCCCCCACCCATCCTTACATAGAACAGAAAAAGGAAAGGAACAAAGACAACATAGCACCCTCCATTAGAAAGAGGACTATAATATGCCCAGTGAGACCCCTGTTGTTGCACATTAGTATAGTCTTTTATATAGAGCATTTATTTCTGGCAGTTTTTGCCTTCTTTAATCTCCATATATGAGATTTTAGCTCTCATTCTGCAATAATATACCTTTTGAGAGACCACACACACACGGGAGGATGCATGGGTTCTGGTCCCTTGGGGTTATTATAAATTTACTTTTATTTTTTTATTTTGAGATTTTTATTCTGCCATCCCCAACGTGGGCTCAGGGCAGATCACAGGAAACTGAGTCCAAGACTTGTTACAATAAAATCACATTAAAGTTATTAAAACAATAAAATTCACACAGGTAGCAGCAGTTTCATATCAATCTGTTTGGGCCACAAGGTGGAATCAAATGGGCCCTTTCAGTGAATTGGGAACTAGAGCAGGGAGGCCAACTAAGATAGATGCCCACCACCTCAAAGGCCTGGAACAATAGAAGGTCCCACAGGGAGTTGATTCCACCAGGCCAGAATCAGGGCAGAGAAAGCCCTGGCCAAGGCTAAGTGGACATCTTTTGGGACGGGGGTAACCTGACCCAAATAATACCCAAGAATCAGATAGTTGCACGAAAGAGAACACATAACTGCTGTTCTTAGGTGTTCCTGTCATCTCCCCTCTCTCCCACCAGTAAAAAAGCACAGTTGTGTCGTGTGAGTAAGGACTTTGAATCCCACTGTGGGGGAGGGGGTACTGAGAATAATGTGAAGCTTTCAGCCAGCTATAAGGGGGTGAACAGCAAAATAGACACAAGAGACAGGATTTAAGGCCACACTTCACACACTGCAAAGCCAATTGGGCACACAGGTAAAAAATACATTGCTTGGAATGCTTTGTTGGTCTTGGTATCAAAGCCAGCTATGTGTGTATCAGGGCAGGAAAGACTCCAGTGAGATACAGAATGCTAAGGAACATCACAGGCTAAACATGTTTGAGGCATGTAATTTTTATGACCAACGGATTTGTATTATGTTGCTAGGTAGTGAAAAAGCTCTACTTATTCGGGAAATACATGAATTAGAAAGCTGCAGTTTGATTTAAATAATTTCAATTTGATTTTGAAAAGCCTTTTTTTCTCAATGTCTTCAAATTAATAATTTCAGTAGCTTTATTTTATATCAGTGCATCATGCTTGAATGACAGCCTTTGAGTCTTTGGCCTGAGCTGTTGCCTTTTTGCTTTGTTAAGAATGTGATGGTTCAGCTTTAGGCTGGTACTTGAATAAAGGTGCTAGTTCTCCAGTGGTTCTACGTGGGACATTCCTCATGTCTGGGATAAGCTCCACCCTCTTTCCTCAGGGTCGGCTCCGAACTTTGATCCAGGCAGGGAGGGGCTTATCCCCTTGGAGGCGAACCAGTTCCTTTGCCGACCCTGCTTCAGCAGGACGTGCTCTGGAGGTGCGGAAACGCGCCTATTGAAAGAAGAAACGAAACTACAAGGAAAATTTACAGCCTGACGAGGCTGTGTCTGATTGACGACGGGCTTTGTATAGGGAGTGCTGACGCTTCCTTAGCCCAGCGACATTCTCTCCTCTGCCGGTCTGACCCGTCCCTGGGGCGGAGGACCTGCTCCTATTACAGAGAGTGCAGAGAGAGAGAGAGAGAGAGAGAGAGAGAGAGAGAGAGAGAGACAGACAAACGGCGTGCGAGTGCACACACACAGTCTTCTACCTTCCCGCCTGAATCGCGGTAAGCAGAAGCAGACAGACAGTTTCTACCCTCTCCAGTAGTCCTGGAAGAGGCTGAGACATTGCCTAAGGAATGCAGAGGTCTGTTCCTTATAACCCCGGGATGCAGAGCGGGAAAAGAAAAAACTTCCGTGGCGTTTTTTTTTTTCTTCCTAAAAATCCCGCGAATGCAAGCGGGAGAGGGGGAGGAGTTTCCAAGCCTCAATCCGTCCCGGGGAGGGAAATCTTGGCGGGAAACGCTGGGAGTAGCCATTTTAGACCCACAAATAGATGGGACTGTCGTGCATGATCTACACTCTCCAGGGATCTGGATGAGTTATAATCATGGTAAATGAGCTAGACCAACCTGCGGAGAACTAAATAGTTGAATACTATCTCTAAAGCCTTTAATAGCTTTTGCAGAGAATGATCCCCAACACCTCAGTCGGTGGGGGGGGGGGGATCTTCGTTTTCTATCATGGATCTGATCTCAGATTCATTTACACCCCGCAGGTTCTGGTAATGGCTGAGAAGGCATCCCAAGATTGGGGCTGTTCCTCTGAGGACAAAACACAGACGGGGCCATCCACTTCTCAGGTCTACCAAGACTCTAGGGATACCCCAGATCTAGAATCCAGGGAGCCCATTTCGTCTGATATGCTAAATTGGTTCAGAGGAGAAATGAGAAGGGAGTTTAAAGAATTGATAAAGGAAACCATTCATGGATCCACACCACACGATTCCTTAATGGAAAGAGGTAGATCCCGCAAGAGGAACAGAGACAGGGCGACCAGCGAGTCTAGGTCACCTGTAAGATCAAAACATAGCAGACATAAGTCCAGAGAGCGAAGTCCCCTTCTGGGACATGTGGAATCTGAACCAGATTCTTCCACCTCCTCTTCTGGTAAAGAAGAAGGGGAGCTTTCAGCGGAAGAGGATGAGATGGTTATGCCTTCAGTACAATCTCGGCTTTTTCTGCAAGAATTATACTCCCGCCTCTTGCCTAAAGTTTTGAGGACCCTAGATCTATCATCTAGACCTCAGGAGGAAACAGTGCAGGAGCCAGAATTTCAAACAGGGGCTGGAAAGTTAATGCCTAAGGTTTCAATTTCACAAACAGGGCTGCCTTTCCCCGCTTCATTCTACAATATTATGAAAGCGGAATGGGAACATCCGGCTAAACCCAAGGCTAATCACCCACTGTTCTCTAAATTCTATTCTCTTATGCCAGAAGCCACAAAGAAGTTGAAACTTCCCGTGGTAGATGATCCGGTGACCAGTTTGTATTCCAGCTCGGTGCTCCCAATGGACGCTGATGGGATGCCTAAGGATCATACAGATAGAAGGGTGGAACAGGCTTTACGAAAAAATTTTGAAGCCTCCTCTTCCGCTATCAAAGCCTCTACTGCTGGCTCTCTCTTTGCCAGGGCTGCGTATGACTGGGCAGACAAATTGGCTTCGGCAGACAGTGAGGTGCCAAAGGAGTTCAAAGATGAACTGAAGAAAATAGCTCTGGCAATTGCCTTCACGGCAGATGCCACACTAGATGCTATGCAGCTGTCAGCCAGGGCTTTAGCATGTAGCGTGACAGCAAGACACAATAACTGGCTCCGTCACTGGGATGTGGACTCCTCTGCACACGCAAAGGTGGCAGCGGTCCCTTTCAAAGGTACTAACTTATTTGGAGATGGTCTGGATAGATACCTAGTGGAGGATAAGGACAAGAAAAAAGTCCTCCCCTCCAAACGACGGGATAACAGACAGAGAAAACGTTTTCAGCCATTTCGCGACCAGAAAAGAGGACAAAAACCCTCCTATTCACAGTCGTTCAAAGGAAAATGGCAACCTAGACATCAAGGGGGGAAGTCTTTCCCCCACGAAAAATGAACATGCAACGACCAAAGGTCCCAAGAAAGGACCTTCAGCATGACTATATGGCCTCCCCGGGAAAACAGAAGATAGGGGGAAGGTTACAGGCATTCTCTCAAATGTGGCAGACAACAATCTCAGATCAATGGGTATTGGAGACAGTATCACAGGGGTACAAACTGGAATTTTGTTCCATCCCCTATCGAAGGTTCATCAGAATACCAAAATACAGAAACCGGTTGAAACACCTCCAAATCAAGGAGGCGATACTTCACCTCCTGGATATAGGGGCAATAGAGAAAGTACCTGTGTCCCAACAGGGACAGGGCGTTTACTCTATATTCTTCGTGGTGCCAAAGAAAAACGGATCCACGAGAGCCATTTTAGATCTGAAATGGCTCAACAAACTCATTCGACACAGGAAATTCAAGATGGAAACTCTGAAATCCATTCTTATATCCATCCAGGAGGGAGATTTTCTGACATCTTTGGATCTGTCAGAAGCGTACCTCCATATACCCATTCACAGCTCACACCGAAAATTTCTGCGATTCAATTATGCAAATCTTCACTTCCAATACAAAGCTCTCCCCTTTGGCCTCAAGTCTTCACCCAGGGTCTTCACAAAGGTACTGGTGACCTTGGTAGCACATCTGAGATTAAAAGGGGTGAGTCTTTTTCCGTATCTGGACGACGTCCTAATCAAAGCCCCTTCAGAGGCGGTATGCTCACAGGCCCTAAATCTGACTATTCAGACATTAGAAGCCCACGGCTTCATTGTGAATCTGGAGAAAAGTCACATGATTCCCACTCAGAGATTGCTCCACCTAGGGGTGGAGATAGACACGAAGTTGGACAAAGTGTTCCTGTCCCAGGAAAGAGAATTCAAGCTCAAATCTCTGATGGACCAAGTTCTTCAAAAATCAGAGACACAGCTAATGACCTTGGTCAAACTCCTAGGAATGCTTGTCTCCTGTCAGGAGGTAGTGCAATGGGCTCGTTTTCATGTCAGGCCCTTGCAATTGTTGTTACTGCCCCACCAAAAGGCGATTTCACACAAGAGAGTAAAACAGATCAGTCTTTCTTCACCGGTCCGGAATATGATAGCCTGGTGGCAAAATCCAATGAGGTTCAAAATAGGAGTTCCTCTCCGGGACCCCTCATGATCAGTAATGACGACGGATGCCAGTCTCTCAGGATGGGGTGCACATTTGGGAGACCAGATGGTCCAGGGAGAATGGTCGGTTGCGGAGATGACAGAAAGCATCAATCTGCTGGAACTGAGGGCAATACGCCTCGGGCTTGTAAAACTTGTCTATGTTCTGTCAGGGACCCATGTTCTGGTACAGACGGACAACACTACAGCAAAAGCGTACGTGAATCGTCAAGGGGGAACCAAGGTTCGCTCCCTTCATGCGGAAGCATCTCTGATAATGACGTGGGCAGAGAAACATCTATTGTCAATAAAAGCCATTCACGTAGCAGGAAAGGACAACGACTTAGCGGACTGGCTCAGTCGGAAACGAATAGACCAATCAGAATGGATGCTGAACACGGAAGTCTTCGAACAGATCCGCAACAAGTTCGGCAGAATGGTCATGGATCTGTTTGCCACAGACCTGAATCGTCAAGTACCAGAGTTCGTATCTCGTCAACGAAACGCTCTGGCAAAAGGGACAGATGCTCTAAGCTATACATGGCCTCCAGGTCTCCTCTATGCCTTTCCGCCCCTACCAATCATGCACAAAGTCCTACAAAAGATTCGCATACAGAAAGCAGAAGTGGTACTGATTGCCCCTTTCTGGCCACGTCAAACCTGGTTTCAGGAACTGCAGTCTCTGTCGATAACAAAACCATGGCACCTGCCTCTTCGGGTGGACCTCCTCACACAGGGTCCAACAAGGCACCCACAGCCGGAACTTCTTCGGCTGACAGCATGGAGATTGAGCGGAAAATGTTAGAGGGAGCGGGGTATCAAATTAAAGTAGTTGATACCATGTTGGCAGCCAGAAAGGTCTCTACCAACAAATCCTATGATCACACGTGGAAAGTTTTTCACTCATGGAGCTTGGAGCGGGGTCATAACCCGGTTACGGCTTCAGTTAGAATAGTCCTGGCTTTCCTACAAGATGGACTTGATAAGGGCCTAAGTACTAGCACCCTCCGTAGACAGGTATCCGCCATCTCAGCCATCCAAGGGGCTAAACATGGAAGGTCTCTGCTTAGACATCCTCATATTAAGAGATTTTTGAAAGGGGCGATGTCCATTAATCCTCCGCAGGTTCACAGGTTTCCCACCTGGAACCTTAACGTGGTACTTAGGGCTCTGTGTAAATACCCTTTTGAGCCAATGGCTACGTGTCCTCTGAAGGAACTCACCTTCAAGACCCTTTTTTTGGTAGGTATCACCTCCGCTAGGAGGGTGTCGGAATTGAGGGCTTTGTCTATTAACAAGGAGCTCTGTATTTTCCACCAGGACAAGGTAGTCCTTCGCTTAGACCCAGCATTTATTCCAAAGGTGAATTCGGTTTTTCATAGGTCAGAAGAGATTGTTCTTCCCTCTTTTTGTCCCAATCCTAAACATGAAAGAGAAAAGGAATGGCATTGTTTAGATGTTCGGAGGGCCCTTAGTTTCTATATTGATAGAACTAAAGGGTGGAGACAATCGGAGACGCTTTTTGTGTCCTTCAGAAAATCTTCCTTGGGAAAACATGTATCCACCTCCACTTTGAGTAGGTGGATTAAGGGGTGCATTATCTTAGCCTATAAAGCTAAAGGGTTGGAGATTCCGGCCGGAATCGTTGCACACTCCCTTCGGGGGACGGCTACCTCGGTGGCGTATCGATCCTTTCCCTCATTAGAAACCATATGCCGAGCGGCAACATGGCAGTCGGTCCATTCTTTTACTAAACATTATAAAGTGGACACACTAGCTTCAGCGGAAGCGGCATTTGGTCGCAGGGTGCTTCAACACACTCTGTAAAGCTGGGAATGCAAGCCCACCCGGTAACATAGCTTTTGTACGTCCCAGACGTGAGGAATGTCCCACGTAGAACCACTGGAGAATGGAAGGTTTCTTTCACTTACCGTGAATCTTCCTTTCTCTGTGGTTCTGAAGTGGGACATTCCTGCCCACCCGTTTTTAGGGTGATTCCCCTCTTTACAGAGTTTGATACGGGGGGCAGTGGCTTCGAGAGACCACGCTGTTACTGTTACGTTTTGTGGGCTAATATCCTTGCCCTATTGTAGTGTTTGGGCAGTTGGTACCCTCCTTTGTTGGGGGGGGGAAATGTTGTGTTTTCTTCTAGTTCCTTTCCGGCGGGGAAGATAATCGGGCTTGAGAAGGACTGGTTCGCCTCCAAGGGGATAAGCCCCTCCCTGCCTGGATCAAAGTTCGGAGCCGACCCTGAGGAAAGAGGGCGGAGCTTATCCCAGACGTGAGGAATGTCCCACTTCAGAACCACAGAGAAAGGAAGATTCACGGTAAGTGAAAGAAACCTTCCATTCTCATTAATAACATCCACATGCTTTATGAGCATTGGTGAAAGCTGTGGACACAGGTTTTCAACAGTAAAGTTAAACAACCCACAACAAAATGTTGCATAGTGTGTTGTAGCCCTACCGTAGTCTTCGTTGCAGGCAGTCCTCACGAGGAACTTGCAGGGAGAGGGCACTCCCCTACCTTTTTCCTCCTCTCCCCCCCCTTTATTGTCAGAGTACCCTCCTCTTTCTTTCTGCACACCCCCCTTATGTACTAATCTTCCCTCACGTCCCCTTCTCCTCTCACCCCTTCTATGTCAGCTTTCCTCCCTTCCCCCATTCTCTAGCAATCCTTTCTTACCCCCTTTCTCCTCTCACCCCCTCTTACCCCTCTTATGTCTCACCCACTCTTACCCCAGCCCTTCTCAATGTCCTTTTCCCTCCCCCTCAGTCTGCCCTTCTCTTTCTCTCCACTATTTCTCTACCCCATCTCCCCTTCCTCTTCCTCTTTCTCTCCCCCTCCAACAATCTCCCATTCATTTCTTTCTCTCCCCCCAACAGACAATTCCCTATTCTTTCTCTGTCTCTCTCCCCTCTCACAGAACCCCAGTTCTTTCTGTTTCTTTCCTTTTGCAGCTACAGGCCAGCAAATGTCCCCAATCTGGTTGTAGGAGGGAGGGGGGCCGACGACACAGGCTTAGCCTCCTCACACTTCAACTGACGCCCAGCCACAGGGCCAGCTTGGGCAGCAGCAGCAGAGGGCAGGCAGGCTGGCTCCCAGAGAGGCGCTCCTTTGGCCAACCGGCTGCCCTTCCTCCCCGGGGTCGCCACCAGCTACCTTTACTCTGCAGTCCAGTGCACAAACCAGCTGACTGAAGCTACAGTCTTTGGTCCTGGCGGGGGCTGTCCCAGGAGCGGGGCACACAGCTATTGCAGTGGCAGCTTCCCTCATGTCTCCTGTGGCTTTCCCGCACTTCAGTAAGTCCATTCTCTGCACTTGCACAGATAAGTGTTTTTACTTTTGGGGGGATTTAAGTATCCCCGCATACTTTGAAAAACATTTTAGATTTTTCTGCAAACATGGGGACTACCCCAAGTTTGCTGGAAGATCTGTTTACCCTCTGTATAACCCGGATCCACGGAAATAAGTATCTGCACACAGAGAAGACCTTGGCTATTAGATATATAGATGTGGACCTCAGTGAATACATTGAGCCCAGGGCAGAAGGCTTGTTGCTAGTCCTATCAACAAAACTATTTTGACTGCTAAATTTTGCACAATTTCTATGAATAAAAGCAATAATTTTAAAGGGGAAAGGGCAGTATTTTGTTCATGATCCACTTCTATTCATAGGCAGCTTTTAGGCCTAAGTGGAAATGTACATGCATTAACATACACATCCAAACAATTCAGTGTCACCAGGATATAGAGTCATATCTCCATCAGCATGCGGAATGCTACTTCCTATGAATTTCGCATATTAGGCTACAACATTTTTATATAACAACAAATAAATAGAATGAGCATGACAAGATGATGAGATTTTGTCTTTGAAAGGTACTGTACATCCTCCATTGCCGTATTTAGGAGGAGTGGCAAGAAAGCTCATGGAAGGGCAATGCTGGAATTAGGTGAGCTCAGATTAAGTTGGATTGTTTTAGGTCTCTGGGGTCTAGAGACTGTTGGGATTGTTGATATAATATCTGCTACTAATGGCTTTTTGTGAGTACTAATATTTTTTAATTTAAAATTAAATTTGGGATCCTTCTTAAATCAGAAAGCTAGTAACAGGTTAAATTGTTATATTAATCTGTCTGACTGAATATTGCATCCTTGTTTATTGACCACTCAGCTTGAAGTGGAAGAGGTTAATTAGCAGTTTTTAGATGTATAATGGTAAAATAATAGCTGTACCAATATTTTTTTTGTTTTTACTGGTTTTCTGATAGTCGGAACAGGCAACATTACTTCATCAATTAAAGCTCTCATTTTTAGTTTCATTTGTTGTGAGGGTAGTGATTTTTAACTTGGTGTACCTGCTGTCTGCATTGTATGACATCACTTGCTTGTTCTTAGAATGTGGTGATAATAAAATAAAATACTGCTGAAGAGAAGGGAGAGATGAAAAGGAAATCTGAGAAGAGGTGTGAAAGAGGAAAAGCGTTATCACCAAAACTATTCATAGTGTCAACACAGGCTGTGTTCCATAGGCTGGATTGGTTTCCTTGAGGTCTCAAAACAGATGGCAAATGTTTGCATCATCTAAGAGATGCTAATTATGTGCATGCATGCTGTGAGTTGTTTTTGTGAATGCTCATTTAGAGCCACTTTTGAGCTCAGTTTTTTTTAAAAAATTACAATAGTAGTATCCACAAATTAGATACTTTTCTGCCTTTGTGCCACCTCTTTGAGGCTTCCTATGCATGTGTTCTGTGTTTCATGTATTACATATACATAAAATTTAGCCCATTTTCATGAGTTCAGCAGGAAAAGATTATTTGGGAAAGATTATTCAGTTTCTATCATTGAAACTACAATTAGTCATTCAATGTCACCTGTATATTTGTTGTTGCACTGACCCGGAATATTTGCATTTACATCCTGTTCCATGTCATTTGAAAGAAGGAATGTGGCTGTTTGTAATTAGCCATGTTTATAAGACTCAGTGGAAAATGTTATTGTTGAAAGTTAGCTGTGAGAAAGGGATGCCTATTTTGACTGTCATAACTTGCAGCTGCCATTGTTGGCTATTTGTGGTTATTGGTATGTGACCAAATGTAATGAATTCAGAAAGAAAAAGTTCATTATTGTGGTACCTGTACAGTCCCACAAGGGTTACTGTGCATGTGCAGGCCTGCTGCAGAGAGATTTTGAAGCTTAAAAGCTCCAGAGGGCTCTTCTTTCCCTCTTCTTTTCCAGCATAAAAGGAGGTGGCAGAGTATCCTTCCTTCAGTTCTTCCTCTGCCAAGTGGAGAGAGGTTCTGTTCTTTGAAACTGTGTGAAGAAATTGTGGCCTTTGGCCTTCTCCTATGCTTTGCAGGTCTCAACAATACAAGGAGTTTTGAGTGAACAGCCTTAAATATCATGGCCAGAAAGCTCTTTTCAAAAAATTCCCCATACAGATGACCATAATTTCTGTCTTCTGTGCCATGGTGAAGAGCACAATGTCTTGAGGTTCCCTGTTACATAGACAGTTCACTCTCAAGGCCAGACATGACAGATCATTGCACTTGAAAGCAGCTCTGTGGGACAAAGCCTTGTCTGGTGTTGCTTTTGACAATTGTCTTGAGTATGATGTCAAGACTGAATCTAGAGAGACAGATCTGTTTGTCATCGGTTTTGACAGATCCAGGACTAGTTTCAGAGCCCCCAGCTCTGGCTACACCTAAAAGGGCACAAGCCTCTACTACCCTGGTGTTACCCCGGAGAAGTGCTTCAGAGCCTCCGCCCAAAAAGGCTCACAACAAACTTAAGTATGCTGATAAAATTTTGTTAAGGTCTTCCAAGTTGTCATCCTCCTCCTGTCACAAAATCACAATTCTGGCACAGCCATCAGTCAAACCTGTCATTGAACTGGTCCTGCAAACTCTCAGCATTGGGCCTCACTCCAGTGATGGCTCCATCGTCTGACGGTGAACTTGTCAACCCCAGACCACCAATTTCATGTTGTCAACCACCATCATCCCATCGATCATATCTGATATGTCATTTGAATCTGACAGTGCACCCCCCTTAGTCTCCTCTGTAGTCTTTCATAGAAGACCCTGTACCTACTGTGATTATCAAAACTCCATATGCCCCCGCTTGGGTCAAGTCCATGCAGAATCAAGAGAAAACCCTGACTCTCTAATGGAACCGAGATCACATTTTCAGCCCTACTATGACCGGTCACTTCATAATGAACAGGACTTTCATTTTGCCTTGGAACCATCTTCAAAGTTCCAGATTCCAGAGCCCCAGTGAAGACTTTAGGCTCTATAGAGAGCAACTGATTCGTATAGCAAGATCACTTAAAATGGAGATTTGCTGTGCCCCTCCCCTGAGGCCACAGATCTGGGGTTCAAGGTGATGCATCCTAGCTCCACAAAGTCCAGTTATCTTCCCCATAATGGACGGACTGTTAGAAGTAACTACAGAGCCTTGGCTCAAATCTGCATCTGTGCCACCATCAGTCCGCAGAACTGAGAACCAATACAGAATTAAACAAGAAGGCCATTCTTTTCTATTCTAACAACCCATGGTCAACTTCCTAGTGGTCAACTCGATCCAGGGTTCTTAACACTCAGCCTCTGTTGATAGAAAGGGCTGCAAACTCAGTGGAGTAGGCTAAATTATTTATATCTCTTCTGCCTTGTTATTCCAGGCCCTGAGCCGGACTTGGCTGGGAGAGTGGGATATAAATTCAGTAAATCAATGAATATTCAAAGTTGCCAGTTACTGGTGCATAATGGCCAGGTACCAACTCTTCTTGTGGGATGGCACACTCCCTATCAGAAGACATAAGAGAAGCCATATTGGATCAGGCAAATGGCCCATCCAGTCCAATAGTTTGTGTCACACAGTGGCCAAAGCCAGATGCCATCAAGTTTGGTGGAGTGGAGAGAAAGTTTGGTATAGTGGTTAGGAGCGCAGATGCTAATCTGGGAGAACCGGGTTTGATTCCCCACTCCTCCACATGCAGCTGCTGGATGACCTGGGTCAAGCCATACTTCCCTCAGAGCTATTTTCTGCATACATATGACTAGAGATGAGACAATCCGGGACTTAATGTGGACAGGTTCTGATGTGAGATGCAATTAATATTGAAATTATAAGAAACACTGACATTCAACATACATGCAAGTTTCCCAGAAAGTCTATCATTACCCCATTTAATCTCAAAAAGAATAAAATGTGTCAAAAATGAAATAATCTGTTAAAAGGAAGTTGAAAGGGAGAACCAAGAAGGTCCAAACTTGACAAAATTCTTAGAAGTGAAATAAACCATGACAAAGGCTTGTCTGTTATGTATACCATAGATTAGAAAGGAACAAATGAAGTCCAAGAGGATGTCAGGATGGTTCAAGAGCAGAGTCAAGAAATATATAAAAGACTAGCCTTCCTTTAAACAAACTCTAGGGGAAAGTTACTAGGACCTGGGAAGCATGCGGGTCAAGATGACTCATCTCTAAATAAGTCTAAGGGTTTCAGGTCATCAGAATGGGCATAGAGTAGCAATAAACATTCATTAACAAAATGATAGCCAGTGCCATTAGATTGCTATTATCTGATTACTATTAAATGTGGTAAATAAAAATTTAATTCCATATTAGGGCCATGGTGAAATTTGCCAGCCTTAAATGTTTTGATTCGCATTTAGTGTATGGCTTTAGTACAACGTTAACTTATACTGCCAAGATCTCTAGAGAACCTATTAGGAATATATATCAGATAGCTAAGTTCTTGGGAAGGACTTTTTCTCAACGCTGGGGGAAAAAACACTTTGCTTTCTTGAAAGTAGCAGTTGGAAACAGGAATCTAATAGGTGCACAGCCCGTAATGTTAACATCAAGCAGCTGCCTCAAGAATGAGCAGAATGACATCCAAACGTTTTACGTGGAATAACATCGAAGCACTTTGTTTGACAGCACTTTGTTTGATTTTCAACTGCCGCCAGTATTCTGATATTTTGTAATGTATATTTTAAAGGCTGTGTTTTAACTCTGTACTATTTATGCTTTTATTTTATATTGTTATGTCTGTTGTTGGAAGCTGCCCTGAGCCTGCTTTACAGGGAGGGCAGGGTATAGATTTGACTATAAATAAATATAAATAAATAAATACCAACACTATATAGTACAGTAATGCAATTGAGGTGGGCTGAGAATGTCATAGTATATTGGGAGAATCTTTAATTCTATCTCATTAGAGTTTGAGTGTAGGGCACAGGTAAAATATTCAAGGTATGGCTAGTGAAACCGTTTATACTTTCCACTTAATTTCAGGGAACATAAGGAATGTGGTGCATCTTCTAATCATTCAATTACCTGTATCTTAATATTTTTGTTTTGTTCCAGGCATTAGATGGTCAGAATATTTATAATGCCTGTTGTACCTTACGGATTGACTTTTCCAAATTGGTCAACTTGAATGTAAAGTACAATAATGATAAAAGTAGGGATTACACTCGTCCTGACCTTCCCTCTGGTGATGGCCAACCAGCTCTGGACCCAGCTATTGCAGCTGCATTTGCAAAGGAGACCTCACTTCTAGGTACGATGGTTTCTCTCTTTTTTGTACTCTCTCTCTCCTCCTCTTCCTCTCTCTCCTCTAGTTCTGTCTATTTACAATGCCTTCTAAGCTGGTGTTAGCTGTAAATTGTAGTCATATATTCCTGTTTTCATCCACAAGTTCACTAACGACAGTACTGAATAAATTAGGCCATAAGAGGCATTTTGTTAGTTACCACTTTTCAGTTTGTAAGCTTGCTTTTCCATAAATGCTTCTGTCTTATGCTGTTATCTAATTCCTTACCCATGTTACTTATATTGCTACTAGTTGTTCTAATTTTGAGTATCTGCCAGTGAAGTTAAACTAATAGATCTGCCATTACTTGAGTTGCTTTTATTTCTTTTCTTGATTGTAGGTGTTTTAGATTCATTGGGTAGCCATCCAGAGTGAAGTGCTTTATTAAAATGAATGCTAATGCATTTGCAGCTTCATGTGTCAGCTCTCTTAATATTCTTGGGTAGAGAATGAGATGGTCTGACCTCACATAGTTGAGAGCAAGAGCTTCAGGTTTTGCCTCAGTCTCCAAAGTATTATCTCCGCTACGTGTTCAATTCCCCTTTACTGCTCCATTCTGTCTAATGTTCTCTTGAATTTTTAATACAAGGTGGAGGTTTTTAACTGTGCTTTGTGTGGAAGCAGGTAAAAAATCAGTAGTGCCTAAAGAAAATAAAACTGTATTCCATACTCAAAATTGCATCAGTTCTGTAGCTGATACCCCTAGTTTAATCTTTGTCCCTTATAGATATACACATGTAAACTTTCTTCATTTATACCCTGCCTGTTTCCCCAGTGGGGACCCAACATGGCTTACATCATTCTTCTCTCCTCCACTTTATCCGTACAACAACCCTGTGAGGTAGATTAGACTGAGCATGTGTGAATGGCCCAAGGTCATCCATCAAGCTTCTGTGGCAAAGTAGGATTCAGGCAGTGGTCTCACAGATCCTAGTCTAACATTCTGATTTCTGCACCACACTGTCTTAATTGGTGTGTTAAAGCTCCTCAAGACACTCAGTGGTACAGGTCATGGAGAGCCACATTTACAGTTACCATCAACCAACTGGCCTATCTGTTCAGGTTGGACTGAGTTAATATTTTCAGCAAGCATATTTTTCATGCTACTTATATATAAATAAAAAAATATACCAAATCCAGCGTAGTATTTCCTATGGGGCTTGAGTAACATCAAGGTAAAAAAATATATATTGCTGGCACATCGAAAAGTAAATTCCTTAGACTTTATTTTCTTGTCTTATTCAGGGAGTTTTTGAGTAATTATATGCTTTCCATTAATTTTATTTTCTTCAGTCATAGTAAAGGCGTCTATGCCACAGATGGCAACTGCTCATACTGATTTGTTTTATCTATATCATTTTAATTCTGTCCCACTAATTCATCTTGTTAAACATACTTTTTGAAAAAGTAGGAAGATGTTTGTTGTAATTAAGGCACTGTCCTGAGGACATATAATGATTTATACCAGTCCAGTGTGGATTTTTTAAGCTTTTCTTTGAACTGCGTAAGCACATAGTAGTAAACTACTTCCTGAGACTTCCCTAGATTTCAAAAATAGTTTGCCATGTGGTTTCAGTACAAAAAACATAAGTCCAAAACTCCCTTAAGAACAAGGACTAGTTCTTTGGATTCTCAACATTCTATTTGCTTCCTGCTGCTATTGCCCAAGGCTCCCGTTTTATTTTATACCAATACCAGTCCCTTTTTTAGACCTAGGTTCCATTTTTCTGTTCCGTTGCTTTCATCTGCAATCTCATTTAAAGCTGCAGTCATTAGATTGGCAAGCCAGTACTCTTCCTAGAATCAGATGTAAAATTTTCAGACCAGGGGAGGGGGGGCATTTTTTCCTGGAATATTTGGGGGAAAACCCAGTAATTTGGGGGATTGAAATATATCCAATAGTGACTTTTCTATTAACCCTAAACTTGTTTTGCTGCTCTTAACAATATAAAATGCATCATTGATAACTAAGCATATAAACTTGTAGCAATTTGCATATTTATAGGATATAAAAGTATCAAATGCCCCAGTTTTCTAGTGCAAATACACCCAATGCTAAAGTGAGAGAGGAAAATGTGCACTAATGTGCCCTTTGGTATCTTCACACATTTCACTCATTCGGGGGAGGGATTTTTTTTTTTCAGCGTTCCTCCAAATTCCCCTTTTTTCAGGTTGGAAAAAATTAGTTCAGTTTGTTGTAGTCTATCTTATTCATCCTGTTGGAACTCTTTCCTGTTATATACAAGATCAGAGTTCACTCTGCCTGGTATAAGTGTCCTTCCAATAGGCTAGGCTCCTTGTTCTTATCAATTGCACATAGACTGAATGGAAGAAAAAGCAGGACTGCTCCAGCTGGCCCTGCTCCTGATCTTCACATGGTCATCCAAATGTCGAATCAGAGCCCAAAGTTGGGGAGCTTCTACATGTGAATGGGTTTTTGCATTTTACAGGGGTTCTGTGAAGTGTTCCCTGCACATGCTATCTTTTGACGACTGGGAACAGAGCCAGTTGGTACAATCACATTCTTCCCTCTCATTCACAGGCTTATTCTACACATGGCACAAGAATAGGTAATAGAGATGGAGTTTAAAAAAAGAATGGAGCAAAATCTCACATAGCACTAAGGGGCTGTTGACTGTTGGTGGGAATTAAATAATAATAGTTGCATAGTAGGAAAACTGTGTCTTCTATTTAACGTAACTGCTCTAAGATACTGATGAGGACCAAAAAGGAGAGGATATGTCTGAATAGGTCAGATCTTTGACTATAGAGTTTTGATTACTTTTTATGTCTGTCTTTGCAGTGTTGCATGATCATGAGTCATATGAAAAGTTTTGCAAATCTAATCCTTGAATAATTCTCTCCTGTTACTGCATGTTCCTAAAGTGCTGAGAGTAATTTTGTCTTTTTCTTTTTTAGAGTAAAATTTGGGGGATTGGGGTATCACGACATCGGGGTGTCTCAGTAATGTCAACTGGCCAAGTGTTGTGGGTTTTTTTTTAAAAAAAATGGAATTTAATTATACCCAATTGATAAAAGATCTTTTTGATAGCATAAGTATGGCACTGGAACAAAATAAGCTTGGGTTCTGGACTAGTAATTTACTCTAATGTTTAAAAACACAGTTTTAGGAATTTATTACAAAAATAGACAAAACATAAAAAACATACAAGTAAGGGAATAGAGTATACAATGGGACAAAAACAAAACAACAAACCTAACTAACCTCTAGACATTGATCCTAAGCGGCTTACAGCTCCAAGGCTCCAACAGATGTCTTGAATAGTAGTCCTTCTAGCAGCAGATAATGCAGGACAGTGGAAGTTCTGACAAGAGTAAAAGTCCTTCTTCCAGCTTTATTATATCATCTTCACAAGTCTGCATCCATCAGCATGATGTTAGCTTCTCTCTGTGTCACATCATGCTGTCTCCTCTGGCTTCCTTGCCCTATTTGCTAGCCCAGCTGTCACTTGCTAATTAAGCAATCAATCAGCATGATCAGTTACTTAATCTAGCTGATCTAAAATGAAATCTAGATCTCTAGCTGTCAAACTGACATTTGAGCTGTAATGTTGTGTAGATGACCAACTGTCAAGCAGTTACTCTGACAGTTCCCAGCTGCTAGCAATCCCACTGTAAGGTAACTTCATACAGGTGCTGCTAAGTAAAACATTTCAATGCCTTAAGTAACAATCCAGAAAATACTTATATGTGGATTTCTGGTTTTCACAAGATGACAATGTAAGAATGAATGCAAACACATACAACTGAAGAATCACTTCCGTGACATTGGGGGGGGGGTTTCCATTTTGTTTGTATCTGAAATCTTACAAATCTTGCAGTTTTCTTAATTGTGGGGCAACAGCATGGTTGATCAAAATACAATTAAACATACCTTTTGCTTTGTGCTGATGAATATTGCTTCAAAGGGAAATACAGTAAACTGTGAGTATGTATATAGGTCATTATGCATGAAATTGAATTTCATTTATTACATTTGTCAGATAGAAGTGAGAATATGCAATGAGAAGGTTCACAGAAGCCCAGTGCAGTGGTCTCATTGACCATGCCGGAGTATAGATCCACATGTACTGTGTAAAAAATTGTTGGGTATTTACCTACACCTGCCCTTTCATAATGTAAAATAAGCATTCTAATCCAGCACTACACATGCATAGCCTTTCTTGCCAAGTCTTTAATTCATCCAAGGTATGTATAGCCTAATGCTATTTCTGGATCTTTCTGGGTGTCCAGGATTAGAAAATGAGATTTTAGCAGATTATCTTCACCCAGACATATTCATATGCTCTGTTCTCCATCTCATTAATTTGCAGCCATCAATCATTGAGATTGTTGATTGAGCATCGTTTTTAATGAGCACTTATCTTTTCATAGAAGAATTCATCAACAAACAGAATGGTTTGCTTTCAAATGTATTGTCAGCAATGGCTCTTGATTCCTTCTAATGATGTACATTTTGTACTTATGAAGCAAAATTACACGAGGAAAATCTCTCCATGTGGAAGTTTACTAGGTCTTTCTGTCATCTGAAGAGCAGTAGCATTATGAAGGTGACATAATTTATCCCTGGGGGGAATTTAGAAGTTTCCAGATTCAGTACTGATCGTAAACTGAAGTCATTCCAAGGTGCACTTGGATACTTTGATCACAGCAAATCCCTTCTGTGTTTTATTTAAATACACCAGTCCTTGTCAGTTTGCTGTGCAAGTCCTTATCACAAGTAATTCCTTAATATAATGAAGTGTTGAATTTTGCTTAGGGAATTTATTGAAAGGGGCACAAACAGAGGTTACTAAAAGCTTATTCTCTTATCAAAGACATTAAATAGACATTTTATCTTCCAAAAGAGCAAAAAAAAACCCCACAAACCTACCCATGTTTATGTTGGAGGAATCTCTCTAAAGTAGGAAGAAGGGTTTGCCATGTGATACAGTGATAGAAAATTGAGGAAGAGGTTACCTTTGAGGTGAAAAGATTAGGGTCCTAGTGTTTTTCCACAAGTACCTATGCAAAAGGGAAGGAGAAAGAAATCCCTTGTGTATTTATGTAGTAGGAAGATTTTATGATGTGAGATTATGGAAGAGGGAAAACATGATGAAAGAAGAAATGCATCTGAGAAGGAAACAACATTGGGAGAACAAATACCTCTTTATCTGGTACCAGGAAGGCAACAGATCTAGTTCCAGCTGAATGTCCAAAGTGGGAGGGCATTGTAGAACTGGGGTACCATGATGACTGAGAAGGTAACGCTTCTTTTCAGTCAGTATCCTGGAAGGGTGAGTATGGTATGACTCCAAAGTATATGGAGAAGAATATCTCTGCATTTGGACACCATGTGTTGCTCCACACTGCAGTTTTTTGTCTCTGTAGATCTTGCCTAACTTTGATACAGAAACTAGCTAGACTTGGTTTTTCAGTCAGCTGATTCACGGAAAGCTCAGGTGGCCCATGTGATTGAGACTTCTCACTATTGAGACTTCTCACGGAGCAATATTGGCTGCCCTGAGATTCTTTTTCACAAAAGGGGGCTCACATATTCCTTATGTGTTCAGAGTCTTCCAGGATAAGGTAATTCCCCAACTCATGTATGGCTCACAGCTATGTTTATACAAAGATTTCTGTTCCCTAGAGGCAATATACTCTAAATTTCTCAGATCCATAATTCGGATCCCACGCTGTGTTCCCAATGCCTTTCTTAGATTAGAGTCAGGTATGGTGCCGCATGAAGCACAAGGTTGGTATGAAGTGATATCCTTCTGTCTTAAATTAAATTTTAAACCCTCTGGATTAATTTAATTAATCCTTTCAAATAAAGGAGTGCAAGCACAGTCTTATCCAGTAGTATTGAGGGATAATGAAAACTTTGCTCCAGCAGACTCTATGATTCAGAATTCCCTAAATACTGAGGAGCCTTCACCTTGGCCCATTTTAATGTGTTAGCATCAGCGCCTTTGAAAGAGAAGTACAGGTATCCCTTAGTCTTAGTAGGTTTGCTCCTGCCAATTAGACATGGCTGAAACAATCAATCATGTGTTGTTTAATTTTCCTCTGTATGTGGAGATTATATGTAACTCCATTCTTACCAGATTTTCCAGGCAGACCTGGTAAATTTTATATTTCCCTCCTCTCTAACAAAACCACCTTTAAATTAGCCAACTTTACACCTTGATATGCTCAGCAAAGAAGCAGCTGGTTAAGGCTTTTAATAATTATGTCTGTGCTATTGGTATCAGCATTGTCTGGCTGAAATTTTATTTTATGTAGGCATGCTGATGACTCTTTGTGTATCAATCTTGCCTGATCAGTGATTGTAGCAAATAAAGATAGAGTTTGTTAATTCTAAGGAAGGTATTAAAAGCTGCTTGTTTTATTTTCAGTAAAGCATTAAATAAACTTACTGGGATTGGATGATTTTAGTTTCAGCAGCTAGGTAAAGACTGTTTTTGAACAAATAATGAAATTTGATGACCCAGTGAAATACCTTAATAACATCCTCTATCACTTTGCCATAAATGAATTAATTTTGGTTGCTATCAAGGCTTTCTCTGATGGTTCCAAGGTGGGAACTGTCTTTGACTGGTGGGATAGTTCCTCTTGGTTTGCAGATAGGAGCTTGTGCAGAATTGATTCTAAGCCAACTGAAAGGGAGATCTCAAATAAAATCGAATCCATGACCAGCACAAGATCAGTTATAGCAATTACCTGAGTCTTATAAATTTTAGGAAATATACAATATTAAAATTATTGAATGGCCAGTGGTGTTTTGCTTGGCTTCCATGATAGTTTCCCTTTCCCAGGAGGTAGGAATCATCACCTCCAGGGGTCTCTAGGACATCCTAGGCCAGCATCCTCCTTCTTCGTGGTGAGGCAGAATTAAGTGCTTCAGGTATACATTGACAAAAGTCCAACGAGAGCATGGAGCAGATGACCAGTCAAGCAAATGGAGGAGGGAGGGTGACACAAGGATCCACACAGTTGAAAGGCAGCTAAACACTAGCAACTCTGTCACAGTACCAAGCACTCTGTCAAGTGTTGTGTTGCTGCCTACACTTTTGGGTGCAGTGTCAAAGCCAAGACATCTGTGTTTCACTTCTCCCTTGTCTTCCTAAGAACCCAGTATCAAGCCTCTATTTCTGTCTCCTTCTTTCTTCATTTTCTGTCTCCTTTCCCCAGTGATGATGGAAAAATGGAAGACTTCCACTCAAGAATAGGTAATTGTGGCCACCAGGAACCTTTCTACTCTGTAGTCTCAGTAGACCTTACCATGGATACAAAGTCACAAGAAATCATTTTATCTATGAGAGCCATTTTCAGTGTCAGCTCTGCCCTTCAGACATTCTTCAGCAACAGGCATCTTTACAAGGTGGTTATGATGCTCAGTCTCCTGGTGTCTGGAAGTCAGCCTCAACTGGTTGTTTAAACTTTCCCAGAGGAGACAAGATGTGTTCAAGGTGCCTCCAGAGACAATGCTTCATCATAAACTGGGGGAAATACTCCTTTGTCTCCAAACTGAGAATGTAACACCTAGGGTGTCAATATTGAGGCATAACTCTGATTCAGTCTCTCCCAGTTGAAAGACAGATGAAGATCAGGGATCTAATCAACATTTCAATTGAAATGTTATCATACAAATATGATGTGTGTGTCTCACAAATCCTAGACACACAGAACATGGTCTGGTGGGCCAGATTTCATGCCAGGCCACTTCAAAGACTCCTGCTTTTCTAGGAACAAATACTCCACCATCAGTGCAGGTAGCCATCTGAAAGTGGAAATTCAAGAGGGAAACAGCAGTAGTTGAAACAGGATCACATGTCAATGGGATTGCCTGTCACAGAGATAACTTCCATGTTGATCACAGCCAGGCCCATGACCCATATAGGATTGCTGCCCTTGAATCAGAGTATTATCTGACGGGATCTCCAAGTGATCAGTTTAGTGCTTCTGGTCTTGGACCAAATCAAGAACAAAGATGTCCTGATCCATATGCATAGTGTTCTGCCATTCATAAATAAGCAAAATGAAACACGATCAAGAAACGCTCATAGGGAAATGTCAAGGAACTTGTCATAAGAGGGAATTGCATTTGCCATTGATCAAAGTAGAACACATTGTCAGAATCAGACATGACAGTAGGCTTGGCAGGAAGACTCTGAACTAAGTAGTGTGTCAATTCAGCTGAAACTTCCAGCTCATTTGTAGGTCGTATGGGGCAATAGATGTTGATTGGTTTGTATCACCAGCAAGTCTTTTGTTTGCCTTTCCTTCCATCAAGCTGATCTCCAGGGTGTTACAGAATACTCTAGGTGGAAGTCATCCTTGCATTGGCCCAAGAGACCCTAATTCATGGAGCTTGTGCAACTGACACCCCAGCCATCATAACTACTATTAAACAGACCTGAGTCAGAGGCCAGTACTGTATCTTCATTCAGAAGAGGTAAACCGCAGAATCTGGAAGATGAGCAGCAAAACTGATCAGTCTAGTGTACTCAGATGTTGAAAGCACTCTGCTATCTCCACCAACTGGATCTGTGATGATAGTTTCAGAGAGCAGCCATGTTGGTCTGCAGTAGAAGAGCTAATTTGAGTCTGGTAGAAACCAACAAGATTTTCAGGGTGTAAGTTTTTGGAGTATAGGCTACATGCCTCCAGTCACCAGGGTCTACACTACATCCACATCTGTTCTGATCCCTCTGACAGAGAATGCTACCTGTGGGATCTGCAACAAACATTTTTGGAATTATAATACCCACCTGAAGCAGTAAGGAAACAGATCAGCAAAGCCATAATGATTCTAAGGGATAACTGCTATGAGATAGGTCATAGCTAAACAACTTCAGAAGGTCACAGGTGGTCACATAGAGTTCTCAGCTCAAACCAGTTCAGCACATCATTAATGATCTGCAACCTATACTGGACATTGATAGTCCTCTCTCACAGGCTTTGAGAGGCAAGGCTTTTCTTGCCCAGACACTTAACCTTAAACAACTTCTCACCCATAATAATGAACTTTCTAACAAGGACTCCAAGACCAGGGCCTGCAGTAAACCAAGATACCAACTCTGTGATTGTATTCATTCTGACAACACAGTCACTATCCCTAATAGCACCAGCCATACCTTCTCAGGTTCATTCCCTTTTTCATCTTCCAACATTATCCGTCAAGTGTCAGCCGTGCTCTTCTACTCTTTACCTTGGACAAACAGGTCAAGGCTTATGTAAAACAGTAAATGGGCATAAATCTGGCATTAAAAATTACAACACTCAAATACCAGCAGGAGAATCTTTTAATCTTCCAGAGTATTCTATTGCTTACCTAAGAATGGCAGTCCTCAAACAGAGAAGCTTCAATTATCATGTGAGATTGCTGAACTCAGTTCATTCACAAATGTAGGATAGGACCCTCCAGAACTGAATAAGGGCATCAGAATCTTATCTCACTTACAGATGCTAATTTTCTGCCCCCAGACATTTCTTCCCTGCTCCAATCAAACTGATTTAAGTTTTGCATTTTACCATTGCATCCTGACTCCTTTTTTTTTTTTTTTTTTTTGGCAACAGCTTCTTCCACCTTCTTATTGGAATGTAAGGGCTCGGGGATATGTATACCATACTAATTGTATCTGATGAAGGAAGCTTTGACTCTTGAAAGCTTAAACCCCGAAAATCATGTTGTTCTCTATGGTGCTACTGGATTTGAATCTAGCTTGATCCATGATGCTCTATGGCAATTCTTCCCATCCTGGGACCACTTCAAAAATGTAAAACCTGCAGACTTAGGTGTATGCATGATCCTCGAGCTTCTCCGGGAGGATGTCAAAAAAGGTCTGATGCCACCATTCTCATGTGATAGATCATGGTAATTTCCACTCTTCTCAGCCATTCCAAATCTTAGCCATCTATCTAATGACCTTTGCATTAAAGAACTTCTACGGAGCAGTGGCCTTATTACTGGGCCACTACACCACTGAGCCAGTTTATGCACAGTTTGTGAAATATCTTTTTTAAGGATCATTACCTGGAGATTTAGGACAGCCTACATCTATAACACTGGCTAAGAAGAAGAAGAAGAAGAAGAAGAAGAAGAGATTGGATTTATACCCTGCCCTTCACTCAGAGTCTCAGAGCAGCTTACAATCTCTTTTCCCTTCCCTTCCCCCAAACAGGCATCCTGTGAGGTAGGTGGAGCTGAGAGAGTTTTGAGAGAACTGCTCTTGAGAGAACAGCTCTAAAAGAACTTATTATGACTGACCCAAGGTCACCCAGCTGGCTGCATGTGAAGGAGTGGGGAATAAACCTGGTTCTCCAGATTAGAGTCCTCTGCTCTTAACCACTACACCAAACTGGCAGTTTCTTATGCTCCTTAAGTTTTGACTTAGTTACAGTTAACAACTTTTTCCCTTGTTACAACTCGAGTGTTGGAGCTGTTTCCAGATTCTTGATTTGGCCTGGGAACTGAACTCCCTCTTCTGTGGTGAATGTGCATGAGGCCCTGTCTACTGACCTACAAGAGGAGCTATCCCACAACCACCAAAAAGATGTCTTTATGGCTTAGTTCATTTATACAAATTGTTATTTTACTGAACTTCCTTTTTCTTCTGTTAGGCCTCAGTAATGTCTCAGTTAACACAAGCCCATTAAAATTAATTGTTGCATTATAGTTGTGCACTCTTAAGATACAAAGCCCTTCATGTTGCTTTTATATCTCCAAGAAGATAATTGCATGCTTATTTATTATTATTTATTTTATTAGACTTATATGCCGCCCTCCCCACATTGTAGGCTCAGGGCAAGTACCAACACGTATGTCTGCAATTATGCAGATTTACAAATTAAAACATATTATAATAATTCATTAGAATCAATAAAATCATCAGCATTTAAAACAACAACATGCCTCAACAGATGATAGTATGGTCCCAATCCATCTTCTAGGATCTGCAGTCACTGGAGGGGGAGGCCAAATCAAAGTTGATGCCCACTGTCTCATCTAAAGCCCCTGCAAAAGAGCTCTGTTTTTCAGGCCCTGTTGGATAAAATTTTATTGATGACAATAACATGGCCTGTACTAGCTAATTGAGCTAGATATATATGGGATCTCCTTTGCAGAGGTTTTTTTTTAATGTATATAAGAGATACACCTCTAATTTGCTTTTTTGAGAGTTGCATGTATTTTTATATTCCATCATTCATTGGGGTTTAATAGTCAATTTGTATCAATGCCTTATTTCACAAGATTATAAGGGAAGACTGAAAATTGCTAAGCACCAGTCTGGGTCCAGTGAGGGCAATATCACCCCTCCTAACACATTTAAATCTTGCCAGTTCTTTTGTGTGATTCCTAAAACCAGAATGCTTTGGGTAAAAGATGTGGCAGATTACCTTAATCAGCATTGCAGAAGATAATGTAAATATGTGCATATTGAACACTTTGCAGACAAACATAAGTATAGTTTGCAGCAGGATTGTAGTCTTTCTGGATCCCAGGGTTGTCCGTCCTACGTTTTCAAGAACGGCAATTTCAAAACTTGGTGAAACAGTAGCTTACATATAACAAGTTGCTTGCTTTAAGTATAGAATTCTTTGATTTTAAAAAATCAGTGGCTCCTGGTTCACACTGGGGCTCCTAATATGACTTACCTGATCAACTTGCCATTATACTCACACAAACACACTGGGGTAGATTTTCAAAGATCAATTATTATGTGCTTAAATAATCCTGAGAAATCACACTTTAGCAACTATAGCTATGAGCATGGCAGGTTGCTTCAGAATAAATGACCATTTCATTTCATATTACAACTAATCCCCTGTTAAATGCCTTGGTAAACTCACAGTGAATGTTTAAAAGTTTTTTTCCCCCTCAGACTAACTCAGCCTTTATTACAGTTCACAATATATTCTAGTATGGTTATATGCAAAGATGCTAAAAAGACATACTTGAGAAAAAATCTACGCTTTAAGATGCCCCTTTTCAGCCCTCTGCTTTTCTCTCAAACATACTGACCAAGGAGGGGGATTTTTCTCTGAAGTCACTTATCAGTAAAGGATGAGAACACATGCACTGCAAAAAACCTGGGTACAGCCTCACTTTAAAGATGCATGAGTGTATTGTGCCATGTGCATTTTTGAGGCAGAGCCCCATTTTGCCATCCTGTTGTTCATCTTTTACATGGGAAACTGGTAGAGGCTTCAGTGCTAAAAATAACTGTCCTTATTCAGTACCTACCTGATACTATCAGTTGATGGGCACTAAAATAGTAAAAACATGTCAAAGTAACTGTTTTCTACTTTTTCTGGTGTAAGACAAGCCAAGAAATAAGGCAGTCCCATCCAGTGCACCCTCTAAGCTGTGGAGTCTTGTGACCAAAAATTCTACTTTGTGAGCTACTCACATTAAAGTTGTGAGTGAGCGATTTGGCTGTTGCATAAATTAGTTTGCTCTGGAGCCATCCTTCCTGAGTTAAGACAAAAATGTGTAAGCCAGAGGCTAAAAATCTATGAGCTAGCTCACACTAACTCAGTTTAGAGGGAACAGTGGTCCCATCTAAGGTTGGCTGAAGCTCTTCTTGCACTTATGGGTATTCTGTGATCTGCGAATCTTTCCTGTTTCTGATCTTGTTTTCCTTGCCCTGAAGTTTGCAGACACACACACACAAAAGTGTACTCTAAATACATTTAATTTTAAAAAGTCACTCTAGATGCAAAAACCTATCCCTCTTGCATAAAACTTTGCCACCATCATGAACCAGTACTCCATCTCATCTAGAGGTGTAAATAATTAAGTAGGATGCTGGTAATATGCTGATCTCATCAGACTGGAGAAGGGAGTAATAACAATGAAGTTCATTTTGCAGTGCCTACATTTTGCAAAGGAAGGCTTGTACCATAAAATCCCTGGCTCACTTACTAAGTTCTTTGGATTCTACAGTACCACTTGATATTCATATTTAGGAACAGGCTGAGGTCTTGCCTACACACATCCTTCCCTCCAAGTGTTGGAATAGATTTATCACTTGGGATGACAGGTAGTAGAAACACATTTTGAATGTCTTCTGCGTAAGTACAGAAGTAAGTACAGGCTAGGCTACAACCCCACCCCACCCAATGTTATTTTGCCACTGGAGATTTTTCAAAACCTTAGTTGTATGTATTTAAAATACTTGGATCCCATAATGGACATTGTTGAGGCAGCTAGATATAAACAGTATATCCATCCTTAGAGTGCAATTCTAAGGCTGTGGTCACATACAATAAACCCACTTTCAGTGTACTTTCCAACTGGATTTTTACTGTGTGAACTGGCAAAATCCAGTTGGAAAGTGGATTGAAAGTGGATTATTTAGTGTGTGCGCCTTCTTGGGAGTAAGTTCCATTGAGCAGACCTGAGTAGCATTCTGAGTATACTTGTTTAGGATTGCATTGTTATTTACTCACCAGTGTTTAGGGGAATGAAATAAACAAGCAAAAAGAAAATAGCTGGATAGGTAGCTCTATAAAAATCTTTTAAATTGTAAAAATCCTAAATCCTAACATGTTTTGAGAAATTCCCATACCTAGAAAGTGATAGCAGAAATATCTGTAATTTAACTAACTTGGGTGTATAAAGTATTCTAGTTCAGATGACCAGAAAGAAATCCAAGAAGTTTGTAAGCGGTAATATCAGTACTTGTACATACACTGCAGTAATCTATAAGTATCTTTTTCTAAGAACTTTTCACATAAGCAAAGCAGAAAGAAGAGATACTGTGCACCAGAATTAAGGCAAAAAAAATTGGAGGAAGGATTGGAAGCAGGTAGCAATATTGCTTGTATTATTTTGTGGGAGGAACTCTGCACACAATAACAAGACTGAAAGAAACCAGAGATTAGGAGATGGTACTTCAGAGAGCGGAAGTCACAGATGAGGATGCAGTAAAATATAAAAGCTGAGGGATGAGGTCAGACAGTTGAGTTTGTCAGAATGATGGTAGCAAATATGAAAAGATCAAGTTTGCTTTGAAGTTTAAGGTTTTCATTCAGGGGAAGCAAGCAAACTGGATTCCATGAACAGCGGAGCAAAATCAACATAGGACTTCTAGATTACATTACATTGGAACGACTTGTGTGTGTTTCGTAAAATATGCTTTATTTTAAAATTAGGGCTTCCTGTTGCAGCTGTTCCAGGAGCGCTGAGTCCATTGGGTATTCCAAATGCTGCTGCTGCTGCAGCAGCAGCAGCCGCTGGCCGTGTGGGTATGCCTGGAGTCTCAGCAGGCGGCAATACAGTCCTCCTGGTTAGCAACTTAAATGAAGAGGTCAGTGAACCTACTTGTTTCATTCTTCTCTCCTTTTTCTCCTACTTCATTTGTGAACTTTTAAAATGCTGCTTTGTTTTGAGCTTGCTTCCACTTCATTCTGTATTTGTTGAGTTCAGTTTACAATTTTATTTTATTTTTGCTTCTCCATATTATTGTACAAGTAGATTCTAGTTAATGGTTTCTATTATAGTTGAATACTTTTGTTTTCCTAGGTAGCCAGCACCTTTTAAAATACTTTTGCTATTCGGCTACCTATTTTTCCTAAGAAAAATATGGTAAATATTGCATGTTTTGGATGTCTTTAATTTATTTATTGTAAATACCAATGAGCTCCATGTTGTAAATTAGATTTTAAGGAAACTGCTGCTTTGTTCTTTGTCTCTGCTAATTATTTGCTTGTTCATTTCATGCTTACATGTCACTGCATTTTGTAGTATTAATGTATGTGAACAACTCTAACACATTTTTCTTTGAAGGTTCTCCCAAAGATCTTGACACGGCACTCTTCAGTCTCTCTTAGTAATTTTTTTCCTTTGCAGTTACTATTCATTTTGTTTCCCAAAAAATTCTCCACTTTAATACTTTCTTAACTCTGAAATCTAAGAGATTTTGTTTCGTTTTGCATTTTATTGTCTTGTACCTTTACTTTGACTTGCTGTGAAAGCTGGTATGAAATGTTGGATAGTTTGTATCAGTCTGTCTACTCTGAATATATGTTCCATTTTTATTGGCCACTGTTTTTAATATCAACCATTATATTTCTATCATTTGATACTATTTTTACCATTCATACATTCTTGCATGTTAAAATGCTTGGATCAGAGTGCCATTTTTTGAAGACTTTTGCCTGCATTTCATAACCAGCCATGCTTATGCAGTTAAAGTTCAGATTTTTTTCAACGTTTCTATTGCATGCTTTTTTCTTTTCTTTTCATGTACAGATGAAATGTAATGTACTGTTTGATATGGATGTACTTTACCCATATTTTGTCTTGGGTGACTACATTTTACTCAGTTTTTCTTGTACAGTACATAAACCAACCATTTTCTGACCAAATTCCTGCATTTCCTATGTACTGACCTATATTTTATTTTTTTTGTTCCCCCACTTCCTTATTTTTCTTCTGCATTGCTGTTTTCCCTTCCCCATTTCATCCTTCTCCCTTTGTGTTCACCTACCCTTTCCCTGTCTCTTCCCAAATTCCCACACCCTTCCCTGTCCTATCCTTTGCATACCTTGTCTACATCCCCTGTCTCCATTCCCTATGTTCATGCTTCTGTGCTTGAACAAAATGTTCCTCGGACCAACTTGCCCCAATTAACCGCCTTGAACCATGATCCATGACCACCTCACCATTCTGCGGGAACCACCCTTCGTTATGGATGATCTGTTCATCTCCGCTCTTCCTCGACTCTTCTCTCTTCTTGTCTTATGCTGCTTGCTCTTCTCTCCTTCTAAAGATGGTTACGCCCCAAAGTCTGTTTACCCTCTTCGGTATGTTATCGTTAGCACTATACTTTTATTATTGATTTAATTATTTGTTTCACCTTAATTCTTATTTGTAGCTAGCACTTTGGCTTAAAGTTGAATAGTAAATCTTTTGCTACTTTTCTTTGCTGTTTTAAAAACTTTCCATAGACACAAGATTTTCTTTTAATGCATGCTTTTTATTTTTGCATGATCTTTAATATCATTCACATAGCTTTGAGGGTTTATCAAAAATGTCTTCCTTTTTTCAAAATTCACCTATTCAAAATCTTGTTCTTCTTTATTCATTTGTGTGAATGTTGGGAGAAGTGAGAGAAATGTCTGAATGTTTCATTGATCTGTCAAAACGTGCTGTTTACCTATCCTTAAAATGTTGTTTCTTTTGGATTGCTTCTCTGATTCTAAAAAGGTGTTTATGGGGATGTGCAGCGTGTGAAGATTTTATACAATAAGAAAGACAGTGCTCTTATTCAGATGGCCGATGGAAATCAGTCACAGCTAGGTGAGATTATTTTTTCTCTATCTGCTACTTCACTGCTTATTGTTCATTTAGCTGGACTGTGTTTGCATTGAAATGTTTCCTTTTGCTTTTTTCTAAAATGTGAGACTTTGGGATGAGATTTCTGTGAGGGGACTTAGTTACTCATTAATTCACTTGATATTCTGAGCTTAAAATTCTTCTGCTGGAGAGGAATGCCAAGATTCAAACCATCTTTTAAGAGTGTGCAAACCCCTTGACATGTGCGCTGTTTTTATCCTGGGCTGTTCTGTTGTTTTCCAAATTGCAGCTCCTTTCCAGGGTATTAGAAATCTGTTCCTGAAGTTTCCTCACTGAGGTGTCAAACTAAGTAGTGCTGGGCAGGGGGAATGATTCTTATAGGGAGGGTTCAGAGACTACATTGTGCACACTTTACTGTATAGTCCTTTTGAATACCAGCTCATGGCCAGAATTCAAAGAGTCAATAAAGTGCTTCTATATTCATACGGAGAGATTGGGGGGAGGGGTTCTCCCTTTCCTATCGTAGTCCGTCATGTTGCATCAAACACCACTGATTCAGCAGGAGTGGCTTTTAGAGAGTAGGGCATGAGGAATCTTATTACTGTGTTATATTATTAATCAGTAATAATGACTTATTAGAAAACAGTTTAAGTTTTATGATTCACAGTGTATGTAAAGTATCCTCTTTATATATTAAATAAGTAATGTCTCTTGAAAAAAATCAGGGTAAAATACTGTTTGTTTGCCTTGCTTGGATACCTTACAATATGAACCGAGCTTTTAAATTAGCTCTTGGCAAACTCTGTAATTAAAAGATTTCTAGTCTGCAGTATTAGCTACAGTTGCTAATTTAGCAAAGAATTTGTCATTAAACTGTTCCCTCCCCCTTTTTAAACACTGACAGTATTGGAAATTTTAACACTGAATAATAGAAAACCTGAAAGCAGTAATAGTATCCTTGTTTTGTTTTGTTTTGTTTTCCAGCCATGAGTCATCTTAACGGGCAGAAAATGTATGGAAAGATTATTCGTGTTACTCTTTCTAAACATCAGACAGTACAGCTACCTCGAGAAGGACTTGATGACCAAGGGCTAACTAAAGATTTTGGCAATTCACCTCTTCATCGCTTCAAGAAACCTGGCTCAAAAAATTTTCAGAATATATTTCCTCCATCTGCTACTCTTCACTTATCTAATATTCCGTAAGTGATGGCTAACAAATTACCTGAAGGGTTTGCATAAGATGTAAAAAATAGTTTCTAATCTCTGTGTCTCTCTCCTCTCCTCTCCTCCCCCTACCCCATTCTTTTGTCTAGACCATCAGTATCAGAAGATGACCTGCGTACACTGTTTGCAAATACTGGGGGCACTGTGAAAGCATTTAAATTTTTTCAGTAAGCACATTTTTATTTGGAAGCTAATTTAAAATAAGAGAATAGTTTCATACCTTGCTTAAAATAAGAAAATGGCCATCTCTGGTAAGGAAGAGGTTTATGTTTCTATTTTCTAGTACTATTTCGGTATCTGATTTTATTGCTTTGTTCCAGAAGAGATCACAAGATGGCTCTTCTTCAGATGTCAACAGTAGAAGAAGCTATCCAGGCTTTGATTGATCTGCATAATTACAATCTTGGAGAAAATCATCATCTGAGAGTTTCATTTTCCAAATCAACCATTTGAAGCTAAAAAGATCAAAATAATAAGGTTGTATCACGTTGTTTAGTGTTGTCATCTATGACTGTTCAGGAAAGCGGGGACCAGAGATGGACATCTGTTTTTCATGCTGTTACCATTCCCTGATTGTTTATGTATAAAAAGAAAACAAAAAGGATTTATAAGGAAGAAGCAGTGGTATTACCTGCTGGTTTTGCATATGTTTATGAAACCATTTTGTTTGAAAGGGATTCCAAGGTAATCCCATAGTTTTTCAACTTAGTTAACATACGTGCCTTAAAAAAGGAAAACCTAGAGTTGCTAGAGTTGCATATACTAGTTAAAATTTGGTTGTCTGGGGCACATTGTTACATGGGAATTAGTGGGTACAATCCAGTTAGTGTTAGGTGTGCCTCCATCCCATTGAAATCAATCACAATAAAACATTAAGTTCACTATTGATTTCAGAGGGACCTTGTTACGCCTAACTTTTGTGGGTTTATGCCGAATGTATATTAGGCAGGAGTGTGTAAAAAGGGTTAAGCTTTGTTTCTCCTGCTTGGAATTGGTTGAGTTTTTGTGAATCATATTTTTTATCTGTTGCATTACTTCATGAAAAATGCAACACATTTGACTTGTGCTAATCCCCCACACACACTTTTTTTAATAAATAAAAATGGCCTTGTATATTCCAGGTGTAGTTCAGTTAAGAATATAGACATTAGTCAGAATTAACAAGGTGCAGAGAATTAATTTCGTAAAATGGCAGGAAGCTGATTCTTATTTTTGTTTTACTCATTTGTTCTTATGGCTTTGAGCCTTCTGTGGGAAAAGCATTGTAAAGTCTTAACCTTTTTGTACACACACTTTGGGGGCGTATCATATAAATGTTGGCACTAAGTAATGTCTTGTTTGTGGCTGAATATTTTTTGTAGATGTTTTTGAAGTTGACATGACTTATGTGCATTTAAATATATATTGCCATTTTTAGTTAGTAATTACGATTTGAAATATGGTTGTGGATTTCTGAGCATGTGCAGACTGGTCTAGCTAGTTCAGGAGTTGGTGCATGTATTTCAAGGATGAAGAAAGTGTATTGCAAACTTTTGCAGAAAGATTAATAATTTTTGTGACAGTTTTCTTTATATAAAAAACAAAAACAAAACTGACAACCAGGTGGGACCAAAGTTTATGTGCCTTTAGTCTTAATTTACCTTGCATTGTAATATTCAGTTTTAATAAATCTCTTCAAAATATTTTGTATCTAGAAATGGATCTGACTTTACTATAAACATGGCTCAGAATCTACAGGAACAAATTGATTTGAAAACAGTTCCTCTGTCAGTCCGAACTGTTGTCTTGATTCTGTTTGAATGACCAATACTTTTTGCAATTGATGTACTTAGTTTCAAGAGTCATAGATTCTGTTATCTATGTAGAAAAAAGGTCATGTATATTTTCTATTAGTTGAGTTTTTACATCTTTAGAAATGTAAAATTTCAGTATAGTTTGAAAGCGGCACAATTAAAAATTAATTTTCTAACAAAGTTGGGAGGTTTGATGGTTGTTTAATTTCTTCCTATGTGTACACTGCTTGCCTCTGTAGCATGCTCAATAAACACTTCTGTAGCTCTGTATTCACCACTTCTGTCTTTCTCTGCTGCCTCTTCTCTCTTCTCTTCTTTGTTTTCCACTCCCACTGTGCTTCTGAATTCATGTTTATTCTCTTCAGGGTGGGAAAAGCATAATAATCTGATTTTACAATTGTCTGGCTTCATACCACATAAAAATCAAATGCTGTGGAAAACAGCAACTCTTATTGTCTGTGTACTTAACATGTGCTCTGCTGAAGCACTGATATAAATCAATATTAAACATTTCCCACCCTGTTATAACCTATGGCTTTAAAGACATAACTTTTATCGTAGCTTGTAAGTTCTATCTTTTCTGTTTTTCAAATAGATTTATGCACTAATTGACTTTCAGGTTTGCCATGCTTTTGCTGCAGTTTCATCTTCCATTTTCTGTGTCTGCTAAAAAATTTCCACTAATCATAAAATACATTCATGGGTCGAAAAACTAAAATAACCACCTCACTCAAACAGAAATGCTGTATTCTGGATTGGGGAGAGGGATGGAAAGGGAAGATGGTGGTGTTTTCTCTTCCTTAAATGCACCAAAGAGGCTGAAAACATTACTCAGAGAGTTTGTAGATATTACAAAACATTTTATACCATTTTTTTCTAAATAAATGAAAGCTATTTTCTCTATGGGCTCAAACTGTAATTGGTTCTATGTGTTTCTCCAGAGCAAAGAATTTTCCTGTACATTTTAAGGAAATATATTTAACTTTGGCTGAACAGTGTAATAATGCCAAATGACTTTGAATCTTGATGTCTATTCTTTAGCCTCACTGGGTTTCAGTCTTATCACACAATTATATACAATGGAGACTTATTGATCTCAATAGGGCTTAACTGATTCTACAAACTGGATTGCAGCCAATATCCATATATTGATCATCTGTTTAAAAGTCACCACATAACCTGGCCCTTAATGTTTTAAATCCATATACACTGTTAATAGGCTGCACTTTGTGAACTTCCAACGTGTGGTTGGGTTTATGGGCTTTTCTCATAGATAGTATCAAATACTTGTAAATTTAACTGTGTGACAACATGCAGTCATCTGTATAGGAGCATCTGTTCCTATTTGCTAACTCAGTTTCTCCACAGATACATCCAAAGAAACAAACTGGGAAACAGAGCTGGAAAAATTATCCGTGCTGAAGGCAGTTTCCTTTTAACAGTTCTTCACACTAGTAGACAAGCTGCTGTTGTAAGCATTTAACCATGGAACAGCATAGCTACTGTTAGAGGGGAAAAGCCAAAAATCCCCATTTGTGTGGGTGAGCCAAGTGACCAGAAAAGGGAGCTCTTCATTTAGCAGCCAAATTATGATTTATTCTGCAACCATTCTCACTGCATAACTGTCTCCCTCAAAAATATGAAACTTGATAGACCCTTTCCAGATCTTGTGAGAGTTGAAAACAGAGAATTTGAGAATCGTTTTAAATGGCCTCTCTATTTCTGACTCTATCATTTTGAAATCTTATGATGGCATTTTTTTACATTTATTTAGTTGTAAACATTATTTTAAACTAAGGTTTACTCAAGAGGTCAGTAGAAATGTAGATGACGTGCAAGGAGTGGAATCGTACCTGTTTGGAGGTTTTTTTTAGAAAAGCTTGGGGTTTTATTTATTTATTTATTTCAGTTTTTATCCTGCCCTCCCCACAGATGGGCTTAGGGTGGGTTACAAAGTCACAAAATCTCAACAATGGTTAAAATAATTAAAATAGTAATTTAAAACGGTAGTAGAAACCGCAATCAAGGTTCATGTTGCTGTGCTCAGTTTAGGCTGATCACAGAGTCAGTGATTTCAGTAGGGGAAGCCAAAGGTGGGTTTTGGATGTCTGCCACCTCAGCTGAAAGCCTGGGGAAACAGCTCTGTTTTACAGGCCCCCAGGCTAAATCCCACAGTGCCCTGATCTCAAGTGGGAGCTTGTTCCACCAGCCTGGGGCCAGGACAGAAAAGTCCTGGCCCTGGTTGAGGCTAGTCAGACACCCTTAAGGCTGTGGACAACCAGTAAATGTTGGTTGATTGAGTGCAATGCTCTGCAGGGCATATATAGGGAGAGCTGATCCTGAAGATATGCAGGTCCCTGGCCATCTAGGGCTTTGAAGGTTAACACCAGAACCTTTTGGGATTTTAAGAAGCCTACGCATGCCTACCTCAGTGGCTACATCTTGCTTATTTGTTCCTTATTATAACATTTACAGCAGACAGTACATTTTGAAAAAAATAATTGCTAACATCAAATGACTCATAGCTTCCTTTAGTTCATTATGGTCTGATAAAAGTTCAAAAAATTAATAAGCAATAGGTATGTTGTCTTTATCAGGTGACATATTATGGAAATGATATGAATGTCATTGCAAAGCCAGGTGAGCCTTTTAAAAATGTAAATAACTTCAGATACCACAGGTTTAGCTGATGAAGAGCAAATGTAATGTTGAATGATTTATTAGAATCATTTTTCCTGATTAGTAATTGCATCCAATTTTTCATTTTTAAACTCCATGTTATTCAGAGGTTGTTTTTCAGCACAACAGCAACATTTCTGAACCTCTATCAGATTTTTAATAAGCACTTAAATATTAGATGTGCATTTCTGTTATCTACTAGAATACCACTTGTTAGGTCTCTTTTGTGTTTAGAATTGTAATCCCAGAGATTCAAAGGCACATGCATACAGGTCAGCACATTAAGATTTTCCTTGTTGACTTCCACAGTGGGGAGTGTTTAGAGTTTATTCTTCAACTTGAAGCCCCCCTTATGTATTCTGAAGCCTCAAGTTTGAGATTATGAAAGTTTTCATACATAAAGTTCACAGTATTAATTACATCTGTACTGTAACTTTCTCGGGGGGGGTGGAGTTGCCCCTATAGATGATTTTTGGAAAGATTTCAGTCTTGCAGTTGAATTGCCGTTTAAGTCAAAATCTTTAGGTTAAACCTGAAAGCTATGGTTCGCATGAAGTTATAAATGATTTACACATTTCAAAGAACATGATGGCCCTGCATCTTCTGTAACATTTGGTGGTTCAGTGTTGGTATATGTCTTTCCCTGCCTTCACCCTGCGTAATTTGATAATAGAAATACAGATTGTAATTACTTTGGTACATGAACTAAACATTATAAAATGGGAAGTTCAACATCACTCTGCTATTCTTAGGAAGCAATAAATGGATTTGACTGGCCGACAGGATCTATAACTTCCTGTAGTCCCTGCACAATCCAGTAAGAAGGTTGCTGAAGAAATTTCTCTGTAGGAAGGTTGTTGAAGGGGATCAGCTGTGTTTATTTTGTGTGTGTATTGCTTTTTCAGTGAAATCATCTAGGTCTTGGAGAATTTTACTACCAGTTGGATTCTTTACAATTATTGGAAGCAATAGGCAAAGGGAATAATCATCCAGAGCAAAGTATTATAGTATCTGGCCTAGATTCAATTGCATCTCTTGTGCCTTAAGCACAATGCTCTGGTGTCATCTTATTACTTTAATGAAATCTTGCAACTTTCATATACTGAGCAAATAAATAAGGTAAGCAACTTATTCCATCACAGGAAATTTGATAGAAATTCAGGTATCAGACTTTGTAACTGCTCTAGGGAAATGTCTCATTCAAACACATTTAAAGATATGTGTTTTAATATTAAATGGGAAACAGAAAACAAGTAACAAGAATACATGCTATAATGAGACTTACCAGCTGTCTGCTTTTCTCAGATTTTGCCTGCATAATTATGATAAGTTTTACCATATACATTTGGCATTTTGTCTTCTGAACACTGTTGGGTAGTTTAAATAAAACGTTGCACTTGGGCGAAGACAACTGCAAAAAATTGTGTACAGAAAGTTTTGCGTTTTCCAGGTGTTACAGGGTTGACCTATTTTACTTTGTCAGGTTTTTTTTCCCTTCCTGATGTCTGTATTGTAATGCAGAGCTGTAGGAGGACAAGACTTTATTTAAATGTAAACATTTTGCCCCACTTTTCTCATTCTGGGCACTCAAAGTGGCTTGCAACATATAGAAAAAAATACTATTTAAATAAAAATATACAACTCAACAACCCCACTGACCCCAGTACAACCATCTTTGTATTTCATATATTTGTTATTGTGTCACCATTCTTTAATTCTGGAAAAACAAAAGAGAACTGCCAGCCTTTAGCCTGAAGGGATCTTTCACGGATATATTTGCTAACCCCATACCATTCAAGGTCTGTGCACGTGACTTTATACAGGTAGGTGATGCCAACCCGGAATGGTTTATGAGGAGGATCAGATTGTTCTGGCTAAGAAAGCATTGCCCTCTGATACTGTAGAAGATGACCATCCTTGTCTTAACAAGGTATAAATTGCATACACTATTTCACTATTTCTGGGTTATGTAAGGAATACATAACCCAGAGCATTTCAGAAGACTAATATCACTTGAGAACGGTGGGGACACAAAATCACCTTTATGCTAGTTTATTAATAAATGTGACTCTAGAAACTAAGTTGATAGCGCAGAGTCACTTGATAGTGGGGGGGACCCACCATCTAAAACAGATGGATTTATATTATGCAAAAGGTAGCAAGTGTACCATAATAACCTACCGGGAAAGCATTTAGAGCATCTGGGACTAGTGATTTCTTCAGGCAGTGTGATTAGTTTCTGCAAGGCAAAGGCCAAAGAGAGCAATTGAAGAGTCAGGCAAAAGGGAGTGAGGATTAAAACAACGAAAACAGGTCTCTGTGTTACGCAGGAATAAAATCTTTCCACTTTGAGCAGCTCAAAATTATTTTTTTCTCCTCATGGTAACTTAAAAGAACAGGCAGAGGCTATCAGATTTTATCCTGCCCTTCTGCCCAGGATCGCAGGCATGATTTGTCTTCCCCCATTTTATCTCCCCAACACCCCTGTGAAATAGATGAGGCTGACAGAGAGTGCCTGGCCCAAGGCCTCCCAGTGAGTTTGAGGACAGAGTGGGATCTAAACTTGGGTCTCCCCGGTCTTAGTTTGACAGCAGTAAACCATACAAAAGTAGGCATTAGTAGTTGTTTCTTGACTGGTACAAAACTCTTTGGACTGCAAAACTGGATTGCCCCTTTACAGGTTAGTGTATTATAGTCATGTTAATCTTGCAAGAGCAAGTACTTAGGAATGATGCAAAGCTATAAGAGAGAAAGACCTGCTGGTGAAATCTGCTGGGATTTAAATGCTTTTCAAGGAGGGAGAAGAGAAGAGGAGGAAGAGTGCCTCTACATAAAACAGGGTAAGGAAATCTGGCTCTCACTTGAGATTGGTGAAGGACCACAGTTTCTTCAAGGAAAGATGGGAAATGAGGAACTTAATATGTTTTAACAGCAATTTGGCCTTGCTCAAGCCTTTTGACCTGGAAGTGGAATCGCTATTCTAACTGCTGAGAGAAATGTGGCCTATGTTCCAAAGCCTGTTCAAGTTCTATCAACCCTTTTTAGGGAGCAGTCCTTTAGCGTGCACTTTTGCCTATTGAATCAGACAAATGACCCATCCATCCAGGCACTGACTGGGTGTAACTTCCCGTAGTCGTGAGGTTTCCCAGTTCTTTTAAGTGTAAACGATGAGGGTTGAGTATGAGATCTTGTACTTGTGAAGCATGTGTTCCAGCGCTGAGCTGCAGCCTGGTCTTTTCTTGAGTATTTGTATATTTCAAGGCTAAGCTGTGACATTCACAGCTTGACTGTGGTGCAAAGCCATGGCCTTCTGTTTCCTGTGTTAATATTGGCAAGCCTTGGAAACTATTCAGCGATTGGCTGTTGCATGGACACAACATTCACACACCTGCCAGTGCTCCAACTGTGCTGTATGCTTGTTTATCATGGGGCTTATGCATGTATTTAATTTTGCTGTCCTTGAAGAAACAAGGCGGAAAATATTTCAAGGGAGACTGAATCGGTGGGGGAATTAAACTCTGGATTTTTAAATGTAGAGCAAATGGGATTTAGTTTGAAATAGTTTATTGCTTTCGAAGTTTAGGTTTATTATGTGGAAAAAACAAAGATACAAATTCTGATCACGTTTACCCCCTTCAGTGATAATAAAAAACACCAATCCTTTGCTGTTTTGAGGGTTAGCTTCATGTATGACACAGAGGGAGAAGAATAACACGTAGCTCACATTTCCTGTTCATCCTTCTACTTGATAGCAAATAGGAAGTTTGCATCCCATTTATATGAATTATTTCCATATTGGAAGTGATCACATCTTGCAGGCAGAGGAGACAGGAAAAATGTATTGCAGGCATAACAGATATGGAGAAATAGTGAGATGCTGTGTGTATCTAAGCACAGTGAACAATACAGCTATTAGAGAATTTAGTGGCATGAAGACTGTTACCACCTAGTGAATACCTGACTTGGCTCTTACATTTTCTGTAAATGCCACAGGCTGCCTTGAGCAATAGTTCAATTCTGGTTAAGGTTTAGTGAAGATATCTCCATTTTGATGTCATTGTTAGATTTTTATAAGTGGGGGCCCACAATACGCATGGGGGGGATCCCATCTCCCCCACATAAACTTTCGTGCTGAGCCCACTTTTTCCTCCTGCGCTCAGCAACTCATCCATAGTTGCCCTGGGCAGGTTTGCCAAGGCTTCCTTCCCCCCACCATCAAGTTGCTCAAGTGCGTGTACACAATATTCATGGGGGAATTTCCTCCCCCACACATTCTGTCACACCGGGCCCTTGCAGGGCTGTGCTGAGATATAAATACATTTTAAAATCCCAGTAAATGGGAAATAAGAATTCTAATACAGATGTGGCAGAAGGTAGAATGTGATTTTCCAGTAGACTCTGGCCCGGGTCTTATTTGATCTCCTAACACTTCTGATTCCTGAGCCCCAGGGAGTTCTCCCAAAGTCCCCTGGTTTAAGCGTAATTCTCAGGGATAAGCCTCCCCTACTCCCAATCTTGTTTTCAAGAAAGTTCCCATTCCTGTAAAGGCTGGTCCCTGTTGCAGTGGCAACCATTCTATTGCAGCAACAGCTCTAATAAATAAAGAAGCATATGACAGAAATGACTATTACTTAAAACCTGTACTCTGAGGACTCATGGGAAGCATCTTGTTCTCCCCCCATATCTCCCTCCCCACATTATACCCCCCCAAATCTGGCAGTTCCTAAGGCCTCTCCCCTTTATTTGCTTCCTCCCATGCACCAATGAACCTATCTCCCTTCCCCTGGCTTCCTGTCCCCTACTCCTCCACCCACCTAACGACCTTTCTGCTCCCCCCGTTTAGCTGCTTCCCTTACCCATCAGTCTTGGCCATCATTGACTGTCAAAATCCAGGGCTTAGAAGGCTTAACTCCAGGGTGGCTGTATGTACATTGTGTATCTGTACGTGCAGCAGTGTTCCCTCTAAGCTGAGTTAGTGTGGGTTAGCTCACAGTTTTTTAGACTCTGGCTCACACATTTTTGTCTTAGCTCAGGAAGGATGGCTCCAGAGCAGACTAATTTATGCAGCAGCTAAATGACTTAGTCACAACACTAATGCCAGTGGCTTACAAATTAGAATTTTTGCTCTCAAGATTCCACAGCTTAGAGGGAACGTTGATGTGCAGTCCCTCTCATGGGCCCATATTGCCTTAGGAAAATGGTGTGGGGAAAGGCTGAAACCCTCCCTCCCCGATGCCATGGTTCTGATCCGAATTGGCTCCCTGCAGCATTTCTGAATTCTGAGTTTCTGTAAGGGACTCTTAGCTGTAGTCCAGCTGCAAGTTCTCGCACAATCATATTTCATGGAACATCTAGTTTGGCTCTTAAGCCTGCAGTCATTCATTCATTTATTAGATTATGGGGATTTTGATCGCCCTTCCCCATTTACGTGTGGCTCGGTAGTTCACAATTTAATTCAGTACAGTGTAAAATAAGTTAAAACCATAAAAACTCAATATTTAAAACATTCAGGACATTTAAACATTTCAAAACATTTTAAAAACAAGATGGCAGTGCAAGCATTCAGTCATGAGGGGGAGGGCAGACATAAAGAACTGTTGCTGGCCTCAGCCAAAGGCCTTGCAGACCATATCTGCCTTACATGCCCAGCAAAACCTTAATAGATTAGACAGGGCACAGGTGTCACTTGGCAGAGAGTTCACCAGGCTGGGGCCAGGGCAGAAAAGGCCATGGTCCTGGTCAAGGCCACCCAGATATCTTTTGGGCTGGGGACCACCAGAAGATTGTTGTCTGCTGATCATAATGCCTTTAAGGGACATATTAGTAGAGACGGTCCTGAAGGTATGTAGGTCCCTGACTGTTAAGGGCTTTAAAGGTAAGCACCAAAAGGGTGATAGCCGCTTATGGTTAGCATCAAGTTTAGCATGACGGTTTATTCCCAGTGCTGCTTACATTGTATGCAGTTTTGGCCATACACCATTCCAGCTATTTAATTCATCTTCTGCAGTTCATTTTCCCTTCATTAATAAAACAATGACCTCTGCAAATAAAAATCAAATCAGTGTGAAAGTCTCATTTGATCAGGGTTACTGTTAATGGTTACTTTGAAAATGAGTTCTTATTTCAAGTGCCTGATTAATGGATCTAAGAATTAATCAATTACAGATTCCTGATTACTTTTGCCAGAGAGTTAATAGACCATTGATTATCTAGGGTGGGGTGTCTGTATGTTCGTGCATACGAATACTACATAAGCACATTGGTCCCCATAGTTATTTCCAAACAATTTACATGAGCTGTGAAGAAGTGAAGGGGATGCTGCTAAGCTTACTGGGAATCGTTAGTCCACTAACATTCTGCTATTTTGCAGTGACAGCTCAGGGGTACTCACTCCAGATCGCTGGCTGAGCACTTTCTATTCTTGTATCTCAATCACTTTTTAAATTTCAAAATATTTAAAACTACAAGCATTAATCATTGGAAGTGTTATTTGATTAATTGGTAGTAACAAATTTTAATTGGTGAGGGCAAATTTTAATTAGGTTGTCAGTTGAAAATATATATATTAGACTACTTGGCTAATTGCAATGGGATGAAAAAGTAAATACCAATTATTTCTGGTGACATAATATTAAGTTGTTACAGCATTTCCTTCCACTAGTGGCTATTTATCCCTGATACTTACATGGAAGCTCCAGGTCAGGGGTGGCCAAACGGCAGCTCGGGAGCCACATGTGGCTCTTTCACACAGTCTAATTTAATGTTAATAAAAAGCAAATTTTAATATTTTTCAATAAAAACTTGTGTGCAATAATTGTTCGTGTCTTGCGGCTCTCAAACTTCTGACGTTTATTCTGTGTGACTGTTAAGTTAAGCAAGTCTGGCCACCCCTGCTCTATGTACCAGGACAGTATATCTCTAAACGCCAGATGCTGGAACCAAAGTGGGAAGGGCTGTGGCCCATTGGTAAAGTATCTGATTTGTGTGCAGAAAGTCCAGGGTTCAGACCTTGGAATCTCTAGTTAAAAGGATCAGGTAATGGGTAATGCGAAAGACCTCTGTCTCAGACACTGCAGAGCTGCTGCTACATTGAGTGGACAATATTGATCTTGATTAGGCATATTCTTGTGAGGCCATAAATTTTGTGCTCTGCTTGTGAGTGACCAGAGGCAGGCTGCTTTTGGAAATTGGGTGAACATTGGCCCAATCCAGAAAAGCAATTACTGTTTTCAAAATTTCAGAAACGTAACCACATTGAAGTTTTGATGACATACACATTTATATCAACATAACTGAAACGTAACGATAAAATTGCGGCAACCACTAAACAGTTCCTGTGCAGTTTTTACCCAACCCCAGGTGCAACGTATCCCACACCCTCTTTTCTCATATCCCCTGATCAGTGGTGGATTTCTGATTGGAGCCAGAAACCCCATCTGTTGACAGGGAAAACATAGCCCTAATCTCAGATACATCATTTGCCCCTGTTTACTAGGTCATGAGGCAAACTCTGTTCATGCTTAAAATACCGTAGAATCACTTGCTGACTTCAGGTAGCAGAAAGGAGCACAGTATTTCAGTGCTCCTCCACAAAATTGTGGGGGGAAGAATCCATACCAAATGAGCATCTCAGGAGAATGGTTCTAGGCTAGGGGCAAGGATACATGCATATTTTATCTTCTTAAAATCATTCATCTGCATTCTAAAGAGATTCATTGAGCAAGTTTGACGATCATGTAGCCTGTCTCGTATTTCCATCAGCAGAATCTGAATACAAAGCATCTCATAACACACAGCCCCCGCTCCCCATATGCAGGTTCAAAATCTATGTTTGCCCTCATATGCATCTGATGTGGGCTCATTTGTACCTCTGTGCTAATATTTTCACAAAACAATATGTGCTGCTGCTTATCATATCCTTGAAAATTTTTGATGGCTTCTTGTCCTCTCCCAGCTGTGTTATCCAGGACTTGATAATAGAAACTCTTGTAGAGAGAATGAGAGCAATTTGTGCTTAAGGCATGCAGTTGGGTGAGGATGAGAATTGTTATTTGGTTACAATTCTAAACAAGTGCTTTATAATAACTGAGGTACACTTCTGTTCAGATCCAACAGACTCCACTAAATCAACCTCCTGCTCTATTCAATTAATGTTTCCCTCCACCCACTGCGAATATGAAGACTACAAGGAGGGAGATTTGGGTATAAAAACACAGAAAGTAAGATTAAAGAGCCTATAGAGATTACCAGAGCCTATTTTAATAACCCGCTCTGATTACTGTGCACGACATGTTGGAAGTAGGGAGTTTAATCTCAATGCAGGTGCCTTTGCAATTATAATCAAAATGGAGCAGACACATTGGTCAGTATAGGCGGTGCTCCTTAGGGTAGGGAGAGGACTATAACCAGAATTAAGTCTCAGGGCCTTAGGGAACAAAGCCATCTGAAAAAGAATAATAAACCTTAGCAGTTATGGAGTCTCAGAGATGAAAATTGCCAAAGCAAAATATGAAGATCAGCAGGAAATTTTTAGGGACTAGATTGCCGCATGTTTCTGCACAGCAGACATATTTGATTACCCTTACTATTGTGTAAATTTAATTTTTAAAAGGAATTTTTTTTTTTACTATTTATTACTATATGCTTGGAAAAAATGTTTGTTCACCTTTCCCCTGGTTTAGGATTGGCTCATAAGCTGTTGTAGCATAGAGGGGAAAGTTCTGTTAATTTTAGACAGGGTCTGGCTTGTAAAAACGGTATAGGGTATTAAATGAAAATACCAACCTGCAGGCTTCCTCTTCCTCAGTCTCTTTGCTAAAAGCTTGCTGTGTTTCCCACCCCCTTGTCCCCCATCCCACTTCATCGCATAATGCACATCTACTTTTTTTTGTGTTGTTTTAGACAAACTGTGGGGGATTTAGGCATCATTGCATAGGAACCATCTTAAGTAAGCCATTAGGAAGCTTTTGATTTGTTGTTCCGCCCTCCTAGATTTTATCTATACCTTTGTCAATATGAAGTCTGGAAGGCTCAAGTTCAGCAGTGCAAATCTACTTAATGCTTTCAGTTTCATAAGGAAGATTCTAATAGAATCCCCAAAGACTTATAAAGAAGTCTCAGATAGCATGTAATTTTCTAGAAAGAGAATCATGTAGTTCCTCATTTTACAAATTTCACCAATCTCAGATTCGCTGTGTGTCTCCCCCCCCCCAGCTTAAAGTGTTAGTGTTTCTTCAGTCACTAGAGAGGGATGACAGATTCACTAGCTGAAGACAGGCTTTTAAAGCGTAGTGCCTTGAGCTGACAATATGTTGACATTAATAAAATACTTATACGTCTGAGGAGAGTGACTAGTGATAGGTTTGACTACTCTGCCTTCAGTTTTTGCAGAGGACCAATTTAGATTAGGCCATTACACTTCTTGGTCTGGTACAGTTGTAATACTGAACCATACCTAGTTCTAAATATAGGTTATTGTTTTAAACCTGGTGACAGGCTCTTCCAGAGCCTGGCCAGGGTCTGGGGCAGTCACATCCTCCAAAGTCTCTTTTAGGTGACCATCTGCCTCAGAGAGAGCCTCAGAACTGGGCAAGAGAAGGGAGGTTCACTGCACCTGGTTCCCTCACTCTTCCTGGCCTGATGCCTATTCCCCACTGTCTGGGAACAGGTCTGGACCTTCTCCCTGGTTGCCCCAAGATATGCCTTTTAAATTATTCCTTAAGGCAGGGACATCCTCCAAACCTGCCAATATTTCCTCCTCTTTGACCTGACCCTGGGGAGTGGCAGGTTTGGGAGCCAATGGCCCCCCTGCCTGTGAAGTCTAGATTATTGCCCCTCCCCCTGACATCCCTTAAGAGAGCATCAGTCAGACCTACATAGACCTAAGAGGCAACAGAAAGGCTGCTCTCTCCCCATCCTGTCCAGGCTTCCTTGTGCCATGAGATGGCTCCTGTGGAAGCGTCAGGGGGCTTGCCTTCCCTTCCCTTGCTATGCTTGTGCCTTGCAGTGGCTGTGGCTCTAAGGCCGCCCGGGCCACTACTCTTCCATACCACACTAACAGGAAGTTTGCCTGATATGGCACCAGCCTTGGGCTTGGCCGTTCTGATTACTGGCATGTCCCAGCTGAGCTTCTCCTGGCTGGTGGGCTACAGTGTGATCTCTGCCGGATGTACAGAGTGGAGTATTGGCTCCAGTGGCTCTGGGGCTTGTTGATGGGGAATTCCTTGTTTCCCCAGGTAAGTGAAGGGGGTGGTCAAGCTGATCCTAGACACCTGGTTAAGTTTCTCAGGGTACAGTGAAACATCTTTGAACAATTAGAGCAGATTGGGGAGCCTGGTGCCTGGAGGCAGTTTTGAAATAGATAAGGGCTAACCAGTTAAAATTTAATTTTGTCAAAAAAAAAAAGAGGACCGACTGGTGGAGGGAAGGTCTGGCACATAAAATGTGTTATTCTGTGTTCTGGATTGGGGTTACACTCCCCCCAAAGAAGCAGGTTCATAGCTTGGGGGTGCTTCTGGACCTAGGCCTCCTGTTGGATAAACAGGTGGCAGTGGGCCAAGGTGAACTTCAGCTGATGAGCCAGCTGCAGCCCTTCCTGGGCAGAAAAGATCTTGCCACAGTGGTACATGCCCTGGTAACATCTAGATTAGATTACTGCAATGAACTCTGTGTGGGGCTGCCCTTGAAGCTACATTTGGTACAGAATGCTGCAGCCAGAGTGTTGACTGGAGTAGGTCGTAGGGACTATCACTCCAGTTTTGTTCCATCTTCCAATTTGCTTCTGGGCTCAATTCAAGGTGCTGGTATTGACCTTTAAAGCCCTGTATGAACTGGGACTGGCATACCTTCTCCCATACGAACCTATCCACTCACTCTGGTCATCCTTGGAGGCCCTGCTCTGGTCTCCTGTACCATCTAAGGCTATACTGGGGGCGACCCAAGGAAAGGCCTCCTGTGTCATGGCACCAAAACTTTCGAACTCCCTCCACAGGGAGGTTTGTGTCTCCATCAATGTCTTTCACCAGCAAATGCTTTTTTTTGTTTCATCTGGCATACCCCCAATAACGATTATTGGCCCTCCTTCTAGTGTTGTTTGTTTATGTGTTTTAATTGAATTGTTTTATATTTTAACTGTACTTTTAATCATTTGAATGTGGGTTTTTTAAAATGTTTGCTGCCTTGGTTGACCCTGTTTGGGTGTAAAGGCAGCACAAAAATGTTTTTAATTAATTAATTAATTAAGCAGTCTTTTGTCATAAACCATAGTTCCCACCAAGCATGTCACTTTCAAAACACAATCTTAAACTATGCTTAGTAATGTTGGAATATTCATATCCTAATCCTACAAATATTTTCTGTGGTAATGTCCACCACAAATGTACGAACCATCCCTTATTTATGGAGGCAGGTTTTTTGCCCATAAACTTGGCACATTGTCCCTGAGTAGACACAGAAGCATGTGTCAAGGAAGTTAGTAGGAGGGACCCTTCTGCCAGGTAAGCACTGGCATCAGGCAATGGTAAACTGGCTGACCTTGGCATGGATAACAGATCCCACAAAATGGACCACACAATGGACCACAATCCATAGACAAGGATGGGATCTTTGTATATGCCGAGGTCTCCCCAGGTAAGCAGAAAAATATGACTTTGTAAATTAATGGAGGGACAAAATCACATAGATAAAGACAACATATACTCTAGAATGGATGGAATATTGAAAATAGGGTTGCTAACCAGTCTGCCACAGAGGCTTAATGTGTCAAAATGGGCAGTTGAAGATTTGTAATTGCATAAAGGTAAATAACATGGCCTGGTAAATGCCATCCTATTAAACCTTCATTAAAGAGACAGGATGGTTTTCACCAGGCCAGCTGGCATCCTTTCAAAACACTGGGGAGGGGCCATGGATCAGTAGTAGAGCATTTGCTTGGAATGCAGAAGCTCCAGGCTCAGTCCCCAGCATCTCCAGTTTAAAAAGGGCCTGGCAGTAGGTGAAATGAAGGCCCTCTGCCTGAAACCCTGGAAAGCCTGAGCAAATGACACTAATCTTCATTGGACAATGGTATGATTCAGTACAAGGCAGCTTCATGTGTTCACCCACAATGAAAGTAGGGCAGTCTCCAGGTATGGAGAAAAATATGACTTTGTAAATATAAAAAAAGAAAAGATCCCTCCCCTATACCCAAATGGCTCAATGTGCCTGATCATGGCCAAGAAAGCATATTGAGACCAGTTGAGAGAGTCAGTTGAGGGGTGGGGGCTCCAGCCAGTGTGAGTTCATAGAATCTTAGTTATTTATTTACAAAATTTATGCCCTGCCTTTCTGCCCTGATCCAGGCCACCACGGCTGCTAAAATCATACATAAAAAGCACCTTAAAACCATTAAACCCAAACATAAAAGACATCATAAAAACAATGAAAACCAAGATAAAATACACATACATAAAAATAAATTACACATAAATAAAAACAATTAGAACATAAGAACATGAGAAGAACCCTGTTAGATCAGACCAGTAGTCCATCTAGCCCAGCATCCTGTCTTACACAGTGGTTAACCAGTTCCTCTGGAGGGCCAATGATAGGGCATAGAGGCTGAGGCCTTCTTTAATGCTGACCCTTGGCACTGGGATTCAGAGGCTGACTGCCTATGAATGTGGAGGTTCCCTTTAGTCGCCATGGCTAATAGCCACTGATAGACCTACCCTCCATTATATATAGGGCAATGGACAGGAATCACAGAGGTAACAGCAGATGAAACAAAGAAGTCTTGTTGGGTGAACTGGGATTTTCCTTTTTGTTCCCACAATACCTTTCTAGCTCCCAGTTTGTAGCATCCTAAATTGAAATTCCAGGTACTCTTTCTTCCTGGCAGATGCAGTTCAAATCTTTCTTTCTTTCCAACTTTTTCTAGCCTCACCTGCATTGTTTCTAAAAACCCTCACCCTCCAAGTTATAGTTCTTGTGATAATCACTTAGCAAAGTGATGACAATCTTTCTGTGCATGGCTTTCAGAAAATGGGGATCTTACTTATGACTGAAAGTGTAGAACAATGGAGTAACAGTTAGTGGCAGCTTCACTTGGGACGTTGCTCAACTTGCATTTCTCTCTCCTTTTTTGGCTTTGTCCTCTCTATCACAACATAGCCAGTCCAGAAGAGAAGGAAATGTTTGTGTTCTTAATCTTCCAGAGCAATTCCTCATCCCCAGTACACTGAGATGTGTTGATCGGGTTACTTGAATCATCTGATCTCACCTTCTCAAATCTTTTTAAAGGGAATTTCTTAGGGCTTGTCTAAGCATGCATCAAAATGAGATGGAGGAATTCTGAGGTGATAAAATGAACTGTACCTCTTCAGTCTGCAGGTGCATTTTTAATGCTCCTCTACATAAAGACTTTCTACAAATGGGAAAAAGAGGTTCTAGGCTCATCCTTCACATACTCTACCATTTTCCATTTACAGAGAATTATTAATGTAGGAGAACTGCAAAAACTGTAATCTCTTACCTGCAGTTTGAAGTGGCACAGGCCATTCTACAACCTCTGCACTGTGCCGCCTCATTCCTGCCTGCATGTGTAGACCAAGCCTCGTACAACTTATTATCATGGTTTGTTAGCTGTTTTCTCTGGTGCAGTGTCTGTGACTTCACTGGGTTTTTTGCTTCATTTATACCCCACCTTTCTCCAATGCAGACCCCAAGTAGCTTACATCATTATCTTCCCCATTTTATGCTCACAACAACCCTATGAGCAAGGTTAGGGTGAGAGTGTATGTTCAGCAAGCAAGCTTCCATGGCAGAGTGGGGGTTCAGAACTGGGACTCTCAGATCCTAGTCCAACACTGTAATCACTACACTGCACTGCTTCCTTTATTGTCTACAGTGTCAGACAAAAACGTAACAGGAGAAGCATTTCCTTACTGCATGACTATGGGTGTGTGGGGGGGAATCTGCTGCTGCTATCACAGTAACCTTTCCACCTACACAAGGCCAACTTTCTAAAGGACAAATCAGAAAAGTTTCTCATTACTATCCACCATTCCAGGGGTGGGTGGGGGGAACGGGGGACGACCCTTGAATTTTACCAGTGCACAGATTAGAATTAAAACCTAAAATAAATAGTATCAAGTTGAAGTTTTAATTTAGGTTGCAATCATAAATGTACTTGATGTAAATATTATTAGAATAGTGGAACTTCTGTTCTATGTAAATATGTTTAAGAATATAGGCTTTATGTGGTTCCTGTTTGGCAAGGCTGCAGTATGTGAGACCCCCTCAGTTTGCCCCCTCAGAATACAGTCTGACCTTCTGGTGGTACCACCATGTACAAGTATCCTTTGGACAGTGTACAAAGCCCTGGACTGTCCCTGACCTGGATAGTCCAGGCTAGCCTGATCTCATCAGATCTTCAAAACTAAGCAGGGTCAACCCTGGCTAGTATTTGGATGGGAGACCTCCAAGGATTACCAGGGATCTTCTTCGTGGTCTCTGTGCATCACACCTATGGGGATTCAGTGCGCCTGCACTGACCTGGTCGGTGTCTGTACAAAGCTCACAACAGGATTTTCACACCCTTCGCCCCTGGGCATGCGCAGGAACCCCACCGCGCATGCCCAAGGGGCGGGGGCACGGACATCCCGCCAGTTCCTTCTGACCGCTATCAAACCTAGCCATGTATGAGAACAGCTGGGGATGACAGCAGTGGGGAAGGATGGGCGGGCGGTGTGAATGCACAGATGACCACTCGAAGATCATCAGTTACAGGTAAGCAACCTGTTTTTGTGACGCGGAGGCAGGCAGTGGCAAACCACCTCTGAATCTCTCTTTCCTTGAAAACCGTATGGGTTTGCCATAAGTCAGCTGTGACTTAGTGGCAAAAAAGAAAGAAAGAAAACCCACTGCTTCAGGAAATTGTAAATATTTCTTGTTGGCACAAAAAACACCTGCCAGACCATTCCAAAAGGTATATATTGCTATATACAAACTCCCATCTCCATTATAGTTTTGCAGGAGGATAGCAGTGTTTGGTTTTGTGATACAATGTCATCCAATTAAAAAAGGGTGGCTTTTCCTGTTTGTATCTATGTGAGCTGAAAAACCCATTTACATTACAATGTGTGTCTATGGCAGTGTATTTGCATTATTTCCTCAGATCCAGGATTTAGCTTTTCAAATCTGCAAAGCAATATAACAGTATTAGGTAAACGCATCTTCTGAGGTAATGTCTTGTGTTCACAGGGGGAGTTTTAGAGGTTGCATTGATGAGTACAAACTTGAAGAAAAGTTGTACAGAGATTTATCTATGTATATTTGCCAGGGCTAGTTCAGTTATCGCCCAGCTTGTGGCTGAAACAGTTCTTTGAATAAACAAATTCTTTGTAACTTGAACATAAATGTACTTAAGGGGAAAGTAATCCCAAATGGGGTAGACTTCATTCCAAAACTACCTTGAAATAAACCAGGAATCCTGATGCCAGTGCAATCCTTGAACAGTGAAAAATAATTTTTCAATTGCTTTCCCAAATGTGAGGTAACGTCTTTCAGATGGGTCATTTATCAGAACTGTTGCACTCTTGTAACCTTTGTGCTACGCTGCTGTACAAATGCCCATTATATACCCAGGTGAGCATAATAAACTCATAACATTTTCCTAAGGCAGAGAAGCAGATCATTAAAAAGTGTGATTTAAACAGATTATGGCTGAATGTTTGTGTGTGTGTGTATCCCAGCATTCATAAAGTTATCCGTGTACTCAGAGTAGAACTGATCCTGAACATAAGAATTGTGTGTACAAACCAGTTTCAAGATGTGGTCCAAAATATATGCAAAAAGAAAAGCATAGAAGGCTATTAATATTCAGACATGTGAGCTGTATAATTATCCAGCCTTATTCACATCTAGACTGTACCTCTTTAGCTTAAAATTAACATCAATCGTTTGGAATTCTTAAACATGCTATTAAGGAATTACCATATTATTAGAGAAATAAAGTTATGTTTTTCCAAGTTTACTCTTAGCATAAAGAAGCTGAGACCCACAATGTCCTTAGTAAAAGGGAAACACATGAAAGCTTTAATGGCACGCCACGCTTAATTTAGTGACAAACATTGCCAGGATCACATGATGGGACAAATCTGTCCTGCCTACTCACTGACAAATACATATTTTGTGGTGTACACAGTACAGTGAATATTTTCTTCATCTCTGTCACTGTCTCCTGTTTAGCTAGGGCTGTTTTTCTACACAAACAATCAATTAAAGTTTTACAGGGCTGAAATGGCTACGTCAACATAATGCTGGAAAGATGGCAGTATGCTCAGTCTGATGCCAGAACAGGGTATACAAAATACCTGGACTGCTGTTAACCTACGACTGAGTAAGCTAGAGGAGGCAGAAAGAGGAAATATATTGGGTGGCGTTGTGATGGACTGTGCTGAAAAACTCATAGGTGCTGTGTAAACATGTGAAGGACTCTGAAGGGTTAATGCCTCACAAAGCCAGAGAACCTTGAGTGATAGGCTGCTCAAAGGAATTTAATTGGTAGACATCAGTTAAACAGAAAGGCTTGGGAACTGACTGCTGAAGATAACTTAGTTTAAGTTTAGCCCTGACTGCAGAAAATTTAACTCTGACTGAGGAGAGTTTAGCACCTATGGAAAACAGTTTCAGAGTGACTGAGGACTGGGACGGTTGGCAAGGAGGAGTGGGTGTATCAGTGAAGACCCCCATTCAGGCCAGGAAAAGGGAAAGATCTTCTAGTCAGAGAAGAAATTCCCTATCCAGTTGAAAGGGAGATAGCTCTAAGGAGTGGAATGATTGTTCTGAGAAGGAATTTTGGTATTTGGTAGTGTATCCCTGCCTTCTGAAACCTGAAGAGTCAGTTAAACTCAAGAAAGTGAAGTGTTTAGGAAACACTGAAAAGCCTCTTATCGCAAAGATTCTAAGACTGTGTGAAAAGCTTTAAAACTCCCAATTGCTGGAAACATATGAACTGTAGTTTGTGGGAAAAAATTCAGTTACCTCAGAGTTCTTATCAATTTACCTCAGATATTTTACCCCTAATTTCGCCAGACCTTTCCCCCTCTACATTGACTAAAATATTTGGTTTATTTTTGAATGTTATAAAGCTATTTCAGACATTTAAGTTAAGAGGGTGATCTTGTCTCTTCCCTCAAGTTCCTGGGCTGAGCCAGCAGCAAAATACAATTAAGTGATAGCGTGGGACAGCCACAGATCTTCAGAAAAGAAGAAAATATATACAGGGGTCACTCAGCCAGAAAGGGAACGGGGCTAGGTCATCATAGGTGTCTATTGGCCATTGAAATGGGGGTCCGTTCAGATGCTGCTTGGCCCCTGTGTGAAAGCTGGTAGACATGCCCTGGGTTAATAGCAGGCTGTTGACACAATAGGAAGCAGTGACAACATGTGAGGATGGGACATGCAGCTGCTTCTCTATCCTAATCTACTTTTCTCTAGTCTAAGCATGCTCAGGTCTTCCTTTAGCTACATGGTTGATTCCTGTGATATGATTGTGTCATTCTCTTAGTTAATTTTAACTAGGGCTATAACATTTAATCAATTTAATCCATTAAAATCTTTCATCTATCTGTAATTGTTGGCACCTTTTATCAGGCAGCAGTTTTTAAGCATTGAGTTGGATGCTAAGTCACTTTCCACTGGCGTAAATTGATTCCAATAGCACTGTGTGAGGAAGGGTGTTCACCAATTCTTCCTCTCACTGCAAACCTCACTTTTCTGTCTACATCGTTCTTGAGGGTCCTTGGAACAGCATTTCAGGGAATTCAATGGGATGCATCTGGGGGAGGAATCAGAGAAAAGCACCCCTCACCTCTACTGGTAGCATTAGGATCCAACAAATAGTTAAATGTTTTGACCCAAGAACCCAAGCAAACTGTTGATGGCAAGCACCATTTTGACAGAGTCGTCTCTCATACAAGGGAATACCTCTTTGAAGGTGGTCCTTGTTGTGGCATATTATCACAAAACAAGTAAAATATGCTTTCTCTTCAGAAATATTTTATTCATATGCAGATCTATACTGAGTTAATTGATTAATCAACTAAAACTCATACAGTTACTTGATTAAGATTTCTGTAATCGGGTGCTGGATGCTGAGGGAAAACAACTTGAATATACATTAATGATACAGAAATATTCACTGGCATCTTAAAACAGCTTCAGGGCCTGATATTTTATTTGTCTATGCCCAACATCCTCAAAATCTGTCTCAGGTTGCTTTAGTTTACAAGACTAGTGGTAGTTCCAGGTGGCCAGCCATGTTGATCTGAAGCAGTAGAACAAATTTAGAGTCCAGTGGCACCTTTAACACCAACAAAGGTTTATTAAAGGTATGAGCTTTTGTGTGCAGGGCACACTTTTTAAAATATTCTTCAAATAAAATTTTCAGAAAAAATCATTTTTTTCAGATAGTTTTAAGTTTAACCAGAACTATACTCCTATTTAGGAATCGTTGGTTTCTCCAAAAACATCTGTAGAGCCACTGTAGAAAATGGAATGCTAAACTAGATGGGTGGCAAGGTTGTAGTCTGCCTAGGATACAAAAAAACCAACAACCTTGGGCCAGCTCTGGATAGGTCACCGTACCAAGTAAATTTGAACTTCTAGGTCACCATATCAAAAAGGATGGGAACTGCTGAAGTAGAGAATTACCGATGCCCAGTTTGTCTGCCTAATTATCTAGTGTGTTTTTATCCTGGGCTTTCAAAGAACTTCAAGATGGCATCCATGCTTATTCCTTTCCTAATAGGATGTCGGTAGACTAGGTAAAATTTGAACCAGGAACTTCCCAGGTCAAAGATCATAGTCTGGCAGTGCAATCCTAAGAACTTTTCCTGTGAGTAAACTCCACTGATTAGACCTAAGTAGGGTTCTGGGTAGGCCAGCTTTGGATTGTTCTCTTAGTAATCATTATACTCTACCTTGCGTGGTAGCTTAAATTTCTTTTGTGCTAACCATAGTTGTCATCCGAATGACAATTTGTGTCTAACACATATGAGGCAAACCATAGTTTGTGCAATCTATGATTTACATTTCTTGCTTGCTGCCTATAATCCCCAGATGGTACCACCATGCTTTGATCACTAAGAGGTTACAACAAACCATAGTTTGCCCAGATTGGGTTTACAAACCAGTTTCAAGCTATTGTTTGATAGTGTAATCTGGGATCTACCATCAAACCATCATTTGATGAATCAGATACAATTTCAAACCATGATTTGTCCTAACTATGGTTTGCAAAATCATGATTTATCATTGCATCTGTGCCATGCCAGTGTGCAAAATAGTTCTGGATGTGTTTCGGCATCCTCTCATCTTTCTTGGAAATAGGTATATGTACAACCCCCTTCCATGTTATGCTTTTAGACCCAGCATGAATTAGGGAAGCAACTCTCTGGCTTAAAAAAATTAGTAATAGGAAGTAATACTAATTATTTCCAATGTTATATTGTTACATGGAATTGTGTCTTCTTTTTAATAAAGATAATTCTATGTTTATTTTTCATTTCAAAATTAGTCTTCAGAGCAGCATGCTGTGTGTTCTTATTGTGACAGCATGTCCAATGATGTCCTATACCGGTTTCTTATCTCCTAACTGCAGAAACCAATGCATTGAGACATAGTAATAAATATTTCTTTTATACCCTATGCTACTGAATGCAATCTATTTGCAAGGGATGGATGGGGATTTTCCTGTACCTTTTCTGGTGCCACTGTATTTAAAGTGGGGCAACAGAACCTGTGAGTATTATTTTGTCCTAACAATCCCTAACATTAAATTGGCTTTTTTACTTTTCATGGCATCTAAGCAACCAGTACTTTCAGTTACGATCACAGGACTATAAGAAAACACTACAGATCCTGGGAGCTCAGCCATCCTATTAATTGAACTAGCTGCTACCTGCAAACTGTCTTTGAGGTCTATTAGAGCTGAATGCTGTCAATCAGATAAATGTTTAAAAGATGCAGTATGATCAGAATGGTTATGCTTGAGCCAAGATTCAAATATTAGTTCTGCTTTTCAGTTTCAGGACTTGTCTAGTCTCAGTTCCATGTATGTAAATCAGAATTCCAGTGGGTAGTATTGTGTGTGTGTGTAAGTAAAGTGCTGTCAAGTCACAGCCAACTTATGGCAACCTCAGCAGGGGGCTTTCAAGGCAAGTGAGAAACAGATGTGGTTTGCCAGTGCCTTCCGCTCCAGGTTCTTCCTTGGCGGTCTCCCTTCCAATTACCAATCCTGCTTAGCTTCTGAGATCTAACAAGACTGGTGTTGTGTAGTGGGTTCGATGCATCAGAGATCACGAAACAGAGTGATGTAAAACATATTCCTTTACTGAACGCAACAAGAACGCTGAATACTGGCCAGGTGTCCAACTATATACACATGAGGGGAGAGACACCCCAAGGTCCCATTGGCGGGTTTAAACTTCCCGTCATCATTCCCATTGGTTCCTCAAAGTTAGACTCAGGAGCCTAGTCCTTATTGTTCGCTGGGACTCAAGCTCTGGCTCTGTTGCTACCACCCTGTGGCGGTCAGCGGACACAACAACTGGGCTATACCATGCTGCCTTCCCTTGGGTGGTATCATAGGAATGCTGTAAATTCCACTATAAAGCAATTTGAACCTTTCCTATTTGGGTATCTATGAAACCCACTGATAGGCATTCCTATGGACTATGAAAGTAATCAGCAAGGACACTGCTGTGCACTCTGCCTGGGAGGAGGGGCATCATCATCATGGATGCCACAAACTTCTCAGTGAACTTGTTTGGCAGACCATGTTTGACACAATCAGGCTGTGAGCTAATCAGGGACATGTCTGGATTGCACTGAGCAATTCAAACAGCTGCCAGACCTTAAGAAGCTGATGCACCCCAGATCAGAGGATCTGCTGGGAGTTGGGTTCTTATCAACCCGCCCTCACAGCAAAACAGCTACAAAATGAAGTTGCAAAGAGGGAGCTCTGATCGTACAGAATCAATGCTTTTAATGTCTACGTTGCAACAAAGAGAGTGGAAAGATCTCATTTCTTTCCCCCCTTCCATGTACTTGCTCACAGTTGTCTAATGATGTATTTCTCAGTTCAGCAGACCCAGAACTATTAACATAACCAACCCAGAGTCACGTAATCCTTTACAATGGGGAGGATCCATGCTGTACTCCCCCATAGCTATGGGTGGGGCATTTCATGGCCATGCCCCCTTAAATAACAGCCATGCCCCACAAGTTTAGATCACAGACTGATTAGGACAGCGGGCTTGTCCTGTGGTAGGGGGTTGGAGGGTGTGGGAGCTGCCGGCTTGCTGCTGGGGCAGCGGCAGGGTGAATTACTTTTTAAAAAAATGTTGGCTCCCTTCTCTCGCCTCTTCTGACCAGACCAATGAGAAGAGTGTGTGCCTTTGCTCACTTATCCAGCCACAGGGGGTGGGAGCTGCCTCGGTGCTGCTGCTGCTCCTACTGCATGCACAGGTCCTGATATCTGGGACACAGCCAGAGGCGGTTGGAGGAGCGGTTGCTGAAAATGAAAGGGTTGCTGGAAATCACAATGCATAGCCTCCCTTGAGTCTTCTGGAGTGTGTGAGTGAAATTTCTGTTGGAAATTTGATGCATTTATTGTATTTTGTATTTTTAAATTTATTTTTACTTTCGTGACATCATGCCCCACCATTTCCCCCAGCGCCCACCCACCCAATTTCCTGGCTAAAGGTCTGCCATTCATAGGCCCAATGCAGACTCTGCCAGTGGTCTGACATTCTGGGTGGCATCCCACCAGGACAGCCCTACTGTCTGGCCAGCCTGAGCCACACTGTCTCCTCTGCCAGCTGCTTGCATGGTGGCAGCAGCTGCAACTTGTTCCCTCTCTGGGCTCAGCCCTGCACTACCCAGATAAGCCCCGCCACTCGGTGCATCCTCCAACAGCTCAAGAGCAGGCCTAGCCCACCCATACCGGCTGTCCAATGGCAACCCATCACAGATACATTTCTGTGAATGCTTCTACACTATTCCTTTAACAAAATACAAGTTGTAGCTTGTGGTCAAATGTCCCTGAGAAATGTGGGCAAAAGCCCTTCTTAGGCATGGAGCTTCACCTGTCCACCATTGGCTTGACTGCAGACATGGAACTGGGGGGTTCAGTATGTTTATGATTGAAAGGTCAATTTCTAGAAGTAGCATTGGGTGGGTATTTAGCAGTTGCAATGTTGCAAGGTTTTTGGTTACAGAGGATAAATACTGTTTATTTGAACGGTTTAAATGAATTTCTTTCTATAATAGCTTTCTTTGTTTTTTTAAAAAAAATGTTTATTAGGGTATTTTTGCTGCTTTTTGACCCAAAGTAACCTACAGAGATTTCCAAAACCATCTATTTAAACAAAGAGAACAAATCTATCCTGGGTGGGTCCTGATTCACTGCGCTGGCCAATGCAAGCTCCAGGATGCAAGCTGCCTGCTTGGCTTTTTGCTTGAGGGCTCATGTCCCTGGTCATATCCTGGCTTAAGTACTTGCAAACAGAATAGAAAACAAACTTAGCCCAGATAATATTCAACTGCTGCTAGCAGGAACTTCCTCCTCTACTACATTTGCTCCTGTTCATTAATGGATTTTTAATGCATGTTTAAAAGAGGTGTAACAGGTTGAGAGCTCCATCTTCTTTGCATTCTACATGACAGAATGATGTCTCGACTGAAGCATTCTCTATTTTTAGGGTGGCTGGGAAGTCAGTACTATTGTGATCTCTTTGAGACACCTTGGACAATGAACATTGCAACCTGTAAGTTTTACATCCCTCCCAGCCAAACTGCAAATAACAGAACCCAATGCAATATAATGCTATGTTTTGTTACTACTCCTCTAGAATATATTTGATTTAGGAGCAGTGGAAGCTTGGGTGGCAGGGACATGGGGGGGTATAGTGTCATGTGCACCATGACATCAGTTCTGAGAAAATCTGGAAGAGATCTTGGGTAGCTCCAGGAATCTCTCAAAACTATATGGTGAAACCACAGAGTTTCCATGATTCCTAGAGCTACCCACCATCACTTCTGGTTTTTCACTGGAAGTGGTGTCACAGCACACATGACACTGATGTGTTGTTAAAAATTTTCTCCTTTAGCCTCTGAAGGTGATGGCAGGTAAAGAGGGATACCAGCAAGACACCTCCTAACATAGTGGGAAGCCTGGAAGCCCTATCTTTAGGGCTTAAGATGACTGTATCAGTTACTGGGATACATACTTTTCAGTAAAAGATCTTATACCTAGAAACAGTTTCAGGTGTTCAGTGGGCCTGTAAAGCACATGAGGTAACAGTTACAGGGCCTATTGTCTGGCCCCTAGGCTTTCAGGTATTTTGGGCCCCCTCCGGCACATCAGTCTTTCATCCCACTACAGCTGACAGCCTGACACTGGTACGGTAGGTACCAGACTGCAGTACATAGCCCTATGTCAATTTTGAGGGTCTCCTGAAGAATTCTATTCACAATTTTTAATATACTCTTCAGGAAAGCACATTTTGAGGGTATAATTGTTCAATACTGTAATATTTTGAAGTGAATATTTTTAATTTAAATATATACAGATATATTAAAATATATACAGATATAGTCTGCCTCGGGAGGTGGTGGATGCTCCTTTGCTGGACGTTTTCAAGCAGAGGCTGGACAACCATCTTTTGGGTATGTTGTACGTATGTAGGGCTATCTTTTGGCTATACTCCTGCAGAGTGCAGGGGGTTGGACTAGATGACCTGCAAGGTCCCTTCCAACTCTAACATTCTATGATTTTATATAATTTATGGATAATTGTCTTAATATAACAGACAATTTGTTTCAATGCAATAAGGAAGCAGTTCATTGTCTTATTAATAGGGGTTATAGATTACAGGCTGTCTATGAAGAGAAAATAACAGTACCTCAGCAAAAAGAAAAACTGATGGGTCCCTAGTCCCTGCAGGGCCCCAAGGCTACAGCCTAGTCAGCCTTATGGGTAATACAGCCCTGAACAGTTAGGCCCAGGGGCTAAGCCATTAAACATTGTAGCAGCCAAATTAATACCCTGTTGCCTTTCTTTCATTCCTATTCAGTATCCCTCTCCAACCAGGGTCAAAGAAAGAGGTAGTCTGTTTTCCCCTCTCATAGGCAGCTGCCAACTAACTGTAGAATTTGTTTCATTACTAGAGAGAGTGACTCAGGCAGAGATGCTATTCTATGCTTCCTGTAATTTTACTTCCATGCAGATAGCAGGATTGTAAAAAGGCTTCTTTTTTAGTAAGCACTTGAGCATCGTAACCCTTTGTTGGCTTCCTTTAGAAGCGAGACAAGGGTGTGGAAATAGGGTGGTGGAACAACAGGTCTTACCATGGAGCATATAGAACTAGAATAACTCCTGTGTCTTCATACAGGGAAAGTGCCTGGAAATCATTTGCCACCTGCAGGGAGATGTGATCTAATACAGGGAAGAGAAGAGTTAGAAGCATGCACAAAATACTCATCTATCTACATTTACATCTGTGGTTTTTTTTACTTATAAACAAAAGTATTAAACTAGACTGATAGGAATCGAAATACCATATTTTTATGGGGTGGTGGGGAAGAAATCAAGAGGACACATTACTAGATGACACATCAGGCTACATTTGCAAATGCTTCCCCCCTTTTCCTTGTAGTGTGATACTCCCAGTCTCTCATCCAAAATAAATTCCTGTAAATGCAGATTTATATTCACTGTCCCCATTGCTTTGGCAGGTGAAAGGAAAGCTGAGTGTGGGCTGATCATGTACTTCCCATCTGTCAGCTCTCTTGCCATTATTGAGTGCTTTAAGGGAAATTGCACTTATTTTCTCGGGTGCCGTGTTTAGACAATTCACACAATAAGCAAAAGTCTGTTTTACAACAAGGAAAGATGCTGCTTCAAAGGGTATGTTTACAACAATTAATATCACAGCTCACTGATGATGGTGAGATGGCTGTCTTTGAAACTTTGACAGCACCATCCTGAGGCCTGTCTCCAAAGGGCTGAGGATGGTGGCTAGGCCCTACATCAGTGTATCCCAAAGACAGGAAAGCATAAGTGGGAGATACAGTGGCATATCTGTAAATGCAATGCCAGTTTAGGATTGAATGGTGTACAGGGCTTATTGCATGTGCAGCAAAGTTTAATCAGCACAGGCCGGTAACTACAGTGGGGCATCTTGGGGCTAGGCCCCCCTCCAATTACTGGAAAGGCCCCACGATTTCCCATCCAGCCCACGGCTCCTGAGCAGTGGTAGATGTGGGGAAGGAGCTGGGTAATCCTTTAATTCAATTAGCCATTGTCCCCTAAGAAATTTAAATGACCCCCAACTAAAAAAATCCTGGCTACGGGCCTAAATCAGCATCCTAAGTCTGCCTGAGGTCAAATCACACCCTGACACTAGTAATGCCAGAAAGATCCCTGGCTTAAATGGTTACCATTTCTGGACCTACATTCTACTTTACCACACCACTATTATGATATTGTAAACAATGTTCCCTCTAAGCTATGGAGTCTTGTGAGCAAAAATTCTACTTTGTGAGCTACTGGCATTAAAGATGCCAGTGAGCGATTTGGCTGTTGCATAAATTAGTTTGCTCTGGAGCCACCCTTCCTGAGCGAAGACAAAAATGTGTGAGCTAGGGGCTAAAAATCTGTGAGCTAGCTCACACTAACTCAGCTTAGAGGGAACACTGATTGTAAACTATATGTGAACTGTGTAGGTTGTTGTATGTGTACACTTTACTTTAGATAAGCTAAAACTCTCCCTCACTGGCAGTCTTTAAGCAGCATCTGGACAACCCGCATCAGGGATGCGCTAGGCTGATCCTGCATGGAGCAGGTGTTTGGACTAGATGGCCTGCATGGCCACTTCCAACTCTGTGAGTCTATGATTCTAAGCTGCTCAATCTTTTTTTCTGATTAAGTGCAATTACTGAGGTTTTGACATGAAATTTATTTAAGCATTGTAAAGTTAATTATGTCATAGTCATCTAAGTATTTCCTCTGTGTACTGGGAAGTCTTCTGTTATATTACTATGCTTTTCACATTTAGGTACATCAAACTTGACTTGTTATCAGTTACACGTGTATTAAGTTACATGTAAGGTTTAAAGTTGTATATTATGTTCTAATTTTTTTTTTAAAAAAATGTAAAAGATCCCTGGCTTAACTTTAAACTTTCCATAGAATGCATACAGGTTAAAAAGACAGCTACCCCCGCCCTTCCCAGCCTCCCAAGCCATCTTGCTGCTTAGGATATTAACTAAATCTGCAGCTAATCACAGCCCTTCTAATTGCTATATAAACCCCAGTCAGGACAGCTATACCTCAAGTGATAGGGTATGCAGCATATGGCAATCTCTCTCTCTGGCCCCTTAGAATATACAGAGAGGAACTTTGGTGATGGAAACCCCATAGACACTGTACCAGAAGACCAAAGAGTTGCAAATATTACACCAATTTTTTAAACAGGGTCCAGAGAGGAACCAGGAAATCACAGGCCAGTCAGCCCAAAATCTGTCCCATACAAATTAGTAGAATCATTCGGTACATAGAAGTACAAAACCTGCTAAGGAAAAATCAGCATGGCTTCTGCAAAGGGAAGTCCTGCCTCACCAACCTTTTGGAGTTCTTTGAGAAAGTGAACAAGCATGTCAACCATGGTGACCTGGTAAGCATTATATATTTGGACTTTCAAAAAGCTTTTGACAAGGTTCCTCACCAAAGACTCCTGAGTAAACTTAGCAGTTACAGGATAAGAGAACAGGTTCTTTTATAGATTAAAAATTGGTTACATGACAGGAAGCAAAGAGTAGGAATAAATGGATAGTTTTCACAATGGAGGAAAGTGACCAGTGGGGTCCTACAGGGACTGGTATTGGAGCCAGTTCTATTTAATTTATTCTTAAATGATCTGGAACTAAGGGTGAGTAGTGTAGTGGCCAAGTTTGTGATGACACAAAATTAGTCAGGATGGTGAACACCAAGGCTGCCTGTGAAGAGCTCCAAGAAGATTTCCACAAACTGGGTGAGTGTGCCACAATGTGGCAAATGAAGTTCACTGTTGGTAAGTGTAAAGTGATGAGCATTGGTGTAGTGGTTAAGTGCACGGACGCTAATCACGGAAATCAGTGCCCTGTTGTTGGCAGGGCCAGCCCACCCACTAGGTGAACTAGACTTTTGCGTAGGGCGGGCCGATCATAAGGGCGCCAAACTGTTGACCCCCCCACCAAAAGCCACCACCCCCGGCCGTCTTCATCCCAAACTGTCCTGCCGCCCTCCCCAGATGACTGCGTCTCTGGGAGGAAGCCACCTGCAGAGGGCTCAGGGACGTGGGGGGAGTTGGGGAAGGGGGGCTTCTTGGTGGGACCAGATCCCCTCTGGGGACCAATTCTGCAGCAGCCGTTCCTTGCGAAGGGCATCGCGGAGGCCAGCGGGGCGCTGCCATTGGGTCTCCCAGCAGGCAGCCCAACAGCCCAGCCTCAGCCCTCATTTCCCTTTCTTCCCCACCGCTGCTGACTGACAAAGCACCCTCCTTCCTCTTGCAGAGGGCAGTGATGCTGAGGGTGAGCTAGCCTACAAGAACTTCCTCACCGCCTGGCCCTGGTGGGCTTCTCTTCCAGGGTCCCGCTTGCCCTGCTGGGCACCTGCCTCTTCCTCCTGGCCACCGGCCTCAGCCTCTGGTGTAAGTAGCCCATGCCACACCCCTTGACCACCACTTACCTTGGGGGACACGGCAGGGATATGGTGGAGGGGCAGCAGGAGTGCCTTCTGGGTCTCGGCCACCGCCACTTCTGCAGCCTGCCTTGTCCCATTGGCTGGGGGTGGGTGGTGTTACTGCTGCCTGCCTGCTGGGGCTGTTGGGGGGCAAGTCTGGTCCTCAGTCCCACTGGCCCTGCTGGGCGCCTGCCTCTTCCTCCTGGCCACCTGCCTCAGCCTCGGATGCAAATGGTTCCCCGCCTCCCCTGGACAGGTGCATTTTAAATCTAAATGGCTACTTGATGTACCTCTCATCATGCCCCGCCACTGGGAGGTGGGGCGTGAGAGGATCCCCACTTCCTCCTGACCCTGAGAGGGAGGGTGCCTTTTAAATCTTAATGGCTGCCCGTGCCCCATCTCCCAGCGGCTCAGCCATGACTTCAGGGTACTTTCCCTTTTGTTTCCCCACCCCAGGGGGGGCCTTCCCTTTCGTTCCCCCCACACTTTCTGCTGGCTGCCGGTGAGTAATGGGGTGGGCATCAGGTGGGGAGTGGAGAAGGAGGAAGTACTTCAGAAGTGGCCATGGGAGCTAGGGCTGTTAATTCAAAACCTTAAGCAAGGTTCTATATTGAATTTCTAGCTATTAAACGTACATTTTCTGTTTTTCATCCTTCCTAAAATGCATTTATGTTTGAAAACTGTTGGGCACATGGGGGGGTAACCAGAAGGTAGCCTCGCCTAGAGTGCAAAAAAACCTGGGGCCGGCCCTGGTTGTTGGCTTTCCAAAGGAACTGTTTGGCCACTGTGTGATCCAGTAGTCTGATCCAGCAGGGCTCTTCTTATGTTCTTATGGACATCTTACATAAAAAGCTGGCAAGACCAGCTAAGGAAGAAAACAAACATTGCTGCAGCATATGGCTAACACTGCTTTTCTCAGAACCCTTACAGGTACTCTAATTCAAGATACCAACAGCCAATGGGAGCCTCCATTCCTTCAACTATGAGTGCAAGGAAAATGTGTAAGCATGGGAGAGGGATCCTGTCTTTTGGCTGAGTTTGTTCTGAGTAAAATGCTTAGGATGGACTTGCATGGTTGCAGTACTTACCTGGGAGTTACTCGTTAGTCAGGGAAGGCCCTAATTATTTCTTGTGCATCACCTACCTACCATTTTAGTTGTACAAGTATCCAGTGGTCATTTTTCTTACATTTATTTATTAACAAATAATACATTCTTAATCCTAGATCAACAAATGGTAAAAACATGCTGTACAACATACACGATTACTTGTTAATTTATTAAATATACTAGGAATAAGGCCCATTGTGGAAATAAATACAACGGACTCTAGAAAGAGGCTCTGGGAGAGTGCCCCGGCTTTGGGCACTCAGTGACAATTTGCTGTGGCAATCTCAGCAGGGTATAATGACAGAGTCCACCATTTTCTCCAGAGGAACTGATCTTTGCTACCTGAAGAGCAGTAGTAATTTTGAGTGATCTCCAGCCCACCCCCAAGATTGGTAACAGTGGTTCCCCAGGAGGGAGTGGCTGGTTTGGAGGGTGGAGTCTATGGCATTGTACCTGTCTGAGGTCCCACCCCTCCTCAACACTCACCTTCTCCAGGTTCAACCCTTCAGATCTCCAGGAATTTCCCAACCTGGAGTTGACAACCCTATCTCCCTCCCAGCCAACCATAAACCTACCTTTAGTTTTCTATCTCCTCCCCCATCCCTCCTACAGAGCAGTTGTAATTTTGAGTGATCTCCAGCCCCCACCTGGAGATTGGCAACAATGGTTCCCCATCAGGGAATGGCTGGATTGGAGGGTGGAGTTTATGGCATCGTACCTGTCTGAGGTGCCACCCCTCCTCAAACCTCACCCTCTCCAGGCTCCATCCCTCAAATCTCCAGGAATTGCCCACCTGGAGTTGGCAACCTGATCAGGACTGGGCCTAATGAGTTTTCTCCCTAAGGCCAACATAAGTGTGGAAAGGGCCTTTTACTGACAGAGGAGAAAGTACAGGTGCCAACTTTGATTAGGGAAATACCTGGAGATTTGGGGTGTGTGTGTGGAAGGACTCAGCAGGGTATAATGACATAGAGTCTACCTTCCAAAGCAACCATTTTCTCCCAGGGAACTGATCTCTGTCATCTGGAGGTCAATTGTAACAGTGGAAGGTCTCCAGGTCCCACCTGGAGATTGGCAGCCCTAGGGGAAAGTCAGCCGCACAGCGGGGAGTTGAAGAAAATGGTCCGATGGTTGCTGGCCCACCTCGTTAGCCAGCCAGCCATGCTGAACCTAAGCAGGAGAAAGAGCCTTTTTCCATTTATTCTGACAGGAAAGTGGCCATTGGGGAGGGGGTTATAGGCGGGGGAGGGGGTTATGCTGAAAGTCCTTTGTTTTTTTACTCACAGACCAAGCTTGGTTGCCGACCAACAGCCACTGAGGGGACAGTCCCACACAGGGGTCAAGAGAACTGTCTTCCTCAGGAGAGAGAGCTGTCTGCCAGGGGGAGTGGGTGGGGAAGAGGAGCAGACCCAGCACCCGGCCAATGGCACGCAAGTACTCTTGAGTGGCGGCTGATGGGCCAATGGCTGAGGGAGGGCATTTTACAGCCAATGGGAGCGCATGGAATCTTGCGAAACCAAAAGATAATTATTTATAAGGAGAGATAATGCAGCATTGCCATTGACATTTGTTCCAATAACATATCTTTCTAAATTGTTATAAATCTATAAGTTTTACAGTATTTACCATCTCCCAGATGTTTTGTCACTTCTATTAGGGACAGATTGATGCTTCCTATGTCATGCCCAAACGAGCAGCAACAAGGTTTAGTATCATTTCTTGGGGTGGTCTAGCAGCCATTATGACTAACAAGGAAGTCTCGAGTTTAAAGGAAAGAGCAACCTTTAGTACCTTAAATGTAATACTGTGGACCAGGGCTATTTTTGGGCAGGAACTCACAGGAAGGAGTTCTGGTCAGCTCCCAAGATGGCCATGCCCAGCAGGAATTCATTAGCATAACAGGCCACACCCGACAGCAGAAACTCATTAGGATTGGCTACATTAGGGTTGTGTGGCCTAACATACAAAGGAATACCTGCTACAAAAAAAGCCCTGGGTTTTGACAACAAACAAGGTAAACAGAATAAGAAGCAAAAGGTGGGTGTGGATGGATGACCACACTTCTGGTAACATGGGGGTGTGGACTAATATGCTAATGAGCTCTGCTGTCAGGGGTGTGGCCTAATAAACTAATGAGTTTCTGCTGTTGGGTGTGGCCTAATAAACTAATGAGTTTCTGCTGTTGGGTGTGGCCTATTATGCTAATGAGTTCTTGCTGGGCTTTTTCTACAAAAAGAGCCCTGCTGTGCACCATCTTTGACAAGGTCTAAGCAGTATCATATCAATCACATATACAGGAAATCTGCCTCTTCTATTTGGCAAAAATCAACATTTGTGTATATGGACATTCTTGAGAGTTTCTGGGGTGAATGTTGCACTGATCTGATGCTTAGCAACAATGTTCCCTTGACCTTTTTGTGTATAGAAACTTCCATGCATCACATTCTATTAGCCACAGACATGCCATTTTTGGACATGATATTTATAAATGCCACTCTAGCACAAGATAATGTAATATAATATAATATACATGATAAAAAAATTTTCATAGTGGATACTATCAGGTTCCCAAATTTTGTCATAGTATATAATATCTTGTTTTACCTGATGTCCTATTAAGCTTTTCACCTACAGATAGCTATTGCTGTTGCCCCTGTTGAGTTTGTGAAATCTGAAGGTGTGTTTTAAATGCATTTCTTTGCAGTCGGAAACTTTTAAAAAAACAGAGTTTGGAACTGAAGGCCCTTGGAAAACCATTTCAACGGCTTACAATGGTTTAAAAGCTTAATTCATCACTGTTAGCTGCTTCAGCACTTTCAAAGGAAGAGGGAAGGGGAGACAATTTTCTGTTGCTGACCACTGTTGTTGTTTCTTCCACATGCAACACAAATTGTACATCAGCAGTTCAAGGCAGCTTTTATATGAAGTGAAAGAAAGCAGTCAAATGCATGTGTGACTAAAATGTACATGGATGGAAAGAAACCAGAATAAGAGATATTAACGTTTGAGTGAGCCTTTGTATTCTTTGTTAATTATTTACCAGTAGGAACCAGCAAGGACTTGCAGAGGGGAGGAATCTCATTTCCCTTCTCCTGCTATTCCATTTCCCTTCCCTGAAAACCCTCATAGCTCCTCCCTTTTTCCTGCTTCCTTCTCTCCTTCCCACCCAAGAGCCAACCTACCTCTCTGTCTTCAGCTTCCACCCCCCTGCCTCTGGCAGACTCTAGTTGGTTGGGGCTGGACACTGGGCCAGATCCACCTGCATGGTAGGGATCCCTCCAGAAGTTACAAAGGGCCCTCACACTTTCACTTGTATCACCCTACCCACACTATATCCTGTTTTCCACCTCCTGGCATATGGTGACTGCTGTTGAAGAGTAACACCCAACCAGATCTAGGTGAGTCATGCAAGTCAGGTGGTATCGAGTCAAACAGTGGTTGCTGCTAGGCCTGGGTCTGAAGAGTCCTCTCTCAAAGGCCAAAACAGCTGTGTAAAGGGTCCTGTCCATCCCTGACTTTTACAGACAGGAACCAAGTCTAGAATGCTGTGGTTAGCATCAACCACTGAAGGTTTCTGTTATTTAAAGTTGCAGGTGCTCCTTTTATTGTTTGTGATTTTTTTAAATCCCCAATTTTTTTAAAAAAAATTTAGGTTTCAAATTTTTCTGCAAACTTGGAAAGTTTTCAGGTTTGCAGAAAATTCCATCTTGTATGTTCACAGCTCCAGTCACCAGATTTAAAGTATCCTCAGATTTGGCCAATTTGGGTATTAGAATATACAAGCGTGAACCTGCAAGTACTTGTGGGAGGCATCCCATTCCCCCTCCCCACTATTTCCTCTTTCCCTTTCTTGAAAGCTCCCATACCCATTCTCCTTTCCCAGCTTCCCAGCTTCTATGGTTACCAACCTCCAGGTGGTGCCTGTTGATCTCTGATCTCCTGGAATCACAACAGTAGTATTATTATTGTGGTCTTTAGACCAGCATGAATCACAAAGATCTCCCAACTACAGGTATCAGTTCCCCTTTAGGGTTTGCCAGCTCCAGATTGGGAACTTCCTGGAAGACAGGATTTGGGGAGGGAAGTGACCTCAGCAGGGTACAGTGTCATAAAGTCCACTCTCTAAAGTAGCCATTTGCTCCAGGGGAACTGATTTCAGTCATCTGGACAGCAGTTGTAATTCTGAATGATCTCTAGCCCCAGCTGGAGGTTGGCAACCCTAGTTCCATGGAAGGAAATGGCTGCTTTGGAGGGTGGAATCTATGGCATTATACCATTCTGAGGTGCCTCCCCTCCTCAAACCCCTCTCTACCCAGGCTCCAGCCTTCAAATCTTTAGGAATTTCCTGACCTGGAATTGAGAACCCTATCTTCTCCCCACCCAACAGCCAACCTACCTTTATCTGCCCCTGTATCTTAAGCTTTTCCTCTCCCCCCTTCCCAGCAGCCTCTGCCTAGGAAAACTATGGCCCAGTTGTGTGGTGTCATCCACTGGTCTAGGCCCACTTGCATAGCATGGAACCATCAAGGATTTGTGGACTGGTACCTCACGTTTCCCTGTATCCCTCTCCCCACACTTTTCCCCTCCTCCTGGTAACTCCCAGATCCTCTCCCCTTTCCCTGCCTAATTCTCTTCTTACCAGCTATTCACCAACCTACTTTTTATCTGCCTCCCATCTTCTGCTATATTTATTATTTATTTACTTCATTTATACTCCTTCTTTCTCCCCAGTGGGGACCAAAACACCTTATATTATTCTTCTCTCCTCCCTTTTCTCTGCAAAACAATGCTTTGAGATAGATAAGGGGAAAAGTATTTGACTGGTCCGAAATCACCCAGTAAGCTTCTGTGACAAGACAGGGATTCATACCTGGGTCTCTGAGACCCTACTCTGAAGCTCTGCTTAGGGTTGCCAAGTACTTACCGTAATTCGGTGGGGGACACATAGTCCCCGGCTGGAACATTCCCCCGGGCAACACCCACGCCGCAGGATGCCGTTGCCAGGAAGTGACGCTGGGCGATGCTCTGGCAATGGGGCTGGAAACGAGTTTCCATCCCCATTGCCAGAGCATCGTCCGGCATCACTTCCTGGCGATGGCATCATGTGTGCGTCTTTCTTTCCCCCGGGGATGGTCCTGCCAGGACATATCCGTCCCCCGCTGAAATACAGTAAGTTCTTGGCAAGCCTAGCTCTGCTACACCACACTGGCTTTCACTGAGTGTCTGCTGTTGAACAGTAGCATGCAGTCAGGCCTAGCTGAGTCATTCAAGTTAGGTAGTATCAAGTCACCCAGAAGTTGCTTCCAGATCCAGGGTTGCCAACCAACATGTTGGACCTGAAGATCTTCCAAAATTATAATTGATCTCCAGGTGACAGAGATCTGTCCCCTGAGAAAATAACCTCTTTGGAGGGTGGGCTCTAGGGCATTATATTCAGCTGAGGCCTCTCTCTTCCCCAAATCCTTAATTTCTTAGACTGTACCACAAAATTGCTGATAATTTCCCAACCTGGAGCTGGCAACCCTAGGTGGCCCCAATGAGTCCTCCCTCAAAGCCAAAATAGGCTTGGAAAGGCCTTGCCTCCTCCCCCTTCATTTACTTACAGAGCCAAACCTGGAATACTGTTGCCTACTAAGAGCCACTGGAAAAAATCTGTTGCTTAAAGCTACAAATGCATCTTCTATTTTTTTATTTTTGGATTTCATATTTTTCTGCAAAACTGGGGCCCTTTTCAGGTTTGTAAAAAGCTCTGTCTGCTTGTTCACAACTCCAGTCACTGGATTTAGGAATCCAAAGCTTTGGATGACTTCGTTATTAGTATATAAGGCAAGTGGGAACCTAAAGAACATGTGAGGTGAATTTCTCTTTCCTTCACTCTTCTTGCCTTTCCTTGAACGATCCCATAGCCCCTGTCCCTTTCTTGCCACCTCTCCTTCCATTCCACTAGACATTTTACCTTTGTCTTCTCACCATCGTCACTTTCTTGCCCTCCCCTACCCAGGGCACCCTGTAACAAGGAAAGTGACAGCCCAGTTGCATGGTGCCAGTTGCAAGGGCAGACCCAGTTGAACAGTGGGGAACCTTCAAGGACTTGCAAAGGGCACCCATTTTCCTCTGTCTCAGCTTCCCCATGCTATTTCCTCTTTCCCTCCACCTGGCAATCCCCATATGATCAACCTTCACCCACCCACCTTTTATCTGCCCCCATCTTCAGCTATATTTGTTAGTTATTTACTTCATCTATAACCCATCGTTTTCCACATCAGGGACTCAAAGCAACTTATTTCATTTTCCTCACCTCCATTTTAACCTGAGAATGACCAGGCCCATAGCCATGGGGGGCATTTGGGGGCAGCACCCCCATGGATGAGCCCCACCCAACCCAGGGGGGATGCCATACCCCCACCCCCCAGGGTGCTGCACTCCTTTACCCCTGCGTGTCATGGCCTCGTTGGCTTTTCCTGCTGCTTTGCTGTGGCCGAGCAGGAGGGGAGGGAGAGGGGCAGCCCACAGAAAAAATGTATGTCAGGTGCATGGCTCAAGCACACAAGGAGCGCCAGTGTCAGTCAGTCGAGTAGTGCTGGGGCAGCAGGCCAGTGGGCCAGCAGCCTGGGTGGCCAGCTCTTCCTGCTGCTCTGCTGCAGCCCACCAGGTACATGGCTCAGGCAGCCAAGGAGCACCAGTGTGGCAGGTGGTTGGCTGGCCAAGGAGTGCTGGTGCGGCTGGTTGGCGGGTGGCCTGCATGTCTGGCTCTTCCTGCTGCTCTGCTGCAGCTGAGCAGGAGAGGAAGGAGGGGGGTGGTCTTGCTGGGTCTCCCTTCCCTCTTCCTCAGCCGCAGCTGAAAGCAAGAAGTGACAAAAAGACCTGTTTGCCTTGCCCACTGGGCTCTTGGGTCACTTCTGGGTGATGTCACATGTGACATCACCACGTCGAGGGCACACACACCCCACCGAAAAATTTCTGGCTATGGGGCTGAGAACAACCCTGTGATCGGGGCAGACTGGGAGTGAAAAACCCCATCCTGCCTGTTAATGAGGGAGACCCTGTCTGACGTGCTCCTTCCTCCCAAAGGGGATGGAAGGACGAAGGAAGAGGCAGGCAGCCTGCCTAATCAATTAGCTGTGCTACTTTCCTCACCTTAGGCAGGCTGGCCAAGGTGCTGCTTCCCTTGTCTTACACAGACCAGGCACTGCCTCCCTCACCTTTGTTCATGCAGGCCTCTGCTGGGACAAGCTGGGCATCTTGACATCTTGTGTGGGATTCAGTTCAGTGCCACTGTCTACTCTGCCTTGCCTTGCCTTATGTGGTGTTTGGCTGAGTGTAGCTCTCTTCCTCACCTCATGCAGGGTGTGGCCAAGCTGTTTGATATTTGCCCACCTCATGCAGGGCTCGTCTGGGTCAAGCGCTGCTGTCTGGCTCACCTCACAGGGGATTCAGCTGGGCTGGGGGCCACCATCTGGCTTGCTTTGCATAAGGTGTGGCTGGGCCAAGCAGTACCATCTGATTCACCTTGTGTGAGGCTCAGCCAGGCCACACACCATGGTCTGGCTTATGTGAGGCTTTGCCAGGCCACGCACCATCATCTGTCTTGCTTTGTGCAGGGCTCAGCCAGGCCAGGTGCTGCCATCTCCCCCACTTAATACGAGGCTTGGCCAGGCCAGGCATAACCATCCACTTCACATGGGGCTCAGGCAGACACTGCCATCTGCCTTGCCTTGTGTGGGGTCTAGTTTGACTTGCACAAGGCTCAGCCAGGCCAGGGGCCACTGTCTGCCTCACCCCACATCTGGCTTAGCTAGGCCAGGGACCAGTGTTCCCTCTAAGCTGAGTTAGTGTGCGCTAGCTCACAGTTTTTTAGCCTCTGATTCACACATTTTTGTCTTAGCTCAGGAAGGATGGCTCCAGAGCAAACTAATTTATGCCAAATTGCTCACTCACAACTTTAATGCCAGGAGCTCACAAAGTAGAATTTTTGCTCACAAGACTCCACTGCTTAGAGGGAACATTGTCAGGGACCATTTTCTCTCTTGCTTTGCATGGGGCTTGGCTGGGCTAGGTCCTGCTGTCTGCATCACCTCTCACAGGGCCCAGCTGGGTGCCACTATCTCCTTTCCCTCACCTCATGCAAGACTTGCCGTGCTGGGTGCTGCCATCTACCTCACTTCATGTGGGGTGCAAACTGAGTCGAGTGCCACTGTCTGCCTTACTTCATTGTGGGGCTTGGTCAGGCTTGGTGCCAGTGTCTGCCTCATTTCACATGGGCAGGTCCAGGAGCCTCTAATGCCTGGTCTCTCATGTGGGCTGTGCTTTGTCTCCTCAGCTGTCTTGATGCCATAACTCCAGCCTTGTGCAGGGCTTTGTTGGGTAGAGCTCAGGTTTTCTGCCAGAGGGCTGGCTGGACCAGGTGGAAGGGGGGATGCCATCAGCCCACCAGCAGGTGTCCAGGAACTCTTAATGATCAGTCTTGTACCTGCTTCTGGTAAGTTAGGCTGAGAATGTGTAACTGGCCCAAGGTCACCCAAGGTGTTTCCAGGGCAGAATGGGCATTCAAGGCCCTAGTCTGAAACTCTGCTGCACCACACTGGCTTTTGTGGGATGGCTGCTGTTGAATATTAGCAAACAGCTAAACCTAGGTAAGTCATGCAAGTCATGTGGTGTCAAGTCACCCCAAGTCTTATCTTGAAGGCTAAAACACCCTGCCCCCTCCCTCTGCCTTTTACTGACAGAACCAAGTCTGTTGTGGTTGCCTAAATGATAAGTTACTTTTATTATTTTGAGGTTTTATAACTCCCCCATATTTCTTACTTTGTTTTGTTTTTTAGATTTCAGATTCTTCTGCAAACCTGGGGATCCCCCAAGTTTGCAAAATCATCCATTTTCTTTCTCTATGGCCCTGATCTTCAGATTTAGATATCCTCAAATGGGACCAGACGTCACTATTAGAATATATGCTGCTGCTGATTCATACAGTATAGTGCTATCTGTATACTTGGTTCTATAACATATGGAAGGGAGAGATCACTGCCCCTAGGAAGTTAAATCTACATTTAGACTTGGAGGGAGTGAAAATGAAAGGGAGAAGGAGAGGGAAAAATAATACAGTATGGATGCAACTATACCTGGAGTGTATGTATGCATTCATATAGAAAGGGAGAGCGTGGCTTTATGAAAATATATCATAGATATATCTCACTGTTTTCTGCCTTTCTCTGTCTTACGCTTTTATCCCACCATTATTTGGAGCATCTCAGGGCAGTACGTCATGCTCTCCTTGCCACTTTACTTCACAACATTCCAAAGCAGTTCCAATGACTGGGCAATGTCTCTGTCTTCATAGTTGAGGGAGAATGGAGAGAAGGTAATGTTGTAAGTCCCCAGAGTTAGGAGAGATTGGGGTACTGGCAGGCTGTCATCAAATTCCAGAATATTTCTCCAGAGCCAGGGACTGGCTGCTGAATTTTACCCAAGACTCAGGATCCTACTGTGTGAGTTAGCAATTGAGGAAATTATGGGCAACTTTTGCTTAATGGGTAGTCATGATGAACATGTTTAGAGAATGTGTAAAGTGCTGGGGGAAAACCAGAAGCCATTTGTTTCAGTTAAAGGGGAAATGCATTTATTTAAGTCCTAAAGGAAGGGAAAAAAGAACAGGGTTTTGAATGGATACTTCTGGTTGAAGGGCATGATATTTCTGGTTAAAATCTTACTGAAAGACCCAGATCCCTCCCAAAAAAGGCTATAATAGCCATCTAGTTAGTTATGTTCTTAACTATAACCTGGTTTTCTGGCATTTCCCTCTGAAGTCCTCTTTCTTGGATCAAGGACACAGCTGATTAAATTTGCTGCTCCTCTTAAAATGAAAAGAACAACAAGCTTTTCTTGGCTTGCTGTCACTTTTTCCAAATTTGTAGACCATGTTATGCCATTGGTTTACTTTCCTCATGATTTAAGTTCCCATTGGCATAAGTTTCCAGCTCTCTCTCCCTCAACTTTAGGGGTGGGGGCTGCTGTAAACCTTACTCCCAAAATAAGTAATTATTCAGTGGTCTAGGACTTTGCGTAATCTCCATATAACCACTGTGTTACCAGGGCAAATAATTAATTTTTCATACACAAAGAAAGGATTGGGGTGGGTGGGGTGGCTGAACGACCTCTAGATCTAGATCACCACAGAGGAAGATGAGGCTGTGAGAGGACTAACCCAAGGTCACTGGCTGAGTTGCATGGCTGGAGATTTGAATCTCATTTCTACCCAAATACTAATTGTTACTTTCCAGTGCATCATTTCCTCTTTTTATGTGAACCGTTAATGGAAAGAATCCGATAAAATCAGATGTTTGACAACTAATTGCCTTACTAATTGTAAGCATTGGGGTTTTGTTGAGGAGAAAAAAACAACCAGCTGGAAAGGTGAACCTTCTCTAGCTATGGCAAAATGAGTAGTAGTATTTTTATTTTATTTTATTTTTTATTTAACTTTCGATTTCTATACCGCTCTGACCCCCTAAGGGGTCTTTGAGCGGTTTACACAGGATTATGTTTCCTAATCTAGGGCCACAATTCATAGGGGGATGGCATCCTACCGGTACCCAGGCAGCAGGGTCTTCTAGTTCTTTTGTCCTTATTCTGGTGGGCCTCAGATGTCAGCACTCCATCCATGATGTTCTGGGGCAGGTTCTTTCCGGCTCAGCGGCTTTCTTCCTGGAAGGCCTCGTCTTCGGTGTACGGCCTCGCGTCGGCTGCAGTTTCCGGCTGTGTCTCTTTGGCTCCGCCGCACTGCACCAACGCGCCGCTCATCGTTCCGTGACTCTGCCCTCCTTCTGGACTCGGCTGCCCGGCGCTGCCTCCACACCGCCTCTGCTGCTGTCGCCATCCCCGCCGGATCGCCGATGCTTTCCTGCTGCACACCCCAAGGAGGGAGGGTGCCCCCTGCCACCTACAGGCAGGTACCCATTTATCTACTTGCTCTATATATTTTAACGCTTTCGAACCGCTGGGTGAGCGGGAGCTGGGACTAGGGCCGGGAGCTCACCCCGGTCGCAGTGGGAATCGAACAGCCATAGTGGCTGTTCCCAGATGTTATAGCAGGCGTGCCTTACTGCCTGCGCCACCGCTCCCATTCAGAGGAGTAAAAAGCAGGGGTGTGTTTACCATCCTAATGCATCATCAAATTAGCACTAAATGTGGTCTATGTAATCTTGCATCTCTTCTATAACTTTTCATAACTACATAGTTGCCTGACAGCAAACTTATTGATTTCATATCTCTGCCTCTCATTAGCATATCTCTGCAGTGCCTCTCACAACCCCACATACCTAGTAACACTATTTACTTCTATCACTCTTACATGCAAGTAAATTTATATATAAATAAATAATTTAGAAACCGGCAACTGGTAGAAAAAGGAAGTAAGTACCAATGCTCCCTCTAAGCTGTGGAGTCTTGTGAGCAAAAGTTCTACTTTGCAAGCTACTGGCATTAAAGTTGTGAGCGAGCTACCTGTCTACAGACTAAAACATGAAAGGACAAATCTCAAAAGGTGCTAAACAAAATGATTTGTGAATCATTCCAAATTATATTGCCTGACATATTATAAGTACTGTATTTACTTGAAACTAAAACTCTGAATGTAAAGTAAATTAAAGTATGTAAAGTGAATGTAAAGTGATCCTCTTAGCTACTGGGTTCAAATCTAGCTAAGCTTGAATCTAGCCATAACCCCTTAACAATGTTATACATTTTTTAAAAAAAATTGGATATAACTTTAACTTGTATGGATATGTAAGATGACTTCCTCTTTGTTTGAAAGCATACCTGTAGAAAAAATAAAAAACCCTAGTCTTACATGTGAGTAAATACTGTATCACACACTGTACATAAGAGGCAAATTATTGGTTGAGCATGTTTTCAACTAGAAAAGCAATTGCTGATCTAGGGGATAAAAGTAACCAATGATATCCCTGATGAACTGTATAGAATAATTGAAATATGTCACATTTGATGTGGAATTACTTTGTTTAACATACTTTGAAGTCTGTTTCTTCATTTGTTATGCAGTAAATTTGCAAAGCCATTATATTTTGCATATATGTATGTTACGTCCGTTCATTTGACACCTCATCCATCTCACAGTAAATATCATAAAAGATGATATTTTATTATATTTCCACAGTATCCGCAGTAAATATCATAAAAGATTGTCTAAGTTTCTTTGATATAGTGAGTACAGGCATGGATTTCATAATAATAGGTTTCTTTTTTATTTTGGTCTCTTGCCTTTTTGTTGTTGTTTTTGAGGATTTGTGTGAATTTTGCTTATTTTCCCATTCAGCCCATATTCATACAAGAGTAGCACACTTGTATGTTTCTTTTATTATTAATGACAATAACTATGAAAATGGAGTCTTTCATAACTATCTTAATAAATATGACAACAAAACAAATTCTCCATCTTAACAGCCTATAATGAGAAAAACTCATAATCTTCTTCCATTATGTTCTGGTTTCTTTCATTATTGTAGTATCCACCTTTATTGGTTTTACAAGGCAGACAATATTTTCCTAATAAGGACATTAGGTGGAGACAGGCCATTTGTTGTAATACGGGGCCTGTGAATGGCAGTATGGTAGCCACTATTATTATTATTAATTTTATTGTTATTATTATTTACATAATAAAACCCATATCTTAAAAACTATTAAAAATGGCAAGAAGGTAGGATCATGAAGGGAATACCAGACAAAACAAGAAAATCATCACCCACTGACAGAAAAGGGCAACAGGAGATAGGCAAGTCTCTCTGCCAGGTTATTACCCCCCTTATCTCAGATGGCAGGAGCATCTGAACCAGAGCCTCAAAAGATGACTGTAGCACAGGGATGTTAAACTTATGGCCCGTGGGCTGGATCCGACCCCTGCAGGGCTCATATCTGACTCACAAGCAACTGATTCCCTTCCGCTTCCTTCTCCAGTCCTGCTGTTGCATTGCAGCTTGCTTTTGCCCAGCTCCCTCTGCTGCTTCCTGCTTCCTTCCAAGCCAAGCTTCCCTTCCCTCCATTGGCTGAGGGCTCCTCCTTTGGGAGGAAGGGGAAGACAAAGAGTGAAAGAGAGCCCTGCCCAGAATAGAGAGCAAGGTCTGAGTCCCATGTCTCCTTTAAGACCAGCAATGTTTTATTTTTGGTATAAACTTTCATACACTTCTTCTTCAGAGGGAGAGAGGGAGGGAGGGTGGATTCTTCTGACAAACACAGTTTATCTTGAGATCATAGTGGTCTGAGACATGTTCTCTCTCTCTGTTTGTTTGTGTGTGTTAAAAGGAAAGGGCGCATTGAGATAAGGCAGAGGTGTTGAATTCATTTGTTACAAGGGCCAGATCTAACATAAATGTCACTTAGTTGGGCTGGGCCATGTGTACCATAAAATGTAATACAAGATATCAGATATAAACTTTATAAAGGTAATTTCAAATTCCAAATGGCAATAGCAGGTGAATGACAACAACAGTCTTGATGGATTAAGTATGATCTGCAGAGGGGTAGTAGGCATTGGTAATGAGACAGGAAACCTAGGTCTCAATTCAGTTCAGGAGGATTCAGTCCAGGAGAATGAAAAGAATAAATGAACATAAGTCTGACATTAGAAACCACAACATCATTGCTGACCTAAGAGTAGCAGTTCTCTTACAAAGGAATTTCAAAGTGAGATTAGAAAGAAAGACTGCTGAATTGCAACTGATAATGAAGCTCAATGTATACTCCAGGGCTGGATTAAGACCTAGGTTTCCTGTCTCATTACTAACACCTGCTATTGTCATTTGGCATCTGAAATCACTGCATTCCCCAAGGTATAAGGACCAATGGACTCAGATTCTAGCTGTATCTGAAGAAGTGAGCAGTGACTCCTGAAAGCTCATGCCCTGCCACAAATTTTGTTATGTGCTACTGGACTCTTGCTCCTTTCCAGTAATAAAGCATGCAAGCTGTACTGTTAGGGTTTTTTTTTTTTTCTTAATCAGTTTAAACTGGAGAGCAGGAGCTCTCCAAGTGAAACAATGTGTTGATTTCAAACTGGGCAAAATCCACTCAAGTGCTAGTGATGATAACGAAAGAGCTGAAAAAGCAAAGGGCTATGAAGAAAGGCAGCCAGCAAGGTAAGAGGGGAGAAAGGGAGACGTGTTGAACTGGAATTGTCACGTAAAAGATGGAGCAGATCTATTCTCTCTTGCTCCGGATTGCAAGACTAGATCTAATGGATGGAAATTACAAGGGAGTCGTTACTGGCTAGATATCAGGAGAAACTTCCTAACTGTAAGAGTGGTTGAGCAGTGGAACAGTCTGCCTCGGGAGATGATGGATGCTCCTTCACTGGACATTTTCAAGTGGAGGCTGGACAACCAGCTTTTGGGTATGTTGTAGGTATGTAGGGCTATCTTTTGGCTATGCTCCTGCAGAGTGCAGGGGGTTGGACTAGATGACTTGCAAGGTACCTTCCAACTCTAACATTCTATGATTCTATGAACCATAAATGTATTTTTAAATACTAAGCCATCTACTTCCATTATTAAACAATGGAATCCAATGGAATTAGATTATTAAACAATGGAAGCCTATCCAAGTGTTCTAATTCCTAATCAGGGTCTTTTTGAAAACTAAAATCCCAGATAGGCACAGAGAAATCTAATCTTAAAAAAAAACCTTTTCAGAAATTGTTTATTCTGGTATCTCCATGCCTATTACCCCTCTGCATATCACACCTAATCCATCAACCCTGCTGTTGTTATTCACTTGCTATTGCCATTTGGCATCTGAAATCACCTTTATAAAGTGTATATCTCCGGTACATTGTGCTGCATTTTATGGTACACATGGTCCAGCCCGAGAAAGTGACATTTATGTTAGATCTGCCCTCGTAACAAATGAGTTCGACTCCTCTATTATAGCACACCCTTGCTTGCTTGCTGCTCTCCAAACCTTTTACCCATCCAAACAAATCTACCTTAAGGTTCTGCTGCCTGCCCGCCTGTCAGCCTGCCCAGATGCCTGATCCTTCTTGAGCCACCAAATGTGCTTGCTTTGTCAGCCTGCATCTTTCTTGAGCTACAGAGTTATCTGTGTTACTGCTTGGAATCTTTCCTATCAATTCCAGTCAATTCTCCTATAGATGTTAAACATGGTTGCCTTTTATTGCCTCCAGAACATGAGCTGTGTATTCTGTCTGTCTGAAATCTGGCAATGTCCTGGGGGAGTACTTCAATCCCTCTGAGTTTTGACCAGTTTGGATGGAAACCCATGAAGGTACCAACCCAAGAAAGGGGGGAGGTCTTCCACTGAACCCAATATTATGGTGATGGTGACTTTAGCTGCTGCAGAAACACAGGTGATCTGGGAACAGTTAAAAGGTCAAAGGCTTGAGTTCAAAACAATAGTTGTTTGTTTGTCTCCTGGCTTGTAATGTGGGGAAGGGGAAGGTGACCTAACAGATGTACCATGGACTTGGCCAGAAGGGTGTTCTGGTAAATTTTAAAATAAATAGTGACAGGACATATTCAGTTGGAGGAGGTATATTTGGAGGAAGTTTTAGTTACTTGATTGAGCTGGATATTTGAGAAAGAAATTCAAATCAGTCCAAATTGGATCATTTTGAACCAAGAAATGATAATGTGGTCAGGCAAGATAATGCAGCAGGACCCCTTGTGGTTAACTGTACCTTGATTAATCACTTGAGAGGTCTGATTAATGGCCTGATTGCCTGATACCAAGAGTGTCTTGTCTTCTCTTTGGACCCAATTCTTCTTCAGTAAGTGTGAACTCGATTAGGCACATCCCTAATCCTTTTACCAGCCCTCAGTCCTTTGAGATGGCAGTGATCTCAGACTCTGTTCCTTTAGTTCATATGACTAGGAGATAAAAATTGGTTCCATGTACAAACAGAACCAGATGGAGTGGGAAAGAGAGATGCCAACAAAAAAATGGAAGCTTGATATCAACAGTACAGAGTTCATGATGTATGACTAATTCATAAAAATACAAATGGTTGCAAATCTAGAACATGGTGAAGTGGATAAGATTCTATATTAATAAACTGGGAGGGAAAATTTTAGCTTGTAACCAGACAGTTAACTCCAGTACAAGCCAAATGGTACTCCATACAAGGTTATAACAATTTGATTTTCTCTTAGTATTTATGATGGAAGAAAGAATAGTGGGTGTACAGAATAGTTCTGTGATGTGACATCATCTGTGAATTAATCCCAGAATTTCCAGGTCTGAGATGGATCTTTGCTCATGAAATCTTCATTTGGAGTGATCAATATATCTAAATCAGAGGTATGATTTCTGATCCTTGCCATTCAAAACATAGCTGCAAGCCATATATCTTTCCTGTCAAACATCTCATTTATTGTTCTCTTAATTTAGAACTTGAGCCTACAAAGCCTCTTGGCTGTTAAGAAGAGAATGGATGGGATTTTTACTGAGTCCTTGCATAGCTGGCAAGCGATAGCAAATATGGATGGGGGAGGGGGGGAGGGACAGACGCTATTCATTTCCAAATTCTTAGTATTGCTCACACAGACACAAGGTGTTTCTATTCATTAAATAACTATTACATATTCCAACTTGATAGCTGGTTTAATTAGTATTTCAGAGGTATTTATCTCACTCATACCAATAGAAATGGGAGCACAAGCAAATTATGAAGACTGTAGATAGGTGTGGTAATTGCTAACATGGCTCCAGTCTCTGCCAAATCACCTTTGGTTAATGTTTCATAATTGGGAATTCCAAGGAATTGTGAACTATTGCCATAATTGCTTCTGTGTTGCCCAGGGAAAGTGTATCAAACTGGTACCCTGCAGGTGATGGTATATAGGAAAAGGTTGCAGATGTTCTGGTTGCTGAAAGACTATGGCTTCCTAGACAACTCATAAAAGAATAAGAACTTCCTCCAGGTCAGTGATTGCAAGAATATGATAGGGAGACAATTCCATTTTCAACACCATCTCAAGTCATCTCCCACAACACAGGGCTACAGTGAAAGGAGCTGGATATAAGAATCATATCACCCTTGTGCTGGAAGATCTGGCTTTCTACTTGTTTCTGGATACCATTAAAACTGTGGGTTCTTACCCTTATCCTAAACAGCTTGGAGCCAGGTTACTTGAAGGATCATCTCCTCCCATACTGTCCAGCCCACCAATTAAGATCCTCTTCCCAAGCCCGGTCTCTGTCCCCTGACTTTTGTATTGAGTGCATCTCATCTTTAGAATGCCTTCCCTTGAGAACTGCCTGGCATCTACCTTGCTGTTGCTTAGGAGCTAGGCCAAAACATGTATTTTTACTTTGGCTTTGAACTAAAGAGTTAAGTCTTTTCTAGCTGGTTTTATTTATTTTTACACTGACTTTGAGCTGAGGAGTCCAGTCTCTTCTAGCTGTTTTTATGGTCCACTTCTAGCCTGTTGTATGAATATCCGCACTAAAGCTTGTAAGCGAAGGAGTTCCAGCACCAGTGCTCTTGAGCCTGTTATATGAATATCATTGTGGTGGGCAATGTCACCCAGGCTTGGGCAGCACTCTGTAGCATGACGGCCTTGGCCAGAGATAAACGCATCTTGACCAGAGGTGAGGCTGGGCTTCCAGCAGTGGAACAGCTGCCTTCTCCTCACTCCCCCAAAGCATAAAGAAATCAGGTAGCTTGCGGGCAAGGGGAACAAGGAGAAGCAGGGAGGAATTCCTGCAGACTGTTAGGAGAGCTACCAAGAGAATTCCCAGCAGAAGAGAAGCCACTCCAGCAGCCTAAGTTGCTTGGCCTGGCAGCTTACTGGTAGCTTCCCCTCACAAACAAACTCCTGAGGAAACTTTGCTTATTAATTCCTGAAATATCTTGCCTTATGAAAAGTATCCCAATTTGTTATATATTTTGAATTTAGGTGGAATCTTGGGTTCCACTTTGCACTCAATTTTTGTCATGTTTTAGCTCCAAAAAAGAAGGGGAACCTCCTCAGGAAATAGGAAACCTCCTCAGGAAACAATCCATAGACAAAAGAACCTCCTCAGGAAAGCTCCTCCATTAGCATGTTCATAGTCTGGAGAGCTACTACAATATAATGACTCAGCCCTACCCCACCTTCCAGGGTAGATATAAATTACCTGCCTACCATTTTTCTGCTCACCTTGACACAGAGAATACTACATCTTTCTGTGTTATATCTCTGAGGATGTGAGTCACAGCTGCTGGCGAAACGTCAGGTCCTACAATGCCAAGACTACAGCCACACAACCCGGAAAATCTACAGCAACTAATGAACTCCAGCCATGAAAGCCTTTGACAACATTTTGTCATGTTTACAGGAAAAAAAGTTATTTTGGTTTGAGTAGGTCTTTCTTTCAAGGAAGGACAATAGCCTCAAGGTAATTTGTATGTGATGTGCATACATGTTAAAGGGATGTGAATAAATTACCTTCAGCAAGCAGCGTTCCAGAAGACACTCTACTGATACAAGTGCTTTCTGCTGACCAAGAGGTGAAGGCATTAGAATTCCTTTCCACATTTCACGTAACGAGCAGAAACTGTAGGAAAACAATATCTGAGTGTCTGAACATTAAATGAAATTTCTTCTTGGCCGCATCTTAATAAACAGAGTCAGCCTAAGCCACATTTCTTTTACCTGCACAAAATGAATGAAGGGCACTTAAAGCAATAAACCCTGTTGGTTTTAAGTATACAGCTGCAAATGTCAAATGAGGAACTGCCTATTTCACCAGATGTGCCTGTGCCTGAGATGGAAACATTGCGGTGGCAAAAAATGGTAGCAGGTGAAATTCCCCTTCTTTTCTGGAGCCAAACTTAGGAGCTTTCCCAGGTTCAGGGCCTTACAGTCCTGTTAGAAACACCTTCAAAGAATTAGCTTTTAGCTGATGTTTGGAGTGTGATGGATAAACTAATCAGCATAAAGGATTATGGAGAATATATACACAATGAACCTGAATAGTGAATTTTCATTCTCTCTCTCATTCTCTCTCTCCCCCCAGGTTACCAAATGTCAGAGATCCTGTCCCTTTAACAGTTGATCGGGTGGGGGGCTTTGTCAGGGGGTTATGTGGGGGTAAGAAATGAGGTGTTATGCAGAGACAGGAAATGCTGAAAATTCCTTCTTCTATGCAACTGATAAAGGTGCAGGAACCAGATCTTGTTCTGTATCCAGACGGTAGAGTTGTGAGCTTTACAACCTGCTGCTGCAGTTTTGCGTTTATCAGCAGTACCACGTGCAGACATTAGCTGGTAATTTCTGTGCTGTAAACAGCCTCACCTGCTGTTTCTGCTCAAGAGCAAGCCAGGCTATTTTTTCCCCTGATCAGTTAGCAGCTCTGCTGGACACTCTGTTCTCTGCCAACAATGTAAAAACAAGTAGAAACCTTTTAATTCCACAGATCATAATCCATCTAATAGATGCTCTGGGTGGATATGGTGGTAGAAGACGCGTGGCTTGCAATTTGGCCTACCAGTCTTCCCCCCCTTAAGTGCTGCACTGACTTAAACAGCATACAGCTGAAAGGCCCATTAAAATTAATTTAAAATCAATGTAGCCACTTGTCACTGCCAGGTTTAAATATTTCTACTTTTCTGTTTTTTCCCTCTCCTAGGCACCCAGTAAATAATGCTCTATAGTGGAACAGGTAAGTAAAATGCACTACTTTGTCACTCCCTTGCGGCCTGTATTTTTCCTTAGCTTGCCTTTGTGCAGTCCTGAATGCTCTGTTTAAAAATCCTTTTCTTAAACTGCTTCTTAACCCAGGACAAATTATTTGAAAGGTTTTTGTTGCCCTCAGAGCATTTGGCACTTTCAGCATAAACACAATAGATGTCTTGCAAGCAAAATGGCTCAGGTGAAGGCAGGATACTTGTTGAGTTCAAATCAACTTATCTGAGTTGATCCATGTGCTTGCCTCAGCCCTCATGACTGCACGATTTCCTGGGTGCTCGAGGGTTTCTAGGAACCCTTAATCTCAGATGCTGGTGCAGCCTAGGAGGTCTGACAGAGTCTGTTGTAGTACCGGGTGGGAGCTTGGCATTACATGTTTTGGGTTTTTTAAGTAAAAAGATCTTAAGGTGCTTCTGAAATACTGCTCATCCCTAGATTTTGGGGTTCCAGATTTCCTGGTATAGTTTCCAAAGTAGAACTGATATACTAGGAATCCTCCATTGTTCTCTTCTTTTTCTATTTTTTAAAAATATTATGCATATTGCTATTCATGCACAGTTTACAATTCCTCCTTTAAATTTCTGACATGCATGATGTAACAAAACACTGCAAAAAGAAAAAAGACTCACAGTCTTAATGTGACTGTGTGTATGGCTACATCAAGATCCTTTTTCTCCAGTGTTTTACATATTAGTACAACACTATGTCAAAGAAAGTTGATGTACTGATTTATACAGTCACAGTAAAATGGAGGGGGGAGTTGGAGTGTTTTATTAATGCATAAGTTTGAATGGGGGAAATATCACAATCTAAATTTAAACCAAAATGAGTGGCATTGGTGTTTATGGTATGTTCATATTATTCATTATCATCATCTCTATTTTTAAAAACACCATACTTCAAAAAATAAACTCAGTTAGTATAGCAGTTGCCTAGGTAAATAATTTTGTCTTTCTGCCATTCCATTTGGAATCGGCTCTTCTGAGCTTGTTCAGTTGGTGAATAAATGGAGCTGACAAATCTATCCATTGGGGTCACAGAGATGAGAAAATATCCTGAGCAAGGAGAGAAAACTGGAGCTATATTCTGATGCACTCCAAACCGAAATAACACAATTGAAGTCAATTAAGCCACACAGATTCTCTGCTGTGCAATAGAAAAGGAAGTCATTTTAATAGCATTAACGCTGCAAAAAGAAAAGAAAGGACTAGAGTGAGGACTGCACAATACAGTTTTTAAAAATGACAGGAAGCTGCTCTGCTGGAGGATCAAAGCTGCCAAAGTGGGCCTCAAGAATATCCCTAACTTGACTTACAGGATACAGATATGATATAGTCTGAAATTAAATTAGTTAGAAAGCAGTGTAATTATCATAGGTGCCCTTTACCCTTCCCCCCACAAAGGACCCCTGGCTTTCTCTCACTTTTCTCTCTCCTTTTTTATTCAGTACAATCCTGTTGGCAAGTCAAGCTGTTTCTCTCTGGGCAATCAATATTGTGAAAATCTAGCCTTTTTTCCCCTTCCCCTCTGCTAAAGTCTGGTTCATGGCCTGGCAATCTCCCACCTTGATTACGGCAATCTTCTTCTCCCTGACCTTCCTTGTTACAGTCCCCTGGTTTCTTCCCGAACTCTGCCGCTGACATAATTTACCTCACATAGCTTAAACCATCTGATGCCTTTGCTCAAATCTGTCCAAATGGCTTCTCATCCCCTCCTGCATCCAGCATAAACTTTTTTTGTCCTTACCTTTGAATTTCTGCAAGGCCTGAGCTCCTAAGTAATCTCTCTGCTCAATTATATCTCCGTGCATGGTCTTCACTTCCATAACTCTATCCATCTTCTCCTGTCTGAAGCCTCCCCCACTTTATTAAAGAATTCTGTCCAATCTCCATCTCTCCACCAGATTACTAGAAGTCCCTTCCTACCACCTGTGTGGTTTCACTTCCCTGTTACTTCTTCAAGCCACTATTTCTTTAACACTTTTGGATTACCCCTTATCACCAAGGGAAATGAAATCCAAAAAATATTTGCCCTTTCGAATGCCCTCCCCTGTGAATCTTGCCCAGTGCTTATCTCTACTGTCTTTTAGGTTTTATGCTAAAACATTTCTTTTTACTGAGGCATTTAACTAAGGTGTTTTATCTTTTGGTAGCTGTATTATAGCCTCCTTCTAACCAATGAACTGTTTTATAGATATCTTTAGACTGCTCAATTATTGTTTTATGCTGCTTTTTATGCCAATGGCTTGTTTTTAATATTGGTAATTTATGTTGCTGTTTCTAAGGTCTTATGGTATTGTTTTTACTCATAGAGTTGCCGCAAGCAGATCTCTGTAGAGGTGGCATATAAATCCCCTGAATAAATAAATATCCACTCCTTGTGACACTTAGATATCTTTTCACTCTGTTTCTTCTATCCTTTAAAGTTAAGGGCCACAGTAAATTTTCATGGAATGTTAGGAAATATGGTAAATAAACAATGGCTCATAGATTTGAATGTCTTCTGGATTATGGATGTGAGATAAAGGTATACCTGATGCCACAGTTACCTCAGACCTGTACGGCATACATCACCTCTGGTTTAGAATTGTAGTTTGTCAGTAACAAACAAACCCCATTTTGGGCCTCATAACAAAAAAGGGTTACATCATAGCCAGCCTGTAGGGCATTTTGAGCCCTGACCCTTGATTAAAAGCCCCACCCCACAAAAAGCCATGCCAGAAAGCATTTTGCATTGTAAAAAATATTTATTAAGTCATCTCTACTCTACTAGGGTGGCTAGCGAGTGAGCAGTGAATAGTTCAGAAGGTTCTAGTTGGCATCCGGTTGGCACTGGCTGTGAACCATCATTTTCATAGGACACAACATTCCAAAGAACTCTCCTCTCCCCTCCCTCCCCTCCCCTCCCCTCCCCTCCCCTCCCCTCCTCCCCTCCCTCCCCTCCCCTCCTCCCTCCCTCCCCTCCCCTCTCTCCAGCTTCAAGTCTTCCATCTTGGTTCTCTATGGCTGAGTTCAGACTGGCAATTTGCTCTGGGAGCCAGTCAAGGCAAAAAAGCCCCAGAACAAACTGTTCCGGGGTTTCCCGTTCACACAGCCTGGGCTGCTGCTGGAGCATACTGGGAGGAGGCATGCCGGAGCGTTCAGACTGCTGCCCTGGAGGTGTGCTATATGCGGCGTTTCCCCATTAATTCGGCTGTGGGTGTATGGGTGTATGTGCGCATGAGCACTCATGCACATAAGCGCATTTTGCTGATTGGGGGAGGACCCCACAGCGCTGGTACCACATTGGGCAGTAGAGCAGAGCACGGCCAGTCATACTGCTTCTGCCTTCTGCCCAACATGGGTTGCTCCCGGCTTATCGGCGGAGCGTTCATACTTCCAGGAAGCGGACAAATGCAGAACACAGGTGCTCTTCGGGGATTTGCTACCACTTTTATGAGGTATCTATTAAACATGGAAAGAAAGCAGAACAGTCCGGGTAGCCTACAGATGGGGAACACCAGGCAGATGTCCCTGTGTGAATGCCCCCTTTAATGCGGTTTTAAAGCATTGCTGAAACGGGGCTCTGCCGGGGCAAATTGCCAGTCTGAACTCAGCCTATGTGAGAGAAAGAGAGAGGGGGAAGGGAACACATGAGCCCAAGAATGAGTTAGGGTCTTTCTCATCATGAAAAATGCCATCTGAATACAAGCCTAGATTACTGAACAGGCCATGAAGAAGCCAATTTCTACTCTTCCTGTATGTGTTGGCAAGTTGGGGCAGGTCACCACCTCTCCTGATACAATTCTTCTGTTTGTCATCTTCTTTCTGTGTCACTCTTTCCTATTTATTCAATTAGTATAGGGTTACACTGCCCTTTCTCTAAGGAGCACAGGGTGGCACACACTTGTCTCCTCTCCTCCATTTTATCCTCACAACAGCCCTGTACGTTAGGTTAAGCTGAGAGAGAGTGACTGGATTAAGGTGACCTAGGCCTATTAGACACGCACAGTTTACTGCAGATTTTCCGAACAGTAAGCCTTTAAGATTGACTTCAGATTCTGTGCCTGCCTTATGCACCATTCATTTTCTTTTAGTGTCTTTATTCTGCAGCTACAACTCCAAAAACACACTTTTCTAAATCAGGGTGAGAACATGGCTTGTGACATGTGCGGGTGGTGTTCAAAGGTTTTTTTTAAAAAAATTATGCAATTGCCCTATTGCAGCTGTGCAGTAGCGTCCAGCAAGTGCCTTCCATTTAAATCCTTGTGGTTCAGTTTTTGTGTATGCATTTTAGCATTAGTTCGTTGAATGAAAGGGAATACAAAGGAATGCAGGCAAAAGGGGGGGACACAATGTTTAAAACGACAAGACTGTTTTTAAAGTGGCAAGAGCAGCTGCAAAGCCCAATTTTCCACATTGCCAAGCACTAGGGGATTCTCTGGTGTGTTATCGGCCACTGTGAAAAATGGGGAAGCGTCCATAATATGGAAAAACACATTAAATGTACAGAATGCACAGTAGAACCCAATGACATTGGCATTGAAAACTTTGATCGTTGGTAACGTGTGTGTGTGTGCACACACATCCCTGCAAAGTCGGCTGCAACTCCACCATGCTTTGCACAGGGCTGCAATTTGTATGGGGGAGGAGTCCTCTGGCAGAAGCCCCAAAGAGCTTTTTTTAGTCTCGTGCCACTAAATTATTTTTTTGTTTATGTCCTAGCACAGTAACACTAATTTCCTGCCCTCCCTTGCAAATTTGTGTGGTTTTCTCTTGGTGATTCTCTAATTTGATTCTGCACACTGGTCATGATCTTGGCAGCTTTTTAAAGCTTCTCCTTTGCTGATTGCACTCTTTCCTCAAAATGGGTTGATCCAAAGTGATTTTTAAGTTTGGTGGTATGCAGAAGATCCATGTGGCTCATCCGCCATTTTAATGTTAGGCTTCTGGAGACTGCCAAAATGTCCAAACTGCCCACACACTTTATTCACTGATATCCTTGCATATTCATGGCTATATTATTTTTCCTTCTTGTTTTATCAGGCTCCATCCTTTGTTGCTGAACCTTCAGATTGTACTCTAGAAGATTTACCTGATTGGCTTCCAGTGATCTTGGATGAAATTGTAGATTTAATGGGTCAATTGAAGTCAGGAAAGGCTTCTGGTCCAGATACAATCCTCCCTGAAATTTTAAAACTGGACCCTGATTGGTTCCAATTTATAAAAAAGGTGACCGCACTCTCCCTTCCAATTATAGACCAATTAGTCTGTTCGCTATACTGGGCAAATTATATTCTAAGCATTTACTGTCCAAGCTTTTGCTTTGGATAACTCCTCATAATGTTATAGGCCTAGAACAGCTAGGGTTTTGTAAGGGGAAATCTACACTGCATCATTGTACCACTTTAGTCCACTCAATTGACAAGTGCACCAACAGGAGTGATTTAAAACTATATGCTGCCTTCTTAGATCTTAAGGGAGAGTTTGATCCTATTGACAGGGAAATTCTGTGGATCAAACTAAGTCATTTAAATATTGATAAGAGACTTCTTGTACTCATTAAAAAAATCTATATGCTTCCACTACCTGCCAAATCAAATGTTCAACGACTGGGGAATTAACTGCCAAATTCCTGTGTAATAAGGGTATTAAACAGGGCTGCATCTTAGCTCCCTTTCTATTTTATCTGTTTCTCAATGATCTTGCCCCCTTTTTAGCTGACGTTGATTGTCATTATCTGAAACTGGGCCCTGTTCATGTTCCAGTGTTACTGATGATGCTTTATTATTGTCTTGCTCCAGAGTTGGCCTAAAACACCTATTGAGTAGATGTCTTATTTTTTCTCAACAAATTGCATTTGAATTTTGAGAAATCAAAAATATTAGTATTTGCTAGACCATGGAAAATGCATAAATGGGTAACTGGAGGAAAAGAAACAGAACAAGTTAAATGCTCTAGGTATTTAAGCTTGCAATTTCAATATAATGCATCATGGTCAACTTAATGCAAATTGGTGGTCAATGCCGCCAACATTAGTGCTTCAGCTATATCCTGCTTTTTCTTTAGTAAAGGTAATGAATTTGTCCCAGCTGCATTAAAAGTTTTTGTAGGCAAAGTGATTTCCCCACTATTGTATGGGATTCCAATCTGGATAAGGGCCTTTGATTGGACCATTGAATGTGTGCAGTCTAAGTTCTTATGGAAAATCATGGGTAAGCCACACCAGTTTGTTTAGAAACTGGTCTAAATTTAGTAAAAACAAGAGCATGGCTCATGATAATTAAGTTCTGGTTGTGTTCACATTGTTATGTGGATGCTGGGAGTTTTATTAAGCAAATGCTCACTGAACCCAATATCTCTAACTAGTCAGCTTATATTGAGGGGGAAAATCCTGGCCTTTGGCATTTTCCTAGATTTGTTGGCCAAATTTGTTGGAATTGCAATTTTTTTTTCAGAATAATTTAGCATGTGGAGTCCCCTTACAAACTGTTTGAGACACTTCAAAAGCAGTAATCCGAGGAAAATGTATAGCATTAGCATCAGCCTGTAAAAAAGAGAAAAACAAACTTAAATCAGAGTTACTCACCAAGATTATGCATTTAGAGACATTGCATAAGGAAGCAGGAAATCAAAAAGTATATAATAAGCTGTTATGAGTACAAAAACAATTGGAAAGCATGGAGATCTCAGGCATTATTAAATCTGATCTGTCATTGAAATGAGCTTTTAATGCTAAGGGCCCAAAAATGTCAAAAGTATTATCCTGGAAACTCAAAAAGCAGCAAAATCATATCGAACAGATTCGGGATAGGAAAGGTAATATATTTACTACTACTAGCGAAATTATGAAAGTAATAGAAGAATTTTATGCCAATTTATATAGCTCATTACACCCTACGTCTGATGCAATTTCTAAGTACTTGGACTCGGTGGCGGGATTGAAATCTCTTTCAGAAGAACATAAAAAAATTAGACCTACCAATCACAAACAAAGAAGTTGAATCTGTAATTAAGACTTTGAAGATTAACAAATCGCCAGAACCAGATGGGTTTCCGACCGAATATTACAAAGTATTTTCTTCATTATTAATCAAACCTCTTACTGAAATATTCAGCATAATACTGACCCAGGGTACAATGCCAGATACATGGAAATTAGCAAATGTAATTTTGATTCCTAAAAAAGACAGAGATGCCATGGATCTTAAATCTTATTGGCCAATCTCGTTATTAAACACTGATTATAAGATTTTTACTCTAATTTTGACAGCAAGATTGAAACATATTATGTTCCTATATCCACACTAACCAAAGAGGCTTTATCTCTTCAAGAGATATCAGTGACAACATCAGGAAGACCCTAAATGTAATACACTATGACAGGAACAATAAAGCGCAGAATACGATTTTGTTAGCCTTGGATATCAAAAAAGCCTTCGATACTGTGGAATTCTCATACATGGAACACTTACTGAAACATCTTAGTTTTGGAGAGACATTTTGATCTGCAATACATGGGATTTACTCCAATCTGGAGACAAAATTGCAAATCAATGCAGCTATATCTACTGGCATTCCCCTGCATTGTGGTACAAAACAAGGATGCCCGTTGTCGCTCCTACTATTTGTTCTCACCATAGAGCCATTGGCATGAGAGATAAGAAACACACCTTCCATAGAGGGTATTAAAATAGCAGGCAAAAGCTTTAAAGTTAGCCTTTTGGTGAACGATTTAGTGATTTTTGTCTCACAACCTGAGCTATCTCTGCCAGCAATTCATTGAACACTTCAGGAATTTAGCAAGGTGGCAGGATTGCAAGTTAATCAAGCAAAATCAATATTGTATCCAATAAACCTATCAGAAGATCTTAAGCATTATATTAAATAGCAGTATTTGTTTAAATGGACTGAACTTTACTGGCAATACTTAGGAGAAAAAATTCCTCATAGATTATCAGATCTTGTCACATTTAACCATTTGGAAATCAATAAAGAGGTACAAACAATGTTGAAGACATGGGATGGTCAATTATTATCCTGGCTAGAAAAAAATGAATATAATCAGATCTTTTATATTTCCAAAAAAATTATATTGTTTTAGGGTGCTTCCTATTTATATTCAGCAATCAATGTTCAGGAAATGGCAGCATAACTTGAATGCTTTTATTTGGCAATACAAAAAACCTTGAATATGTTTTACAGTACTATGTAGACATTTACATATAGGAGGTTTGTCAGTACCTGATTTATATTTATATTATGTTGCATCTATACTCATTAATACAGTTAGGCGATATCATTCTAATAATGTTTTAGATTGGAAGAGGATCAAAGAAAATTGTTTAAAAGACTATAGTTTCTCTAAATTACTGTGGCATCGGAAACCCCATAGTGTAAAAGTAGAATATGTAAATCCTTTTTTAACTACAACTTTTAGAATTTGGAATCAACATAAAGCTAATTTACTTCCACCGCAGTCAACCTTAAATATGTTTACAGGACAAATATGGTTCTTACCAGCACATAACCCCAGTTCTTTTGGAGGTCCTCAGGGATTACCAGAATCTATGATGTCATCAATAGAGGCAAAAGAATATCTAAGATTGACCTGGAAAGGAAATATAAAGTCATTCTTCCTTGGTACAAGTATCTCCATGTCCAGAGCCTGCTTGAATCTCCAATGTACAAAAATTGTTTACACTTACCAATTTTGAGCAAATTTTAACAGCTAAAGATGTCACAAAAAAAGATTTAATTATTAGACACTTTTAGTTCAGGTACATGTGGCTATCGACAGCTATGGCATAAAGATTTAAAGCAATCTCTAACAGACGAGCAATGGAAAGCAATATGAAAAATTCAAATGAATATTTCAAACTCTCAAACAATTCAAGCGACTTTATATAAGGTATTATATCAATGGTACTTGACTCCACAAAGATTGGCATACATGAGCTCGACTTTATCCCCATTATGTTGGAAACAATGCAGGAAAAGGGGCACATTTTACCACTGATGGTGGAAGTGTAAATATATAATAGATTTTTGGAAACAAATACTTCCGCAAATAAGTCAAATAACTAATTACATGGTGCCCTTGGACCCCACTCTTATTTTGTTAAATTTAAGAGCAGCCATCAGCATTAAAGAAACAGTTAATAATAATTTTGCTTGCTGCAGCTAAAGCTGTCATCGCACAAAAGTGGAAAGATAGGATTCCCCCTACAACCTCTCAATGGTATTGGAAAATATGGGATTATTTTATGTTAGATAAGTATTCTGTTTATATGGATAGAAGAAAAAAGGAGCATGTTATATAATCCTTTAGACAAGTGGTACCCGTTTATAATGCAGATGGATGATGACAGTGCAGTTGGTAAAAATTGGTTTAGAACACAATATAGAATTATGTTAAGTTGCTTCTGAATATCCTTAGAGGTTTCCAGTAGAAAAGTTTTCTTATAGGACTTTGCTGTCTTCCGTAGAATCTTCTTTAAAAATAAATAAAGGTTTATAATGTTTTAAATTGTTAATATTTTTAATAGTGCTTAAAGGATTCTTAAGGTTATATCTACAAACCTGAAATGTTATTTGCGCATTTTATTATAACAGCTCGTTATTATTTGTATTACTGGTTCAAACACTATTGGATTCATTTGTAATGAAAACAAAAAAAAGTCTAATAAAATGTTATTTAAAAAAAGAAAGAATATATGCAAGGAATTTACAGTAATTGCCATACATTTTGTTGTACAGCTTCAACAAGAGGATTCTACAGTTCCACCAATTACACCTGCATTATTTGTCAACTCACATCTTTCTCTAGTAAATGATATAAATGGATTTTAAACAACATAGAAAGCATCTGCATTCACTTAATTTTTTGCGTATCTTCTAATCTGATTTTTAATTTTTTTCCATCAGAACTGTATCCCACAACTATGGGGAATTTCACCATTGTTAAAAATATTAATGAGTTATGTGCCAGTTCTTGTTTTCTGCTGTGAATAAATTTAACAAGCCACTTTTGGATTAGGTATTACATTTAATTTCTAAATTGCTTGAATCTCATCATATCTATTTCCAGTATTTTTTTTGCAACTCCACCACATATGAAAGTATGTACCTTTATTATTACGTCCCAAGCTTGGTGTAGGAATTTGAATCAGAGCCTCCTAGAACCTAATTTAATACTTGAAACACTACACCAAAGTGGTTCTTCTACCAGGGTTGCCAACTGCCCTGGAGAAAAAGGATTTATGTGTGGAAATGAGCAGTTAAAGCTGTCATGGATGAGAGCAAGAGAAGGGCTGACATTCATCTTAGGAAGGGCTGACATTTATGAAGATGAAATCTCCAAAGGAAGTTTAGAAAACTAGTAAAGGGCCAAAACTTAAAAAACATTAACAGGTATTTAAAAAAGTACAAGTGTTTATTTCAAAAACATAAAAACCTTGTAGGGGCCCAAGTAACACCTCATAAAATAAAGTTACAAATGCACAAAAGGAACCATATATGACCTGACGCATTACAGCCCACAAGAGCTTTCTTCAGAGGTCAAATAGTACAGAATACAACATGCAACAAAGCCCCTGTTACACTTGTAAGGCAGTAAACAATTGCTATAGGACCAAAAATGGAATGCTGTATGGAGAAATAAAAAAAATATTTGATTAATATTAAATTACCCAATTGAAAAATCTCATCCAGTATTAAGAATGCATATTTTACAGTACCCAAATTTAATATACTTACTTTCAATCTGGAATTGAATGACACACAAAAAATTTTTTGTTTGTGAAGCCACTAATGTATCTGGCTTTGTATCAGAAGCAATTGCATATACTGGAGATAGTAATAGTACCGATATGTACCTGGAAATAAAAATGAAAGTAAATTCCAAAATGTAACAGTAAAATGTAATCAATAAAAACATGAGAAATTAAATATAAAGAAAGAAATACCTTCCCATTTAGGTCCTAAGAGTACAAGTCAAATTGTCTTATCAGGTCCGATGTAACATCAATTTATGGAGATGAACCAGTGTTGACAGAGACAGGCTGGAAAAACCTGAGACCTATCCATTATTGCAAAGTCCATTGCAGCAATCTAAATGGGAGGTATTAAGAAAGTTACTCAGCAAATTTGCATGCTGGTCTAAATGTCTGTGAATCAGGCCATAAAATATACAAACCTTCTATAAAACTTTCTAATCTGACCTACAAGGATCTTTACTTAGTTAGCAATAGTCCATCTATGTAAAAGCTTTTAGTTTCACTTAAAATGAACTTGATGTTTAAAGAGGACATGGATAATTAAGACCTCATGTTTCAAAATATTATATATTGATTTGTGGACATCTAAGCATCAGGCATAAAGCTCTCCAGAGGGTCTGGCAGCCACAAAAAGATAATTTTTTAAAAAAAATTCTTGCTGTAACATTCAGCATTTTTTAAAAAAAATAATGTTTATAAAATGAGAATAGTATGTATCAGGAGATAGCATGGAGCTTTCCAAATGGGTGTCATTTCTATCCTTGGAGACCACTTTGAGTGAAAACAGTTACATTTTTGTGAAGGTTTATATTGCCTTTTGGTTTATTGAAGTGTCAAAAGGTTTATAAGCTCTTCAAGTGCTGATTGTTTTACCCAACTACTGTCACTTCTTGTCAGTATTAAAGGTAGAAATCAAAGTGAGGGACCCAGGAGAGAGCTGTAGCTATCTAACATGCAGAGAAGTTCTTTCCTGTCACAGCCATAAGCACTGTTTGCTCCAGGCCTAACTGTGTGCCAGTACTGGCTCACTTAGCTTACATAATAATGATTTGTTCTCCTTCTTTAAAAAAATATTTGGGTTGTATCCAATGACTCTGTTCTTCTAAGAGCAAAGCTTTCCTTTGTTACAGGGAGCTTTCTACCAGCATGAAAAGTTTTCCACTAGCAGAAAAATCCTTCTCCATGGTCCTAAGTCAGTGGAGTTTCCTTGGAGGTGAGCATGGCTTCAATTAATCAGTTTTTGAACAGCATGTATCGGAGGAGTGCATAGGGCTATAGAAAGAAAGAAGAGCTAAAGGTTGTAGGACTGAGGGAACAATCCTAAGATGGCCTAGTCAGAAGTAAGTCTCATTTTATTCAATGGGACCCAGGAGAATGTTTATGAGACCTGGAATATAGATTGTATGTCTAACACTGGACACTAATAAATTATGCTTCATTAAATGCTTATATGTCTGTTTCTGAGTTTGCAGGATCAAGAACTTGCAAATGCAATTGTCCCTGAAACTTTCCATGTATTCAGCAACATTAGCCTGAAATTTACCAAGCCTGTTTACAAACAGAGAATGCTTGTAAGTGTGCGTAGGAACTGTAGACGGGCAGAAGTGTGGCAAGGCTGATGAAGCTGTCCTTCAGCTCTGGTCCTGAAGCTAACTGTCTCGTGCCATCCTGGTCCATGTGATATATGCTTGAACATCTCTGTGCAATCTCTCAGTTTCTTCACCTCTCTCCAAAGGGTGCTGTGAAGTAAGGAGGAGTCACCCTGAAAACAGCCACAGCCATTGGAGCTGAGATGCCTGAACCAAGCTATAAGAGATGTGAAGAGGAGACATCTGGTGTTGAGCAAGAGTTACTGAATGGAAGCTGGGCTCTCTTGAATGTTGAGAGAGCAAGAGGGAAGGACTGAATAAGGTTCTGGTCACACTGCAAAGGTAATTGCGCTTTGTTCCCGCTTTGTTTAAATCGGGAACATTTTTCTTCGCATTGGGCTGACTAGATGCAGCCAGCCCCTCTCTTACAGCACCTGCTTGCCTGCTGCTGCGCCGTCCCTCCAGGCGATCCTGCTGGCCACGGGGGAGGCTCGGGCGGCTGCTGCTTCTGCCGACACTTTGGGGGGGGTGCCACCGCTGCTGCCATTGTCCCACGAAAACAGGCTCCGCTGTGTCCGCCATCTCCACCATCCTCTTTGCCGGCCCCATCCAGGCTGCCAGAGCCCCCACCTCTCGTTCCCACCTCCAGGGCCATCTTTTGTGCGTTTTTTTTAAAAAAGCTTCCGGTTTGAGCGCTTGACTAAACATGCACTTAATAAATCCATTATTAAACGTTAAATGGAATTATTAAGCACATGTTTGCTCAAGCGCTCAAACCGGAAGCTTTAAAAAAAAAAAAAAGCACAAAAAGTGTTCAGACGGCCCTAATCACCATCATTGCGAAAGATGGGCTGTCCAGATAGGCAAAATCGTGTATTCAAAGCAGAAGTGCTAGGAAAACACTTGATTTTCCAGGGGTCAGGAAAACCCGGCATCATTGCGCGAGTGAGCCTGCTTTGGGGCGGGAGGCGGATTGGCGCGTGTGAACGTGAAACTGACATGCGCAAGGAAACGGCAGCGAATCCCGATCAAAATGGCAGTGTAACTGGACCCTAAGGTAAGACAAAAAAAAAAAAAAAAAGAGGGCAGGGGCACCATGACATCACCAGCCCCGCAAAGGAGAAGATCCAGGCAGAGTTCTACCTTCCATCATCTCAGTTGGTGCTCTCTTGCCCAGGCAGCCTTTGGTACCTTTACAATAGGTCTGGCCAACCTGACTTTGGGTGAGAGTGAGATGTGAATTATAATAGTAGCGAGTGCAAATTTGTATGGGGTAAAGCCTTAGGTCACATACAGGATCCTTGTTTGGACTCTACATCTGTTCCCTGCTGGATACCAACCCCACAGGTCCAGAGCCCAGTCCTAGGGCCTGATCAGCCCTGAGATGCAAGATCAAGGAGCTGCAGCTGCAATTTGTGCCTGACATGTTCTTAGGATTGTAGCCTGAGTCATGTAAAATGGGTTGCTGCTCCAAGGAATTCATAATCTGTATTTCAACAGGGTAGTCTTAAAGGACTGTGCAAATGGACATAAAAATGGGGATGGGGGTCAGTTAAAGACTAGAAAAATATGATATTTTTACTATTTCCCCATGTAATTTAGTTCACAGTAAGATTTGCTTTGGTAGCCTGTGGTAGTCTACCTCAGGAGCTGTTTTTTTTCATAATCCATGCACCTGACAAGTTCTCACAGACCATTTTGCTTTCCTGATTTTCCAGGTATATACATTTTGCAGACCTGGTGACACTATATTCTTCACTTCACAACCGTCTGTTTAAAGGTGATCTGATCCATTTTGGAATGTTCTGCAGTATATGCAGAATCACTTTATGTAAGTGCAAGAAAAATGCAGCCTTTTAACCATGGTATCAGTTTATTAGGTTTTTAAAAATGTATTTGCTTTACTATCAACAACTATAAGTATGCGAGAGGGAGGGAAAATGACAGAAAATCCATTTGATGGAGCAAATGGACTCTCTACATGCATGTCTATGAGCGAGAGTGTATCTGGGGAAAGTAATGTTAGGAGCGTAGATAGAAGAGACACCTTTTAGCATTAGAATGACAAATCATAAAAGATGACACACTTTTAAAAAGATGATGTGCACTGGAGACTTTATTATTTCATACCCGAAGTAAATAGAAAATTGACTGGGACCTGAGAATCCAGTGACTTGGGATCTGAATGCAAAATGTAGCTGAAGCTACACTGTTAACTAAAAAAATTAATTCCAAAGCCAAGATTCTGGGGGTGGGGGGCACTATCTGAAAGAAAGCAGACTGCCCAAAGAGTGTGAAGTTAATGTTTAAATTGTAGAAAAACTGATTATTAGAAAGGGAAGTTGTTTCAGCCGGGAAGTATAACAAAGCCGATGAGGTATTCAGAACCATGGCATTTAAAAAGATGGTTTTATGTGAATGTGTGTGACTTATCAGGTATTATATGGATTTGCTGGTGAACACTGATTACTCCCACGGCTGTGGGTTGCTGCCCTTTTGGCTTAGTAGCGATTAGTGACTGGTGGAAGGATGGAGAGCTGTGCTTGCTCATTGTTGGGAAGTGGTCTGGTTTCCTTTTGCTTTCTTTATGTCCAGGCAGAGAAAGAGGGAGGGGAAGGGGGAGATGGAAAGGGAAGCTTTGGTGTATTGCTCCAATCCCAGACGGAATCAGGCAGACAAGCAGCAGCTTGTGTATGTGAGTGTATGGGCAAGGGCGGGGATGGGGTGGGGTAAAAATTTTGTAACGGTAGTGCCATAGCAGACAACCCTATACACATGAGATATTTACCAACAGGACCATGTGCATAGAAGAGGAGCAGGACTGTGCATGGTGACCCCCCACACACAATGTTCCCTGCTCTTGGCCAAGTGTGCAGGCTCTTTCCCTGTCTCTGTGTGTCAAGGAAACCCACATTGCTACACAAGCTGAATACTCATTTGAGATGTTTCACATTACCAATTCACACCCTGCTGCAAGTTTTGTACAGTCCTAACAGTAAAATACCAGCAAAGCCCTGGCCTGGATAGCCCAGGCTAGCCCAATCCCATTAGATCTAGGAAGCTAAGCAGGGTCAGCCTTGGCTAGTACCTGGAAGGGCGACATCCAAGGAATGAGTCATGACATAGAGGCAGGCAATGGCAAACCACCTCTGAAATGTCTCTTGCCTTAAAAACAAATCTAGTTTGCCATCTAGTGGTGCATAATGCTAAAAAGAGCTAGAACTTCTGACTTCCAGACAATCTTAGGATCTCCTGGCTGTCCTACACACAATGTGTTGCCCTGCAAGGCTTCCGAGCCACTTTATGGACTGTAATAAATAATAAACTGTGCCAGTGTATACATAAGGGACTGAACCACATGGTAACCCCACCACGATGCCAGAAGAGATTGCACCTAGGCAAGAGACATCCTCCTGACCTTCCCAGCAGCTCCAGTGCCCAGTATAGGTTACCAGCCCATTCCTCATGAAGGAGAATGGAACAGCCCCAGTCTGCACTAAACACAGTACCATGCCTTGATGAAATACAAGGACAAAGAACTCCAAAACCCGCCATTAAGAGTTCCTTCTAACTCAGGCAGGCAGCCTCTTTCTCTCCCCCCTCACCTGCAAGACCTCTTGTAGACCTGGCAGAGACTATTCACTGTTGCCCGGCAACTAATTGCTAGCCATCAGCAGCCTGGCTAAAGTCATCAAGAAGACAATGGAATCGGCCTGGTGACTCATCCTAGCGGCTACCAGGTGTCAGACATGAGTTAAGCTTCTAGCTCTCAATATTGACCACTCCTCAGGTACACCTCCCCTAAACCTTCCAACCAATAGGGTATTTTCAGGGATGGACTTACCAGGAGGTGGAACCAGGGGTTGTGACCAGCCCCCTCCCTTCTGCATATAAGGAGACGCCTGACCACTGGCTCTCTCTCTGCTCTTTGACCCCTATTGAACCTTTGACCCTCTTACATCCAGCTTGCTATCCCCAACCCTTGCCTCCATCTTTAAACTCTAGGTCTGCAGCCTGAGTTTCCACATGTTACCTGCTGGCCAGGCCACGTGGTCCCCCATTTTTCTAGTTTTCTTCCCCTCCATTTTTCCTGGGGAACGCTCTGCACGACGGGACCAGTAAGTATTGCCCACCAACGATTTACCTGCTAATGCGAATGTGCTTATACCTCTCTCTGTATTTTCTTAGACTTGAGTAATTGTGTGTGAGCCTCTGTATTGTTTGCTTGTGAAGTACTCCAGTAAAAGACTTTATTTTCAACCGCCTAAAGTCTCCTGGTCTATTACCAACACCTCCCGGTGGGGCTGGGCTTCTGTATACACAGGTGTTCACTTCCACAGCCGATTTGCCTATTGATAATCAATCATCTACCCCCATTATTATTAATAATTACATGCAATCCGGCTAACAAATGCCATATGAAAACTATAATTAATTATTACCAGAAAAGCTGTGTAGGAGTAATTGGGAAACATAAGTCCATTTTTATCATTGGTTCTAGGGCTCAATTAATGTTTTGAAGATATTCCACGAGGCATTGGCTAGGCTGGGCACAGTGTTAACTGGTGATAGCTGCCTGTAACCCACAAACCAAATAGTTCAGTTAATGTGACATACATGGATGATGGCAGTCTCCAGGCATGCATACTTTTAAGACAGCTCTTATTAATCTTGCTCCACCCCTTGTTTGGCAGCAGATCCAGCAGTACAAATTCTTTTCCCCTTCAGTCTCTGCATATTTATTCATTGATATTGTGTATTAGGAATGGCCGTTGTACCTTAATCAATATTCTTTTTTTGGCTTTGCTGCAACTGTGAAGATCATTAACCCTTGATCAGCATATATAAAACAGTGAAGTATGTGTTGTTTTTTTTTAAGTAGGCCTGATCCTGGGAAAGGCAATTGAGCTTGTGAATCATTGGGGAACATATATACTCTCTCATACACGCAAACACACCCATACACAAAGAATAATGTGTTATCCAGTTTTTTATATATAGTCCAAGAATTCACAGCACCAGACTTCAGGAGTTATGTCCACATAAACATAAATGCACATATATGAGCAAGTTGATATACCTTTGACCCTCTGCTAAGAAAATGTTAGTTTTTGCCCACCTAAGTCTTAGCAAATAATGAAGTGTTCAGGGATGAATCTGTCTCCCTTCCTGACATCCCTGGAATGCTAAGTTTTGTATTTTGATGATAATACATTCTGAAAAGAGGACAACTTGGCCCTTTAAATAATGCATGCTTCATCTACAGTTTAGTGGGTTAGTCAACTGCTAGTTGACGAGACCTTTCCTAGCCAAATGCTTATCTATGTGGAGTTAAACGACATTTTTTAAGCAGAAAAAAGGAACCCCAACTGATGATACGTTCAAAATGATTCATGAAGAGGAAATCGTATGTATTGCAGCATGGGAGAATATTGGTGCATTATTTAACAGCAATAATGTTTGAATTCATACATTATGCAAATATCTTTATAATCAGGGAAAATGAAAGAACTTGGACTGCTCCTTCCTCTTTAGTTCTGCCATTAGCTACTTATTTGTGCATAACGTTTAATATGACACAACAATGTAGGCTGTCAGTGGGGAAGAAAGGTTACTGTCTGCATCAGGACAAAGAAAAGATGATAAATCATTGAGTGACACCTCGATTTTTAAGAATCTTCAATAACTGCTGGCAACTAGTGTGAGGGGAACTTTTGCCAATTCAAGTCGAATACAGTTTTGAATCACTTACACATTCTCATTTTGCTTCTGCTACTTACACCAACCACAAAAAATGTGCACGAACACTACAGCTTGCCATAATATGCTCCTATTACAATATCAGCAAACCTGTACAGTAGCAGTCAAAGCAATCAGTCACTCTCCTGTAAAACAGGAGAACATTCACCTTTTGTCTCTTTACAGAAATGATAAATTTCTTTTCTATCTGAACACATATCCATTCAGATATTCAGCAGGATTTTTTTTAGCACACAGTCATCTATATCATCTTTTTTGCTATGATGCTCCCCCTCCCATTCTCTCTCTTTCCATATTCATATGCTGTAAAGAAAAATCTATCTTCTCTTTATTCTGCTCCTGACATATGTCTACATGTCCTCCCTGCCATACCCTGAACAGCATTTTTCAGATGTCACATCCATATATACCTGGAGCCACTGACCTGTATGGCTCAGACTAGCCCGACATCATCAAATCTTGGAAGCTAAGCAGGTTAGTACTTGTATGGAAGACCACCAAGGAAGTTGCTACATAGAAGCAGGCAATGACAAACCATCTCTTGCCTTGAAAACCCAATGTGGTCACCATAACTTGACTGCAACTTGATGGCACTTTCCACCACCATATCAGGAGCCATCCAACTGTGCATAGATCTCCCTAATATGTCAGAATATCAGCATGGATTTTTCACAGTTCTTAATGACATGTATGCAAATACAAAATATGTGTGCTGCCCCCAGGGCCAGCTCACTCACTAGGCAAACTAGATTTTTGCCTAGGGCGGGCCTCCGAGTAGGGTGCTGACCTGCCCTGCCCTGCCCTGCCTAAAGCTGCTGCTCAGCTCCAAGAGCTCTGCTGCCACTCCTGCTCTCCAGAGGACATGTTCCTGGCACCTGAGTGACCCCGCACAGCCCCTGGCCACCACTGCACGCCTCAGAACTGGAGGGGGGGACCGAGGGCCAGCAGCTCCTTGCCTGGTGGGGAGGAAGCACACTGCCACCCCCCAGCCCACCCGTGGGGCCCAGACTTCCCTGCATGCACCCATTGCTGATTCGCCGCCCAATGCCACCCTCCCCTCCCGAGGTCTGTGAAGCGCCCTGTGCAGCTGAGAGACAGAGGGGGCTTACAGAGGAATCAGGTCTCCCATAATGTGAGGCAGAAGCAGAAGAAGAGGAGGTGGTGGCAGAGGATAGCAAGGGGGTGCCCCAGGGCAGGCACTAGTCCCCGCTTCCTGGCTGCCTCGGGGGAGGGGGAGAAGAAGGGACCCAGCAGCAGCTCTAGCCTCCTGCTTCAGAGACACACCAGATCCTCCCCCCATGCCCATCCACTGCATTCCTCCTGAGTAGCCCCATTGGGAGCTGCAGAGGGCAGCCTGGGCAATGCTACTCCGGGGAGGGAGGGCGGGACGGGTGCCTTTCCCCCCTCCTCTGCAGGCCTGAAGGGGTTAAGCTGAGGAGCCACCAGCTGCATGGAAGAGCCTTGCAGCAGCAGCAGCAGCCAGAGGCTGCTATAAGAGGAGGAGTGTGGGGAGGGGGAAGAATTGATCTGAAATGGAAATGTTATAGAAGCAGTCGAGCCGGTGCTTTTGCTCAGCTCCCTTTCCCAGTGGTCTCTCGAGCTGGCCTGTTTGAGCAGCGTGCCCTTCCTCTGGCGCCCATTTCCAGCTGCTCCCCCCCAAAAACGGAGCGAGACCAGGCTGGAGGCGGTGTGGGTTCGGCCCCGCCTCACTTCTCCACAAATGGCTGGCATCAGAGAGAAACCAGAGGAAGTGGGCATGGGTGTGTGTGGGGGGTCTGGTTCGGTTAGATATGGTCTCCCTGCTTTCCAGTGAGGTTTACTGTCCCGTTTGGATGCGATCTGAGAATCCACCCGAAGGGAAGACAACCATGAATGTAAGACAACCCCCCCTTAACAAAAATTATTTAAAAAGGGTTTTAACTGTTATTTCAAGCTGCCTTGAACCACAAGAAAAGGTGGGGTATAATGTTTTAATAAATAAATGTGCATGCATTCACTTTACAAATGAAACTGGGTACCAGTACCTGGATAAATGTGGCATTAAAATCACATGTTTAGCTGAACAGGTGTTGAATCTAACATAATTACTCAGCCCATGTATAAAGAAAAATCAAGTATACACTGTACATGGATTGTGTGTATGTTCCCTGTAATTTGCAAATGGGGCTAGTATAAGACATCTCCATGTGTTCAACCTATGAGTTAAAGCTTATGGGCAGTACAGAAATGTGTTTTGACGCTGTACTGAATACTATAACTTTTTTAAAAAAATAAAATTGAGACTTTATGATACACTTTGGATGAAATGACGTGTCTTTGATGTCTTATAAACATCTGATGATGCTTCTTCTGGGAGTGCACAACTAATTTAGAATCTGATGAAATAGATATTTCAGCCATTTTTATTGTCCTACAGCTTTGATAGAGGCATGTGTGGGGTTATCTCATAAGGTTTTTGATTGTATAACTGTTCTAGTTGTATGGTTATTCTGAACTCACTGCCAATTCCTTTGGGTTTTAATTAGCAACATTCTTTTTCAAGAGCTTTGGATAATGAGCAAACATCGGCATTCCTAACAACAGTGTTACTGATATAGTATCTGGTAATAGATTTTTTTTAGTCTCCTTTAATAGCAGCCTTTTTATTTTCTGTCTTCCAGTGTGCTCTGAATACCTTTGGCACTGGCCTCTTCTACCCACCTCTTCACGGTACTGAAGACCACTGCCATAATAAATGCACATACTTGATGATATGCCTTCCATATTTGGTAGCTGTGTGGTGTTAGGCAGAAGAAGGTCAGAACGATGTTAAATCTGCTGCAGAATGAAGGATCAGAGTGTAAATAGAATCTTGAAAGTTGGTAAGTGGGAGTGTGCTAGTGTAAATAATGTATTAATTATTGACAGCTAAGGGACAGAAAATTCCTCTTTTGTCACAGCATCTTCTTTCTCATACTGACTGACAGCTTTTCAGATTTGTGTTTTGAACGCAGCATTCCACCTCTGTTCTTAATATAGCAGTTTTGTATACAGAATGGCCACAATCTTGTAAAAGGTTAAGGATGCTGAAGCCTGTTGTCTGCAAGGATCTTGACTATGTTGGGTTGTGTACTTTAACAATGCATTCCTATGCAAAGTTGTTCCAGTCTAAGTCCACTGAAGTTAATGGGTTTCGAGTCGACTAGAGTAATTCTGCATAGGATTGCACTGTTAATTTAAGTACAATGGGAAAGAAAGACATTCCTTTATTTTTAAAATCCTTTTAAGGGATTTGATTGTTCTGTTCCATGCTAAGAGACACATTTGAACTAATAATGGTTTTACATCTTCAGTTGGAGGCTGTTATTTTTCTTTCTTGCCTGAAGTCTAAACATACAAGGATGTTAGCTTCACCCGCCACCACCTAGTCTATTTGTAGAGCATTCTGCACACGACACAGACAAAAAGCCGTACAATCAGGGCCAAACATAATTTTCCCCTCCCCTCCCCCTTTTTAACTACCCAGTTTTATGTAGAGTTCTGGAATACTCACAAACATGCACATAAGTGTCATGTTATTTTGATTGGTTCTTACGTACATGGCTTTTGGAATGGGGATTTTTTTTAAAATTAACACAGCTACCTGCAATCTCTTTCTTATTTTACTGGCTCTTCTTTACTTATGTACTGGCAACAATGCCCAATCAGTGCCAAGGGTAGCATGCATGTGGAGGAGGGCTGCCTTAAAAGACCCTCCAGATTATGGGATTCATCTCTGCAGTTCTTGCTCACAGGGACATGCTATAGCACTTTGCAGGATTACTATTAGGCTGTGTAATGATTTCAATTTATAAGTGTGTGTTTCTTTAAATGGTTGATAAGTGTCAGAAGAACAAGGGGGGTGAAAGAGGGAGAAGAGTGGCTGAGGTGATTGGATGGTGACTGAGAGTGTGTGGGCGGAGCTAAGAGGTATGTGTGTGTGTGGAGAGAGAGAAGGTGGAGTGCTCAGTTTGAAGTTTGAAGTCAGAAGTCAGCAGTCAGCAGTCAGTAGCTGTCAGTTGTGGTCAATCTACACAGAGTCTGAGAAGTAATCTTCTAACTAGAATCATACAGAAGTGCTGTGAAAGGTATTAAGATTCTAAAGCAGGAAGAAAATATACTTAAGGGAAGGAGGCTGAAGTTGGTTCCTTATTCGCTACTTATTAGTGTAGTCATTCAAAAACATTAAGGAGAGTTGGAAAGCTCTGAGCCCCAAAATAAGGTCTGGACCACCATATATCATATACCCCCACGTTCACAGGACTCTCCCCTTTGAGGGGACATATTCTGTGTGCTGGTCCAAAGTACAATTCTGGTGCCAGCTGCTCCAGAGTGTGGTGCCCCTAGGACAATCACACAAGCAAAAATGGGGGCCTGGCTGCAACCCCAAAATAAACTTTGGACCACCCCAAAGGACACATTGCCGATCTCTGGAGACTGTGCCCTGCAAGGTGACATACAGTGATGCCTGGTCCAAACACCGGTTCTGATGCCATAAACTTCTATTCGCAGTGCTTCCCCGAGGCCTGTGTTTCAAAGGAGATTTGAATAAGGAAGTGCCCTCTGCACCCAAAATAAGGTTTGGACCCCCACACTTCATACACCCCTGTCTTCAGCAGACCCTCCCCTTCGAGGGGACACATTTTGTGTGCTGGTCCAAAGCACAGTTCCGGTGCCAGTTGCTCCAAAGGTGCTGATAAAGGCCCATTCTCTGCCTTGGAGTTCACACAACAGAGGGATGGGCTAGGACCTGGGAGATGCCTCTCTGGTTTCGGCTTGACCCCCACATGGCACAGGCCAGAACCCCTCAGCTCTGGTGGCGTGAATTGCAATAGCTGGGGAGAAATGAAGTCACTGTAATGCCAGGAGGCAGAAGTTGGTTCCTAGTTAAATCATACCCATTCTGGGGACTCTCCCCTTCGAGAGGACATATGGTGTTTCCTGGGCCAAACAAAGCGCTGTTCTTAGGCCAACTGCTCCAAAGTGGGGTGCCCCCAGGACAATCACAGGGGCCAGGCTTAGAGTTGCCAGCTCCGGGTTGGGGAATACCTGGATATTTGGGGGGGGGGAAGCTGAGGAAGGTGGGGTTTGGGGCATAGTGCCATAATGGCGAACTTCCAAATTCAGCCCACTTTTTAATACAACCAGTACATTTGGTTGCTTACATTGAGTGTATTCTGCAAAGCCCTTTTGTCCAAATTCCAGAGAAATTTTACATTTCCATCTCCCCAGAAAAAAGGCCTGCTCCAGCAGCATGGTCTGCTGCACAACAGTTCTCACACTGGCCTTCTGGTGCCTTTGCAGCCTGATTCACAGAGGTGGTATTAGGGAGGTTTTCTGGAGCATGCTGGGGGTTTTGTACATTTGCTTTGCTGGGGGTTTTATACACTTTTGCTAATTTTGTCTGATGTCATTTACCATTGATACATCATTTTATAACATTCTCTTTAAGAGTAGAGCTCAGCATCAATGCATCCACATATTTCCCCATTGTTCCATTTGTATATTATATCCAAAGTTTCGGGCCCATTTTATCATGGATTCTTTCACTCGTTCATTCCCTGTCTCAAATTTCAACAAGAGTTTATACATTTTAGCAATAAAATGTTCATCAGTTGTACATAATTTCGTTTCAAATTCAGTCTTCGATTGTTTAAAACCATGCAATCGTTGGTCTGCTTTAAGCCTTTCTAATAATTGTGCATTAAAAATGGGCAGGTATTTCCTTCTGTTATCAAATCTTAATAATCGTGCATAAAAATTGGGAAAATCAAATCCTCTCTTAATTTCATTTTACAATCCCCTTGAGAAAAATCTAATATGTCATGATATGTTAACCATTTATGCTCGGTTATCATTTCTCGTCTATAGAATGCTCCTTGGGTAGAAAGCCACACGCTGACCCCTGTCCTCCTGCCCCTCCCCCATCTGCTGTGCTGCCCAGAGATTGGTCCCTGTTACCCAGATGCTAATGTCACAGTGCCAACATCACAAATCCCCTGGGAGACAGAGATGCATAGAGAGGCTTGATCCTTGGCAGTTGGGTTCAAAAGCAGAGGCTGGCTAACACTAAGCCATCAAGAGGGCCAATGGCGAGTTTTAAAGTGGAAGTTGGTGGGGAGAAGGATGGTTGGTAGGAGGTAGGAGGTGGTGAAGCAGGAGGTGGGTATAGGGTTGCCAGTCTCCAGGTGGGGCCTGGAGATCTTCCACTTTTACAACTGAGCTCCAGCTGACAGAGATCAGCTCCCCCAGAGAAAACAGTGGACTCTATGGCATTGTACCCTGTTGAGGCCCCTCCCCTCCCTTCCCCAAACCCTGGCCTCTCCTGGCTCCACCCCCAAAGTCTCCAGGTATTTTCCAACCCAGTCCTGGCAACCCTAGGTGGGTAGGAGGCCGTTGAAAACAGTTTTATTGGAGAATGCCTTGGACTGGTTTAGTTTTGAATGACTGACAGTCCAAGTTGTTCATTGTGGCTTTTTATAATTGTTGTTTTATTTGTATTGTTTCAAAGGCTCCAGAAACAGCAAGTTTGGCGAAGGGTCCCGAAGACACAGTGATCTGGGGTTTCCCTGCCCTCCCCAGCTCACTGGCACCCCCTCCTCCACTCACTCTGTCTCTGTCTCCACTCTCAGCACTTTTGACTGTCTTCTAACCTGTGATCTCCACTCTGCCTTCTAACCCATTAGCTCCCCCCCCACACACACACTGGTTCTTGTTTCCTCTCTCCCACCACTCTTACGACTCTTCTTTCCCTCTCCTCCTCTACCTCCACCATCTCCTCTTCCCTTCCCTTCCATTCCCACTCCACCCCCACTAACCCACCCCCACTAACCCACCCCCACTAATCCACTGACTTACTCCCCCCCAACTGTCCCTGCTGTTCCTGCTTCCCCTACCTCCACTGTCCCCGTTGTTCCCTATTCCGCTCCTGCCACCCCCCAACCAATGGCTGGGGTGGTAGAGGGAATGGAACAGGGAGTGATTGGGGGTGGTGAAGGAAAAGGAACCAGGGGCACACCTGCTATGGACCTCCCATTCCATTGTTTCCCAAGAGGAACTGATGGAATAGGGGGCCTGTGGCTGATCCCATCCTCTTCCTACCCCCTCCCTCCTCCCCTCCGCTGGGAGTGGGAATTCCATGGTAGCTGCGCCAGGCAGTGGCCTTTTGCCAGAGAAGTCTTCCACTGGAGCCAGTGAGGTGAGTACTTTCCTTTGTACTGTGTTCAGCTCAGTGTCATAAGCAAATCGGCACGATCCCTTTTGTTGCCACGGCACAGTACCTGGCCAATTAATCACCTGATATTGGGAAAGTTCTTTTAAAATGTATTTGTGTTTTTTTCTTGCAAAACCATTTATTTATTTAGAAAAATCAGCTTCAAAGAACCAGAGACAATTTATTACTTAGGCGGCAGAGTGTTAAGGTGGCAGAGTTATTTGGCCCTTGAAGAGCACAAGAGGTGCAGCACCTTCTGGATTCCTCCTATTGAGGAGAGAAAGGGTCAAAATCCTGTGAAAATACTATGCCCTCGACTGAACAAATGAGCTGCCATATACTGAATCCGACCATCAGTCCATCAGAGTCGGTATTGTCTACTCAGACTGACAAGAACTCTCCACGGTCTCAGGCAGAGTGTCTTTCCCATCACCTATTGCCAGAACTTTGAACTGAAGATACCGGGGATTGAACCTGGGACCTTCTGCATACCAAGCAGCTGCTCTGCCATCATTTGGTGCTGAACACAATACAGATCCCAGAGGATTGGAGCAGATGAGCAGTATCATGGCTGATGCAGCAAGTCAGTTCTGCAGCCCCTTTGGGATTCATCATCATGGCTTCTGGGCAGGCGCACCTTGTGTGTGTGCACAGGCCAGCTGCAGAGAAGATTTCCAAGTCATTCTATTGATGAATAAACTACATTTAAAGAATAAAATGTGTCTGGGTTTCCACTGTGTCATTATGGGACAAAAGGGGCCTCCTCAAGATCGAACTGACTGTGGCTTTAAAAATGGTGCTGATAAAGGCCCATTCTCTGCCTCGGGGTTCACACAACAGAGGGCAGGGCTAGGACCTGGGAGAGCCAGGTTGGAATGCCATTCCTTGGGCCCATCGCCTTCTCTCAAACTGACCAGTCTAGCAAGAGGCTGAAGTTGGTTCCTTACTCGCACTTCCTTATTCATTCCTTATTCGTTACTTATTCGTGAATAAGGAATTGTGAATAAGGAACGAACTTCAGCTTCCTCCAAACCAGTATCTTACTCAAATCTCTTTAGAAATACAAGCCTCAGGGAAGCGTCCAAATATTTTTTGGGGGTGCAACCTGGCCCCAGGGTCTGCCTGTGTGTTTGTCCTAGGGGCACTGCACTTTGGAACAACTGGCACCAGAACTGTGCTTTGGACCAGCACACAGAATGTGTTCCCTCAAAGGGGAGGGTCTGCTGAAGACAGGGGTGTATGAAGTGTGGGGGTCCAAACCTTATTTTGGGTGCAGGGGGCACAGTCTCCAGAGAGCAGGGATGTGTCCTTTGGGGTGGTCCAAATTTTTTTGGGGTGCAACCTTGCCCCAGTGTCTGCGTCTGTTTGTCCTGGGGGCACTGCACTTTGGAGCAACTGGCACTTTGGAGCTTTGGACCAGCACGCAGAATATGTCCCCTTGAAGGGGAGAGTCCTGTGAACGTGGGGGTATATGATATGTGATGGTCCAGACCTTATTTTGGGTGCAGAGGGCACTTCCTTATTCAAATTTCCTTTGAAATACAGGCCTCGGGAAAGCTCTGTGAACAGAAGCTTGTGGCATCAGAACCAGTGTTTGGACCAGGCATCACTGCATGTCACCTTGCAGGGCACAGTCTCCAGAGAGCGGGGATGTGTCATTTGGAGAACTGTTTGTCCTGAGGGCACTGCACTTTGGAGCAACTGGCACCGGAACTGCGCTTTGGACCAGCACACAGAATATGTCCCCTTGAAGGGGAGAGTCCTGTGAATGCTGGGGTATATGATATGTGGTGGTCCAGACCTTATTTTGGGTGTAGAGGGCACTTGTTTATCCAAATCTCCCATATTGACTATACTGCCCAGATTCCAACAGACTGGGGCCTTGCAATTATTAATCCTATATATAAGAAAGGTATCAGGTCCAATCCTAATAATTATTGTCCGATTAGTCTTTTAAATACCATCAGCAAATTAGTCTTTTAAATACCATCGGCAAATTGCAGACATCTGCAAATTAAATTACATAACTGGCTCGAACACGATAATTATTTAAGTAAAGAACAGGTGGGCTTTACCCAGGGTCGTTCAACTCTCGATCATTGTCTTGTTCTAGATTACTTTATTCAAAAATATGTTAGAGTAGCTAAGAAATCTCTTTTTGTCGCCTTTGTGGATATGAAGGCAGCCTTTGATTCTGTATCTCGGGAAAGCCTTTGGGCAAACCTGAATTCCTCAACTATAGATATAAGACTTTTATATCTGATGATTAAAGTGCATGAGAATACGCAACTACAAATCAGATGTAACAGTGAAGGAATGCTGTCTAAATTCATTCCCCCCCAGATGGGAGTAAGACAGGGTTGTTTACTTGCCCCCTCCTTGTTTAATATTTATGTCAACTCCCTTATTCAGTCTCTTCATGGGGCAGATGTGCATGCCCCTAACTTCTCAGGAGGAGAGGGGGTTCCAATTCTGATGTACGCAGATGACGCTGTCCTACTGTCCCAAACTAGAGTTGGTCTTAACTGGGCCTTAAGAATCTTTAGCAAGATATGTAACGAGGAATTATTAACGATTAATTATTCTAAAACCAAGATTATTCATTTTAATAGGGCATATAAGAAAGATACTTGGAGAATAAATGGACACCCTATAGAGCAAGTTAAAACATACAAGTATCTGGGGATAACCTTCAGTTATAATGGCAGCTCCTCAGCACATATAAGTTCCACAATCTGCTCAGCTGAGAGAAATGCTAATGCTATTATTAGATTCTTCAGGATGGAAGGCCAAGGTGTAATTCAAGCGGCCTTAAAATTATTTGATGCAAAGATTTTAACCCAACTCACATATGGTGTGCAAGTAATTACTTTAAGTGATAATAATTTTAAGGACCTGGAAAAAGTTCAATCTAAATTTATCAGAGCATTATTGAATGCACCTAAATGTACAGCAAATGTAGTTCTTAGGCAGGAGATTGGGGTGCCAAGAGTGGAAACGAAAATTTGGATTGCTTCGATTTATTACTGGTTAAGAATGCATTTGAAGCCAAAGGTCTAATTCCATCCTTTTTAGCTGCCACTCCATATCCTGAATGGTCCTCCAAAATATTGGTTAAACTTGGTTCAATTGGGCTTCACCCTGTAAGTCTTTTCAATCTAGGATTGACCTAAGCTAAATCTGTTGTATCCCAACATCTAATGGATATAGAGGCACAGACAGAAGAAGCGCTTCTACCCTCGAGATATGAAGCTTTAAAATCTTGGGCAGGTTTTGCACCTGCTCCTTATCTTTCTAACATTATATATGATGGCTATAGAGGGGCTTTTTCTAGAGCTCGTTTTGATGCCCTACCCTCTAATTTATTACAAGGAAGGTTCTTGCCTTGGCCTGTTTCCCAAAGATGTTGTCCCTGTACAGGTCTTGAGATAGAGTCGGTCTCACATATTCTGTTACATTGTAACTTTTAAGCTATGGAGAGGCAGCTGTTAATTTTCCCACTGTTGTCTAAATTTAAACCTTTGGATGTCCATTTGAAATTTGCGGAACCAAGGATTCTAACCCTTTTGTTGGAAGATCAGAAAGAGAGGATATCTTTAGCTGTGGCAAAATTTTGCTTCCTGGCACTTAAAAAGAGGAAGCTTGTACCTTAGATAGCAAGTTAATGATAAATTAGTATTGCTCCTGTTTCCACCTTAATGATACACTGTCTTGCTCCCGCTTTTGCTTTTAATGCCGTTTTATATATTTATTTAATTTTATGTATCTACCGTGTACTTTACCTCAATCTTTTTTTTGGAAATGTTTTATATTGGCTGGTCGCTTGCCTGTACTAATAAACTTGACTTGACTCCTTTGAAATACAGACCTCGGGGAAGCCCTGCAAATAGAAGCTTGTGGCATCAGAACCAGTGTTTGCACCCGGCATCACTGTATGTCAGCTTGCTGGCCATAGTCTCAAGAGCATGGGGATGAGTCCTTTGGGGCAGTCCAAATGATTTTTGGGGATGCAGCCTGGCTGCAGTGTCTGCCTCTGTGTTTGTCCTGGGGGCACTGCACTTTGGAGCAACTGGCACCGGAACTGCGCTTTGGACCAGGGCACAGAATATGTTCCCTCAAAAGGGAGACTCTGCTGAAGACAGTGGTGTGTGAAGTGTGGGGGTCGAAACCTTATTTTGGGTGCAGAGGGCACTTCCTTATTCAAATCTCCTTTGAAATACAGGCCTCGGGGAAGCCCTGTAAATAGAAGCTCGTGGCAGCAGAACCAGTGTTTGGACCGGGCATCACTGTATGTCAGCTTGCAGGGCAGTCTCAAGAACATCGGGATGTGTCCTTTGGGGTGGTCTAAATATTTTTTGGGGGTGCAGCCTGGCTGCAGTGTCTGCCTCTGTGTTTGTCCTGGGAGAACTACACTTTGGAGCAACTGGCACCAGAACTGCACTTTGGACCAGCACACAGAATGTGTCCCCTCGAAGGGGAGGGTCTGCTGAAGACAGGGGGAAGACAATTATGGGTGAGCAAGTTCCATCATTTTTGTGCCACAACCAAGAATGCCCTTCCTTGTGTTGCCAGCTATCTAGCCCCAAATGGTGGGAACACCCAAAGCAGAGACCCATGACCAAAGCAGGTCAGGTAAATTAATATTGGGTGGCTGCCTAGAGCCAATAGATGAGATGGGGTATAAACATTTTAATAAAACATATGGGAGTAGGCAGTCCTTAAGAAATCATGCCCCCAAGCCATAAAGGGCTTAAAGGTCAATAGCAGCATCTTGGGCTGGTCCCAGAAGCTAAATGTAAGACAGTTTAGATGGAACAAGACTGGAGTGATATGGCCCCTACGGCTTACTGCAGTCAGCATTCTGGACACAGCATTTTCTACCAGTTATAGCTTCTGGACAGTCATCAAGGGCAATCCCACAGAGAGTGAATTGCAGTGGCTGAATGTAGATCTTAGCAGAGCATGCACCACAGTGGCAAGATTATTGACCAGGAAAAGCTGCAGCCTAGTTTTCCAGTCAAAGCTGGTGAAAGGTGCTCCTGTCTGTGGCTGCCACCTGCTTATCTAACAGGAAGATTATGTTCAGCAACATCTGCCAACTATGATTCTGCTTTTCCAGTGGGAGTAAAAGCCCATCCAGAACAGGATATATTCCAGTTTTGGGGTCTTGTCAGGATAAAGTTTCAGATTAGTTTAAAGACTAACTTGTTTATAGCAGCATGAACATCTGAGACAGATGCTAGTCAAATGCAGGGAGACCAGCTTCTCTGTAATCAGTAATGGTGTATGGAACTTACCATTGTAGACCTGTTGAATAAGTCCACTTACCCTGAGTAAGCTGGTAAAAGGCGAAATTAAAACAGGATAAGGATAATGTTTTTTTTTTAATTGATGTGTTGTGCAGTTTTACCTGAACAGGAAGGTTTATGATGTTTCAAACTTGTTCAGAAAGGTGGACACCTACTTGTTTTTAAAATTGCTTTGTGTTCCTTTTTTTCCTGTACACTGCAGCCACTGCTTGAGTTGCAATGATGTGTGGAGGAACAAAACCTGCCTATTACACTCAAGTGAGTCCTGTGTGCATTTCATTTATTTATGTAGAAAATGTATATGCCACTTCCCCACAGACATGGTAGAGGTGGCTCTCAAAGTAAAAACAATGGAATACAGTAATTAAAATAAAATCAGAAATGCATTTGTATACTGTAACTATAGTCAATCTTTAAGGAGGAAGCTAGAATCAGCATTTATTTTTTTAACCTGAAGGGTGTATGATAGTTGATCAAAGCTGGTTTGTGTCTGCCATTTCCCTGAGTACTCAGTTTTGGACTTGGCAATCTCCATCTGTAACCCACCGCACAAGCTGTCATTTGCAAATGCCAATGTTTTTAATGGAAAGTTTGACTTCTGGTCACTATAAACCCATTGCTATTTGCAGAACCTGAGTATCACAAAAACATTAAAAATGCCATGTGCTGCTGGATATATTAAGTTCCCTATCTTTACCCCTTAATATAACTTTGTCAGAATGATGTTCTGCTTCAACCAGTCACCATAGCAACTACATTGTTCACCTGCGATCTGCAACACAAGCTGTTAAAACCTGAGAACTAGCCAAAAATGAGTCCTGGTCCTCCTGCATTTAGGCCTAACAGGTGCATTTCGTATGCATCTACAGAATGCATGATGTTCTATGAGGAATCTCTAGAAAAAGGAAATAGGTGTTTTTATATAATGCATTATTACACAATGATGCAAGTGGCTAATATATAAATGGAGAGTTTTCGAAAGGTAAGGACAGCCCCTTTCAACTGAGACATGAATAGTTACAAGAGAGCCATAAACTTGTTCTTGACACCTCTCCATTGCCTATGGATTTTGGATTTCAGCTCAGATCTGAAATATGCTTCTGCTGACAATGACAGCGTGGACTGGTGGAGTAACCTCATAAACACATGAAGCTGCCTTATGCTGAATCAGCCCATTGGTCTGTCAAGGTCAGTACTTTAACTGGTGGAAGCTCTCCAGATTCATAAGTCCTATCTATCTATCTATCTATCTATCTATCTATCTATCTATCTGTCTGTCTGTCTGTCTGTCTGTCTGTCTGTCTGTCTGTCTGTCTGTCTGTCTGTCTGTCTGTCTGTCTGTCTGTCTGTCTGTCTGTCTGTCTGTCTGTCTACCTATCCAATTTATACTCCGCCCTCCCCGCAAGCAGGCTCAGGGTGGCTGAGGTTTCTTACATCACCTGCTATCCAGTGCCTTTAACAAAGATGTAGAGGACTGGAACTGCATGCAAACCAGATGCTCAACCACTCAACCATGCCCCCTCCCAGTAACTGAACACTTTAGTTTCAACAAGTATTTTTGCATTCTTGGAAGATCTGATGTTTTATTTTTTTAAGTAAGCAAGGCTTTCTTTTGCCTTGCCAGATCATATTTAAGCATTTCTGCCTCCAGTGCAAAATAAGATAAAAATGACCTCCCACCCATTCATTAGTAAAATATTTAGCACTCTTAATGGAAATGACACTTTACATCGTAAGTGTCAAAAATAAATGATACCTCCCTAGGCCAAGTTGCTTACAGTGATATTTGCCTGTGAGAAGAGAAGGAGAGGAGGAATAGAAGAAGAAAGGGGTGGAGATGAACAAATGCACTTCTCAGGCTTTACAGAGCTTGTGGCAAAGGAAGGTTTCAGGGGCTTTGAAAGAAGAGCCCTAGCACTACGTATTTGTTCTAGGAGGCAATCAGTCTAACAGGCTCGCATTATCAGGTGACAGGAGAGAATGAATGGAGTTAGCCACAAAGAAGGGGTTTAACCTGAAATGTACTGGGCTTCCTGTTTCTACAAAAAAACTGCCTAGGTCCCTTACTCTCCCTCTTGTACTTCGTCTACTCAGTTGTCCTACTTGTTTCTTTCCCCCCGCCCATCCAGTCCCAGTGTTGTTTGCTAGATCACAGCAGCTGCTTTCACATGAAAATTTTCCATAATTTACAAATCCTTAAAGCAGATCTTATGTCAAACCCGATGTGTGAGATGTATCAATATATCTTATTCTCAACATGGCCAAAGCTGTGGATACTTAAATCCAGAGACTGGAGCCATAAACAGATAAAAGATAGATTGTTCTACAAACTTGAGAAAATGAGACCCCCCCTGCAAGTTCTTATGAACTAGCTGGGGGGGGGGGATCTCATTTCCCCCTCCTCAACTATGTCCTCTTTCCTTTCTCTGAAAGCCCCCATAGCCTTTCCCCTTTTCCTGCTCAGTTGCGCAGTGCCAGTTGCCGGGCTGTGACCAGTTGCATGGCGGGGAACCTGCAGGGACTTGTGGGAGGAACCTCATTTCCCCCGTCTCCCCTTCTTATACTATTTCTCTTTCCCTCCAACTGGCAACCCTCATATCCTCACCTTTTCCTGTTTCCTTGTCTTCTTCCCACCCACCCATCAACCTACCTTTATCTGCCTCCCCAACTTCAGCTATTTTTTTATTTACATCATTTATACCCTACCTTTCCCCACAATGGGAAACCAAAGCAACTTATATCATTCTCCTCTCATCCATTTTATCCTCACAATAACCCTGTGAGTGAGGTAGGTAGGTTAGGCTGAGAATGTGTAACTGGCCAAAATTCACTCAGCAAGCTTCCATGGCAGAGTAGAGATTTGAGATCTGAAACTCTAACCACTACACTGCACTAGCTTTTGTAGGGCGGCTGCTGTTGAACAATAGCAAGCAGCAAGTCCTGGGTGAATCATGCATGTTGCATGGTAGCATGTCACCCACCGGATTCTGCTAGGTCTGGCCCTGATGAATTCTCCTTCAAAGATCAAAACAGTCCTGGAAAGGGCCCTGCCCCCTTACCCTGCCTTTTAGTGACAAAGATCAAGCCTTGAAAGCTGGCAATACTATTTGGTTGCCTAGCAACGGACACTAAGAGCATTTATTTCTTAAAGCTAAAGGCACTCTTTGTATCATTCTGAGGGAGTTTAACCCCCCCCCGATTATTTTTTAGATTTCAGATTTTTCTGGAAACCTGCAGTGTTTTTCTGGTTTGTCAGATCTGTTTTGTCTGTTCACAACATTTAATTATAATCTTAATGGCAAAGTGGAAATAACACTGAGCCCTTGGGCTGCCTAAATGGAACTAAAACTGTTATGTATCCCATAACTTATAATGAAATAGAATTCACCCATAAGAAACAAATGGCTGTGTTTTGTAAAAAGGTGAGATTATTTCCTGAGGGTCATTAATAGGTTAGATCATTACACAGGAGCATGTCCTTTTGTGGAAGAAAAAATAAATGCACTCGGAATTATGCAGACAGCATGCTGCATGTATTAGGGTTGTAAACAGAAGACAGACTTCAAAGCAGAATGGTTCTGTAGCACTGTGACACAGATCTCTTTAAAAAAATGTTTTTATTGAAAAATTAACATTGGATACAAAGACAAACCAGCGACAATAAACTGTTATAAACATGTGAGGTCATACTAAATACTCAAGTATCAATTAATTAACATAGTAAAATATCTATAACACAATTCTGATCAAAATGGTCTTTGTTTTGAGCAATAAAATTTAAAACAGGGTACCAAAAATTGTAATAATCAAGACAGGCAGAGTAAGGGCCTTTATTTGAGGTTTGTATCAGTATCATTTCCATTGTGAGATAATCCTGTCTGTTCCTGTACCAAGTCTTAAGAACTGGGGGCAAGGATGATTTCCAGGAGAACACAGATTTTTAAAAAATATTAATTGCAAAATACGAGAATGTATCCACATGCTTATAATATGCTTTGCAGCCCTAGGCCTTAACAACTGCTCCATACTCCCTTTCCCTTAGCCTGGCATTGTATATTCTTGACACAGGGTCAAGTTAAGACCAGAGACAGAATGATCTATGACAGAAAGATGTTCAGAGCTGATTGCTACTGGTTACTCTGCAACCATAGCTCATTGTCCTTGTCTGACACAAAATTCTTTGATTTTAAAAAAAATGATTACAGTTCTCATTTTAGTGTCATTGTTTACACTTTTGATGCAAGCCTTCACCTCCATTTTCACTCAGCAAGCCAAGAGCCAAAGCTTTCTTGCATTATTTAAATAAAGAAAAAGAAAACCAAGAGCCTGGTGGTGACTCATCAAAGGTAGATCACAGATAGATCTCTGACTGCAGATAACATGGTTTGAGAGGAAAGCTGAGTATTATCGGTATTTTACAGGGAGCAGGCAGAGGAAGACTAGGGTCAAGATGACCTCCTTTGGAGGCATAAAGTCAGTGTCAGGATGTGATCTTAAGGACGTGTTCTTGGAAGTAATGGCTCTGGGTTTAGGAGTGGGATCTAAATGTACCATAGATTGTATATACATTCTGAGACAATTTATTCCCCAACTAATCCATTGTTGTAAAGGACTGTGTAACCTCAAACTAGTATTCTGTATTCCCCCTAAGATTCCCCCCCCAGCCCCAATCTGTTTATGTAGTCCCAGTTTGTTTTGGTCGTTTATGTGCCTTCAGTCTCCCCAGTCCAGAGTCCCTTGTATGCTCTGACGTAGATTTCCTGAATATGCTGGCAGCACCAGTCAAATTTAATCCCAAAGTCAGGACCAGGGACTCAAAGGAAATATTGGGGAAATTGTTGCTTCTGTTGAAGTTTTTGAATAGGTTGTGTACTCATTGGATTGAGAATAATATCCACAAATCATAGTCTGCATAATTCAGACTATACTAATTTAGGATTGAATCCACACTAAATTTTTCACTAAGGAAGGGCAATTTTGTCAGTTTACCCTTCCTGCTGCAGATGTGCCCTATCCCTCAGGAACAGCATTTCAGGCAGATAAGTCTGTATAGATAGAAACTCTGGGACAAGTGATGCTTTGTATTCTTGGTGCTTGGGGTGGCAATAGTGAGAGAGCTTCTATTGTCCTCCTGATGGCACCTGGTATTTTTGGCCACTGTGTGACAGAGTGTTGGACTGGATGGGCCATTGGCCTGATCCAACATTGGCTTCTCTTATGTTCTTATGTTCTTATGACTCACCCACAGTTGCAACTGATAAGACACTGATGGGCTGCACCCGCAGCTTCAAAGGAAGGTGTGATCTCACAACTGTGGGTCAAATTCCTCCAGAGGAAATAGCCTTACTTTCCCCCTCCCCGTGTTATCTGGCACATGTGACCTCACCCTCAGTTCAATATTTCCTATTGAAAGGTAGCTATGTCACCAGTCTTCTTCTGTTTCTGTATTAAAACACAGAAGAGCTTCAGTGGAGTGAAATGACAGCCCGTTGATCCTGTCATGCCTTCCCCTGATATACGGTAGGAAAGATGAGCCTTGATAAGAGCAAGTGAACTTGTTCATCCAAAAGTCAGCTTTAAAATTACACTGAATGACTGGCAGCAACATATTCTTTCTGACCTCTTGCCGGGCAAAACAAAAAAAACAAAATACCCTCCCCCAAATGCTGCTTTCAATGGATGTAGCTAAGTCAAGGTCGCAATAATAGTGAGCTGTTTTTCCTTTTGAATACCCTAAAATAATTTCCTTGTTAATTTCATGTCTATTATTTTGACTGTAAAATTACAACATTTTCCCCACACAGTGCCGTTAATAGGGTCAGTCTGTGAGCCGGTAGTGGTTACCATGCCTTCAGTCATGTGGAATCCTAACAACCATTATAATTTGTTTCTAAACAGATCAAGAGCTATTTACCAGCTCAATGTTTTGTGCACAGCTGGGTGCCTGGCAAATGTCCAATATCCATTAACATTTAAAAAATTAGTCCCATAATGCATCTTTTCCATGGCTTGAGGAGTATACACACTGACACATGTGGGGAACCAATTATACTTGCACCACCATTAGTCTGGCTGCATTCAACTTCTCAGTAAATGAGGGCTAATTTACTTGCCAGAATGGTATATCTTGAAGGCACACAATGACCCTGGACTGAAAAGGGCTGAGAACACACAGAAAGAGGAATGTTTGTTCCCCTTAGGAATTAGAAGCAGAGGGACATGTGCAAATGCAGCCCCCATATTACTGCTATACATCATTGTTTATGAGCCAGATGCTCATTCATTCGTTTATTTAAAAGGGGTGTGTGTATTTGCCTTCAAGTCACAGCCAACTTACAGGGATCCCCACAGGGTTTTCAAGGCAAGAGACATTCAGAGGTGGGTCACCATTGCCTGCTTCTGCATAGTGACTCTTGTATTCCTTGATGGCCTCCTATCCAAGTATTAACCAGGGCCAAACCTGCTTAGATTCTGAGATCAGGCCAGCCTGGGCTATTCAGGTCAGGAAATGAACAATATAAAGAGTATTAATAGCAGCCCAGCTAAAAGTTGCAACCAGTTCCATAATTATATCCTGCCAAATGCTTGGACAGATAGGATAGCTTTCACCTGGTGAGCAAAGGAGATTAAGATGAGCAGGTCAGCTTGTAACAGATTAGTACTGCAGCAAAGACTCTGTTTCTTGTGGGCACCCCTAGCTTTCAAATTGGGGAACTGTCAGACTCTTTAATATTTTGGACATAGGCATTTTAATCATTTATCACTTTGTAGGTTATATCTGGTACTTTGAACTGTATCTAGAAACAAACCAAAAGGCAGTGAATAAAGATGGCTTGATTCAGAATTCGGCTTTGTAAACCAAGTGCCTCCCCCCAAAAAAAAATCACTAAAAAGCTCAGTACTCTCTATGGTCAATTCCAGGTTTGATGCTCCTGATTATGCAGGGAATCAGAAAATCTCAAGCTGTCGAAATAATACCAAGCACTCACTATCAGTACACAGCAGTAGAAGTCCATTTAAAGAGCCAGTCACTCCAGTCATTAGGGTTGCAGAAATTATCTAGCCCCCAGCAGGAGTCTGGGTGGATGAGGACATGGGGAGCACTGTTGCTCCAATGGTATGACATCACTTCCAGGGGGAACCCAGAAGTCATGTCATTGTGTTGGTGTGATGTGTTGGAGTTTGCAAGTTCATCCTTCAGTCATGAAAGAGTAAATATATTTATGTATGCATGCTAATATTAGCTATTTATCTTAGGGAGAAATTGATCTTACACACATATTTCCCACCAGAGAGATGGCAATATTCCTAATGAAGAGAGCTGTACAATGGCTATTGGCTGATCAGGTTTTATTGGGGTTCAATGTGTGTTTGGGTACATTATGCAGGAAGTGTGGGGACTGCTGGGAAACTTTATCTCCTTTGTGCTCCTACACATGAGGGTTAGCACCCAAATAGTCAACATGGAGCTTAGAACTAGTTTATATTACTTCCAAATGTAACCCTTTTTCTCCTTTATCTAGTAAAGTCTTTTTTCCTAAAGTAATACACATACTCAGCTTCATACT